>OW679197.1:17859210-18088650 GCA_940337035.1 Agriotes lineatus
CAATGCGCTCGAAAGTGTTGACATTCGTCTACAAAATCATCTTCAATGTCACACTTATAAATGTTCACTAAAGATTTTGCTTTGCTTATTAAAATATCGGTGGTCATGTCACCCATTTCTATAAAAAAAGACAACTTTTTTTGGAATTCTGCATAAGCATTATGCCTCTTAGATAACTTATTTTGTAGTCGGACGATAATTTTTATAAACGTCTCTATTCTAAAAGAATCCCTGCCACTTGATTCTGATTCCTCTTGTTGAGTTTCGTCATGCCAACGTTTCCTCTTCGGTTGTCTCTTGTAGTTCTTTTCATAATTTTTTATTTCACTTATTTGCATTGCAAGTGATTCGAAATGATTAAAATTGTTACGCTCAGTTTTTGTGAACTCTGCAAGAGATTCATAAAGATTTGAAATTATGACTACATCAGTAGTTACGGCTTGTATTTTTTGATTGACTAAATTCAAACGATTTAGAAAACAACTCCAAAAACAAACCATGAAAGCCGTTTCTAGTATTTCCAATTTTAAACGGATTCCTTTAGCTTCACATCTTGTTATGGGTTTTTGAGACGTATCATCCTCGATATAAGCCAATGTATCAATAACAGGTTTCCAAGAGTCTTTCAAACTTTGGCAAGCATCATCTCTAGCCGACCAACGTGTATAAGAAAGTTTTTTTAATGTCTTTCCTTTGTCGATTTTAGACATTAAAATGTGCCATCGAGTCGTAGACTTAGAAAAAAAACCATAAAGTTCTTCAAGTAAATTGAAAAACCAACAAGCTTCTTCGCAACATTCAGCTGCCGTGGTTCCAACTAAATTTAAAGAATGGGCCGAACAAGGAATATATAAAGCCAATAGTGCCCGTTCTTGAATTTTTGCCTCCAAACCATTATACAATCCCGACATATTTGAAGCATTGTCATAGGACTGTCCTCGGCAGTCTTTTAAATCAATTTTTAAATTCTGTAATTCATGAGTAAGAGCATTCAACATTTATTTAGCTTTGTGCCCTGCTGATGGTATAAATGTAAGAAAACGTTCGGAAGGCATACCGTTTTTCATTACATATCGAATCACTAAAGTAAGTTGATCCACGTGAGAAATGTCTGGAGTAGAGTCCGCTATTAGAGAAAAATATTTTGCTTCTTTAATTTCTTCACAAATTGTAGCTTTTACTTTTTCTGCCATTAAACTAATGAATTCGTTGCAAATGGTCGAACTTAAATAGCTAGTATTTCCACTACCTGTGTTTCCAAAACGCGCAATATGTTTAGCCAAAAATGGGTCGAATTCCGCAATTAATTCTAAAACCATTAAATAATATCCATTGCCAGGCGAACCAAATATTTCATTATATCCTCTAAAAGCAAGACCCCTTGAAGATAAAGCCTTTACAGCAGCAGCTACTCACGTTAAAACGTTTCTCCAGTATATTGTTTCTTCGTCTATTTGAGCTGTAAGGGCAAAGTCTATACGACCACGAGCAATAGCTCTTGATTTCATTGCAAGTACACAGGATTTATGAACGGAAGAATTTTAATGACGTGTAACACGACTTCCAGCATTTTCCAGTCACTAAATCCATCTTTACTTTCAAACTGAGTCTGAGTGCTCACAGATACGAGCTTTTACTGAACCTCCTGTTTCATCAAGGTATACAACGTTACGCGAGCAAGAGGCTTTATAAAAATATTGGTTACATTTTTCTCTAACGCATTTATTGCCGTACGACTTTAGCTTCATAAAATAATTCCAGAAAGGGTTCTCGTCTCCTTCTAGTCATGATTCGGATCAATTTCTAATAAAACATTTCAGTCTTAATTCTTAGCAAATTTTAAAATATTGCTTTAGTTAAAAATCTGATAAAAACATCGTGCGTTCAGCCACAAATGCAAAGAGTAACTGAAAGTTGAATTGAAAGAAGGAATTTTTCAAATTACATGAGCTATCTACCAAATACAAATAGTTTACCACAACTACCAGAATTAAAAATGTGTTTTTTATTTTTTATTTAAAAAACATGTTTTTGCCAACTCTGTAGAAAAGAGATTCGGGGAATTTTAAAAGTCGGGGCTGAAAAATTTGTTTCAAAATGCAAATAAAATTTCAAAAGATTTTTGCAAACGTATATGATACAAGTTGTGTAATAATTTCACCTTAAAATCCTAAACATTTTAGTTTAATTACATTTTCATATCATAGATTGTATCATAATAATTCTGTATTGTTTTATATATTTTGTGTTATTTTATAATGATTTCTTAAAATGTCATCATAATTTCAAACATTTCATCTCAATACACATTTTGTTACATTTCATTATTAATTTTAGGGTAATACTTCATAATTATTCTATAGTAATTCTTAGTAGTTCAATTTCATTATTTTCTTACACTGCATGACTTTCAATAATTTTAAAATATTTTTTCGTTGACCGCTGGTTAATTTCAATATTAATAAATTATTTTTCCTGAAAAAGGATGGATTAATAGACGTCATTAATACACTGTTTTTGATTAATACACTCTTTTTCATTAATTAACTGTTTTTTAAAAAAGATGGATTAATAGATCTATTAATACACTGTTTTCGATTAATACACTCTTTTTCATTAATTAACTGTTTTTGTGATTTTGACGTTTTGATGATATTTTGCATGGAGGTTAGTTGTATTAATCAAATTTTTCGCCACCAAAAAAGGTTTTGCGGTCAACGAAAAAATTTTTTAATCCACTCGTTTGTTAATGGGCGATTAATAATCTCGCTATCGCTCGTTCGTGGTAAATAGTTTCGATTATTAATCGCCTTCATTAACACATTTGTTGGTTAAATAACTATTATCTTCATCGGTGTTGTTATGGACTCTTAACCAAATAAATTTTAGTATCGTTAAGAGCTTCATTACCGCACTCAGTGCGGTAATGGATATTACCGCACTCAGTGCGGCAATGGATAGATATTACCGCACTCAATGCGGTAATAAATATTACCGCACCCTTTTTGTACAAAAAAATACATTCAACCAGAGTTTATTGATGAAGATAAAATATTGAACAATACACGTTTGCTTATGGCACATAACGAAACTCGATTGATTGCCGCAAAACTCGGCTCACCGCCTCGTTTTGGCAATCATACTCGTTTTGTTAAGATGCTCATAATCAAACTTGTATCGTTAATATCTATTATAATCGTTCAATAATATTTCATGATGATTGCAGCCATTTCTACATATTTTTATAAGTTCTCAGCATTTCAGCAATTTCGAAGCAATTCGTGACAATTTTAATATGTATTTCATAATAATCCCGTAGTGTTTTATACATTTTGTGTATTTTACTAACATTTCATCACAATTTTTATAATTTCGTAGTATTTCAAGATCTCAATAATCCCCTGCATTTCAAAATCATTCTATAGCATTATTGGCAATTCATAATAATGTTATGGTATTTTACAATATGTATTTTCAATTACTTCTTAGCATTTTAGTATTTTAATAATTTTCTAGCATATAATGATCATTTGAATAACATCAGTGTTTCAAGTTTTATGACATTTCATAATGATGATATGTTATTTATCAATGATTTCAATAATTTGTTAGCGTCACCGTGACTGCAGTAGTTGTATATCTTATAATAGTTTCAATAATTGTGTAGCATTTCATCATAATTTGCATAATAAACTAGTATTTCATCATGATTTCATTGATTTTGTAGCATATCATAATTTTGATAGCTTCATCATTTATCAAAATTTAAATAGTCTCGTAAAATTTCTGTCAACATTCTGTGATACTTCTGTTGCATTTCATAATTTACACTAAAATAGTCTCATAACATTTCCTAATATTTGATGATAATTCCTTAGCATTACATTATGAGTAACAAATTCAATATTCTCATCAAAATCTCATCGCATGTTGTGTTAATTCTTTACCATTTCGTAATGTATGTATTTACTACTCATAATTTATTTACGATGTCAAGCAGTTTGAAGAATTTCAATTTCAAGATTATTTAAGGTCATTTCATATTATTTTCATGCATACTGGCATACCAATGTCACTAGAGATTTTTTTCTTGACTGCTAATAATTCAATTTAAAAGGCCATTAACAAATGAAAGTCGATATGACTTCCAGTTTTGCTGGTAGTGCTAGAGCAAGCCAGATATGAAGTGCTTTATTATGTTTCCCATAACTCAGCGTTTACTTGAAATATTTGTTTGTATCTAAGGTAATTGTTAGGTTATAAACTTTTCAGAAGTCTTTTTAATTATTTTAATTGCCTTTGAACGATGAAGGGGGGGGGGTCTTTTTAAGTTCGGGGTTCATATGCACACGGTAACCGTGGCTATAATGCCCAGTCTCGTTATTTCGTTAAAGTTTTGGTAGTTTCAGCTCAAAAACCAGCCCGCATATAACACCTGCTGACCTATGCTGTCTAAATAAAAAAAACTCCACCAGGATTATTTCTAAATTAGAAGTTGGTTGTGCTGTTGCTTATTATAGTTATTTATGTACCAAGAGCATTATGAAGACGTTTATGCTTTTTCGAGGGGGGCAAGTTTACAAGTCTAAGGGCCTCTGGCCTTAGGGTTTATAAGTCGCCCAAGGGCTATGCACATCAAACAATGCCCGTGGTGGATACGGAGTTTTATTTGCCACTTTGAATACGCAAATAAATTGAAAATCTTGCAAAGCAGTCCATAACGCTCTACAGCGTAAAGAGGGGGCGTCATCATTATGCCCGGTTTTTACGCCCTAGGATGTTGTGGACTGCCTCGTATCACATATATTGTAATGGTATTAGGCCCACGACTCGACTCTGCTATCAGTGCAACCTTATGAGCAAGTCAATAAGCACAGAGTTGGGGTGTTTTATGTAACTGCATTGATAAGCTTAAAATTCAAACAATAAATGCATTGGTAAAGGGATGCCAGTAATAATAAAGTAATTAAGTAAGGAACGCAGAAGGCAAGCTTGTTTTTCACAGGGGTCGAAGTTAACTTTCAAATAAATTAAATAATAGGTTTGTGCATAATAAATAGCAGAACAGAAAGAAATTAGTAGTCACAAAAAGGTTTGCTATGTGCAGGTAAAGGAAGCGTAGATTTCAATAAAGCTAGTCAGTGATATTTGTGAGGATTCTAAAAAGGTAAAGAAGCCAGAATAAAATAACAGTACATTGCAACAGAGCAATCTGAAGGTAGCGTGCAGTAGGACATGGAAAAGCAATTGAGAAGCAATGAACTCTATAAATAATCAGTGTATTTAACGTGAGTGAGAAAGCAGAGCAAATAATAAAACGTGTTTGTGTGTGTGTCGCAAAGAGACCATTTTAAATATAAGAAAAAGACAATATTTAGTTTGTAAGAAATTTGAAGATTTACAACTATGTAATCCAACTTATTTCTATTATGTACAAAAATTCATCATCGTTAGCATTGTAACTATAGCAACAGATTCGAATTTGTTTTAATAACGGGAGGAAAAAATGAAAAATTAATTGAATTGATAGAGTTAGGTTTGTGCTCCATTTTAATTACAAGTTTTTACAATAAACGAGCATTTTATAAACTAAAAAGTATACCATTTTATTTTGCACGTGTTAAAGTTCGTGTGTGAATGTTTGTGAGGGTTTCCGCCACATAAAAATAAAAACGAGGGACATTTCCGAGGATTCGGCAGCCGTTCCAGTTCGGTTTTCCGATAACCGTTTCCGGCCAAAATAAGGTTCTAGAGCCAGGGGTCTGCACTGCAATACATAGGGCAGGACTGCAGGGGGGCTACCACCAGCATCAACACCAGAGAAAGCCGTTCCAGAGGCAGATACCAACGTGTTAGCGTTAGGAACTCGATGGGCATATGAGATTCGGCCTTACTGAAGAAGATGCCAGCTTGTTAAGGGCTCCACGGAAGAAACAGTTCGAAAAATAAGCAAGGTGTTCCAAATTTTGATGTTATGCGAAGGTTTCGAGAAGAGGAAGGATTTACAAACAACTGCTAAATTTTCGTCCACGTCCATCTGACGTCACGAAATAAATACGTGCCTGAAACAAAAGCTGTTAATTACCGCCAAAGCGCGAGGGTTTGAATAAATACCTTTTCGAATGTTCATAATTTCGCTCATTTTGACGTCAACAACCCGGACTTCACGACACAAACCATTTTGTAGGTATCTTTTGACAGTATTGCAAACAATTAGCTACCGCGCATTTGAACTAATTCTGGTGTACAGTACCGTTTAAGATCAATTTTAATTTACAATCGGCTTAGGAACCCACCTGAGAGGAAGCTTGTGTTCTACCATTAGAGCTAGCGGATTATTATAATTAATTGCAAGTAAATAAAATATTAGTAGGGCATACAACCAGTTATTTTGTCAAGTAATTAAGTACGGGTCACATTTTAACCAGCCTAATAATTTTATAACATGCAAAATTTCGATCACTGTAAAATATTAAACCGAGGATTGTGCATGTCAATTTTGCTCTAACTTACAATTTAATTAATTAAATAATAATATTAGAGACCCAATTAGAGTATTCCATAGCAATATAAACAACAAAATATACGGTAAGAAAAGCGCCCTTTCGTGCTTTCCAAGAATACTTCGACACTCAGCATCACTCCATTTCGCTAATACAATGAAATATTATGAAAACGTTATTTATCAAAAAAAAACCAAAACAAAAATTTTTTTTTGCCAACGACCATAGCTCAAAAGTTGATGTTACCTTCATTTTCGGATGACCTATCGTATGAAAACGATCCAAGACTTCAGGAAGGTTCCTGGCGACCGGAATCGTGTACACATACGAACATACATACCCCGCACAGCACGTTTAGGCACCCCCCAATACAAGGGAGGGATCTAGTGGGCTGGGGTCTTCACCAAAAGATCCGTACAGCCGAGACGGAAATTTGGTATAGCGGGTTCATTAGTCGGTTGGCACGAATTTTAGAGATATTTGATTCAGAGTGGTTTTCGATATGAGGGAATTTCAATACTTCGTACACTTCGTGTCGAAGTAATAACAAATTAATGTAAAATAAAATATAAAATACCGAGCGAGATGGAGCGCGCACGTCCTAATTTACTCGATTCTCAGATGAGACTTTAGAACCTCATATCAGCAACAGATTCATGAAAAATATTACGTCATGGTCGTTACCCTACACCAAAGATAACTGCAATGAATAAATCTGCAGAAACAACATTAACTCGAAAACGTAACCATCACTTATATGCGTTTTTCTGCTAAATAACGTTGCTTCCGACTTCAGTAGCAGTTAGGCAGAAATTCAATCTGCTCGCAGTATGTTGCATATGAAGCAATTTCTTCAATACTGCCATTTAGACGACCACTCGTGATGTCAGCTCCATCGTAACACAGGCTAACACAGTTCTTAACACATACTGTTTTTAATCAGTAGTGCATTTATATGATTTCTTGACATGTTCACGTTATAATTTTGGTCAAAAAATGTTATGACGAAACTCAGTTGTTCCTTCTTATATGCATACTTTGTTTAATCCAAGATGTTTCGACATCTTCATTTTCTTCCTTTCCGCGAAATGCGTGTTCCTAGCCTCCAACAATCGAAATATTATATCAAAATGAGAATGGGCATCGAAACAGCACCGCAAATTATTTTGAAATTATTATCGCGGTATTAATGAATATAAGTACAAGCAAGTCTAAGGATCAAAATCCAAAATATAACATTAAATTGCAGCAGATGTACGGACGAAGGAGTAGTCGTTAGAGCCGCCACCGAAACCTAGAGGTTGGTAGCAGTTTAACCTCGATTCAATATAACAAATCAGTAGGTGATCGATTTTACTATATTGTATTCTAAAGATGGAAGGCCTATACTTGATCGTCTGTTTATTAAATATTCCATAAGAAAATATTTGCTACTTCCACTGTACGTATCTAAATATTGACAATAGTTTGTTGATCACGTGCATTTTCATTCCCATTGTATCTCTTTCCTGGAGGCACTAACATTTTTTTCAGACAAAAAGTGAAGCTGCCACAACGATTTTCATTACATTAGTCCATAATTGAGATTGTTGTATGGCAATGTTTTGTTAGAGTTTTTAAGGTTTGAAAAAAAAGAAAAAGATTATGGAGTCAAACGAATGTTAGTGTTTTTTATCAGGCTTAAAAATGTTGTCTTTTGATGAAAACTACAGAATTATAAATACATAATATCGCAATACTTGTGTGCAACAATTTTGTTATTAATTTTCTTTAATTGTTGGTGTAGTTCATGGTACTTGATTGAGAATAAACCGTTTTCTGTTGACATTGTTGCAGACAAGGGAATTGACCAGCTTGTGTCCGTTACTTGACAGTCTTTAATCAAATAGTATAATAGGCCAAACAGCCTAATTTAAGTTTTATAACACATGAAGCAGCAAGGTAAGATTGTTCTAAATACCCAAATATCGTATTTTAGAGAACTAAGTAAACACTTTTATGTTAAAAAGAGTGGAATGGTTGCAATACCTGTCCTGAGGTAGGTAGTGTATCCTGTTCCGCTACCCTAACTAGAGGGACTATAACTGAACACATTGTATTAACATGCCAGTATTCAACCATCATTTCCCACATGTAATGTTCCCCTGATGGTGAATTAATTATAGATTAACAAAGTGCAACAGATTTGGTACAAGGTGAGTGTACAATGACGCTCGGATAGAACGACCATATTAAGCAAGTGTAAGAAAATAGTGGGAGATAAATATTAAAATCTTGGTGGTCAAATTCATCGTGTAGAGTAGACTGTATTTACGCACAATGTTAAAAGTTCCACAATTCTGTCAAATTTAGGTTTGTGTTTGAAGCTCTTACTTTATTTTGTTGAGGTTTTGTCTAGTGGACGGGCTAACTACATCTAAACTAATCATTAAGTGTTTTTGGTATTTATATTTGTGTATTCTAAGGTTTCGAGAAAGCGTATGGTTACTCAAACCAAGCCAAGCCGCTGAACCAGAGCCGGATTTACCAATTTGCCGCCTGTAGGCTCAATAATGTTTGCCGCCCCTTAGGGGCAGCCAAGTTTTTGCGCCGCAGGCGAAAATTTCTGAAACGTCAAGGTCAACGCGGTTTAAGAAAAATTATAAAATTTACCTACTAGTAATAAACAACTGAAATCTTAACAAATAAAAGCGAGATATTTTTAATAGAAACACAATGTTTGAAAGATATTAAAAATTTTTTTTTGGGATTCATTTTATTAAAATTTCAGTGCAAAGAACATGTATTAGTAGTTTTCGAAAATTATAATCTACCCGCTTAAGACATTGTTTAAACATTTTTGTTTTCATTCAAGATTAATTTCAGATTTTAAAAATGTAATTTTTTATACTTTACTTACCTAGATCAATTACTAATTGTTTTTTCAGAGTTACGCACTTCATGCTAATGTTAATGTTTAAAATAAATTATTAGTAATTAACACTGAATTTTAAATTTGCTTGCGACGCGCCTTTTTTAAAGCAAAATCGTCATCATAGTTAAGTTTTTGTGCCACTGCCGATTCAATGCAGAGTATAGACAAATGATTAAGTTTTTCTTGAGAAATCGATGATCTCAAGTAGTTTTTTACCCGCTTGAGACAAGAGAAGCTACGTTCACCAGAACAGTTGGTTGCCGGAATACAAACCGAAATTCGTACGGCAATATCGAGGTTTGGATATACAGATTGAAGTGAATGGTCTCTGATGAACTTGCACATACCAATTAAGGTTTTTCAGGCTTCTCATTTAGGACAGAACAATGCGCTCGAAAGTGTTGACATTCGTCTACAAAATCATCTTCAATGTCACACTTATAAATGTTCACTAAAGATTTTGCTTTGCTTATTAAAATATCGGTGGTCATGTCACCCATTTCTATAAAAAAAGACAACTTTTTTTGGAATTCTGCATAAGCATTATGCCTCTTAGATAACTTATTTTGTAGTCGGACGATAATTTTTATAAACGTCTCTATTCTAAAAGAATCCCTGCCACTTGATTCTGATTCCTCTTGTTGAGTTTCGTCATGCCAACGTTTCCTCTTCGGTTGTCTCTTGTAGTTCTTTTCATAATTTTTTATTTCACTTATTTGCATTGCAAGTGATTCGAAATGATTAAAATTGTTACGCTCAGTTTTTGTGAACTCTGCAAGAGATTCATAAAGATTTGAAATTATGACTACATCAGTAGTTACGGCTTGTATTTTTTGATTGACTAAATTCAAACGATTTAGAAAACAACTCCAAAAACAAACCATGAAAGCCGTTTCTAGTATTTCCAATTTTAAACGGATTCCTTTAGCTTCACATCTTGTTATGGGTTTTTGAGACGTATCATCCTCGATATAAGCCAATGTATCAATAACAGGTTTCCAAGAGTCTTTCAAACTTTGGCAAGCATCATCTCTAGCCGACCAACGTGTATAAGAAAGTTTTTTTAATGTCTTTCCTTTGTCGATTTTAGACATTAAAATGTGCCATCGAGTCGTAGACTTAGAAAAAAAACCATAAAGTTCTTCAAGTAAATTGAAAAACCAACAAGCTTCTTCGCAACATTCAGCTGCCGTGGTTCCAACTAAATTTAAAGAATGGGCCGAACAAGGAATATATAAAGCCAATAGTGCCCGTTCTTGAATTTTTGCCTCCAAACCATTATACAATCCCGACATATTTGAAGCATTGTCATAGGACTGTCCTCGGCAGTCTTTTAAATCAATTTTTAAATTCTGTAATTCATGAGTAAGAGCATTCAACATTTATTTAGCTTTGTGCCCTGCTGATGGTATAAATGTAAGAAAACGTTCGGAAGGCATACCGTTTTTCATTACATATCGAATCACTAAAGTAAGTTGATCCACGTGAGAAATGTCTGGAGTAGAGTCCGCTATTAGAGAAAAATATTTTGCTTCTTTAATTTCTTCACAAATTGTAGCTTTTACTTTTTCTGCCATTAAACTAATGAATTCGTTGCAAATGGTCGAACTTAAATAGCTAGTATTTCCACTACCTGTGTTTCCAAAACGCGCAATATGTTTAGCCAAAAATGGGTCGAATTCCGCAATTAATTCTAAAACCATTAAATAATATCCATTGCCAGGCGAACCAAATATTTCATTATATCCTCTAAAAGCAAGACCCCTTGAAGATAAAGCCTTTACAGCAGCAGCTACTCACGTTAAAACGTTTCTCCAGTATATTGTTTCTTCGTCTATTTGAGCTGTAAGGGCAAAGTCTATACGACCACGAGCAATAGCTCTTGATTTCATTGCAAGTACACAGGATTTATGAACGGAAGAATTTTAATGACGTGTAACACGACTTCCAGCATTTTCCAGTCACTAAATCCATCTTTACTTTCAAACTGAGTCTGATTACTATTACAAAAATGTAAACAGGGAACACAAAAAACTGAACCTTTACTTTCGGAATAAATTAGCCAATTTCTTGAGGTTTTCTCGCCATTCAGTAATTTTCGTTCAAACAATGTTTTTGCGAAGAATCGACTATAATCAGCATAATTACGTTTACTTCTAGTAAAGTCAGATGATACATTTTGATCAAATCCGCAATTCGCAATGTAATCCTTCATGGTGTCGTTCAAAATCCAGTAAGCAGGATCTTTATTGAAAGTGAACGATTTTTATTCATGACTACCAGACGTAGACGCTTCATCGCCTTTCTCATAAGCAGTGCCGTCTTTTATATGATTAAGGCCCCGGGCCCAAGGTAATGAAGGGGCCCTTCTAGAAAGGAAATAACTCAATACAATACAATATATATTTTTATCTACGACCACTACTAAAAGTAGGCCTTTTAACGCTAGCTTGTTTCACTAAAAGTGACGTTTTATAGTTTAGCGTGGTTATAGAAATCAGCTGTTTACTTTTAACCCATGTGCTAAAAGTGAAGTGAGGTTACAAAACTACAATTTCGAACTGGAAGTGAAGTTGTAAAGTTATTCTAGTTACTTCTTGCTTTACAGGTAAAGTGTTTTTGAAATAATTAACGCGTTATGTAATAAATACAGTCAGACGTGGAGTATTGATAATTACATTCTGTAACTGACCTTGCAGTACTGGCTTCGCAAACATTCGCCCGCGCGGCATGGGCTACTGTTTATTATGACATAAATTAGAAGTGTCGTAGATGCAAACCTTTGTTAAATCGATATTATGGATTAATAACGGTAAAATTAAGGTCGTAGATAAAATATTGTATGCAACGCATGCTAAAAGTAGTTTATGCACGAGACATGTTATGAAACTCAGCCTTCGGCTTCGTTTCATGATTTTCATGTCTCGCGCATAAACGTTGACTTTTAGCACTTGTTGCATAAATAGCTATTAATATACCTGCTTTTATTTTTATACAACTATGTACTGAAACGAAATTAAAATTCTAATAAAATGTATATAAACACAATAGAACATAAGAATCCTAAAAATTAAGAAATATGTCATAATTATTGCTACACAATAATAAAAGATTTTTTTCTCGATTTGGTATGGGCAAAGTCCTGTATTATATCTTCAAAATTTAAATTCAACAATATGTCGCTTTCTATGCACATTAATGATAAAAGAGTTTAGCCTCTCTTGTAGCACAGTACTGCAAAGTTCGTTTTTTATCCTGCTTAACTTCGAAAATGAACGTTCTCCACTGCAATTAGTGATCATTAATGAATAATGACATGAAAATTCTAAGTGATAACGCAACGTTAGGAAATGTTTCTTCTAATTTATCACTTCTTAAAATGTTGAACAGTAGCGAGTTATCAATTTGTTTAGTTTTATATACATCGTTAGTTCCTAAATACAGCGCTAAATGAATACATTCCGTTTCTAATTCTTCTCCATTTATAGCAAGGTGATAATATTCAGCAAATTTTTTACAGCTACCGTGCAACACATTTGGACTAATGGTTCTTAGTTGATAAACAGCCACACCGATTGTTTACTTTGATATATGCAGCAGATCTCTGCTGTAGTTAAGTTATCGATGAGTCGATAATTGGGATAAACACTTCCACTTTAAATTTATCAAATGAATACACAACTTTAATTTTTATTTTTTTACAAAATATTTAATGAATTAAAGAATTATTACTTGATCAATGCGCCTGTCGGGGGCCCCAAAAAATTGGGGGCCCCGGGCCCGGGCCCGCCTGGCCCGTGCCTAAAGAATGCACTGCTCGTAAGAGTCATCAGCAACAGGCGTATCTAATGGTTCTTGTTCACCACTAGTAGACGCCCTTGCGCCTTGTTCTTCTACTGTAGCGGAGGACTCTTTTTCTGTATATTTAATATATACAGAATCAAGATCAAGAACAATTTATTGATTGATTCAGTACTAGAGTACCGATTTGTGAACAATATTCCACTTTTAGCTAAAATTCGTACTCCAGTACTGTTTCTCAAAAAGTTACAAATTAGAAATTCAATTTCTGATTTTTCAATAAGTAAGAATTGGTTCACAAATTAAGTATGATTCAAGCTTTTAAATCATTAATTCCACTACGCAAACACAAACACAACCACAACTAGAAAATCGTACATCCTGGCATTGGATGGTGTATTTAATTCAAATTCTAACTTCCAATTTGAACTTGATCAACACTTATTTTTTTAAATCAAAAATACATATCTAATTTTTGCCATAAATGTACTCACCATCCTGATTCTGTATTGAGTTCTCGATTTCCGAAGCTGGCTCTGTATTAACACCATGTTCTAAACTACTTTTATTACTATAAATGTTAAATAATGTGTCTATTTTCACAGTTTTTTTCACCACAATCTCCCTTTCTTTGGCTTTCAATTGTGCAAGTTTTTTGTATTTTGCACCACTAAGCCTTTTCCTACCACTCATTTTTAAGAAATTAAAAAACAAAAACTTAGTAGTCACTATCAAAGAACGCACAAGACTAACTTAGTAACTTACGAAATACGAATGTACATATACAGAGAAATAGTTATATTTAAAGTACAAAAATGATTACTTGCAACTTGCAATCACAACTCAAAAGCAACCACATCTACTTAGATTTCATTTGGTTTTCGTAGAAATTAGCGTATGTAGGCAAATGTAACTCTATACTTCAGGGGCTCTAGAAATTGATATGCTTGATAAGCTTATTTGAGTTAACTAACAAATTAGAAAATGTATGGTTGCAAAATATTTTCGTGTAGGTAGGTACCTAATAAAATACTTATTATTGGTAATAAATATTATTCGCTACCTTCAGATCTCAAATCTTCTAATTTAAAAAATTTGAAAGTAAATTACTCAAAATGATACTTCGGCAAAACGTGTTGCAACTTGTCGGAATGCGTAATGTCCTATTTGCAACTACAAGAACCAATTTTTTTACTTAATTGTCGAAGGTGGAAGGAAAGTGGAAGGACGGCGGGTGCTGACAAGGGGCCTATGACTGTACATCAAATATCAATAATTGTTTTTTGTAGTTGGAAACAAAATTGATAAAGGCAATAATAATAATAATAATTAAAATTACCAGATTTGCCAAGAAATATTCCATCCGTTTAAATCAAATAGTTAAAGGGGGCTCATTTATTTAAAAATCTAACCTGGAGAATATTCCAGATAAATCAATTACCAAAATGTTCTAGAATAACATAAATATGTTATCCAATGAGTCACTATTAACTAGATGCACAGAAATCGCTTACATAGGGACAGCAACAAAGAATGTCTTATAATTAAGAGCACAGTAGGTTATTTTTGTATTATGGGATACAAATGAGTGCTTTTATTGCGTGCATTCGTATTTGTTAGCGTATGGGAGAAGATGACCTTAACCAACTTAGCCCTTAGCCTAAAGTGTGAATACCTGAGTTGGGCGCCTGTTGCTGGGTCTTGGACACAACGCCCACTGATCATAATGTTCGCCACCTAGTATAGCCGCCATGTTGACCACGACTTCTACCGCTGTTTCTGGTCATAACGTCCACCCCGGTCACAATGTCCACCGCCATAACGCTCGCTGTGGTCACAGCGTCCACCGACGCGACGCATCTTGAGAATATTTTGATTTGGGAAAAATTGATGGTAAGATTTTTCCGTTTCGCTAATACAATGAAATGTTATGAACCAGTTAGTTATCATAAAAATTGTCAATACGCACCGCTTCACAGTTAAATGTTATGAATCAGTCTATTGTTATAAAAACTATTGATAGGCGCCCTTCGGTGCTTTCCAAGAATACTTCGGCACCTTACCTTCGCGTTTATTATCAAACTGAATGTGCTATTAATGAGTGTATTTAAGAAATCAGTTGAATGCTGTAAAAAATGCTGTTCGTTATATCATGTAAAAAATAAAACAAATTATTTTAATGCTTAACCAAAACAAATTTATTAATTATTTCATTCCAATCAAATTTTAACAAAAAGAACAAACCAATTCATGGAATTAACTTAAATAAAGGGTTTTCCAATAAGGGCGGGTCGATGTTGAAATGGAATAAAACAAGCTGTGTGTGAGGTATTAACGAAATTCTTTTTTTATTTGAAATGCCCATGTATGCCATTATGTATGGAATATGACATCGTTCAAATATCCGCCACGGCTTCTTACGGTGGCACGGATCCGAGAGGTCCAATTTTCAATGACTCTGCCGCATAGATCCGGCTGAATTTGAGCGATGGCCTGGGTTATGTTGACTTTGAGGGCATCGGTCGATTGCAGCTTATTGGCATAGACCTGCGACTTCAGAAAATCCCACAAGAAAAAGTCTAGCGGGGTCAAATCGCACGATCTTGGTGGCCAATTCACGTCACCTCTGCGTGAGATAACCATACCCTCAAATCGTTCATGCAGAATATCTATCGTGTCGATCGCTGTGTGGCACATAGTACCGTCCTGCTGGAACCACATGTCGTCCACGTTCATACCGTTCAATTCGGGCCAAAGGAAATTGGTTATTATCGATCTGTAGCGCTCGCCGTTGATGTTGAATGGCCTCACCAACGTCGTTTTCGAAAAAGCACGAACCAATGACCCCGTCGGCCCAAAATCGGCACCAAACTGTAACTGTTTGTGGATGCATTGCCACCTGGTGAACCTCGTGTGAGTTGGCGTCGTCTCATATACGGCAATTTTGTTTGTTAACATAACCATTTATCCAAAAATGCGCCTCGTCGCAAAATATGATTTTCGGCCAATATTGGGGTCCTTTTCCAAACGCTCCGAAACCCAGTCAGCGAACAATCGGCATTGTCTCTGGTCATTAACTTTGAGCTCCTGGGTCACTTAGATCTTGTACGGGTGCAGGCCCAAGTCCCGACGCAAAATTCGCCAAGTTGAAGTCTGCGAAAGGCCGAGTTCTTGTGCACGGGGGGAATTGACTGCCGCGGGTTCTCCTGCACACTTTCATGGACAGCGGCGATGTTCTCTGCCGATCTGACATTCCTTTGACGTACGGGTGTTGGCTGATTGTTTACCGAACCGGTCGTCTCGAATTTGGCCACCAAACGTTGGAGAGTCGACTCTGAAGGGCCACCGCGTCTGCCGTAAAATGGGCACAACGCGCGCAAAGTTTGCACTAACGAACCCTCATTTTGATAATAAAGTTTTATCATGTGGACGTGCTGCTCAATCGTGTAACTTGCCATGGTGATTTGGCAACAGTGGCTGAATAATAAACAACAGATTTGACAGAAGCAGCCAAAACAACATGGCCGCCACAGCCTGTCAACATCGACCCGTCCCTATTGGAAAACCCTTACTAAAAATTGGCAAATCTGATCAATTCAACTTTGTATGTGTTGTGTGCGATTCTTAAGAAATCGTTATGACAAAAAGACTTTTGAACAAGTTTTATAAAATTTAATTTTTTTTTGTAATCAGCATCATCAGTGGATTTGCCCTATATATTTACATGTGATTATTATTAAGGAAAATAACAACAACCGGACGTATACGGACATGTTGAGGGTTTGCAACACTCATGGTTCACACCCATGGCACGTGGGTCACACCCGTGGCACGTGGGTCACATTGGAAACACGTGGTTAACGGTCATTTTTGAATTGATGTAGGTATATCGAGACTTTGATTTTTATTTATATGTCGGTTTAGCGAGATTTTACTCTTGTATGAAAAAGATGAGAAAGTGCCATATCTTTTGATTTTTGCCTTCGATCATACCTCAAAAGTTGACGTTGCCTTTATTTTCGCAGGACCTATTGTATGAAAAAGATCCAAGAATTTAGGAGGGTTCCTGGCGACTGAAATCGTGTACACATACAAACATACGTACACCGCACAGCACGTTTAGGCACTCCCCAATACGAGGGAGGGATCTAGTGGGCTGGGGTCTTCATCAAAAGATCCGCACAGCCGAGACGGAGATTTGGTATACTGGTCGACACGAAATTTTAGATATATTTGACTCAGAGTGGTTTTCAATATAAGGGAATTTCAATACTTCGTATACTTCGTGTCAAAGTAAAATGAAGTAAACGGAAAAAATTACATGAAACTGTTTAAGAAAACATAATAGAAACCAAACGTACGGAGCGCACGGAAGGGTTATACCAAAATTGTCAAATTTTAACACAACGTGGAATTACTTACTTTCATCATAGTCAACCAAATTTGTGAAACTGAAGTTACACGGCCATTTCAACAACCGCACATTGCGTAAGTTTGAAATTTCCGCTCATTTGCATCTTATTAAAGACACCGTTGTCAAATTAATTGTTAATGTTTTGAAGACATTTTTGAATTGTAAAAGCTTTCGAGTGTCGTTTTGTTATTTGGCAAATTTATTTATAAGTATTTATATACCTAACTTTAAGCTTCTAATGTTTTACACATTACTGAATATTAGAGAAACTAAAAATCAAATGATTATGTCAAAAGTGACAACCTTTTGCAGATGATCTAGTGCTACTGCTGACTGTTTATACCACTTTCAATTTGGTGTTTTTTATTGCACTTCACCATTGGCGACGTTAATAAAATCGCATGCCTTTTATGTCAACATATATAATAATGCTCGACAGAAAAAGCTTCCCCGAAATACATTTTTATATTTCTGTTACGATCGTAGAAAACATATTGTATGTAACACTAGCGTTGGACAATTCATATGCCGCGTGCAATAAACACGCACTTCTTGCTGTTAGATTCCCATGTTTTCCAAAAAAATACCACAAATTAATTGTTTTTTCCTACTTAGGAACTTTCCTTAATAATGTAACATGGAGCTAATATAATCTCTGAAACTTCTTTGTGGCGTGAATTCATAATTCATATTCTTATATGGGTATTTCGCCACTCTGAAAATTAAAATATTAAATAACGAAAATATTTCCAGTGGGAAAAAAAAGATAAGTTCTTGTTAGTTTTAATTGTTATTCGTTGATAACGAGGGCAGATTGTCCCTCGAAACGTTCGTTGTTAATATTTTCGTTATTTAATATTTTAATTTGCAGAGTGGCGAAATACCCATATAAGAATATGAATTATGAATTCACGCCACAAAGAAGTTTCAGAGATTATCTTAATCAAAGGTATGGGCCTAACATAACTAGTAACTTCCGAAGTTGGGAAACACTTTACAAGAAGCTGGCACACTCTGAAAATAGTATAACTTTCCTATGTCGTTGTAGAAATAGCTGTATTATTTCAAAAGGGTTTAGACTCAAAGTACCTTATGTAAGTGCTCGTTCTAGTAATATCATGAAAAGAGCGAGAGACAGAATACAATTTCACAGACATAACAAAGTGATACTATTTTCTGACATAAACAAACTGGAACAGGTGATGCAAAGGGATGTACGGGAAGACGATTTCAATCGTATGTACAACTCTATTAGTAATACCTACAACAAAACACACACAGAGCAAAAACGTACACATTTAAAAAAGTACCAACACCTCATACAAGAAAAACACACAATTGAACTAAATACACTAAAGAACAGTGACACTTTTTTAAATAAAACTGTAGTTAATCTGTCTTCTAAAGAACTAAACGCCACTGACAAATTAGTTCTTGGCAAAGGACTCAACTACTCAGTGGCGCCAAAACGAATTAATAAACTTGATTTAGTTACAGCTATAGAAGAGACTTGTCAAAAACTTCCAGAAGACATTAGACAGGAATACAGAATTAGAAACAAAATCATACTAGAACGACCTTACACAATCAGACAAAATATATCCAAACAAGAAAAACATTCACTACACACACTAAAAACCGATAACACAATTAAAATTCTACCTGCAGACAAAGGCAACGCCACAGTAGTACTTGACACAACCACATACAACGAAAAACTTTTAACACTAATTAGTGAGGGACAATACACTAAACTAAATAAAGATCCAACACATACAATAGAAACAAAAATATACAGAACACTTTACAAGCACAGAGAACAATTTACAGATTTTGTAAGACGTACGCTAACACCACACTACAGTAAACCACCACATTTTTATGGATTACCAAAGATACACAAACCAAATGTACCACTTAGGCCAATAGTTAGTTCTATAGGTTCTCCTTGTGACAGTTTAGCTAAATATTTACTTAAGATACTGACTCCTATATCAGGAAATACAGACACGTATATAAAGAACACGCCCCATTTCCTTGAAAAACTTAAAGAAGCAAACATAAACACACAACACTTAATGGCTAGTTTCGATGTAGTTAGTCTCTTCACTAATGTTCCAGTAGACAAAACACTCAACATCATTAAACATAGGCTACAAAACGATAACACATTACATACACGAACAACATTAAACGTTGGTACCATTATGGAACTTTTAACACTATGCATTAAAACGACATACTTTCAACTAAACAATGAATTTTACCAACAAGATTTCGGGATGGCAATGGGTTCACCTTTATCTCCCATTGTTAGTAACATTTTTATGGAAGACTCTGAACAACAATATGTCTACACGTACATCAACAAACCAGTAGTTTGGTGGAGATATGTCGATGATGTTTTTGCAATTTGGCCTCATGATATGGATGAGGTGGACAAATTTCTTGAACATATTAACAGTAAAGAAACCTCCATCAAATTCACATTAGAAACAGAGCAAAACAATCAGTTACCCTTTCTTGATAAACTAATCACTCGCACAATAAATACTTTTGAAACATCAGTATACCGTAAGAAAACCAATACTAATAGGTACTTACATTTTAATTCTAACCATCACAAAAACATAAAGACAGGCGTTGTAAAAAGTCTTTACGACAGAGCCAAAGTTGTTTGCTCTAATGATACAATTTTCAAAAAGAGAAAGAATTTATTATTAATGTTTTACAAGATAATGGCTATCCAGAGACTCTTGTTCGGAACATTTTCAATACACGAAGCAATGCCACACACATACAAAGGAATGACACTCAAAAATATAATACTCTTACTATACCATATATTCCGGGCATATCTGACAAAATTAGACGAATTGGAAATAGATTCAATGTTAGGACAGTATTCAAAACGATGAATACTTTGCGGTCAGTTCTTACAAAAACTAAACCGTTCAACGAAGAACAACATTCAAGGAATTGTATACCGTGTGTCCACAGGAAGACGCACCATAGGGATAACCAAATAGAATAGAAAGATCGGCTAATGCTGTGATCGCCGGCACGCTAAAACGTTGTTTTCTGGCTTCTGACTCGCCACTGTATGAAACAATATTGTTATAAGTGGTACAAGAAAAGGGACGGTGGTCATAGCACTGGTTGATATTTATATTTTATTAACTTTATCTTATCTCTATGGTGCGTACTCCTGTGGACACACGGTATATAGTATTCCCTGTGAATGCGGGAAATATTATATCGGTGAAACATCCAGGCCTTTAGCAGTAAGAGTTAAAGAACATAAAAATATGTTGAAAACGTGTCAATTCAATAAGTCTAAGCTGGCAGAACATGCTTGGGATGAAAACCATAAAATACAATGGGACAACACAAAGATCTTGTCTAAAGAATCGATGTCAACTAGGCGAAAAATTAAGGAAACGGCATACATTTTACTTAACGAAGAAAAATGCGTGTCGTCTTTCTCAATATTTTTAGACAATAGTTGGCTATCGATTCTTAAAGATGAGATCAAATAGGTGCAGGTATCAACAAACGTCAATGTCAGAAAATTCATTGGAGGTTGGTCGTTTTTCCTTCCAGTGGAAAAAAAAAGATAAGTTCTTGTTAGCTTTAATTGTTATTCGTTGATAACGAGGGCAGATTGTCCCTCGAAACGTTCGTTGTTAATATTTTCGTTATTTAATATTTTAATTTGCAGAGTGGCGAAATACCCATATAAGAATATGAATTATGGAGCTAATGCGCCATTTTTGCAGCACCATTATTATTTACAATTTTAGGTAAACGGCTTAAAACATATAAAACGCAAGTGCATGCAGATAATACACAGTTGTATTAATAATTTCCAGCAATATTTCCATTCCCGCTGTTAATGATGTCAACGTACCTTACTCTTAATCCTTTAAGATCCAGTATAGTATTATTTGGGAATGGGAACGAAATCGTTGCTCTAATAGGATTTAGGAAATTTACTATAAATGGTGTTGAGGTACCTGTAGCTGATAGTGCCATGTTAGAATATATCTAACAATATCCGTTTAACGTATATGAATTTAGAGCTTCTTCACCCTCACAGGTCCTATTTAAGTACTAGTACTAAAACTATATTATGTGAATCGCTACTCCTATTCCACTTCTCGCATTGTCCTTCGGTGTACGAAGCATGCCTTTATCAAAACTCCTGCCTGCGTTACATCTCCTGTATTAGGAAATATCAACATATATATCATTAATTATCAGAGCTAAACTGGCTTAATATGAATAATAGACTTGAACTACAAAAAGCATGTTATTATCATAAAATCATATCAATGAAACATCCAACCTATCTACATAGCAAAACAATTTTTCGTACTGATATCCATTGCTTGGTAGAATGCCCCTAAACGGAAAGTGTGATTTTATGATGCAGTACTTCTAGCAAAACAAAATTATTACCAAAGAAAAGAACGCAAATTTTTACCTGTTGGAAGTGTAAGTTTCAACCCGTTGTCTCTAATGGCTGTCGATTACAAGAACAGCATATTAAGTCAGTTTCTTTAAGTTAGCAGTGGCGTGTTGAGTTTACATTTCTAGTAAAAATTAACAAACCTTAATAAAATGATAATGTTTCCACAAAAGCAACTAATTTCGATAACCGAAGTAATATATGGAGTGAAAATGGAGATGTTCGCCATCGTCATCAAAATCATCAACTTGTTGCTTTAAGTACTACAGCTGATAGACGAGAACTTCAACGAAAATGTGTAATATTTAGCAGAATTCGGCACAAGCAACAAAAAGCAAGTTATTTCTGCAGTTGGTGTGGAATACTTGCTGCCTTTTGTGCACCAACTGCAAGCCGTGATTTACTTTCAAGAAATGTAACCTAAAATTGCAGTTTACATAACTTCACTTGAGAGCCGACACTACAATTAATACTGAACCAAATGAAAACTACAATGTATGAAAATAGGCAGAAAGATCCAAGGAAAGTCAGTACCATATTTAAAATGTAGTTTATAAATCACGGTTTTGATTATAATAAAATAAATAAAGTGCATTTTTAATGTTAAACCTGAGAGCAGACACTGCGATTGACACTGAATCAAATTAAAACTACAATTCACGAAAATGCATTTTAAGGTTAAAAATGTACTTTATTTATTTTAATTAAAACCGTCATTTATAAACTATATTTTAAATACGCTAGTAACCTTCCTGAATCTTTCTGCTTATCTTAAAATATTGTGGTTTTCATTTGGTTCAGTATTAATCGTAGTGTCTGCTCTCAAGTGAAGTAATCATAACTGCAGTTATCATACTTCGCTTGAAAGCAGACATTACGATTAATACTGAACCGGATTAAAACTACAGTATACAAAAATAGGCAGAAAGACTACCGTATTTAAAATTTAGTCTAAAATTTACTGTTTTGATTAAAATAAAATAAATAAAGTGCATTTTCAGTGTAGTTTTAATTTGGTTCCGTATTAATCGAAGTGTCTGCTCTCAAATGAAGTCATCATAATCATAAGTGCAGTTTTCAAATTTACAAATGCACTTTATTTATTTTATTTTAATCAAAACCGTGATATATATGTATATATTTTAAATACGCTAGTGACCTTCCTTGATTCTTTCTGCTTAATTTCGTATATTGTGGTTTTAATTTGGTTTAGTATTAATTTTAAATTAATTAATTTAAAAGTAGTGTCTAATATCAAGTGAAGTCATCATAACTGCAGTTACCATGACCCCACTTGAGAGCAGATTGTTTGCCTGTCAATTTTGTATATGTATTTATATTATTACTTTTACATTTCAAAAGTGGAATAAATAAGAACTGGAATTTTTTATTCAATCATACATTATCTTACATCGTTGCAAATAGAATAAAAAATTCTATTAGGTTATCTAAAAATCCAATATGGAGCCCATTTAACATAAGGAAGTTGATACGACTACCTCAAAAGAAGCCATCTTGAATTTTTCGTTGATACCAATTTTAAATTGGCTTCATCGAAAGCAGTGACTTTATATGAAACTTTTTTTCGTATCTCTTATACTTACAAAGATATTTGACATACCAGAAAATTACAGTTTCTAGTTTTTTTAATAACTTCTGACTGGTTTGACATTTTGAACTTCTTCAAACAGATTTTAAATCAGCATATGAAACTGCAAAACATTGCCCATTTAACCAAATCTCCATCTTCAACGCTAAGAAAGTTACCCATGCAATCCCACTCGATCTGGGATCTGGGGTTTAGTTGAAAGTATGTTGTTTTAATGCACAGTTTTAAAAGTTCCTAGTATGTTTTTTGGAATTCAACGTTTACTTAAAAAATCATACTTAGGGTAGGTACTGTTGCGTTGTAGACTTGTTGGTAGACTTTTAATTACTTTCAAGGAGGAGGGGGCGAGATAGTTTGTGTAAATTAGTACAAAGGTGGCTCATATGCACACGGCGGTCCTGCTCATCAATAAGCAGCATTCCAAATGAGCTAAAAATTGTAGGCCAAATCAAATTTGATTTGTTACGTTGATCAGTCGTTTTTGCACAATTGAAATCTTGTATGGATGAAATTTTATTTGCTTCTGTATTCGTAGGATGCTTAATTGCAATACATTAATGCAGATGCTTAAGTTTCCAGAACATAGGCATATCGATGCTTTTCCATAAAAAACTAAACCGATGTG
Organism: Agriotes lineatus; assembly: GCA_940337035.1. NCBI lineage: Eukaryota > Metazoa > Arthropoda > Insecta > Coleoptera > Elateridae > Agriotes > Agriotes lineatus. The sequence continues at coordinate 17,883,548 of OW679197.1, forward strand.
TCGCCATTTTTTAACCCAGGTTGAAATGGCTTGCGCGTCTTCCGTATTCCGAGCATTAAATTCGTTTCGAAACAAACGTTGCATTTGAATATTGAATTAACTTTGACAAATTGTGAAACACAAAAAACACGCTATGGCCCTGACAGTGTGTGCATTTGGTTTAAAAAATAAAATATTTAATCAGTCCTTTTTGACGGTCTTTTTATTCGACTGAAATTGGTTATCTCTTTCAAGGATAAACTGCAACAATCGCTTGCTCGCCGCTGTAGTTAAAAAGTGCCAAAGATATGTTGGTTTATTAATTTAATTGACGACGATACATTATGCGCTGAAGCATAGAATTTATTAATATTTTTTCTAGAACTTGATTTTCCAATTGCTCTGAAAGGAAGCCAAATTACAATTCGCGTCGCTCCCGGAACGCAAAGCGTGTGGCGGGCATGTGTGCGTCTCAGCTGACGTGTAAATGTAAGCATCGATCTTGTACTGTCATACTTAAGGATGTTATATTACCAAAGTGCCACATCATTTCGAGAGATCCATTCCGGAAGACAAAAAGGATTCCAGCAAAGCAAGGAATATAAATGAAAATTCGGCAGCGTGCATGGATTAGCTTCGGCGGTTGCTGAATGTCGAAGATCAATTCTAATATGACGGCGACAGCTGCAACAAAGGGCGAGAATGGATTACTAGAATGGCAGGTTCCCAACAGCAAGAGTGTTTCGTGTACCTGCTTAGAGCTTTGCTGGCAGTTAGCTGCTGTTCAGCTCGGGCTTGAATATTAATCTGAAAAGGTACCCTGACCATGAATATATTCAGTTAATAGACATAAAAACTGTTGAAAGCAGCTAAGATGAAACTAAACAAGGTAAAAGGGTTTCTGAAGAACTTTATGATATAACAGTAACAGTTGCAGTTCCTATAAATTATTTCAAGGCAAACCCACTTTGATGTGTTTGGAACGAGAGAATCGATTACGGAATTATGAATTATGATTACTTATTAATATATCAGTAACGCACATTAGCCTACCCGTAGGAAAATCTTATAATGATGATGTTACAGATACAGAATATTTTATGAAAAAAGACTACAGAAAATAAAAAAAGCGAAATAGAACATGTATACGTATTTGACGTGCGCCAGGACACAACCGAAGGTCTTAGGGGTATTGAACACGACTTAATTCGATATTTAAAGCCTCCACACGTAAATTCTTTACGCAGTCAATTGGAGTATTTCTTTTCTTCTATAAGTTTACATTAGCTAGAAAGAGATGAATGTGAGTAAAACACAGCTTTTCGTAAAACGTAAATTACGTTAGAACCAGTAAACGTAGAATTAAAGGTTTTGTTGTATTGTTAAGCTTATGAAAAAAACAATGGCTCAAATTTTTTTTTCAAAATTAGGACTAATGCGAAAAAGATCAATAAAAACAGTATATGTTTATTTATTTATTTATTTATTTATTTATTTAATTCGCACTCAGCCAACAGCCGTTAGGCCAATTATAGGCGTCGCTGTGCAGTTATGTTTAACTAATATAAGGTTTGCTTTTAAGATTCTCCATTCCTTAATTAATTGTACACACAATAATGTAAAGAAAATTACATATTTTTTTCGGTTTTTCTATAATTTCGTTTTTAATTTTTCTTGCACTCCATCTATCTCTCACAAGCAAACGCGAATCTTCCTAGCGCTTGCTCACTCGAACAACGCTCCAAGAATCGAAGATCGCAGAATAACGTCACTGCATCGTCCAGAGAAAATCGTTGGCATTCAGGAGTATTTGGCGACTATTTGGTGAGCGAGCGCAATCAGTGTTTTCATGCGGTTTTAACATGGGAAATTATAAGCAGAGTAATAACAACGGAAAAAAGAGCACCATGTGGATTAAGAATGACGTTTGTCAACGTTAAAGTGTTGGAATAAAAAACGTTTAGTAGAATTTTAACCGTTAGGTGCCATGATACATTATTGGTTTTACAGAAATATACAAGTATGCCATATTCTGCATTAAATATGCGAAATATGCAAATTGCATAAAGGCATAAGTCTATAAAATAATATCCATGGTTTAGTACAATAATTTAGTAAAATGCCCTTTTATTCATTATTGCAACGATCAGTATTACTGGGTGTTCATCTTGTCGATTTTAAAATTTCTTGGGTACTGGCGTGTAGGTTATGCTTGTAGACCACTTATTCTGCCAGTGTACAAGAGCAATGTCATAGCAGAAAGCGCTCTGAGTAATTGTAATATTCGCATCCCGCTTTATTCCACTGCAGAGAGTGGGACATAAAGTTGTGCTATGAACTATGAATGATCAGCCCACGTTGCCGCAAAGTTGTGTTTGTGATTGCCTTAAGTAATACATTTTAATTTTGTGAAATCAGAAAAATATAACCATAAAATAACTTCCGACAGGTATGTAATAGTTTTTTTGTGTTATAGCACCAAGTATTTTAACATGTATCGTCTTTAACACAGTGGCGTAACAAGACGTTTCGGCCCCGGTGTGCAAGAATAAATGATAGCCGCTGTAGACACGAAGTTTTAGAAAAAAGAGGGGGGGGGGGTAATTTTTGGTCATGCAACACTTTAAATTTAAAAGAAAATTAATAAGCTCTTTTCTTAGCATAAAAGGTTACTTACTGCAAAATAAAACACATTTAGATGTTTCAATCGTTTAGTAAATATAACATAATAATAATGATAATAATAATCCCATTATTACCTATTGGGACATAGGGTATTCGTATATTCTCTCCAGTTGTCATTTTCCTTTGCTATTTGGATCAGTTGTGCTAGAGTATTTCCTGTCTCTTGTTTTACAGTTCTCCTCCACGTTTTTCGCGGGCGTCTTCTGTTTCTGAAACCCTAAGGGTTCCAATCAAAACTATTCTGCAAATTTCAGTTTCATTTTTTCGCAACGTATGCCCTAACCATCCATATTTTCTTGTCCTAATTTCTATATTAATGTCACCTGCAATTTATGCTTTACCAGTTCTGTAACCGTCCACGATTACGACCCATAAAGTAGAACAGGTTTTACCATTACATCAAACACTCGCAAAATATAACATGAAACATAAAAATACATATGAATATACAAAAACAAAAACCACGTAAAAGGAATACAAATTTAAATAATTCACAAGAAAAATAAAATATATAAATATATAAATATGTAGGTATAGTACTTAAATTAAACTCTCTTTTGCGAGACTTTGCTAAAGCTAACATATCTATCAGTGAATTAAAACCAAGAGTACTGGCTCTTACTTCCTCGATTCTCAGTAATGAAAATTCTTTAGGCGTATTTGGCTCATCTTACTTAGCAAAAAGTTTTTAATAATTTTTAATCTAGAAAAAGATCTCTCAGTGGCGGCTGTAGTGACAGGATGTAAAAAATAGGATATAAGCTGTATATAAATCTGGAAAGCTAGCCAATGATGTGTGATTAGACAAACATTTTTCTCCCACTTCCTTCACTGATAAGCAAGACTTAATACTAGTTGTGTACGAAGATCGAAATTGTACAATTTGCTTTAATAAGCCGTCATCGAGATCAGTTTTGTACGCAGTTTGAAGTAATTTAGCACTCTCTGTGATCTCTGTATCTGAGGCAATCGTCAGAAACGTTGAATTTATAGTATGTTACTATGCACTATGTACTATGAAATCTAAGAATCACAAACACACACTAGAGCTCGAACTTCTAATCTACTCAAAAGGAGAAAAGACTGCGCACTCAAAAGAGCCCAGTGGCGCTCACGTATCATAGTCTGTTGCTGCTTTGAACCACTTTTCTAGAAAAACTTTTATTTTCACTAAAAACTCCGCTACCGTGGCGCCTATATAGATTCGGCGCCGAGGTTCTTCGCACCCTCTGCACATATGATAGTTACGCCACTGCTTTAACAAAACATAATTTGTGTGAATTATTAATTTCTATCTACAATGCAAAAAACCAATGGTATAAGTTGAGTACAAAGAAGGAACCTATATGCAAACGATTTTGGAAAGTTTAAATAAAAGTGATAAGTTATAAAAAACTTTATTAAATATAAGTACACATAGACAACTACCAAATACAACTGGAAAAATTACGTTTCCTTAGCCTTCCAGTGTAAGTAACATTTGGCGAAGTAGTCGGTAAATCTACTTCGTACCCGAAAACTTTCTGCGAAAGCCAATCCCCCTGTTCCTTTTAAAAGAATCATGTTTTCAAGAGTGGGAAAGATGTTTTTTCTAATTTGTGTTGTTTTCTTGGATTGCTGAGCACATATGTCATTGTGCAACATGTTGTGTAAACAACATCAAGCTCAGATAACTAGGTCAAGAGTTGAAGGTTTTACGTTTATTGGAGTAAACAAAATCTAAATACACGACATTGAGCTATTTTTCAATTATTATTGTTTTTTGTTTTGGACAAACGCCGATACACAATTTGATCAGCTCACAGAGACTGATAATAGTCAGAATCAATTAGATGAGATATCTACAGATGAAAGTATCGAAGCCCATGATATACCAACTTTTTTTTTAATTTAGAATAAATCAGATCAACAATACATATTGTTATACATGGTTGAGTTGTACATATAGAATTAACATAACAATAGTAAACTTAACTTAAAAGCAAAATTTGACGTCTATCGCTAATTAATTATTCTAATTATTGAGGTCCATTAGTTTATCTTGCGGTGGTTTTCTTCTTAGCCTTGTATGTATGTTTAGTTGGCCAAGGTGATGTTGCGCTGCACTAGGGCATAGATTTATGTAGTCGAAGAACTTTTGGGCCCTTTTTTGGATGAACTGCTCAATAGTTGTTATTCGTAGCTCCGTAGGTATCTGCTGGTTACTAATAAACCAGAGGGCATTGATTGCTATGCGAATCACTTTATTTTGAAAATCTGTATTTTTCTTCTGTCGGGCACGCATAAGTAATTAGAGATCTTAAAAGAGCGGTGTATAGAAGAATTGCACAGTCGGTCCGAAGGGGTGTTTTCCTATTTAGTAAGGGGTATAGTACAGCTAGTCGAGTATATCCCTCGTTAAGGTTTTTGTTGACGTGTGTACTCCATGTTAGTCTGGTGTCAAAGTGTAAACCAAGATACTTAACGCTTGTGTTTTTGTCTATCCATGGCATTTCAGAACCGTTCACTTTGATGTTAGGGATCTCATCTGGGATGGGTTTTAGTGTGGAAATTTTGATGCTACATTTCGAGGAGTTAATTGTTATTCCGCATTTTGTGAACCATTTAGTTAGAATGTTCATTGGGCGTTGAAGACGTTCCACAATTTCTGTGATACTAACACTTTGTATTATCAACGCAGTATCATCTACATATGTGGCTATTTCACCAATGATTTGTTGAGGTAAATCATGTATGCAAATATTAAAAAGGGTAGGACCAAGTATACTCCCTTGGGGAACCCCTGCGTGAAGACTTTTAGAAGAGGAAATAGTGTAATTTATCTTAACCGCGAAAGTTATGTTTTCCAAAAAGGAGAATAAAGCTGCCTTAATGTAATTTGGAATATTCATGTGTAATAACTTGTACTTTAATCCGTCAATCCACATCTTGTCAAAGGCTTTAGTTATGTTTAGGAAAGCTATGGCAGTGAATTGTTTCTGCTCATAACACCGTTCGAAAATTTCAGAAAACCTTTGTAATTGGTGGATGGTGGAGTGGTTCTTTCTGATCCCAAATTGTGTTGGAGGGATGATATTGTTAAAATCTAACGACATATTAAGCCTCTGAGTAATTGCTTTCTCCAGTAGCTTTGAAATTGTAGGAAGCAGACTGATCGGACGATAGTTATTGTGGTCTATTGCATTCTTCCCTTGTTTGGGAAACATTAAAATATGTGCATGTTTCCACTTTTCGGGGAAGTGTCCTATCCTTAAGCGTTGAACAGGGTCGTTAGGTATAAGATTGCTTTCTTGGTTAGTTTTGTGATGATTACATTTGGAATGTGGTCATGACCGGGGGCTTTACTTAAGGACAAGAACGTTATGTAGGTAACAAGTTCTTCGGTTGTAACTGGGGAATCAAAGTCGTTACTTGATGGAAGATGGGTTTCGTTGTGGAGTGATTTTATATTGGAGAATTGTCTATTGTTGTCAGCAATGGTTGGTGTGAATGTTGTACTTGGTTTTTCCACGAATAGATTACTTTTCTCCTCATCCGTATTATTGTTCGTTGTCCACTGTGAGAGTTGGTATAATTGTGTGTTGTCTAGTAATGCGCCGAGTAGCTTTCCATATCCCTGGATCGTTTGGTTCGAGAGTTTCAATATATCATCTGTAACTGGTTATTCTGTGATTGTCCAGTTCTCTTCGAATTCGATGGGAGGTATTGTTAAGCAGATTTTTTTACATGAGGAGCTCTGGTTGTTTGCCACTCTTTACATAGTCTGATTTTCCCTTTAATTAAGTCTGTAATATATAAGGGTGGAATATTTGGACTGCCCATGCGTTTTAAGGGTTTAGTTGTAGTTGCCGCTCTGACTGATTCAGTGATTGCTGTAGTATACTTATGAGTGTAGTCATCTATTTCTCTAGAATTAGTTATAGGATAAGGGTTCACAGTTAAGCAGTTAAGATTTTCCTGGAATGTTTTCCAGTTAACCAGTCTATTAATTAGCCGAGGTTGAGAAATGACTTTAATGCCTGTATCATTTAGTTTAATTATTACTGGAAGGTGATCAGAATTGATTTCATTGATGACTGCTTGATGAATTGTACTAGAAAAGTGTTTTGCGAGTATTATATCTAAGATGTCCTGCTGATGGTCAGAGCGATAAGGGTAATAGGTATATTCTGTTGGGGCCAGTATCTGTAATTGGTGGTTAGTAGCAATGTTGTTAAGTTGGACACCGCTTGGGTTGTTTGTCTGGCAGCCCTAGAGTGTATGTTTACTATTTAGATCACCTATTATTAAGGTGGATGTTTCATCGTTTACCAGGCTTATAAAGTCAGATTCACTTAATTTTGTCTTTGGCTGCTTGTATGTTGCGATTATTTTAAGAGTGCAGGAATTATCCAGAATTACACCAATTGAAACCCTCTCAATACGATTGCAAGGAGGATGATTTAGTGTGGTAAATTGGAATTTCTTTTTAATTAATATAGCCACTCCCCCCAGGCGTGTTGGGCTGGTCTGTCGTAGCGTATTATGTGGTATCCACTGATTTTAAGCACCTCACCGTCACTGAGGTGAGTTTCTGTGATGCAGGCAATATTAACCCCGTATCTTGCCAGGAAGGATATGAGGAGTGAGCGTTGGATTTTTACCCCATTAGCGTTAAAGTTTAAAATGGTGAGGTCTTGAAGTATATTGGGAGTGCTACTTGACATTGAAAAGGTTAGGGATAATATTGTTAATGATGTAGGATTGGATTTGTTCAATAATTGGGGTTAGTAGTTGTTTGATAATTTCGCCTATGTTATCACGGACGGGGGATGCTGATAATGCGAGAGGAGTATTAGGAGGGTACTGATTAGGGGTTACTGTTTGTGAATAGCTCTTACCAGCTTGAACATAAGAGTGCTGTTGGGATTGCCTGGATCTGGTTATCTGTGTTCGTTGCATCTGTAGCATTTGATGGTGTAGGCATCCTCGGTAGCTGGCTGGGTGAGCTCCTTTGCAGTCGACACAGAATGCTGGATCGATCGGTTTTTTCGGACATTTATTTAAGTCACGATCTTCTTTACACTTAACGCAACGGGGTTTCCCTGCACAATAGTTCTTGCTGTGCCCAAAGTTTTGGCATTTAAGACATTGTGGAATGTGTAATGGTTTTCTCCTGGTTTCGACCGTAATTTTACAATTTAAAAGATATTCAAGTTTAAGAATTTCTTTGACCTGATCAGAGGATGTGAGTATGACCGCACAGATTGGAATTGGTTTTTTATCTGTGGTTAGCAGGCGTGTTACACCCACCACTGGGTACTTTAGCCTTTTAAGATCCTCCTGGATCTCTTCATTGGTGATAGATATTGGTATGTTTTTGATTACTACCGATAGCTGTTTATCGTTTGGGTTTTGAATCGTATGATATTTTACTTTGTTAGTCATATAATATTTCGCTTGTAAACGGTAATCTTCGATAGTGGTTAGGTTAATTTTTAGAAAATTATGCTTTAATTCAGTAGTAAACTCGTTTTTTGCCATTTCTTTGATATCTCTTACAAGTTCTTTGTGGTTAACTGTAGCTGCATTATGGAGTAATATAGGCGGTATTTTGACTTTTTTCACTTTCATTGGGATTTGGTTGAGATGATGAATCACCGTTAGATGAGGACTCGCCATTACTTACTGTGTTTTCCCTTTACTTCATGGGAGTGAATAGTTAAAAGCGATTTGAGTCATTACTCCAGTAATATCTTTTTTGCACTGCAATGATTGGGGGGCTGAGATCGTCGGCGTTCCTTTTGTTTGAGTTCACCATAGTTTATAAGAAACCTGGCCCCAAAGGGTCAGGTTACTGGATAGATCACAAAAATATAACACATTAACTGATTATTTATAGACACGACTTCGAGGAATTTAATAATTCTCATGTGGCTGAATGCCTCGCGCGATAAGGTTTTGATATCGGACAGTGAACTGGCGTACGATGCGAGCGTCTGCACGGTCACGGGCGGACTCCTCGATATATCAACTGATACTCCTAGGGCCGGTTGCAGAAAGCAATGTTAAGTCTCGTGTTAGCTAACATCGCGTCAAAGTGAACAAAATCGCATCAAATTTTGTTTACTAATGTATTAGTTACCATAAAGATTTGAGATTTGATTCGTTTTTGTTCACTTTGACGCGATGTTAGCTAACACGAGACTTAACATTGCTTTCTGCAACCGGCCCCTAATGTATCTACCTTTTATCAACCCAACAAAGGATCTTCAAATAATGTTAAACGGGTTCCTCCACAAAAAAAAAGGAAGGAAAGATCTTAGTTCTGAAATACTAAGTGCAATAAACAAGGGCAGTTCAGAACGAGAAGCTTTGTTCAACCAACTTACTGCAGTCCCGCCCCGAGGATGAAATAGATATACTTTTTAAAAGCCTCGCGATGACAGTAAAGAAATTTCCACCATTATTAAGAGTAGAGACAAAAAGTAAGATCTTTCAACTAATATCTGATGCCGAACTACAATCACTTCGACCACGGCCCCCTTATTTTCGATTGTCTACTGTTGGAGCTTCCAGGCATTCACCCTAGTAAGGGAGGGGTGAGCGCGGCAGGGTGGCTCCAGGTAGTTTTAAGTAAGAAGTAGCCAATTTAGTCGTTAAGTAACTGTACGTAGTTAAAGACGGTCTCGTACCAGTTCGCAGCACATCAGCTGAGAAACATAGCCCAAATCAACGGCACATCGGCTGTAAAGGGTTAATAAAGTTTCTGTAATATACTGGTGCTTTTTTTATTTACGTTATCGAATAACAAACATCAACATTTGGTCCTTCGACCAGGATCACCGGTAAATTAATTTAAAAAGTGTGTTCGTTCGTCGAAATTCCTGGAAATCGAGCGCCATCAGCCGCACAACAGCAGCACCAAAGAGGAACGTTTTCCTATTGCACATCAGCAGCTTCAAGACGACGACTCCGATCAAATTCTCTGTATATCAGCAGCATCAAGGCCAATTACATCAACTACACATCAGTAGAAAAACGGAGGGCATTAGGTCAAACAAGTCAGTGATCCTTTCCATAACTCTATTTCACCCGTCCTATCAGCGGAGAGTGTATAGCTTTGTCGCCGTTCAGTCAATTCTCATATTTAATTGAAATGGCGGCGGAATTAGGAACCTTGATTCACAAACGGGGTAATGTTAAGGCTAGATTGACAAAAATAGCAAATTTTGTAGGTTATTTTAAACAAGGGGATAATGTTAATCAGTTGAAGGTACGACTTCCCATGTTAAAGGAGATTAACGATCAGTTTAATAGCTTGCAAATGGAAATCTTAATGATTAATCCAGATTTGTCAGAAAATGATGATCAGGATAACTTTGACACGCTGTATTTTTAATACAGTATGCGCAATTCAATCAATTTTGGAAGATCATACCGGTTCTGCGTCACAGAGAGTTCCTGCAGAAAATTTGCGTGAATCGCAATTAAATATCAAACTACCAATTCTAAATTTGCCCGAATTCTCCGGAAGGTATTCAAATTGGAGAGCTTTTTATGACACCTTTAAATCGCTAATCCACGATAACCACAAATTAAATGATTGTGAACGTTTTCACTATTTAAAAGCATGCCTTAAGCAAGAACCTCTGCATGCAGTTGATGCATTGCCTGTATCACAAGCTAATTATACCTCTGCTTGGGAAATTCTCAAACGAAGGTATGAAAATAAAAGGTTAATCATACAAGAACATGTTCAGTCTATATTAAAATTGTCAGTTATTTCTAGACCATCTCATACTTTTCTGCGCCAATTGGTAGACAAGGTAAACTCAAACATGGCAGCATTAAAGGTTCTAAATTTACCTGTTGATTCTTGGGATGCACTTATTGTTCCAATTTTGAGCGAAAAATTAGATTATACCACTAACAAAGAGTGGAAATCGTGTCTAAATAGCGAGATTCCAACTTTAAAGAAATTTATAACATTTTTAGACAAACGATGCGAAGTACTCGAATCGTTAAGGGTTATATTTAGTTAAGCCGTCTTGCACCGTGGAATAGTGAAACGCTAACTGGGATATCTCGCTTCACAGCAGTATGATTAAAAAACTAATTTAAAGACCATTTAGAGCAACCTTTTCTCCAACGGGCTAAATCTCGAAAAGCGTTTTTTTTCATAAATGTGGATGATATCGCGTTACACATAACACATGAATTTTAATTGATACTGCCAACGGAATTCATCTTTATAAGTTTTTGTCCTTTTGCCCCGTTAAATAAAAGTATTTTATTGACCTACATGCATCGATCTATTTTTGCTTTCCCTGCAGTAACGAATTAATTCAGTTAGCGATTAAAAAATGTTCTATTAATTTTGTTAAAATTCCGTACAAATATAGGCAACACCTTAACCAGGGCTATGTCCCGGCAGCATATACGTAATCTGCAGACGCATAAGGTATTATGACAACTGTTCGACTACAATCGGTAATTGATTAATATGGCGCCAATGAAAGTTTAAGTAAAGTGCAGACACAGAGAGGTATTAGACGTCTGCAGTTTACTTAGTGGTTTCGCTTTGACTTGATATATCGTATTAAATGTCGTCTAAAATTACTATAAATTATTGAAATATAGAAAGTATGCTCCCAGAAGGCTAGGAGTACAATTTGTAAACGACACAACTGTTTGATTAAATCTAACTACCAAAGATGAAGTTGAGGTTAGCTTCGTATGTTTATCTTTCGACCAACCGACCGAAAAAAAAACCGAAAAAATGCCGGTAGATATATAAACTGTATCTAACCAAATTTAGCGCTTACAAAATGTAATTTTTCGAAAACAGTTAAAAAAATCTGGTCTGATACACGCACACAACTTCCTTTTACAGTGATTTTATAATTAACCATAAATTTGATTTTAAATTTTTAAGCATTTGTCAAAAAATTTCAAAAATTACAAATTTTACAGAAACCGTACAAAATAGAGCGTTAGTTGAAAAGACACATTTTCTTTAAAATTCTCTGCTGAATTAAAAATGTAATAATATAGCGGGTGTTCTATTTAAAATATGAATTAATAAAAAAAGAAAAAGAAACAAAAGAAACCTATTTTAGAGGTATTCAACTGGAAAATCACCTATCTCACATCAATACACATTAAAAATGTAGTAAAAATTCTTGAAAAAATCGTTAGAGCCGTTTTTTTAAATCGAAAGAAAACTGAAAAATCGCAAGAGTAAAAACACCATACGATTTTATTCAAAATCTTTCTGTCGCATCTAGATAGTACACAAAACTTATATATGAAGTTTGAACGCCATACCTCTTTTCGTTTTTGAGATATTCTGTTCACATACAGACTCACACACACAGACAGACAGACCAATGAAGAAAAACACGTTGTTTGGGTTCAGGGGACTCTAAAACGTGAAGATCTGTTGAAAACTCAATTTCGAATTATTGTAAATGGTGACATTTTCATTTTATTTTTAGTGGATGAAGTGATTCATTTTCGTATACACTACAGGACGCAATAGTAGATTATGCAATGAGGGAGAGAAATGCGTTATTTTGCTGAGGTACAATTTCTGACTCGAGGGCGAAGCCCGAGAGTCAGAAATTGCACTGAAGCAAAATAGCATTCTCTCCGAGTTGCATATACTATTTTTTTCACGTTGCAGGAAGATTTAAAACGAAAACCCGTTTTTTTAAACGTCATTTATTGACATTTTAGTTACAATTATTTTAAAATTAGTAGCCTTTGGTAAATTTTAAAGTTGGTGGCACTGTAAGTCATTATGACAAGAGCTCACAATTATGTCAAATTCGAGGTTAGTAGATTAGGTTTTGCGTCAGTTTATGTCAAAACTGACGCGAAACCTAACCTGTTAACCCCGAATTTACCATAGATTACCATAGATACGGTAACATTTTTTACTTTAGTCCCTAGGGGCTAAAGTAATTACTTCTGTCCCTAGAGATTAAATGAGCTACTTTAGTTCCTAAAATAAGTGACAAAAGTGCCAACTTTAGTCCCGCAAGTGCAAAAACTACTTTTACGTTCTAAAACGCGTCCAGCGACGTTTGAATTAATTTAGTGAATAAAATGGATCAGGATATTTACCAATTTATTATTTCAACTTAAACAGTTAGTTTTAACCCTATAATTATACTAAAGTTAATTAATTACTATATGTAATTACATTGAATTCCAATGTTAACATGACATACATTTTATAATTATTATTCATAATCTATCAAATAAATTCATGTTGACAGTTCTATCATTTTTATTTCAATTTTGCTTAATATTAATTCAATTTTCGCAAACATTTTATTTGTATCTCGTGTTTTTTTAACGAAAAATCATAAAAATACTATCACTTTTTTAACAAAAAAAATCGTAAAAAGGTAACACGTTTTTAACTATTTTATTGAAATTGCGAATTGTCTATTTGACAGTTATAAATGTTGAAGTCTTTTTCGACCAAATTTCGAGTTACAAGGGATCACTATGCAAAAAATAACGTGAGCAACACATATGAAAACAACTTTTTTTACTCATTTGTAGTTGTTTTTGAATGACTACATGTATTCACATACATTTTCCGATGGCCATCCCACACGTGTGTTACATACTATTTTTCCTGCGACGGTTTCGCATTCTACAACAAATTTAATCTTTTAATTCGACATTCGTTAAAAAGTTGTCCGTTTTAACCAATCATAGTATGATTCTTACATGAGAGTGCAAAAAGTGAGTACTTTCTGTACTGTCGTAGAAGTAGCATATTATTATACTAGTTTAATAAGAGGGCCTATTGTAGCACGAGTGGGTTTGGGGCATGAGTGCGCAACGAGGAGTGCTCAAATAGAGCTGCAATGAATTTTATTCAACGACGATAATACACTAATTTTATTTACTTTCAACAAAAATAATCAAAAACTTTTAATTTTTATATTTCATAAATATGACAATCTGTCAGTTGTTGAAACAATGTTTTTCATATGAAAACAACAATACAGAAACAGTGTTTTGATAGACTCCATTACAGCGGTGTTATAATAACCACATTCAAACATTAATATACGTAAATAATATCTGTATTTTTCCTCAAAAGATAAAAGTATTGTTTTTTTTCGAGGGATGAAGATTTGTTCACGAGCAGCGTCATGATAATTTTACGAGCGAAAAATGTTATGGCAAGAAGTAAATGTTATTTTTTCTACGAATATTAAAAAATAAATTTACATTATGTATTGCAAAAACTACAAATGAATTTAGAATCTGGCCGTTTTTGGCTTACTTAATGTAGCCGTAATAAACAAAATAGCCACCATTCTTGCGAGCAAACAATTGGTTATTTATTAATTTCCATAGCAACGTGCACTTTTAACTGTAGAGTGAAATAAAGAGCTACTTTATAAGCGCTAAACTATCTAATAAAGCTCTATTTTATAGCGCAGTAATTTTTTTCATAAAACTATTACTCTCGTAAAAACAATCACTTTTTGTACAACTGTCATTAAAAATTACATTTTTATTCCAGGTAACTACACTGATAGATGTCAAAATTAATATTATGAGAGAGCACCTTAGAAGTACACACTTTTAACACGTTCAAAATACTTAGTAAACCAATATTTGCGAATTAATTAAATAAATAAATAAAATATTTGTTAGGTAAAGGAAAATCAATAACTTTCAGTTGTTTGACAGCTCGATATTTTGAAAAAATCTAGTAAGGCTTTCTATATTCTAATCAAATGTCAAAACTAACATGATTATTTTGAAAAATGTCTACAACTGCCTGTCGAGGGCGAAGCATAATCATCGCTGGTAACTCGAAATTTGGCCGAAAAGCAGTCATATTACAAACGTGCAGTAACGTGAGAAAATTCTTATATCAAAATTAATTAATAGAATCTAATTACATCTGACCAAATATCTCTCGTTTAATTGGAATAAACCGAACATTTCAAGAGAAAATACAATACTAATAATAATAGTCTGTATTTATCAACTCAAGATACAATAAATACGAAATCATAGTGTCACAGTGCTTGCGTAAAGTGCAGACGCATTATAATCCAACACGTCTGCAGTTTACTTCTGTTCTGATTGGCCGTACGACTTCGGAAAAAACGATGTGATGGGTTATACCTTATGCGTCTGCAGATTACGTATATGCGTCCCGGCAACCACCCGTTGTTAAACAACAAGCGTACTACTGATAAGAGAATAAGAGGATTATACCTTTCTGTAAACTGCAGGTAGAAAGTTACTTAGCTTGGTAACGCATTTGTTTATCCAAATCAAACTAATAATACAGCAAGTACGGTTCTCAAAGTAATAAATTTTATTATGATATTGGAATCAACTCCATACATAATGGAATCAAAAGAAAATTTCCTCAAGATATTTACGATATCTTAGCTAATAGTGTTGATAGTGCTAACGAGAAAAAATTAAAACAATAAATACATCAGCGCAAATACTTTACTAAAATAATACATATAGCAATAACATAACTGTTGTCAGTGCATAAATAAACAATCTTACAAACAAATATAACTAGTGATTAACTAATGCTAAATATTCATAAATAAATCAGCCTGTATAGTATTTTGTATACTGATCTAGATAAATTAATTAAAAAAAAGGGGAAAAAAGTAACAATTTTACCTATACACATTTTACATTTAATTGCAGAAGATATAGTTTCTTCCACGTACATCAATTTAAAAATGTGTCTCGAATAGGTAGCTGTCGTGATTGTCTTGAATCCAAAATTTCAGGTAACAATGCCGAGTTATAAAATTGTTCAACTTTCGGAAGCATTTTTTGCTCCCAAAACAAAGGATCGGTTTTTATCACTTCCACTGAAATATCACTAGGAGTCCAAATAACAAAATAGCAAATTTCTTTTTTTGCGTTATTTAATTGCCCTTGGATTTGGTACATGTAGCTGTCATTTTGTTTTAATTTTAATTCGCCTTCCTCTACTCGACAGAATTTGATTTTATTGTTTAATACGGCTTCCATCGGAGTGTACATTCTTGCACTATACGGACATTTGATTTCTAGAATCGCATTTTCACCAACCACTCCGTCTGGAGATGCTGCCAAAAATGGGTGGGCTTCATCTACGAATAAACCGCAAGGATTAACCTCCATATTCATGACCCCTTCAAAATCTTCTATGACCCGATGCTCATTTTCTTTCCCATATTTTGTAGCTGCGCTCCCAGTAAACTGTTGGTATAATAAACTTTTTATTACATTTGCGCAAGACGTTGTATTGCGCAATTTACAAATGCGGCCAAAATTTGACGCTGTCAATCTTTTCCGCCGCTCTTCATACCACCGATTGCTTCGGTGTTGCCCAACAGTTTCCTTCAAAATTTCTTCACGCCCCAAAGATAATTCCTGTACAAATTTCTGCGCTGCTTCCTTCAAGTCTTCCTCCAGCATATCCGGCGTTGGTTCAGCTTCTAAATCTGGAACCATATTTTTTTTTCACCTTTAGCACCGGTACAAAAATAATCGCGCTGTGTAGTTACGGACACCTCAAAGTGCACGGTTTTTTGTTACTATGGTTATTTTTGCGATTTTTCGGCTTATTAAATGGGGGTTTCTCCAGTGGCGTTGCTTGTGGTTATAAGAATAGGTATTACTTTTTTAAGGTTTGTATTTAAGCAAAGTTTTACAAGTAAACAAACTATATAATAATATGTATTTAATAAATATGTATCAGTATTCAATATTGCTACTACGCTATGCAGTTTGTTTCGCATAGAGTAGACCAAT
Organism: Agriotes lineatus; assembly: GCA_940337035.1. NCBI lineage: Eukaryota > Metazoa > Arthropoda > Insecta > Coleoptera > Elateridae > Agriotes > Agriotes lineatus. Next base: position 17,900,009 of record OW679197.1, read on the forward strand.
GTTTCCATATTGTATCCTTCTCTCAGTTCCTTCCAAGCATTTCTTATTCTTTCCCATAATTCATCGGTTTTGTTTGGTGCAAAATCCCTGTTATAAATTTTTGTAGTTAAATAGCCCCAAACATTTTCGATGGGATTCAAGTCCGGACTTCTTGCAGGCCATGGTAATAAATTGATATTATTCTCATCAAACCATCAATGAACAACCCCTGCTGTATGCACAGAACAGTTATCCTGTGAAAATAATGCTATCAATTACGTTACATAAACAAAATTAATTAATTAGGTAATAACTTGCCTGTTGAAAAGTAAGTTGATTAGGAAAGACCTCTCTTACAGATGGCAGCATCACATTTTGCAAAATGTTGCGATAATTTTCAGCATTCAGTCGACCATTAATTCTATAGCATGCCCCAGATCCGTGAGCATTGATCGATCTCCATACGTTTACAGAGAATCGTCCACTACTCCTTAAGGGTTGAACATAATATTGCTCCTCAAATCTTGAATTTTGTGGTCTGCACACCCTTAATCGTCAATTGGTAAATGATTGAAATACCTTTTCACCTGAGAAAACAGTCGTGTTCCAAAAGTCGTCGATCTCATTCAAATAGACGGTTGCACATTGTACTCTTCATTCTTTGTTCTCTGGCGTTAAAAAAACTTTTCTTGCAGAAGTCTCTGCTGCAACGATTTTTAATTTTGAAAGTGCAGCTCTTGCTCACATGCAAATCTATTGCGACTCGACTCAGTAACCAGTTCTCTTCCAGTTTTGTAATAGCTCGCATTTTCTCTGCTTCTGGCAAATGTATGGGAATTTTCCCAGTTTTCAGTTCTATGACAGTTGATGACAAACGTAAACGTCAAAACTCGACGTCTATGATTAGAATATCGTATTACAAGCTAAAAATCTGCCGTGCACTTTGAGTTGGCCGCAACGGTACATCCCCTATGATCACCAAAGATATGTTTCGGTCCATTTAAAATATCTATTTCCAGTTCTCTAATTTTTGTATCTGTAGTTGCATCTTGGCTTTTTCTAAATTCAATGGCTTTGGTAACTGCACTACGAAACCTGAGAATATTTTCTGAGATTATGTTTTTTAATTCGTTTTTCTTGGTTTTTGGTTTTTTTGGCAACTTCTCGTAGTTTGTTTATGTAATTGCGCAAAATATGGTTTTTGCATTCAACTTTTTGTATTATAGTGGAAGGACCGTAGGGCATGGATTCCACCAGTTTTCGATGCACACTGCTGTCGCCATCACCCACTAATTTTACATATTTCATACCGTACATCTCCATTGATTTTTTGGAAACCTTCTACTATGATTGCAGCCTTCATTCCAGTTGATGGACCTGTCCAATTTCTATAGCAGGTGTGTTCTGGACATTTGTTATCTTTGTATAGATCCTTCCGTGCACACACCAAACAAAACTTATTTTTAACGGCAATATACAGCACCTTCTTTGTCCGAAGTCCAACTATACAAGCAACCCCTGACAAGGCGTTATAATTAGTGCGATACGACCGTTTGCTCCACGCTCCGCCTGCTACTACTGCAATGTTTGGACACCCTTGGTCATCTACTTCTCCTAGTTCCACTGCTAGTTTCGTCTCTTCTTCCGCGGCCTTCTTCATCGTGTCAATTGCAATTATAGATTTCGCAAACTTCATCTTGGTAAACGGTGTAAGTAGCACTTGATGGACTGGGAATATCTAAAGCCGCAGAAAACTCAGTAAGTTGGGTATATCCGGCACCGATGGACACAATCGCAGATACGGCCGATAAATTAATGTTCAATCGCGGATTTTCTGAATTTTCTGTAACAGAATTCAAATTTTTTGTTTACCGAAAATGTAGTATTTGTAGTCTTATTTCATATCCTAAGGTTTGGTTTTCCTAATTCAAGTTTTGCTAAAGTTAAGCGGGGGGTGGTGGGGTTACTTTACTAACGCAGTGTATAAACACTGCATTCGTAAGGTAAGCCCCCCCCCATGCTAACTTTTGAAACACTTAAATTAGGAAAACCAAACTTTAGAATATGAAAGTAACCTAAGATACTCAAAATTTTATCCTGAATCCAAATATCTAAAAATATACAGGGTATCACATTTAAAAAACAAAAATTGAGGTCATTTCCGGCGAAACCGGAAGCGCTAAAAAATTATTTAGTTGCCAGAAAATGGACTTTTGTGTATAGTTTATAACCCCCGAGTTTTATTTCGATATATCAAAAACTAAAAAACTACAGGAGTGAGCCTCTTTTTTGTGGCATCTGGTTATAATAGAAAAACTTTGAAACAAGAAATATCCACCAAGGGGACTTCCCAAGAGGTGCGGCGCCTCTTTTGGACGCTTCCTAGTGCCCCTTGGGCGCCCCTTGGTGCTCCTTGGAACTCGCCCCCCCCCCCCCACGCATAGCGGGGGTTGCGGGTGCCTAGTTACGCCACTGCTTATAATATTTTTTACAACAAACATTGGAGACCAAAATGTATAGAACTAACTGTGGAATCTTGCTGAATCGTATAATAATTATACTAATATTGAATTCGAAAAATTGTGATTTTATCTAAAATATTAGTTTGGTCTTGATAATATAGATTCATTGGTGGATTAAAAATATTTACTTTAACAATTTCAAAATTTGTTAGTAGTAGTAGCCTTAATTACTAATTATTGTACATACATACTGGTATCTATTTTATAATACGAATATTTATTGCTGGTTTAGCCATCTCCGATCGTTAGACTATTTAAAAACTAATTAAATATTCATTTAGCCAAGAAAATATGTAACTGCATATTGGAAATACATAAATGAATTGTATACGTGTCGGAAGGCAATGCAATATTTAAAATGTGAAACAAAATGTCAACGCAAACGATTTGGTATTTAGTACCAAGAAACATTTTAATCCGCTTAACTTTCCAGTTCTTAATCTTTCTGGAGTCTCGAGTCATACACAAACAATTAGTCTTAGTTTTAGTAGTTATGCAACTTTACATACATCAAACAGAATTTTATTTTAAGTAAATGCCAGCCTTAAGCTCGTTAACAAGGCCACATCAGGCGAATCCATCAAAGAAAGTAAGCTTAAGGGAAAAACGACCTCGTCATGCTTCGTACTTGAATATCAACAAACCGTCGAGCTTTCAATGTAAACGCAATTCGCACAACATATATCAGTGTTTAGAATTTTTAAAATTAAGTGTTCCCGATCGCCATAAGCAAGTCGAGAAATTCGATTTATGCTCAAACTGTCTCAGAAATCATCATAAAGCAAATGATTGCCGATCCACCTTAAAGTGCCGCGAATGCAAACAAAGGCATAATAGTTTGTTACATGTAGTTCAAAATGTTACAACGTTAGCAGAGGTTAGCAGTGCCTCTCAATTGAATGAATCGGAAATAGTGCCATCAACATCAATGATATGTTCAAACAAGGACATTAATACGACTGTATTGCTATCAACCGCTTTAGTCAATGTCAGTGATAGCAAGGGAAACTTGCACGAAGTTAGGGCACTTTTAGATGTAGGTTCTCAAAGTAATCTCATAACCGAGAACTTAGCAAAAAAATTATCTCTGAATCAAATGAACACAAATATTACAATTGCGGGTGTTTTTTGTACGATTAACTTGATAAGAGGCTTCCACGAATGGGGCCCCCAATTAATCCACTGCGAGTTCCGGTTCAATGGGATTGCCGGGAACTGCCACTTAATAACCCTAACTTGGGTTCAGTTAGTTGTTGGAGTGAAACAAGACTTAACAAACACGAGTATATTGAGTAACAACGATTACAAACGTCACTGATGGACCGATGGTTTTTTACAAAAGCTTCAACTGTTGTGACACGCTTGGATTGGCCACGCGAAAATAGCGAATTGCGCGTAACCGTAACACAAAACAACCTGGAAACGACTTTACCAGGGAGTTAGACCGAAACGCAAACTAGCACAAAGCATAGCTGAACTTGCTTCCTCGAGGCTCTGAATCTAACTATCTCTGAATTTACAGCGAGACGAACTCGCCAATTCAAGGAGGGGCAAGCTCAAACACTATTGGCTGAGGCGATCCTGCGTAGCCAATCGGAGCATCGCACGTTATTTAGGAAAAATGCTTATTCTAAGAAACCTTAATGCTAAGCTCTCTCAATGAGGCAATTGAACGAAATCCATAAACCCATGATTCCCAAATATGCTAAGTCGGCTTAAGTTCTAGTAGAAAATGTATCCATCCGCTTTAAAGCCATTAAGGGAAGCTTACAAATTCCTTTCCAACATTAACAGAGGCAAACAAATACGGCAAGATGCAAATTTGGCTTTACCACGACCTTTGAATGAGATAAAACAGTTATGACTTGAATTACGTGATTAATTATAATCAAAAAGGTTTTGATGCACGCATCTGTGTGAATCAAACAGCGGGTATTAATCAAGGTCTCAATTACGTCAAAAAAATGGTAGAAGTCTCGGTCAGGTCCCGTCATAATAATTTCACTGCAGAAGTGCAATGTCTTATAGTACCGCAAATTGCACAAGATATTCCGTCGCGATCATTCAGCAGGGCCATGGTTCAAATCCCCGTAAATCTCAATATTGCTGATCCATATTTTAACCAAGCAGGCCCCATAGATTTATTGCTAGGTGCCGGCCTATTTTGGGAAGTTCTTGGTGTGGGCCAAATACGAACGAACAACCATCAACCTTTCTTACAGAAATCGCATTTTGGATGGCTAATCGGGGGCTCAATAGATTTTGCTTTAAGTACCACAAGAACTTCATGCAACCTGAGTACAGCAAACAGATTAGAAAATAGCTTAACTAAATTCTGGGAACTTGAACAATACTCATGTCAAAGACACTTGTCTGCTGAAGAAATAAATGTGGAAAACCACTTTAGGAGCACTTTCTATCGGGATGTAAATGGTCGGTTTGTAGTAAGACTTCCGTTTAAAAACGATAAGCTGGCCTTGGGCGCGTCTTATCAAAATGCGTTAAAGCGATTTTATAATTTAAAGCATAAGTTAAACTGTAAGCCAGAAATAAAGCAGCAATATATGGATTTTATGACGGAATACAAGCATTTAAATCACATGGAATTGGTTCCGGAACATCAATTAAACGTGCCGAGCGGAAGATAGCAATTCCGCATCACGCGCTGTTTAAGGAAGCTGGTTCAACCACCAGGCTAAGGGTGTTCTTTGACATGTCGGCGAGGACTAGCAACGGGTCGAGTTTAAACGACAATTTAATGAGTGGACCAGTGATTCAACAAGATTTATTTTCAATTTTGACGCGATTCAGGACCTTTCAATATGCGTTAACGGGCGACATAGCAAAAATGTATCGCCAAACACAAATTCATCCGCAGCAGGCTGATTATCAAAGAATATTGTGGCGAAATAATTCCAATGAACCCCTTCAAACATACAGGTTGCTTACACTTACATATGGTACGAAACCAGCCAGTTACATCGCAACTCGATGTTTGCAAGAACTGGTTTTACAAAATCAAGTGAATTATTCTCTAAGCAGTAAAATTATAGGTCGCGATTTTTATATGGACGATCTCATTACGGGCGGGAATGAATTAAATGCGCTAATAACGCTAAAGGATGAAATAATTGAAATTTTGGCACAAGGGGGGTTCGAATTGCGTAAGTTTGCTTGGAATGAAAAACAAATCCTTTCGGGAAGTAGTGGTATAAGGCCAGATAGTATAATTAATTTAGATAAGAATGGAGAAACTAAGACGCTAGGATTAATTTGGAATTGTGATGGTGATTTTCTAAAATACGAAATTAAAACACACACACTATGTAGTAAAATTACTAAACGTTCGATTTTATCCGCGATAGCTCAGATTTTTGATCTTTTAGGTCTTATAGCACCAGTATCGATGAAAGCAAAGATTATAATGCAAAAATTATGGTTATTGAAAATAGCTTGGGATGAGAGCGTACCCATGGATATTCATTCGACGTGGACTGAATTTTTAAGTCAACTGTCTTATTTAAACGATTTACAAATCAATCGTAAAGTAGTGTCGTGTTTTCCTTTCAAATCAATAGAAATCCACGGCTTTTGCGATGCCTCAAAATTAGGTTTCGGCGCTGCGATATATATTAAGACAATAGGCACTAATAATGAACATAGTTCTCAATTATTGTGTGGGGTCTGCTACCTAGAGAATTAATCACCGATCGAACGTGGTTCTTTGGTCCGACGTGGTTGAATCAAGAATACCAACAACCAACTTTAGATATAGGGAATGTTGAGATTATAGAGAAACGCAAGAAGGTTATAGCCTTTACAACAATGAATGTAGAGACGCAGTTCATTGACAAATTTTCATCTTTTTCCAAGCTACAGCGCGTGATAGCCTACTGTTTTAGATTTATTCAAAATTGCAAAAACAAGTCAGATACAAAATCAGGGCCGCTGGCATCTAATGAACTGCAAAAGGCTACGTTTACTTTAGTTTTCATTGTACAACAGCAGGCATTTGCAGCTGAGAGATGGCAATTAAATAAAGACGAGGTAGTGGACAAATGTAGCCCATTAGCTTCTTTAAATCCCTTTGTAGGCGACGATGACTTAATAAGGGTAGGTGGTCGACTAAGAAATGCAGCTATATCGAATGATGTAAAGCATCCCATAGTTCTGCCTAAAAATCATCACTTGACCAGATTGCTTATTATCAGTGAACATGAGCGTCAATTGCATGCAGGGGCGCAAGCTACATTAGCGGCATTAAGAGAGACATATTGGATTATAGCTGCAAAAGGTGTCATAAGGCAAATCATTCATAAATGTATGAGATGTTTTCATGCAAAGCCCCGTACTATTGTGCAGAAAATGGGTGATCTTCCCAAAGATCGTTTGGAATTAACACGTCCTTCTTTAATACAAGGAATTGATTACGCAGGACCCATTTTCGCCAAAGAGGGTCGCGGACGCGGTAAAAGAACCATAAAGGTTTACATTGCGTTATTTGTATGTTTTGCCACTAAGGCAGTGCATTTGGAGGTAGTGAGCGATTTAACGTCAGCATAATTTTTAAGTGCGCTTACGATTTATTGCAAGACGTGGTCATATATCACGCATATATTCGGATAATGCGTCTACCTTCATAGGAGCCAAACGCGAATTGGCTGATTTGACCCAATTTCTTAAAAATTCTAAATTTCAAAATGAATTGAAAAGCACATTAGCCGCTAAAAATATCGAGTGGAAATTCATAGCACCTCGTGCGCCGAACATGGGGGGTTTGTGGGAATCAAATGTTAAGGCGATGAAATATCACTTGAAAAGGGTTATAGGTAACGCGCTATTAACTTACGAATAATTATACACTCTCCTTACCCAAATCGAAGCTTGTCTAAATTCCCGACCCCTCACCCCGCTGACCTCTGATCCCAATGACTTGGCCGCACTGACTCCTGGTCATTTCTTGATCGGGGAACCTTTGATGACAATGGTAGAACCCGATACAACCCATTTAAAATTAAATAGCCTTTCCCGGTGGCAATGAGTGGAGCAACTTTGGCAACATTTTTGGAAAAGGTGGCATAGAGAATATCTGCTTCAACTGCAACAGCGTTCCAAGTGGCGACAAAGGGCGCTCGAAGATATTAGCATAAGAAAAATGGTCATCGTGGCAGAGGACAACGCTTCACCTCAACAGTGGTTCTTGGGGAGAATAATTGAGCTTCATCCAGGGGCTGATCAATTAGTGAGAGTGGTGACGGTAAAAACAGTGCGCGGAGTGTTGCGAAGGCCTTTAAATCAATGATGCTTTTTGCCTCTAAATGAGTGAACATAAACGATTTGCGTAATAGTAATAGTGGTATATATTGTTTAATTGTAAGAATCATTGTATATTGTCCTTTAGGTGTAGGAATTGGTCTATACAGTCTTTATTACGTTATTGTACATAATATTATTAATTGTTCTTGTTTCGAAGCCTAAAGGACTTCAAAGGGGGCGGTATGTTGGAGCTTCCAGGCATTCACCCTAGTAAGGGAGGGGTGAGCGCGGCAGGGCGGCTCCAGGTAGTTTTAAGTAAGAAGTAGCCAATTTAGTCGTTAAGTAAATGTGCATAGCTAAAGACGGCCTTGTACCAGTTCGCAGCACATCAGCTGAGAAACATAGCCCAAATCAAAGGCACATCGGCTGTAAAGGGTTAATAAAGTTTCTGTAATATACTGGTGCTTTTTTTATTTACGTTATCGAATAACAAACATCAACATCTACTTTCTCCTACGCGTCTAGCAGTCTTCTGCCTCCTGCTACGTGGGACCAACAGGACAATCCAATAGTAGATAATCAGCCGGCTGGATCTGATACAGCACAATACAATTTTCAATTATAATACTATAAGTACTCTAAGTCATGTGATTATTTTTGGGGTAGTAGGTTCCACGAATGTTCATTGCTTGTGGGTACAAATATGACGAGTTGCGAGTTGCACACGCAATAATTTTGAGATTAATTTGGCAGAATCTCAATTTAGAAGAAATCCGCTTTTCACTAGTTAAAAACCAATGAGAAATATTAAAAAATAGACTTGTAAATTCGTCGTAAACAAAACATTTATACATTTTCAGAAATAAAAAAATGCAAAATATTTTTTATGCATTTTTGCAATCGCAAACAGAATGGCGTCCGCCACATTTAAATCCGTAAGGTCATCCCAGGTAATTTGTATATTTTTTCAAAACTATAGCTTTAAGTGCATACCATATGAACGAATTTATGGTCCCTGGTTTCTGACTAGGATGCACGATATTCAAAGCTGCATACTGGTGACGTATTTGCGCGCTGCGCTGCCATTGGCGCAGAGTTACGAGACAACCTACTATACACAATCCTTTACAAACATCAACATGAACTGAATCGTTTCATTCTCTCCTCGTTTACATCTTAGTACATTCCCCCTAGCTAACAGCACCTCATAAATTTGATGTTAATGCCCTTCTCAGCAATACGCTTACATTCGAATAGTGAACAGGTCTGACAGCCTTGAAAACTATTTTTATTGATACGGCCTCTCGTGACTTTTATGGTTAGCTGAAACCCCAATAATAACCAAGCTATACTGACCTTTCTCACTGCATCAACAGCAACATTTTTCTGCGGTCCTACTTAGTTCCCTATATCAGATATCTCCGCATTTCATAAATTCAGTGATTTACCTACTCTGGCTTAACTTATACTTTACTATACTTGCCTACGTACAACTCTAAATAGTTAACAAGTATCATTACCCTCGAAGTTAGCGTGCTTACTGCCACGTCTCGTGACTCTCAAAACTTTCTCCTTCCTTTATTCACATCATACTTTCATCTTATGCCTACGTGCAACTTCAATAGTAAACATGAACTATTTTGAGAAATGAAGAACACCGAAGACTTAATAAAAACATTTGTTAGACATTTTTAGATCCACCGGCCGAAATTTCAAATTTTGCAGGCTTGGGTTATTTAACGTGTGTACTTCCACTCCCACATCCGGTCCTCGCTATTGAGTCTTAGAAAGTTAGAATTTCGGCAAACAGCAAAATTTATCGGGGGGCGGAGTACTAATTAGTTTTGAACTGACAACGCCTGGGAAAAGCCGTTGGAAATACAGAAATATCCAAATGGCATGATTGGTTGGATATTCAAAAATTAGGGTATGCGATTGGTAGTTTTGAATGTGAGAGAGGAAATGGACAGTTTTAGCTATGTGAATGTTTGAAAATATGAGTTAGTCTTAAGCAACATTTCAATCTGTACAGACGTTACTATTTTAAATTATATATATTTTATTAGCAAGTTGTGTTTTATTCCTGACGACAGTAATCAGAACTGAGATTATTGTAACAATTTTCAGAAGCGGGATCGCGGATAATTCACGGTAATAATTATCCGATGTAAGGACTTACAACGGTGTGAAGTGATTGCGTTAAGACTCGGGCGTGTGGATTCACGCGGGTATCGATTGCGAGTGAATCGCGAGAGCGGGTTGCGAGTGATTCGCGAGAGTGTACGCGGCGGGTGAGTCGCGGAAGTAGGTTGCGAGTGATTCGCGAGAGTACGTGGCGAGTGATTCGCAAGAGTACGTGGCGAGTGATTCGCAAGAGTACGTGGCGAGTGATTCGCGAGATTGGCAGTGAGCTGCTGTATGCAATTGAGATCGGGAAGGGTTACAATGACAGGCGACGCAAAATCAAGCAGTGGTGCAGGTGTGAGCGCTACACCGCAACAACAGGTGGTTACGCTGGATACGCTGTCCGAAATTTTGAAGCAGCTGAATCCGCAAGGTAGGCAAGCATCGTCTACTGGGTCCTCTGGAGGAAGGACGACGCCAGCAGATGGAGGTTTTTGCGTGATGCCTGATTTAAGTAAGAGTATAAGAATGTTTGATGGACAAGGTGGTGCCACGGAAGCCGTGAACTGGATCGACGACGTCAAGTCGATGGCAGGTCGACAATTTTGGGGCGACAACATTTTATTGGAAATGGCTCGTCAGCATTTATCTGGCAGCGCTCTTTTATGGTACCGCTACGAGCAGGAGAAAATCCAAAACTGGGGAGATTTTGAGAGGAAATTCCGGGAGAACTACGAGGATAGACGGAGTCTAGCTGAGAAATTTAAAGAAATGTCGGCGAGGATGCAGGAAAAGGACGAGAGCGCCGTCGATCATTTTTATATAAAAGTACGATTATGTCGCGGCCTGGGTCTGAATTTTTCCGACATCAAGCCGACATTCTGAATGGATTAAAATGCAGGGAAACGGCACGAATACTTCGACCTATCCGGCATGATAGTGAAGAGGCTCTATTAAATGATATCCGTGTGGACGAGTTGTCGCGAAGGCAAGAACGGTCGACGCCAACGAGCATTACAAATCATAATGCGAGGCAAATAATCAAATGCAATCGGTGTCAACAAAATGGGTATATAGCGAAGAATTGTGTTGTTAATAATTCTTCAAGGAGTGCTAAGGACGAGGTGACGTGTTACCGCTGCAATGCTAAAGGACATTACGCGAAGGATTGTGCAAAAAAACGGTTTACATTTACAGACAAAGCGAAATGTTTTGCGTGCGGAGAAGACGGACACATCTCGCGTTTTTGTTCAAAATCAAAAGTTCGGGCGACGGCTGCTGAAACGTAGCAGGATGTGCAGCACGTCGAGGCACAATTGCCTAATCTTTAATATTATAAGGACGCAAAGGTTAATGGAACCAAAATTCAGAGTTATGTCGATCTTGGCTCTCAGGTGTGCGCGATTCGGGACGATCTAGTACCGAAATTAAAACTGGTCTGTAACTGGGAGGATTGTAAGCAAATTACAGGTTATGGAGGCGCCACGACGCAGACTTTGGGGTCAGCGGAAGTGACAATCGCGGTGGATGGAGTGAGCGCCGAAGTAAAAGTACAAATCGTGCCGCGGGAAGTGCAGAAAATTCCGCTGCTCATAGGACACCCATTTACTGAGCAGGAACACATCCAAATTGTGAAAACGGCGAACGAGTTGATTATCACCGAATGCAACTCACGAGAAAGACAACCGCTGAAGGTGGCTCTGTGGGCGAAGGACGCTTGTGTTATACCGAACAATTTTTTAGGGCATGTTACGATACGGTCGGATGCTCCAGTGACCGATTTATGTGTTGAGGGTGGCATGCGTGAGATCGGAGGTCTTGTGCCACGATGTGTTGTCACCACTAATAGTGCGGGAGAAGCTGTGCTGCCTGTACTAAACGTCAGCGGCGGCGACGTCATCATCGACGGGGGCCACAAGATAGCCCGGGGGGAACGTTGTGTTGAAGGCACTCGTAGACGCGAAGTCAACGAAATCCCTGTGGCTATGGAGGAAGTGAAGACGGACCTAATGGGAGCAGACGCTGAGAAGGTGCTACACCTAGTGGACGAGTATCGAGATTTGGTGGCCAGAAACATGAAACAAATTGGCTGTACTAATCTGGCGCAAATGGACATAGATCTCACAGACGAAAGGCCCGTAGTTTATCGACCATATCGACTATCACATGGAGAGAGACAGCAGGTGCGGGACATCATCGCCGAGCTGCAGGAGGCCGACATCGTGGAGGAATCAACGTCACCATTTGCCAGTCCAATTGTGCTAGTTCGGAAGAAATGCGGATCTGTGCGAATGTGCGTTGATTATCGAGGGCTCAACAAGAGGACGGTCAAACAACATTGGCCCTTGCCGAGGATTGACGATCAACTTGATCGATTAGGAGGCCAGCAGTACTACACTTCCCTGGATTTGAAGTGTGGGTACTATCAAATTCCAGTGGCAGAGGATTCGCGTGGTAAGACTGCTTTCATCACACCCGATGGAGCGTACTCCTTTAAACGAGTTTGTTTTGGGCTTGTCAATGCGCCTGCAGTATTCCAACGTTTAATCCATGTAGTGATACTGCATTAGCGTATTTGGATGATATAATTATTCCATCAAAAACTGTCGATGAGGGGTTGGTTAAGTTACGCGATGTGTTTGATAGGTTTAGGGACGCGAACTTGACATTAAATTTAGGAAAATGTAGTTTCTTTATGTACAAAATAGAATATTTAGGTTTTACTATTTCGAGTGCGGGTATTGAACCCGGAACTGTAAAGCTAAGGGCAGTCGCAAATTTTCCGGCACCGTCTAATGTACATGGCATTCGTTCGTTTTTGTGATTGGCCAGTTTCTTCAGGCGATTCATTAATGGGTTTGCCACAATTGCCAGGCCACTTAGCGACCTTTTAAGAAAAGGTGCTGTTTTTGTTTGGGGAGAAGCGCAACAGGGGGCTTTTGACGAAATTAAGGTTTTACTGCTAAGCAAACCGGTGCTTTGTATTTATGATCCGGAGGCTTATACAGAAGTTCACACAGATGCTTCTAGTTTAGGGTTGGGGGCCGTGATTTTGCAAAAACAAACGGACGGGACAATGAAACCGATTTCATTTTATAGTCGCAAAACTACACCGGAGGAATCTATCTACAGTAGTTACGAATTGGAATGTTTGGCCATAGTTGCGGCACTTGAGAAATACCGCGTTTACCTTCTAGGTATTCCGTTCGTAATTAAGACGGATTGCAACAGTTTAAAATTGCTAGCCAACAAGCGCGACATTAATCCGCGTATTGGAAGATGGTTTCTCAAATTATTAGAATTTGATTATACGATAGAGTACCATCCAGGGCAACAAAATCGGGTCGCGGATGCGTTAAGTCGGAATCCAGTTGAGGATGAACCTATTATAACGGGGTTACCTGTATTGGGAATTAAAATAACCACTGATTGGGTGGCCGCCTTGCAACGAACGTGTTCCCAAGTTAAAGCCGTATGTAGCAAGTTGGAGCAGGGTGATAAGACTACCCATGAAAAATTTGTACTTTGCCATGGGAGAGTTTATAAAACGAAAGGGGGTATCTGGCGTTTATATGTACCAATAGAGCTGAGATACGAAATCGTAAGCGAAGCGCATAGGGAATTAATGCATTTAGGGATTGATGAAACACTAGCCCGTGTTAAGGAATGTTATTATTTTCCTAAAATGAGAGAATTTGTCACCAAATATGTAAATAGGTGTATTAACTGTTTATTCTTTAAAACGCCGCGGGGCAAGCAATTGGGATTATTGCACCCTCTCGAAAAGGGAAAGTGTGCCTTCCAGGTCGTTCACTTGGATTATCTCGGTCCTTTTCCAACGTCACTTAGAGGTAATAAACCTTTGGCTGCTTTAATTGATGGGTACAGCAAGTCTGTAGTATTAAAAGCGGTGCTAGATGTAGGTGCTGAATCTACAATAGATGTTTTAAAAGAGTTTATAATGCATTACGGTAAAATGGATAAACTAATTACGGACAGGGGAACGGGACTAGTGGCCGAAATAGTTGAGGACTTTTGCGCAAATTATAACATACACCATACCTAATGGACAGATAGAACGGGTTAACGATATGTTAACAACCTGCATCGGGATGAGTACTGAAAGCATAGAGGGTTCGGATTGGGATAGCAAAATTTTTGAGATACAGTGGGCACTTAATAATTCCGTCCACAGTGTTACCAAAAGAACTCCGTTCAGTATTGTTTATTCTACTCAGAGGGATGGATTTAGCAGCAGTCTATTGACTCGCGAGATAAGGGAGCTTAATGAGCAACACGGTAATGTTGTAAAATGTAAAATGGCTAATCAATTTAACAAGGGCAGGCGTGAAGCTCCAGTATATAACGCTGGCGACATTGTATTAATTCGAGCGGAACCTCCAGCAACTGGTGAGAGTCGAAATGGTAAACCGAAATATCGGGGCCCCTACGAGGTAATCAAACTCGTAGGTAACGACAGGTATCTAATACAAGATATTGAGGGCGAACAACAGAGCGGCAGGTTTTATAAAGGGATTATTGCAGTAGATAGGCTAAAACTTGTCAGTGCCAATGCAAACCAGAAATTTAAAGCCGCGTAGTAGTCTAAGAATTTTAGATTAGTCTGTATTTTGCTAGAAGTAGTTATATTTTAAGGAATATTGTATATATTTATGTTTTTTGCTCAAAAGAAGGAAAGTGAAGTGAAGTGAAAGTGAAGGGGGTAGATGTTCTGAGGAACTTATTCGAACATGCATCCCATAGCGATGCATTTGTGTTTGATTTTTGTACCTTTTGTAAATGTTTTGTTTTCATAATATTGGTTGTGCTAATTCGATGATAATTTGTCTGTATTTAGTAGTTTTAGGTTAATGGCATGTGACTTAGCGATTTAAGTTGTTGTTTTTACATGGTGTGCATTTGTTAGTGGGTCGAATGTGGAAATAGGTATTTCGGGGACGAAAATACGTCAGGAAAGGCCGAGCTGTTAGACATTTTTAGATCCACCGGCCGAAATTTCAAATTTTGCAGGCTTGGGTTATTTAACGTGTGTACTTCCACTCCCACATCCGGTCCTCGCTATTGAGTCTTAGAAAGTTAGAATTTCGGCAAACAGCAAAATTTATCGGGGGGCGGAGTACTAATTAGTTTCGAACTGACAACGCCTGGGAAAAGCCGTTGGAAATACAGAAATATCCAAATGGCATGATTCGTTGGATATTCAAAAATTAGGGTATGCGATTGGTAGTTTTGAATGTGAGAGAGGAAATGGACAGTTTTAGCTATGTGAATGTTTGAAAATATGAGTTAGTCTTAAGCAACATTTCAATCTGTACAGACGACGTTACTATTTTAAATTATATATATTTTATTAGCAAGTTGTGTTTTATTCCTGACGACAGTAATCAGAACTGAGATTATTGTAACACATTTATTTCAATCGCTCCCAGAGCTAACCACCTCGGTTTACAGCTTCTTAAAATCTAAAACATTTCATAAGTATCACTAACAGGAAACTGTTTAGCACATCTGGGCTAGATTTAACAAAGACCTGTCCGACAACAAAAGGTAACCAACCCAACGGCTCTTAAAGCTAAGGGTTGAGTTGTTTATGGGACTCTAATACTGGACGTACTAAAATCCCATTGTACACAATACAATCGCCCATAATATACAAATAATCTAAAAGCTTTAAATATTATAACACTATCATTCTTGGAGACTCTCATCCACAATTCCACGTTTCGTAGTCTTCAATGGTACTACATACACCCTTGCAATACTTTCATGCTTTTATCGTTTAGTTTGGTACTACTTCTTGTCCACTACTACAACTAGTAGTACCGTACGAAGTCATTCACGAATATTCTCAACTTGATACCTGTCATTAAATAATGTTCTTATAACTGTAAAAGGTCCTTTGTATTTTGGCAACAACTTTCGACTCCTGCCAGTAGCAGCCTTTCTGGTGATCAGCATCGAAACCAAATCGCCTTCTTCATACCTGGGCGTTTCAAATTTGTTTTGGTCGTATCGTTCTTTCTGCTTACGCTGATCTTCGGTAACATTCTCTTTAATACAGCTCTGTAATTCGCAAATGTCTAGCTTTTTTACAATATTCATCAATATAGCTTCCGGCAATGGCTTTGGCTGGTACCCAAATAGTGCTTTGACGGGATTCGTGTTTATACAATTTTTAAACAGGAAGTTGCACGTGTGTGTCCCACAACCCACTTTCTGTTTCAATGGCTGTAGCTGATAACATATATATTTTACACTGACCGTTTGACCTTGGCGTTGCAACTGCATTTAGTACATGTTTAATTCCGTAAGATTCGCAAAAGCTTGAAGCTCCGACACATTAGGCTTGGTAAAACTTTAATCACCAGCCTAACCTTAGTTGACTTCACTGCATCAACGACCGTAAATTTCGTAAATCCGTCAACGAGCACTAATATGAATTTATTGCCTCTGGTTTTAAATACTCCAACGTGATCCCAGTGCACCATCAGTTACGACGTTAAAGTCAATGTCTAGCAAGTAGACACGAAAATTTTGCAAAGGCAGTACGACCACCAACGTCTTTAATTCATATGAATAATATGGACTTTTTTCATAACTACTATGCTTAATATAGTACGGTATCACTCGCTGCTTTCCACCTTCACACTGCAGCAGCATGGCATCTCTGGCAATCACAGCAACCAAGTTTTTCTATTGTAGAATAAGCAGTTTGCTGACCACCCTCAACAAAGGGTTGCGGGCAGCGACAAAATTCCTACCTGTAATGTTTAATTGTCTTTAATCCCTAACGGTATTTTCACGGTTCTATCGCCTTGCCGTATAGACACTGCGATTCTGGAAAGGGACATTCGTTCCTTTAGCTATAAGTAACGATGCTGTCAATAAGATCAATCCGTTAAAGCCCAATCTTCGGTGAGTACTATGAGCACTAATCATCTTGCATTACAATAAATTATTCCACCGCCTTACAAGTGCTTTTACTGCGGACTTGATCCTTTTACTCAAGCACGCACCCTTAGCGCACAATCTCAAAAAGCTGGCACCAGTATGTAGCTCGGTAGGTAACGATTGTTAGCACTGGTCTCGATGTTAACATACTTTCCACGGTTTCAAATGCGTGTCGTTGCTCGGACCTCCAACGCCAGTTAATATTTGCCGCGGTAATCTAGCCAAAAGTTCTGCGATCCTAGCATAGTATTTCACGAACTTACGAAGGTAACCGGCTATCCAGAAACTGACGCAATTGTTTTTCTGTCTGCGGTGCCCTTATTTACAACACGGTTTCAGATTTTTGACGTCAAGGACGTAAACCTTTCACAAGGCTATTCTTCCTCAAAATCTACAGCACCAAACTTAGTTGATTCAAACCTTCCCCGGCGGTAGAAGGTATTATCGCATGGTCGATATAGGGGAACTCAATCGACTTCTTGTGTTGTCCAAGCACTGTATTCATTAAGCGCTGGAATACATCCGCCGAATTTGTTAACCCAAAATGCATTCGAAGAAATTTGTACTGAGAATCTAGGTACTATAAGATTAGTAGCCTTTTGGGCGTTATATCTTACATAAGTATGATTATTAATAAAGGTTAGAATAAACGCGTGTTGTTTCATGTAACCAATATAATAAACTTCTTTATAAATATATTTACGATCGTCGCCTACACAACATGAACCAGATGTCTGGATCGATACAGTACCATAGAATTATCCTTTTCTAAGTACAATCCTAGCATATTCTTCCAGTATCTATTTGTCACTATTGGGAGAAGCAATCTACTTTTTCACTATTGCAGAAATTAAATCCATTTTCTAACTTAAATTAATGAGGAATTTTTTTTTCTTAAGTATTGCAGTGACTGCTCTAATATTTTTTAACTTGAACTATTTGTTCAAATTTCATAATAATTTACTTATTAAAATTATTAGCGCCTTGACACTCTTTCAGGGTTAGTTCGATTATCTAGTTGCTCGTTTTCTGAATGTCATTTTTTGGCAGTGGTCTATTATGATATGTTTTTCGGACTTTTTTCACTGTGGAAAAAGTCCGAAAAACATATCATCTAGTTGCTCGTTAATTCAATTTTATTTTTAAGAATGACTTTCAATTGTGTAATGACATATCTGTCACTTTTTATGTTATGCAAAGTTCTAATAACAATCTCAATCAAATATGACAAATGCTCAATTCCACTTGTATTATATTGAATTTTATATTCGATGTTAAATACCTGCATATTTAGAGTTTATTTGCACTTCTTAAATTGTCTTTTATTATTTCGACACGAAGTGTACGAAGTATTGAAATTCCCTCATATCGAAAACCACTCTGAGTCAAATATCTCTAAAATTCGAGCCAACCGACTAATGAACCCACTATATCAAATCTCCGTCTCGGCGGTGCGGATCTTTTGGTGAAGATCCCAGCCCACTAGATCAGTCCCCCGCATTGGGGGGTGCCTAAACGTGCTGTGCGGGGGATGTATGTTCGTATGTGTACACGATTCCGGTCGCCAGGAACCTTCCTGAAGTCTTGGATCGTTTTCATACGATAGGTCCTCCGAAAATGAAGGCAACATCAACTTTTGAGCTATGGTCGTCGACAAACAAATTTTTTTTTTTGATAAATAACTGGTTCATAGAATTTCATTGTATTAGCGAAACGGAGTGATGCTGAGTATCGAAGTATTCTTGGAAAGCACGGAAGGGCGCTTTTCTTGGGTACCGTATATTTTACTTTAGCTTTGATAGAGCAAAACTACGACCCACCATGCAATGCTTCTACTCTTACTGTTCCAAAATTACCTCCAAGATAACACTCCTCCTGAAGTTAGCAGCTTGGACCCCTAGTTAGTCCTGCTGATATGCACTGCTCATCGACAACAGCTGTCAGCTTGTCAAACCCTCAGCCGCTACCAGGACCGTTCTACTCCGCTCATGCCACGGCTGCCTTCCAAAGACTCCCTTCCTCACACAGTTTCATGGCAAGTTAGTTATCACAGATGATCTCCAACTAATATCCTTCTTCCTTAGCTCCAAAATTCAGCAACCCCTGTCGTCAGCAACGCCATCAACGAATCCAGCACTTGACAATATTCAAACCAATACAACTCCTTGTGGATTGTATTATCCAAAATAAACAATTTCTATCTTTTTATTCAAACCGAAAATTATAAAAGGTGAGTTTTTATGAGTTGTAATTCTTAATAATCCAAACAACTTCGCCTGACTACCGTATTCTACAGTGACTGTACCGTATTCTAATTATTACTGCCATTTTATAAATTAAATTCATTTGAGTCTTACCTACATCAACATATTTTCATTTGAATTTATATTTGTCATGTATGATATAAGCATGCATTTACTTTCTAAATTTCAAAATCCCTGTAGAATACTCAAAAGCTATCCTTTTCATATTAATTTTTATCAAATTACATTTCTTTTAACGAACTTAATTCAAACAGCCTATTCTTTTTAACTTTTTCCAAATTGAATGCATTGATCTCCCAAATTCTATTTATACATTTAGCCTTCAGCCAAAAATACTCTTATTGAACCATAACAAAATGGATAAAATAATGTAAAATTGACTAAAAGAAAAACTAGACTATACACTAGAACCAGAGGAAATGCGGTATGGATTCAAAAAGGAAAACTACACACAATATGTAATTTTTTATACCACAACTATCCCTAGTCATAAGTATAAACAAAATGGATGATGCTTTGTAGATCCGTAAAAGGCGTAAAATAAAATTTGAAAAATTGATTTAAGAACAAGCTTAAAACGAAAAGGAGTAGATGGCGGTAAGCAATCAATATTACTGTGAGTTGCGGATTTTATAATTAAAATAAATAAGTTTTGTCTCATATGGGTCGGGTCTTTACATCCTAGCAAATATTATCCTAACTGGTATAAATGATAAGAAATACATTTTATATCAACTTAATCATTGTGGTATTATTTTATATAATTTAATTGTAACTTTGTATAATGCTGATTTAATTACTAGGATCGCTGCAATACTAGATGTTATTTAACTAATGGGAACTAAATTCAAATATGGCGATCCCAAGTCACAATTTCGACTATTATCAGTGATTACGTAATTAAAGCGTTGCCTAGGTGATAACAACTGCAGTAAGTAAACACGTCACAATAAAAACACAGGACGAGTCTACCGTAAGCGCAGAAAAAACTGACGCCACTCAATTAAATCCCTCAGGATGAACTTTCCTGACCTTTCTGTTGCGTTTCCAATCGAAATTAGGGCTTAACTGCAGCCCCAGCCAGTTTCACGATGCCTGGGCTCCTATTTATTCGTTAGCCTGCAGATACAAGCTGTTGAACGTCCTTGAGAACGACTCCTGCAGCTCGACCGCTGCTTAAACGCCTTCAATCCAGCTGTAGTTTCACACCTAAGGCTGCAACTGCTTCCCACGGACGTCGCTACCTACCTCTAGCTCACAGGGCTCCAATTACACTGCCCGAATCTCGTACACATTCTTGGAAAAACTAGCCAACACTCCATGCAAAATTAAACACTTTTTTATACCTCTA
This sequence comes from Agriotes lineatus, assembly GCA_940337035.1. Classification (NCBI taxonomy): domain Eukaryota; kingdom Metazoa; phylum Arthropoda; class Insecta; order Coleoptera; family Elateridae; genus Agriotes; species Agriotes lineatus. The sequence continues at coordinate 17,920,477 of OW679197.1, forward strand.
CACAGGTGTTATAAATCACACCCGATTTTTATATTTAGGTTGAAGTAAGAGGCTTCCAATGTAGTGATTCGTTTTGGTAGCTAGATTTGTTTTTATGTTTTGAATAACGACTGGCGCTTATTTTGTTTTAACTAATGTGTTATTTCTGTAACCTTAAAAACCGCTGCCTGGTCCTTATTGACGCCATATTCTACCGAGACGTGGGGATGTGCTCACCTCTCGTTTAAGCATGGTACAGTGATACTTTTTACACCTGTCTCTATCTTACCCAGCTACTTATTTGGCGATATTAGCTTTTGCTGATTGCTACAAGTTTTTGAATCAAAATGTAAATAGTCACCAACACACGCTATCTCACGAAGCCGCCACGTTTTGGGCGCCAGGAATTTTATGCTGTCATGTAATCAAAATTGACAAATTAAAATTTATTACAAGATTTTTGTATGATAAACACAGCCGCACTTTTTATCACCATACTTATTTTTTTTGCCTAATTCCAATTGCAGTTATACCCATAGGGAGAGAGAGAAAAATTATCTCATCATTATCAGACAAATCAAATGCTTCTGATTTTTAAAACTCAATCAATCAAGAACTGATTATCCGGAAATTATACCGGGGCCTTTTTTCCTCACCTTAATTCAGATGGCTAAAGAAGCTCACTTAGAAGCAGACATTTTGTTTACATGAGCAGAGGGGTATGAGTGAGTGTTTCAATTCCATAAATTGTCACGCCGGATACCCCTCTTGATTATAAAATAATCCGAAAATTTTACAGTCCCTCGGGACATTACCAAGTTACCAAGGTAATTTTTCTGAAAGTTAGTTCAGTTATTATACTCTCGACATATGTCTATCTGATCCTTGTTTAAATGAAAAGTAATAAAAACAATATCGTCTCCATCTCGATAGACTTTTTTAAACAATATAAATGAGCACAACCTGAGTACAATTTGATGTAATTAAATTTTTTTTTCAAGTTGAAGTTAAATTTTATTTAAGGAATGCTCTACATTTGTAGCAAATTTGTTTAGTAGCAGCGCAATTGAACACAATTTGATCCAATTAAGGAGTCTAGATCACTGTTGAAAGTTGAGGTTACAACTTCACGGACGCAAAGTTCATGCAAACCCAAAACCAAAGCCTCTGTCGATTTAGTTATTAAACCAGCTGCAATTATACCTTCATCAGAAACAATCTAAATTCAAAGAAGGCCCTAGGGCACCATTTCCTACTGTTAATTATGAAAGAGTTCCACATAAGCATTAAAATGTATCACACCCATTCCCAGACTACAATTATTCCTTCGTTATCGAAAGTAGTCCATAGCGCCCTCGCAGAGGCGTGTTATTTTTTAAAAAGAAAATATTCAAACCATTTCTTTCTTTTGATTTTGTTTTAAAGTATAGAAGAACTTCTAACAAAACTAACAAACACAATAATTGTTCTTTTTTGAGGAAAAAAACTTTCAAAATAAAAATAGCACAAACGCTTCTTTATGCCGTTTTACTTTTTTGGAAATGTATAATCCTTGTTATAGTAGTTTAATAGTTATTTAAAGACTAAAAAATGTGTACAGCTTTGAAGTATTGTAACTGTGATGCCAAAAATGTGAAGATGAAACTATTACCCCCCAATGTCAGGTGGAAGTAGGGTAGTTAGCAATACCCTACACGCTAATATAATTTCGGTTAGATGAAAATTTAAGAAAATTAATGAATCCATAACATGCACCGTTTAAACTTGATCCCATAAATGGTTCTCGTGCTCGCAATTCATGAAGGATGCATACTTTACTAGGGCATATGTCCTAGTCTTTTTGGTAATATATATAAATTGTGTTTCCCTTCTCATCTTTTTACCTCTGTGTTTTTTATCTATTCTCTGATCGATTTAAAATTTTGATCAAATTTACTAGGTTTAAAAGAGTTAATTATTTATTTAAATAGTATTGCCCTATACCAGTAGCCAAATTTTTCAAAAAAAAGTATTAGAACCGCATATATTGAAAAACCATGGTAGCATAATTAACCAAAATTTTAAATTGCTCAGAAAATATACATGGAAGATATTTGGGTGAGAATGGTGAGAATGAAACACACCGTACATATAAAGTAGAAACGTAACCCTAAGAAAGTTTTACAGAATCTAAATAAACAGAGCACATGCAAAAATTAAAAAGAAGTTTATAGTGTTTTCCACATATCGAAAAAAATAAGTGTGTTAGACATGTTTTTCGACGAGCATTTGAATACGCAACTTTTCTGCTTTTATCCCTCAGGCACGTTGGCTGTTCCATGAGACATAACTGTAATGCAATATTACCGAAGGAAAATAAATTAAAAGCATTTTTTTATTTATATCCCATGGCAGAATTTAAAAAGGATAACAAAGGAAGAATATGAAACCGAACCCTGGAAGCAATGCTTGATTAAGGTAATCAAATTTCAGTTACATATTTAAAAGATTTGTTGATGTACTTTCAAATGTTACCAAATCGAAAAATTATTCGAAGCTTAAACTACGGCACATTCAGACATTTAGCAAGCAAAAATTATCTTATAGATAATATTGGTGATTTTGCTAGAGAAACAGATTTTAAAATAAAGAAACTTACGTAATGTCTTATTCGTTAATATTTTATATTACTAAAGCGTTCCTTTGGTTAAAGTTTATCAAAAGTTTTATTTGTTCTGTCTCTCTCTTCTCATGAAAACCATTAACATGATCCATTATCCCCGAGTATCTACGGACAACTCGAAAATAGGGGAAGGCGCGTGACGTGAAAACAGTCGGCTCACGCTGGGTATGACGGGTTTCGTCGCGAACTTGAGTAATATTTGAAAATCGGCCAGTGAACGTGACAGAAAATTTCCAAGGCGTGATTCACGTTTCACGTTAATTTCACGTTAAATATTTCCTAATGAATAAAGGACTGCAAGATGCCCCACTCCGCCGCTCTCCACCGATGTGAAAGATATAGAGCAGGAGCGGGAGGTCATTCAACTTGTGTGTAGCAGCCTGTAGCGACGGAGCTTTGCACCTGTGTTGTGTTGTGAACGTTGTTTCTACAGTCAATCGTATGTCTAGTTCTATAGGGGACCAAGTAGAACTTACTTTTAGTTCCTTAGACGTAAAAGTACTTTTAAACCTAGGAATTAAGAGTTTTTCCAGGAAACATGCACCTGCTTGTATTCCTATCAGTAAGGGAAACGTCAATTCCAATGACAGCTTTTGGTTTTAAAAGTTGTTAAGCCATTTTGCAGTCTTCAGTCATTTAATTTACCATTTGAGCCTTTAGGGCAGCCTATTTATATTTCAAACCCGTTTCCAGCATTTTAACTTTTCATCATATATCCTAGCAATTTTGAATTCGAACACCCTGTAGTTTAGCGCAGTTATCTCGATTTGGGCCACCCTTTGAACGCCGTCATTCGCAGCTGCGAGTCTGGATTTGGTTCCGCATCGATAACCTAACTATTGGAGAAAATGAGAGGGCTTCGTCTTTCTTGTTGCGCCAACATTATTTTGTTTTAACCGGCTGGCTTCTTACGCTCTGATTGGCTGACAGTTTTTGGCAGTTAGGACGCGCTTGGCTGGAATTTAGTTTAACGGTCGTTTTTCGGTGAGTCCATCCCAGGCCACGTAGTTGATATAACGTGCGGTTAGTCCGCCTCCCGCCCGATTGGGGTGTGGAGGCGTGGGTGTTCTTGCAGTGACCACTGAGTCGTTCGTTGAGACGCAAGGAGCGTGTAGCACGCCGTGTTGTGTACAGTCGGTACGTGGGTGTTTGGGCATTCTGATGGCCGAGTTCTGCTTCACTGAGTGAGGGTTGACCCTTCTATCCCGATAAAACGGGGAATACATCTTCAGGACGTTTGGATTTCTTGGCCTCACCGTCGTTTTGGTCGCATGAGGGACTCATTCCAGTTGACGCCTTTACAAGGCGGATTTCTGCTCGCATCTACACGTGCCGCCCACGCTTCCGCACCTACGCCGTCTCTGCAGGCGTGTCGCTACGTGACCTCTCGCCCTGACGCTCGAGGATCGTCGAGACTACAGGTATCTGTGTAATCAATTTATAATGTATTATGTGTCATTTATGTGCACGAACTTATATTGTGTGTGTGCTAGTTTTACTGTGCGTTAATTACTGCCAACAGAACGTATTAGCTGTCATTTATGTGGCCTAAACCCAGGCTAATTTATTGTGCTAACTAAAATAGTGCTTTTTGATCGCAGTTGTTGTAGCTAATCCGCTAATTACTTGTTATTTACGTGACTAAACCTTGCACACAGTGTTTGCTAATTCACTGTATTTTGGCCGTATTCATTTGCCGCTAATTACTTGTTATTTATGTGACTAAACCTTGCACACAGTGTTTGCTAATTCACTGTATTTTGGCCGTATTCATTTGCCGCTAATTACTCGATATTTAGGTGACCAGATCTGGATATGTAATCGATCAGACATCGTCTGCAAAGCTTAAAATTGCTTACTGTGGTCGCTCGTTTAATGCACGAGGGCTGCTTTCCTTTGTAAATAAGAATCTGCTATTTGTGTGTGGTTTACATCTGAACTCGCTGGCTACTAAATTAATGGGCTTTGGCCGCTAATTATTGTTCTCTGGTCGTTGACCGTTTTGGGATAATCATTCGTGGTGGGCGCGGGCCAATTTGAATATCGGCCTTGGGTCACAAACTTGGTGGCTCAAGGCCCGTTGGATTTAGGAGTTCATAGTCAGGCCACCCATGGCCGGTTGTATAGTCAGCAATTATTTCGGCCATTGATATTGCAACCATTTATGTGTGACCATTTGCTGTTATGTTGTACTAGAAATAACGCGCCACTCCAGCTGGGGCACTAAATTTAGGCATAGTGTAATATTGGAAGCCCTGTAAATTACCCCTTTGAGAATGTCAGGCCAATAGACGAATATTTGAACTAAGGCTTTATTATTGTGGCGAATCTGTGCATGCTCTTTTTAGGATAAGTTTCTGTGTAACGATTGATGTACGACAAAGTTTGAGCGTTGGAGCGACACAGGTAGGTCTGGCGATTCCGCCGCAGTGGCGACGAGGCCCGAAACAGTTATCCAAGTAGTTTTTCCGAAATTGTAATTCGAGTTCTACAGCTTCTCGAGTACCTTCCTGACGTAGTACCCTGTGTACTTTTCGTCCCGTCTAACCGTCCAGGTCCGGTTGCACGAGTATACCCCGAGACAGACCTGGTGGCGCCCTATTTACTTTTGTCGTTATTTACCGCCCCTCTGGCCGTTGCCCTTAGGTGATCTCGTGAAAAACTCCCCCTCGCTCCACTGATGCTTTAGCCGGCATTTATCTTGTTGCGGCATGGGCAGCAGCCTAGGAGAACCTTTTGTACCGATTTTGTCGAATATCGTCCGCGCCGGCCGTTTAGTTGTAGTATGAGCCGGTGCGTTTCGTAAAACCTGTTTAGGACCATAACAAAGTAATGTGTTTGGAGACGGTTGCAAGACACGTTCGTGCGAGAATTCAGTATTTATCCCTTGTTGTAAACTATTGTAGTAAATTTTCATTTATTTCCTTTTGTGTCCACTATTAATTCTGATTGCAACATATCACGTAACTTATGTCACGTGAAAACATATTTTATTTTACAGTTTTTAGTTTTGTCGCGGGTCCTTTATTGGTTGTAAATTTGAACGTTCTGTTTTATCTCAATTTGAATTTTCAAATAAAAGCTGATGGTCACGTCGTGAGTGGAGCGTCACGGCGTAAACGTGAGTGAACGTGAGCGTGCGTAAATGTGAGTGTTGAGAGCAAGCGTGAAACACGCGCCCATCTTTACTCGAAAACATCACACCAATGCAAAGCGTTGATCGTGCATTGTATTAAGATTAGTAACAAGTACCACGAAGTGTTTAAAGCTTTAGCAGAAGTGAAGATAGGCGTAGAAGTTCTATGCGACCAAGAAAAAAGGAAATAGTTACTAGTTAAAATACTATTTTGTGCTTTTTTCTAGCGGTGTTAATAAAGATAAAAGTGCTATTGCAGAAGCGTGTATAGCCATGTATATATATTAGAAGTTGGACAGTCATAAATAGACTATTAACTACTTTAGAACTGGTATTATTAGGTCATAAGCGTTTAATAGCTAATAGGTGTTTATAGGGCAAATGACGATGCACATCTAGATATTTGATGAGGACCAGTTTATTGAGAACTTGGCGCTGCTGCTAGCAGAGAAATAAACAATCCAGAAACTGTACTAGAGGGCGATTTTACTGAACAAGGAGGGGGGTTATAAAGAATAATACAGTCGGACGACATGGTCAAAATGTTAAAAAATACAATGCGATAAGGCTGATAGAAGTCTACTATTGACTCTAAGAATCTGATGAATAGATTTTTCGAACATAAAGGCTTTGATAAATACACTTGGTTCGAACCTGTAAGAGTATAAATTAATTAAGTGTTTAATAAATTTCAAAATAAATTTCTAAATTATCGATACTCAGCGTGGGCATATTCTAAGGCCGACTTGCTACAGTGGAGACGGCCGGCGATTAAAATTCCTAAGGGCATTAAATAATCCTTAATACGACAAATATGTCCAGATAGAAACAAAAATTCATAAACTTGGAAAGAAGGCAGTCAGCTGCTAGATAATCTGAAAAATGTAACGTAATGGCTAGATCATGAGGGTTGCAGTAGCTAATAAGACTATGTACTTTATGACAACAAGTAGCTATAATAACCAGCTGTATTGTAATTCAATACAAACAGCTTCAGCAAGTTTAAAACGCTCATAAGGCTGGCTGCACCCAGTATATAAATATTATATATAATCTACATATCACAGATCGCCAGGATAAACTGGCCAACGGAATCACAAACACACGGCAAACGCAGTTAAATGAAATTGGCAAACTAGATTTTTGAGAATTCAAGAGTGAATATAATAATAGCAGGCAAAATAAAGCTTTATGAGACTTGAAAGGTACGAATTGAAGGCATTACGATACAACTCAGATAGCAACGTATGATAGCAAAAAAATTACAACTTTACATCGGCGGAGGTGAAGTTCGAGGGGAACGTGGCTCAACGATATGATCTTCGGAAAAAGAGCGAGGGGCCTGTCAGCGTCTCAACCGCAGGAGAAGTCCCAACGTTTGCAGCCTCAAACACCCATATTACCAATAACCCAACCCGAAAACAACAACACACGACTCAATTCTGAAGCGTTCTCAGCTGTGTGCCCCGCGCGCGTGGGTGTGCGTGAGAGAGAGAAGGTGAAATTTTCTACCACTAAAGACGTCCGCCTCGAAAGCAAAATTACAACAACTGAAGCAACGAACAACAAGCAGAAGTTTACCAAAGTTCCACAAAACGAAAATGTTCTGACGGAACTTAAAATCCACTAAAACTTCAAAATACGATTTAACTGCAAACTGCAATCTACTTTAGTGTTGAAAGATGAAGGCCTAGATGGCATAGCACCGTAAAGTGACCTTTCCAGCACTGACTAACCAACCGCCCAAGATCTTGTTCAGTATTAGATAATATACGTGTACAAAAGGGGAGCCGCCCATTATTAAGTCCATACATGGAAATGTTCAACAGAAGTACAAGTTCTTCAAAATCTATATACACGCATCTGCAAGAGGAGCAGGGGGGCGGGGAGAGTGGTGCTAATAACAGAAGTAAAGATATGCTTGGTGGATGGACGAAATACAGAAATATGCCAGTAGGATATCGTATGAGAAATGATTAGCTACAGGTAACCCCGAAGGTAGAAAAGTAAACAAATGCTCAAATAAAGTAAATCATCTGTGGTGGCACCGAAGATGATATGAAATAAACAGGCTGATGGCAAGATGGAGAGGACTATGGAAAACGATTAAAAAACACGCCGGAAAGGGCAGTACTTGGCAGAAATATTATGAGGATATCTGAAAACAGAGAATACACAAATAAAGGACGTCGTAGTAGATGAAGTAAAAACTTCACTTGGGAACATGCATAATAACAAATCGGGAGATCCTATATAGAACTGATGTTCTCCTGTAGTAGCATTATAACTCTTGCTGATATATTTGAATCGTGTATCAATATGAAGATGCTTCAAATGAAGGGAGAGTAGCTCATGGAAGCGCTATATACAAAAAAGTAACAGCAGGGATTGCAGAAACTGCAAGGGTATCAGTGTAACCTCATCTTTGGGTACACTGTATGGGCGAATACCTTAATTAATAGAAGACCTAAAAAAATTAGTTTTATTATCTGTCTTAGGAAGCAAGCTGTAGGAAATATAATAGCATACGGAAGGTAGGTATAGGTGCTATCTTTAGATTATAAAAAATCCTACGACAGTATTCCAGCGAATAAGCTCTGGGCTGTAATAGAAAGCAGTAAAGTGAAGGTAATGTACATAAAGCCACGGAAAAGTAATAACAAGGTATACAAAACAACATTCTTAGAAACAATTGAAGATACACTCGCATACAGGGTGTTTCGAAATTCGCGCACAAGGACTATTGAATGGTTTTATATAACAAAAACCGAAAAGTAGTTTGATATTCTTTTACAATACACAGTCTTTCCTCTTATTGCCTCTACATAATTGTTCTTACTATTTCCTACCCATCTGGTGAATTTATTTTCATAATTTGCTTTTTCTGCTCTTGTCTAACAACAACAAACATTTATCACTCTTGGTCTGATAACCAATTTATAGATTTGCAATTTTGTTCCTCTGGGCACAATAGTATTGTTTTTAACTATTTATGGAACACCACGTTTATTTGTACTTTTTATACTAATCTTTATCTATACTTGAACTTATTTACTTCTTCAAATTTGTACTGGTTAGTGTACAAAGACAACAGAAGAATAAAAAATATAAGAATAATTTAGATGCTTTAGAAATAGAAAAGGGGTAAATATAAACTCTTTGGATACTAAAAGAAAATTGCCACAAATTCAAAGAATTCCTACTTTAGACAGCCATAGAAATCGCCCAAAGAAGATAGACCCACTGGTGCAATGAAGAAGTAAAAAACAAAACAACACAGAAGAAAGAAGTATGAAGCTAATTTAAAAGAGCAAACAGAAAAGGGTAGACTGAATTATATATAAAAACATAATCAACCTAACGAACCTATAAGGCAAGCAAAGAAGGTCTCGTGGGAAGAGTTAGGGATAGAAGTAGAAAAAACTATATATAAACTTAATAATAACACTGGAATCTAATAAAAAGGTTGAAAAGCTAAACAGATTTGGGACATAAAAAACCAACGAGGAGAACTGAAAACTACGACTGAAGGAGAGCTTGGCAGAACCACTACTAATACATTGAATAAGTTGAAAAAGGAAGACCAAGATAGCAAAGCAGAGACAGAGGATGAAGAAGAAGAGAATGAAAATGAGGATATAACTAAAGACGAAGTAAACTGAAACCATACGGAACGAGGAAGCCACTGGGGGGGGGGGGAGGTGTTATATCACCGGAATTACTAAAGAAAGAAAGGGGAATCAATCGTAAGATGCAGGCTAAACAGGCAACTTTTCGATATCATGGAAGGCATACGGAGAAGTACATGTTTACCATCAGAAATTTAATAGGGAAGACAATAGATAAAAGGGAGATCTCCTTCCGTGCTTTATATATATTGAGAGCAGTAGAAAAAGTACAAACTAGCCAATAAATTAATAAGAACATTCAATAAAAGACCGATGGGAACAATAATACTGAATGGACAAATATCCGATAATTAGACGTGAACAAAGGGGCAATGGAAAGGTACAGCTTCAGCTCGTTACTCTTCACAGTTTACATGCATGGTGTAATTAAAGAATGTAAAAACGAAACTAGAAAACTAAACTAGGACGCTATAGCTTAATCCACGCAGTCGATATATTCGTTACACTCTAAAAGTAATGTATAATTAATCAAGCCAAAAGTTCCCACAGCTAGCAGCAGTGGGACAAAGGCAAGGGTCTATTCTAAAAGCGTAAATGTGTCTGTCTAAGTCATGTGCGGGGCGGAGACAGACCGTATGTAACACCAATTTGCAGTGCGGATGTCAAATAAATGGACTATATATGTAGTATTGTCGAATAGCAACGATAATTTGGCATTTACCGGTTCAACATAAGAATTTTGGGTTCGTTCCTTGACTTTACTAAATGGTTGGCGTTGCGCTTGCTTTATTATTAAATCTCTAACTTTTGGAATCAGAAGGCAAGTTAAACAAGAGTACACTGTACTTTTGGGTCTCATCGTATGCCCAACAGCATCAAATAACGGTCAACAAGGACAAAATATAAGGTGGCATCGTGAGGCATAAAAGTTGGTAAGGTGAGTTTACTCTCCATTTTTTTGGCAAAGTAAAAGTATCACTTACCTTATAGTGTGGCTGCACTGGTGGTCGAAGCAAAACTATAGGTGTGTGAGATGAACTAGGTTTGCTCCAGGGGACTGCGGCTCAGCGGGTAGGTTGGTTTTCTCCAGGTGATTGCAGTTATACTGCGTGAACGTATTGCAAAGTGTCAAAAGTGAAATGTGTAAAATGATAACACTTCGCTTCTTAGCCAGCGAGCTGCAGCATAGTGTGCAGGTTGGAGTAAACAGGGAGGTTCTGAGGCTGGATTCAAGTTCATAGGACTTGAGTTGGAGTTAAAAGGATTTCTTCAGTTGACAGCTTAGCGGGCAGCTTAGACTAAAGTCGTTGGTGTTCACAGGGGTAAGCAAATATAAGATTAAAGGGACTTGGGGGCGTATGTTATATAAAAATGCTTATTTATAAAGGTTGGAATAAAACGCGCGTTGGTTCATGAAACCAGTATAGTAAACTGTTTATAAATATGTTTTGATCGTCACCTTCACAACACAAACAGGTGACGCTACAGTACTACCAGAGAAAATGGTCCTTCTTGAGAGGGAGAAGCTCAAAACTGGTGTCCGTGAAGGGAACACTTGGATAGTATACACACATACAAAAATGTATGTAACCTACATATATATATATATATAGCTAGTAGGAGGGGGAGATAGAAACGTCCAGGAACTGCTAGCTCTGGAAAAGTTACTCAGAAGATTCTATAACTGTGCTGTAATGCAGAGTCAATAATATCCACATGAAGGCAAGTGAGCAGCTGTGTTCAGAAGGTTCGAACTCTTATCAGGGACGGCAGAGACGGGACGGGAATCTGGCGATAAAAGTTAACCCATGAGGCTGACCGTTTGACGATGCCGAAATCCACTGGGGCCAAGCTCTTTGAGCTCGTCTCACAAACTTTCTGGCGTGGCCATAAAGGCTATCCTAACGGACTTCTACTGTAAAATACTATAGAAGTATGATATAATTCTTTCAGAATAACTAGCTGCCACGCGTGTGCACTCTGCACGAATAAACATGATGAGGGATAGAATGATCTAATTACTCCTCTTTCATGAATATCCTTAATTATGTTTACCAATTTATAATGCTTAGTACTTTTCAATCATTCCTTCGAAATATGATCTAATCCTTCCAGAATAATAAATTGCCACGCGATTCCACTCTGCAGGGGCAAACATGATGAGGGATAGTATAAAAGTCTAAAATCCTAAACACTGAGCTCTGTGAGTTAGTGGTTAGCACGTCTGTTTAGCATTTGAAAGGTCGTGGGTTTGTTCCCTGCGGCCGCCTGCTCTGATTCACGTTTGTAGGTGGTTTTCCTGATACAACAGAGTACTGTAAGGGTCCAACGTATTTGTGAATGAATACCATGTCGTTAAATATTTATAAATAAAACATATAATTTGGAGAATGATTTTTAATGTGTTTTACATTTGTATAAATAAAAACTTATGATAACCGTACCAATCAGTTGCTATGTAGTGCCATGGCCACAGGTCACTACAGTACTTTCTCTGAGGCGAATGCCGGAGCAGTACTTCTCCACCTTTCCTGGCTTTTCTTCCATTCTCCACGTCTCCTGTCTCTCGGCCTTCCTATAATTCTTGCTCTTGGCTGAAGAGGGACGCACGGTTCCTATAGCAGCCCGCCCCCAGTTGGGGGAATTGAAATTACACCTTAAGCCTTTATCTTTTTTACCTTTAAATTCTAAACAGATAGAAAGTAGCAGTAGTAATAGATAGAGTTGCAAGAAGCTGTGTTTGTGTTATGTTACATTAGCAATTACCGTTCGTAAACGGAAGCAGGCCTCGGACTAGCTCAAGGAGAAGGCTGGGTCGAACTTACCCTCTAATTAACAGTAAAGCGTAGGGGGCGCCAAGCAGTTTGGGACCCGAGCACAGCTTCATATGAATCGTTGAACTCATAAACTAATAAATTCGCTCAAACTGCAGCAACGTACAACATAACAATCAAACCCAAAATTCTAACAGTCATATAATGAAGTAATTTGGACAATTAACATTTTTAATACGATCGTAATTACTGGCTTGATTAGAAAATAACAAATACAACACCCTCTCATTTGTGTTTCATCTCCTTCGCTGAGCGCAGGTAAATTTATAGCTAAATCGTTCATTAATTATTTCCAAAAAAAATATGCTACAAAATTTATAACACTCCGCTTGCGCAGACAATTTTATACGACAAATTCCCAGTGCAAAATAGTGTAGTGAATCGTTTGGAGTACCATAGAGATCTCTATATCGCTTGCTATAACTCTCCGAAGTAAACAAAAAAACCTCGGTTTTACAAGCCCTTGTATTAATACAACGGGGAAATAATTGCAGATCAAATGAAATACTAGCTTGGCAATTTCAACTAATAGCATGCGTCGTATATCGATTAAAGAATAGCTTAACTCAGCATCCGGGCTAGATTACTTGAAACACACACATAATATCCTACACTAGCTGGTGGGACCAGCAACACAATTTATTTTAACAGCCTATGTGACTAAATCTGAATGTAGGGTAATTAGCTTCTTCGGACTCCTCGGACGAAGATAGCTTGTTGAGGACTGGATGCCGCTCTAGTCGAATGGGGCCTCCTAAGGTCACTTCGTGAGCCACCACTTCCTCCGACGTGATTGGAGGTGTGCCTGGAGCTTACAAGCCACAGCACACGGGAGAGAAGCTGCTTCACAGCTACGATCGTTGAGTAACGAGGAATCTCCAAACGAAGAGTGGGTTTCTGCCCGTACTTAAAAGCTTGTGGCCCGTTCTGGAAAAGGCTACATAAAACAGATACCAAAAATTAAAATATAATTCATACCGAAATAACTGGCTTACCAGAATGTTTCCTGCCTTTCAAATCTCAGAAGTGTGCGACCACAAAACATGTGCTTTCATAGGTTATGATCTCCCAAATTTAATAAACAGCAGAAACCATCTCCAGGCTTGAAATAAATAGGCCGACATATACCCAAGCACTCGAGGAATCCAATACAACCACCAACGAGAGGTTACTGCTTCATAACGCTTGGATCATTGAGATAGAAATAATTCACTTTTAACACGCCATATTCTGGTTGGGTCGTATGACAGGTTGTGACGCGCATGAATGGATGAACGAGATTCCCAGTGTCCCAGTTACACAGCGGCCGGAAATGTACGACTTCCCACACTCAAATGAGGTCAGTAATGTTAACATTACATATATGGTTGCGAATAAACGATATTTCAATTAAGTCTTATATGATTGCAGGCAGCGCAGCTTCACCTAACCTGTAATTAAAGCAGGTTACCAGTTTAGATAGTTTTTATTTACATTAATAAATATTTTAAAAACATACAACACAAGGTATTTTTATAGTTTTTTCATCCAGAGGATGTGCCGCTAATGTGATGTTAATCCACAATTTTTCATCGCCCTTATAGATCGTTATTTTTTTTATTTGAAATTGTTATTATAATAGTTATTTATGTGTTAAGGGCATAATCAATTGATTATAGCACGAGGGAATGTTTAAAGCGCGACGCGAAGCGAAGAGCTTTAAATTTTCCGAGAGCTATAATCGTGGTTAGGCACGTGGTACATACAACGTTTCATTTTAGTCCTCAAAATGTACAAAATTCAAGGAAATTCAGTATTTTGACTACAGAATACTGCATCGTCGCTGTGCTGGTGCCGTGCATTTTTGGTGTGCTATGGTTTCTATGCAGATTGTTGGTGTTGCTATACTACATTTTTAGTGTTTCTTATACTTCTTAGTAACTTTATAGTCCCTAGGGCTATAAAAGCCAAATTACGTCCTCTATCGAGGGCCAATAAGCAAGATTATGGTTCTAAAATGAAATAAATACATTTTTGTACTCATGGCCAAAATTTCCCGGTCATTCCCGATGCGTCGAAGGTTACCTTTTCCTTTCCCGCACTGCGGTGCTTTTTACTTTCCAACAAAAACTAGGGCCATTGTGTGTTCTTTGTAAATTATTATACTTGCCCCTCGTTGGTTAATTACGCTTCCAAACACCAGAGGCGCTGTAAACGTCAACTCAGTAAAGTAGTAAAACACTAAATAATATATTTTGATTTTTTAAAAATATTTTCAATTATTCGTTATGAAAAACATTGTACATAACCTTTTCGGGAATAGGGTTACCAGCATTGAGTTGATGCTGACCCGCCGAAAATATTGGGGGGGCGGGAGGAGTAATGGATAAAATGAATAAAAATATCAAGGTGATATGGTTTCATAATGTATACCTAAATGTATAATTCCAAAAATTCATTTATATTTTTTAAGTAGTATACGGACGTTTTACCCCTTCGTGGATACATTAAATTTGAACAAGACGTCTCGCACTTCTTAATAGTTAAATAATTATTTGCCCTTTTTATCCCTTAACTAGCTCAGCTATAATTAAACTCTCTTAATATCTCAGTTAGTGTGGCTTATGAAAGATCACTATCTGCCAAAACAGGAGACTGGTTCCCCTAGTAGTGCTGGTCGGACTGAAACTTAACTTAAAACAATAGACAAGAAAAGTGGATTTGTTGACATCATTTATTGACGTCAAAAACAAATAAACACATAAAAGCTCAAAAAAAAACAAACAAACACAAAATAAATAAAAGAAAATAGAATTACATTTTAAAACAACTTTCGTGCGATGTAGCTTGAAGCTACTCGTATGCATGTTGCAAACTTAAACAACGTAAAACATAATAAGAAATAACGTTAAAATTGCCTGAAGCCGATACTTATTTGACTCCGGCTCTTTTTAAATTGAAGTGCGAGCTACACACACATTATTGTTTAATAAAATTTATTCCTCAGCGTTTCCAAAGCTTGAAGTTAAACATAACTTTATCACGCCAACCTAAAACATTTCACCTGGAACTGGCTACTGCATACTCTTGGAAACGACACACTTCGATTGCATTACTCGCTCCTGGCGGACATGATGCTGGGAATCTCCGACTGCATGCAGGTCTCGAAAGGACAGTTGAATTGGCGCCTCGCAGAATTGACGTTTCAAACGAGCCATTAAATATAGCACAATGGGTGTACTTACATCACACTCGAGAAATCGTTTTCGGAATTTATAAACCAGGGTGCGCTGCACTTTAACCCTGCAGTAAACGCTGGCTGCCAGACTCTTTCAGACCGCTTAAATTTAACTTATATTGCCCTGGGCCAATTCACGTACTATACTTTCGTGTCGACCAAACTCATGCAGCTCTCAGAAGCGGCTGCGTGCGAATTTATTGTTAAATTTGCATGAGTTGAAGATCCCCATATCCCGTGTACAGCGTGTTTTTTGTTGCACTCGCGAAAACTAAAATTATAATAATCACATCCAACGCAGGAGCAACTTTGTGAACATTTGCTTACATAAAATACAATAGTATCTCCAATAATAGAACGTAGGAAATACAACTTGGCTTTTACATTCAAGCATCAAAATAAACATCGGTGAGGGATGCAGCTAGTTCTTTACACATAGCATACATTTCGGACTTTGTAAATCGTAGGAATAAATAGCAAAACTATTATTTACATTCGAATAAATAAAAATTTAAAAATCTATCTTGGAAGTTATGTAAACTATTACAAAACTAAATTTTTCAGAAAAAATTGAAAATATTTTCTAAAATTGCATTTTTTGCCTCTCGCCACTTTCTATCAATGACCTGCTCTGAAGCTTTTAAATAGGAGTAAAAATTTTTGCAATCTCTGTAGGAACATTTAGTTAACCCGAAGGATTTTATTGAAAACCCGAAGCTCGAAGAATGATTGCCAAACCCGAAGTCTTCGGGTCAAAATGACAGTGTTGGCAACCCTATGTAACAAAGTGCTCATTCGGGAAAATTGCCTTCCCGAACTTGTTAGGTAAATAACTATTATAGATCTACTAAACATCAAATGCGTTACAAAACGGCTTTTTCTATCAGGGATTTAAAATTTTCTAGCATTTTCGCTTTTCCAATTTGAGGTTGATGCGACTGTGGTCGATTTATTCTGCAGATACCCGACAACTTCTTCCATTTGAATACCTCTATTGCCATCTATGCAGAAAACTAATCGGGAGTTATAAATAATGCTAAATAGATTTCTCTTTCTTTTGAAAGTAGGTATTTCATTTAGAATTCTGTAATTCGAATATTGCACTTAGAATATTTTTGGTGTATTTCATTGCTATTAATTTCATAAAGTAGAATTCTTACTGTAGTTTATTATCATTTGAGAAATCTGTAGGTCGTAGTTAAACTCGACCTGTAGGTTTCTGTGTATTCAATTGCAGTGAGACTAGAAGTTGATATTTCCGCTACTAGATGGCAGCACGCATTTAGATTTCGCCGGTTTCTTGCAAAAAGCAGGGTGTCAGCTGAGAGGCTGGCGAAATTCTCCAGTAACCGTTTAATTTGATTTAAGAGAATCGAATGTCAGGTGGAGGATGATATAGTGGAGCAAAAAAACCAAATCGGCGAAATTATATAACAAAAAGCCTGAACGTATCCGCAGGTTACAACGTTTTCATTTATCTCCGCTCGCATTTCGTGCCGTTGCCTCTTTAACGGATATTTGCATTTCAAAAAGGAAAATGAAGCCGTTGTATTTACCCAGTCGTGTATTTATGTAAAATTTTATTCGGCGAATTTGGCGGCAGATAAGATTTGCTGCCGAATCGTGCATTGCTGAACACCGAAACGCTGATTTAGTAATGATGAGCTACACGGGGCCCTTAAACACAACTTAATTAAATTTATGTGGAAAACCTGAACGCCAGGATTGCGTTTTAAGCAGGGTCTACTGTTATTTAAGGAATAATCTGATGCCCTATATTTTTCGGCTGTGTCGACAGGCTTTAAACCCTTACCTTTATTAACCGTGGCAACAGAATTAAGTTAATGATTGACCAATGCCTGCGATGGCATGAACACATTAATTACACCACCAGTAAATGTAGGAAATTAATTTATAAGTTCATACAATTGAGGGATTTTCTGCCTATACCCCAACTGAAAATGGTGTATTATGCCCTGGTTGAGTCATTGTTAAGGTATGGTGTAATCGTTTGGGGAGGTACCTTTCCTACTACTATTCAAATTCTGGATTACGCCCAGAAGAGTATTTTAAAAGTCATGTACAAAAAACCTACAGTATACCCAACAAGTCTTCTCTTCGAAGAAGCTGAAGTTTTGGATTTGAAACTGCTTTATGCTAAATCCGTACTACTTTTCTTATATAAAAACAAATCTCTGAAAGAAACAATCAGCCATTCATATAACACTAGACTTAACACTGAAGGAAAAGTGGTTGTTCCTAAAATGCAACTTACACAAAGCCAACGATTCATAACATATCTTGGACCAAAAATTTACAATATGCTTCCCTCTTCGTTTAAAACTGTAAATAACTCTGGATTATATGCCAACAAGCTGAAGAAATTCTTAAGATTTAACAAAAGTGTCATATTAAAATTGCTTAGTTAATACTTATTAATTACATATATTCACATTCATATTTGTTACGTGTATGTGTTCTGAGAACAAAATATTGGTAGATTACCTAAAATTTAAATTATAACAAAAAAAAAACTAATTTGGTGAGTAGTCAAATATTTTTCATTTGTAACTGTACTTAAGATATTACAACACTTGCACACGCAAGTACTATGTACTTATGTGCAAGCTATCCCATTTTTAATTTATTATTTTTTTGTGGTTATCAATAAAGATTACTTACTTACAAGTAGAAACTAACTTTATGTCATAATCAGAACCATAGGCAACAACTTGCTTCACTTTTGTGTGTAATCTGCTCTTGAAGCTGCTAAAGTGGTCTACAGTAAAATGGTTTTGATTTAATTCGGTTTTCAATTTTCCACTACCGTCGTAGATTTTTTAATCTTCTAAGGCTTTCAATTGGCCAGTATTGTAGTACATTAAAAAAAACAGATTTTTATTTACGCTGTACTATTTTTTGGTAAACGGAAAGGCTTCTTTAACTTCTCACACCCATCGTAAAACACTACCTAGCATTCGAGAGGTCGTGGGTTCGATTCCCGCTGCCGTCTGCTCTGATTTAGGTTTTTAGGTGGATTGCCCGATTCAACAGAGTACCTTCTCTGAGGCGAATGCCGGGGCAGTATTTCTCCATCTCTCCTGGCCATTGTTCCATTCTCCATCCCCCCTTTCTCTCACCCATTCTATAATTCCCGTTCTTGGCTGAAGAGGGACGCAAAGGCCCTATAGCAGCCCTCCCGCAGTAGGGGGAATTGAAATGACCTTAACCTTTCCTTTTTTTTGTAAAACAGAACCCATCATCCAAGATAACAAGTAGCTGATTGGTGAGTTTTAGGCGATCCTATATGCATTTTTACAAGAATTCATGGCCTTCTATGTCTTACTGTACTTTGGGACAACTTCCCAGAAGCTTAGTTGATATTCATTCGGAATTTTAAACTTTCCCTTCGGTTTTCTGTACGTTTCTCCAATTTATCCTCTTTTCATATCGTCAAGTAATTGGTGTTTTTTCAGGCATGCTTCTTGTTCTTCTAGCACTACCAGGAAGTTTTTCATCGTGAACCTTTAAGAATTATCATACATGAAAAGCATTTAATGTAAAACTCGCCAATCAGTTTCTACGGTTATTTTTTTAAAATCAACTCTTCAGTCGCCTTTAAACAAACATATTGGTATTTGAGCGTTTGTTGCTACTGGACGTGCCTGTACATTGCTTTGATACCACATAGCACTTGTTTATTAAAGGCTACTGTGATTTATCTGGCTGGCACATAAAATTCGGATAATAAATTTGGTCCTTAAGAGCCTGATTATATGTAACCGTGGCTGTGCGAACCTGCTATTTGCATAAGACCGCAAGGAGTTTTATAATAGAAGTCTTGAAAGCTTCTTAGGTCGTTATTACCCGGCAATATATTAATGGTGAGTTTTATGTACCCCAGTGCAGCGCTAAACACCGGCTCCGGCTAAGTACCCTTCCTCACCGAGCATTATCATCGATCTGTTTTTCCCGTCTCATTCAAATTCCCTTCATAAAGGCCGCAGTAACAATATGTTTAAACGGGCGTTTCGCGGAGGATAGATATAATTTTCTATGTTCTGGAACAAAGCCAAATAATATCTCGGGGTATTTGACCCGCGCCCCCGACTGGCCATTTGTAACGCGATAGTGCAATTTTAAAAAATGCACCGCCATTCCCATATCAATTGACCCACATATAAACTAATAGTTCACGTCGTTATTCTTTTCTTGTTGCGCCGAACTCTCAGGTTCAAATTTTCCGGAAAATTAAGCGCCCCGACAAGGCAATTTATATTATTATGTATGTGGCGAATTTATCAGCACTCTAAAGCCCCGTCTGTACTCCGCTTGAGTCGACCACTTTCTCACTGCTGACTACACTTGCTACTAGAACGCTTAAAGCTCGAGCCGTAGGGAAGTGTTTATTCAAAGTAATCGCATTTCGCGTTTCAATTTGAAGGCCAGAAATAATGATCGTACTTTTCAAGTAAAGCTTACTCGCTACAACCTCATACCGAAATATTGGGTATGAAGTTGGATGTCTTCATCAGAAGACAGGTCAGACGCACAGACTACACAATAATGTTAAACAGACAAAAGGCTATTGCAAAAGTGGAGGAAGAAGAAGGGTATCGGCGAGGAAGGGGGTAAAGGATTTTTCAAGAGGTAGGAATGAATTAAGTGTACCTATTTGCAGTCCTACGAATTGTAATTAAATCTTTAATTAATGTTAATTACACTAATAAATCTAACAGCTGTCTTGATAAAAAAAGTATGATCAACATATACGAGGTGTGGCTATTAAATAACGAGACCTGAGCTGTAGTATTTTTTTTAAATTTAAATATCTCAGGTTTTACATATATTTTCTTCAACATACTGTGCTGCAATTCGTTTTCTGTCAGCTCAATCAGTAGCTATGCTGTTTTTTTCTTAACTTTGAAAAGTTAATTTACTTTGAAAACAAGTAAAATTCTCATGTGGTCAAATCTGTTACGGGCAAAAAGCGACGCATTTTGGAGCTAGAGTCGGAGGAGTCATTTTCGGCCTGCGCTTTCGTGCTTTCTTCGCTGGTCGTTGGCAATTTCTATCCAATTTTGTCTCGATTCTGTCAGTGCTAAGACTCCTCTCCTTGTCAGTCCGATTTGGTTTAACCTTCGGGGTATTTCTAGCTGTACTGATTCCGTATCGAGCTGCTCTGATCTTGCTCTTATCCCGCAATAAGATGTATCAATCCCGTAATACTTTGTAAAGATATCGTATCAAACTATCGTGATCCCGTGTTCAGATGTTGTCGTCCCGAATCGTCCACGTGCTGTTTCTGCTTGCTTTTGCTGCTTCTGCCTCGATGAGACCTGTTCGTGAGGTGACCTTGTCCTAAACGCGACGTGAGATATATTCTGCTTGATTTTGCTGCTTCTGCCTCGATGAGACCTGTTCGTAAGGTGGCCTTGACCTAAACGCGACTGATTGGTTGTGAACGTAGGTATGTTATTTATTTATGAATTTTGTGGAGTGCCTCCACGACTCGGGCCGGATTCTTTAAATTACCATTAAATTTTAACTTGTGTTCATTTCGATTCATACCTTATTGCTTTGCGGAGTGCCAACGTATTTGACTGAATCCAGTCAGGGCCCGTTTATCTTCATCTGAGCTTATATATGTTGGATAAATTGATTTTCCTTTGATAAACGCGTCTAGAGCCTAATAGAAATTTAATTTACCTGAGTAATGTATTCACTTTTAAACTTTTAAACACATACTTTATGTAGTTTATACATTTAACGTAAGTGCTATTGTATGTATACATTTAATTGTTATATTTTAGATCCTCTGTTTATTGGATGCATCGAGCGTACTGAATGTGTGTTTTAAGATTTTTGAGTACTAAACATGATTATATACTGTATTATTACCTGGTTAAGATATTTATTATATTTTAGATTATGGTGATCTTGATTAAATTTTTCTATCCGAAAACATTTGTTGTAGAAAGACTAATTGGGGCTCCTTTTGTGCTGATTAATGAATTTAACCTTTTGTAAAGAACCTTATGCCGTTTTCAAAGTTAGCTAGCCCGCCATCAAATGTGTTCATATAGTAACGATGGCTTGAGTTTATCTTTGAATTTGGTGTCATGGTACTCAATCAACGCAACTTTAGAGATAAACTTGCTTTGCTTTGCTTTTTTAATCTTAGGGGAAGTTGGAAGTCGTTAACGCATGCACTTTTCTGTTTCCAGATTTTACTGGAAGAACAAAATTTCATCGGAAGCTATAACGCTCAAAAATAAATTTAGTCAGAAATGAAATGTTTTTCATTACTTCCGCTGTCATATTCGAATTATTGTAAAAAATCCCTGATAATTCTTTATGACTGTAATACTAAATCGACGATCTTTGCGAACGATATCGTTAATTTTATACACGCTTTTATTTGTTTTAGGAGGTAACTAGGGCGTTGTTGACGTCTTGTCGACCTTTCCTAAGTCTTTTGTTCCATTCAAAACTCAGACACGAAACAAATGTTCTTTCCCATAAACTATTTTTAACATTACCCAACAAGTTGTCAGCATTTCTTTAAACTTTACCAGAAATTACAAACCCTGTTGCTCAGCTTTGTTAAGCATTTTGTCAGCGTAAAGTAAGAAAGGTCTGTTACAAACGACCTTTGTAACACAATAACTAAATCTAGTGAGCTCAAGAACTTTTTAAACACGTAAAGACATAGACAAAATTCAGTCTTGTTATCTAATGGTCATACCTCGTATTTTAAATTCACCAAGTGGCCAATAACTGTAGAATGAGTTAATTATAAACAATTGTAAGGAAAATTATAGTTTCTGTTGCTTACAGTGTTACAGTACGTGTAAGGGACAGATTCAGAGAGTAAGTTATTGGAACGGCTTTGATTCTACAAAACCAGTTTATAAAAATTGTTCAATTTCAAAAAACTTGGGTTGTATAAAACCGGATTAGCAATAGCAATAATTCCTTCAAATTTAGCTCTCAATTGTAGGATGAGACTCTGTTCGCTAAACGTAATATAGTTGATTTTTATAAAATGCTGCAACTGGAAAATAGGTGGAAATGATCCTTACTTTGTTTTTATACTGAGAGATTTGGCTTTGCTACGAAATACCACATACGTTTTCCAGGGAGCCGTATCCCAGGTCTTTGTAAAAACTGTTAGGAATTTTGAAGGTTTGAATTACGTTACATGCAATTCGCGTTCTTATCTATCTTAAGCGATTTATCATCATAATGCTCCAGACGCGAAGCAATGCGTAATAGTTTACTGCATCTTCCCACCTGAAATGCAAATTCGCAAGCAGTATTGCAGTCTTTCAGAATAGTCCATCCTAGCAGTCCCAATAGTCAAATCAGCACAGCTTTTTCAATATTATTTGGTGCTCCTCAGTCTTAGGTTTTCTGAAGTGCAATCTTCTACGATAGACCGCCCGCGACAGGTCTCAGTTTTGTGTTTTTACAGAGTCGACGGCAACCGTTCCGAAAGTTGCCGTCGCAGTGCATTTCGACTTAGCGCCGTCACGAAGCCGTCGTTGCTACTTTGGTGAGCGAATTCGTGTTCTATGCTCTCACGCAATCCGCATTAAAACAATAATGCATTTGCTCAATTACCGTGGTTGTTCGTCCAAGGTTTGTGCGCCAATGAAACTTGGTCTGCAGAAGCACTGCAGTTACTGGGGCTTTGGTGAGCAACCAGAGAACTGCGGAGCGTAAGAAAGTAAACTCTTTAAAATCTGGCGTCATAGATATAAACACAGCCGTGCTACCACAGCCCCCGATACCGAAGTGCGTCACAATACAAAATGCTTTTTATACACGAAGGGAAACGGGATTGCTAGCAGAGAGCAGTTTCGGAATGGCAAAGAAGAAAGCCAAATACATGAGGAACTTTATTATGGTATTTTACGTTCATATTATGATCGCCAGCGTGGTCGAGCAGTTAGGGAGCTCAGACTGCGTTGCCACGGTACGGTGTTCAATCCCCACATCTGGCAACTGGCGGCGGCCTACCTAGTGGTTTAAAAATTGGGTACCGAAACCACAATTTTAGAAGTAGGGAAAGTAAGGCAGTCGTCGAAGGTGTGATGTTAACCACACCACCCAGTACGACGTTAATGGAGTGCCAGATTGACTGGGTTTCGGAAAAAGATATTTCGGCGACCCTGACTCGTCTAGCCTCAGGCCATGCTTCCATATGGAATGAAGTGCCCGAACTTTACTTAACTGTACATTCACAATATACACAAGCTGGTGGTCTATCGCATAATATTATGTGTTTAGCTATAAGTACATTAGCATTTACTCAATTTTACCCACGAAAGTGCGTTTGTACGCAGATGAACTAGTAATAGGAAAAATCACAGTCGTGGGCATATGAAAATACCCATGGCATTACTGAAAGTTAATTAAATAGATTTTCAGTAACTGTTTGGTGTAGATTTTTGGTAACACACTTATTACTAAATTCCATTATTAAAGGAAGCTTTATGTGCAATTACCACATACGTTTTTTTTAACATGAACTTCCAGCTTCAATGGAGGATGTGCTTCCAACAACAAAATCTCAAAGGTGACCGAAAAAAATAAACATTAACACACTATATGATACAAGTTATAGTGTAGGACCAGCCCGATCTCCGATTCCCATTATTTTTTAACATAGGTGGTTGTTTAAAATGTTGTTTGATGTAACAATAACTCTGACTATCTCTAAGTTGTGCAATATTTAAAACATATGTGATTTGACCAAACCTATACCCTTAGTAATTATTTCGTAATTAGTGCCGGTCGCATTAAGGTTTATTTTATTTATACACGAGATTTTAATTCTAGAAATATTTTAAATAAATGTATCGGCATGTATAATACTACCTCATACGCTAATAAAATAAATAAATCTGACACTAGACGAAACTTAGGATGAAAATCTTCCGACCTTGGTAAGACTATGAATCGCAATATAGCTGCTTGTGCTAAGGAGTAAGGTGATTAATTGGAAAATATTTTGTGATATTAACTTTTAAAGTAAAAATGAACAAATGTAGAAAAATAAATCTTCGATGGATTTTAAATCAAACACTGATATTTTTCGACGTTGTATAAAGTAAGGTTGTGATGAATTCATATGTGAAGCACACCTTTAAATGTTTCCTATTACTTAAAATTGCCATCGTGGGGATATCCAATTTTAGAAATTTAACGTTTTGTTTCAAGTTATTGGGCGAATGGCTATTAACTGCCGACAGGCTTGTGCGAACTGTGTAAAAGGTAACTTACCAGAACCACGCTTTCACAGTTGCAAACAAGGAGTATTCGATCGCGCTGGCACTCAACTATTTAAGAGTGTTTTTTTTTGGACTGAAACTGTAAAAAGAATGAATTTTGTTTGATGTTGCATGATTCGAGTCGATGCGCAGAGTTTCTTACTGTACGAAGCTACCACAGTAATGTGCGCAAAAACAAGTAACCTAAAAAAAGTGGGGACAAGGATTTAATGGTGTCGCGAATTTGTCTCAAGTCCGGGTGAGTGACAATCCTTTCAGTCAAAATACACTTGTACACGAAGACTAAAGCTACTGTTACGAGATTATTAAGAACACTTAGGTACAAATACTTGCATTTACTTTCTGCCGTTTACAGAACAATTTAAGTCTCTTAAGGTTACTTATTAACTATTAAATTCTCAGTTTAGATTGACCAATAAAACACGTTAGGCGTTCTAAAAATTTCTAATAAGTCTATCAGGGTAACTCTTAATTTCGAACTTTTAAGTCACGTACATAAACGTGACAATGCATAATTGCTCCATGCTGCTATGTGTTCTTGAAAATTGTAGGTTCTACACGCCAAAATTTGTCAAGCGGTCGACATCTCGCAAATGATATCTAATAAAGTTTATAACTGTACTAAGGGAATTTGCTCCAACCGGAACATATTTTTAGTTTCACTGTAATAGCCGAGTGGCAATTGTTACGTTTCTGATCACGTACTAATAATCTAGCTTTGCTAAATTTTTCGATCTACGAGATAGACCCATGTAAGATTCAAATATTTTCATTTCCCCAGAGAAATGCACGTTCTAAATACCGGCTTTCAGTCGCCTGTTACAACTTTTATATGACAAATTTGTCTACAAGATTCTACATTAAAACATTTACGTTAGAAATTGCTTATGGCTACCTAAAATGCAGTCAAGTCGTAAAATCGCGTAAAGTTCATTTCACACACGAACGCAAATCGTAGCAAGGGTAACGACACAAAGGAACTTTACAGAAGGTGGCATCGGTAAAACGCACTTATTGTCAATCCTATAAATCCAAAAATGCTAAACACATTATATAATGATAATGTACAATGCAAATATGTCATCATTATCGTAGTAGTTATCTTCTTCTTCGGGCTAGGCTAGCTTAACCCACTAGTGGAAAGATGCCGTCTTATTAGGGTCAGGATCACCACATCTAGCATATGTGACATGATTGTCGGATTCCATATGCTGAAACCAATTTCCCTAAAGCTGAAGCGTTTTTCCAGTCGGATGTCTTATTTTTCACTTTCGAGGGTCTAGGAGAGAAGTGTCAAAGAGTCAAATAAGCTAAAAATTAAAAGCAAAGTTGAGTAATGGTTTCGTAACATTAACCAAACGCGTTGACGTGAACTGCAAAAAAATATATATCAAAGCTACGAGAATCACACAGAACAATTTAATGGGTAATACTAAAAACGGATGACAGTCAAAAAAAGAAAACAGTTACAAGAAAAATCAAAACCGGAGATGTGATAGAGAAACTATTATACTTAAAATGGTTGTGTGTACAACTCCAGTCTAGTTTTTACTCTTGAACATTCAAAATTATTCTGTAATGTTTCCTTTTTTTGAATGAAAGAATTTTGGAAAAATCATTGAAACAGAATTCCGGGAAGCATTATTTCCAAGTAATTATTACACGATAGAACGGGATTACGACAATATTGGGTGATTATAAGCTCAGCCCGTCCGGAATTGTTGTAATAAAAAACGTTTGCTGGCAGCTAGTTGCGTGGGCGTGGGTGATTTCGGGATGCTGCTTTACACCGGGCAGGGTTCGGTTACTTAAGGGGGGGGGGGCGAGTGAAGTGCCTAGGCGCCACCACTTTTGGAATAATAATAGCACTGAGCGATTTCTTAAAAGTGGAAAGAGAAAGTCAGCCGTAGGTGTGTTGTTGATACTGCTACAGCGACGTCCTATAGTGCGCTATTTTGATGGAACTTACCTTAAGTGATTTCCTACAGCTAGAATCTTTTACACTTAAATACAGGAAAGCATCCATGTAACAACCGTCAAATCCAAGAAAACATAATTAAAATGCAATATATTAACGTCAAACACAAAATTTTTATATACAATGAAATAATTTGATTTAATTACCTGAATTTTAATTACTAACTGACGTCACGGTGTTTTACAAACTGCTAAATAATATACTCGTTCGGTAATCTTAATTCAACTATTTACAGGATTATGAATTCGTGAAATGATAATGACGATAATATTCTCATTCGGTATTTTAAATTTAACTGTATACAGGGTTATGAATTTGTGAAATGATATTGACTATTTGTCGCTATCTGAACGCTACATGAGGTCTTTTAAACGTGCGTCACTTAATTTGCCTCAGCGACATTATTTCACTTAACGAAAGTAATGGGCGTCTACATTAATATAAATTTTACACAGTACTTTTTAAGGTCCTTGCTGCGGCTTGAGTTGCTTGATGTCCCTCCGGAAACGCACTTGGACGAGTCGCTGCGGTGCTGCAGAAAATCCGGGGGAAAAAATCGATAACACGCAATGTAAGCGATGAATCATGCAGTGCGGGAACTTGGTTTTCGTGTCTGGTCCTTTGTGCAGGAAAATTGTGGAGTGCGTCGATATGGCGGGACGATTATGCGGTAATTACTCCAGGTTAAGTGACTCAAATCAATCTGGTTCCGTAAAGTACATCCCGCAGAGCGGATTGAGAAAATATCTCCGGAAATTGCAACGTTCGTGGTCAAAACACCCAAGAAACTTGGCACCAACTTGCTTTAATGCGGCAACTGAAGGAACTGTCTCTGTCGGCCGAAAAGTGTGCAAAGACCCCTTTTCTAAAAGATTTGAAAGCGTTGTGGCTGGGAAACAATTAGAGGTTTATGACTCTTGGCTTAAAAGCAGAGCATGCCATTCATTCTGCAATGTTATTGACTGAGGCGCTACTCGGGAGATAAACTGACTGATTTTGTGCGAGAAGGGGTTTACTGCTGAACACTTGTTGGCTTTATGCTCGTATATCAATCTTAAAATGACTTCTACGACCTTTTTAATAGCCTACCGAACTTTTTGATTGACATCTCAAAATGATCTACTCAACGTGTGTGTTCTCTAGCCCATATAGTAATGTTGAAGTGACTTTTTAGGGCCTTTTGACCAATTTATGATGCAGCAGTTGGTCGCTTTGGAACGTAATGAACTGCAACTGCAGACTTTTGCGCCTCTTAATTTGATTAATTTATGAGAGAGCGATTGCTTGAACACGTGTAACGGGAAATATGCTGCAAAGGTTCAAATCCATCTAAAATAAGGTAATTCTGGAATGCTTTATTCATGACTTTATCAAATATTTCACCATCGTAAATTCTAGCTCAATTATGAGAAAGGTCTCTTGTTGTGCTTCTTTCCTAAGATAGCATTTGAAAATGGAACGAGACAGTTCATCACCATTGAGTAAGATCGATAATTCAAAAATCATACTATACTCGTATATTTAGCTTACTTTCATGAGTGTCATCATCGTTGCCGCCTTGTTGTAAGTTAAAATTCCCATTGCAGGGGCATCGTAATTTTTTGCACTAGTATCATAAATATCGGTAATGATTAGGTTTCCTTCATGGATTAATTCAGATAAATATGCGTTTTAACCAATATTTGCTGCTTCGTAACTCTTATGTAATTGTATATAATTATTAATTTTGCTTTTATAAACTGTAGAAATGGATTTTTGTCCAGCAAACAGTTTTCATAATTAAGAAAGTTAGACATTTTGGTTGATTAGGAAAATAAAGTATTTCAGTACACAGTTTTTTAAATTCTTTGCTATTAGTCATTTACCTTTCCTTTTAGTAGCGCTTATAATGCACTCCCCTACAAAAAATGCGGATCATTCTTTTCTAATTATATTTTTATACAACAGATCATTTTGAAATGTCTGAATATGCATTTCATACCTATGTATGTATTGCTTAAGGACATAATAAAGGTAATAATAGAAATTAGAATTTTTTTTAATTAAAAAGACCAGGAAAATGAAAAGATATGTAATATAAAAAACAACAATTTGATTTTAAAGAATAAAAAAATAATTCAACTTTGATTAGTACTGTGTATTTCCACTTCTAACTCTTATTACAGCTTTCAATTCGTCGTGGCGTGCTGCTTATGAGGTCTTGGATCAACTTATACTAAAACAGCCAACAATAAATTCTTTTAAGCGAAACAAACACAAATTTTTATTTTTATTAAAAGTGACATGAGGTAACTATGTTATTAAGTAATACTCAAATAAATTTAAAATGCCTATTCAGACATTTAAAGATTATCTGTTGTATAAAAATATATTTAAAAAAAATTATCCGGTTTTTTTGAAGGGGTTTGTATATTCGTTTCTTTTTAATATTCGGCGCATAATAATTCTAAGCGAAAATCCAATGTTCTTCACATAAATTGCTTCAAAATTATTCGTATGCCTTTAATTTGAGGTTTAGGGCTTCATGCTCTCATTCACTATCAGTTAAATCTTACAGTCGAAAACGGTAACCGCTAAGGTTTTCGACTTCTGATAATGCATGGGAAAGACATCTGTTTGAGATAACGTTATTACAGTTGAAATAATTGACTCCGCCACTGAGTTTATGACAGCGGAGCGGGGTAGTGCATTAGACTCCTTCACGCGGACAAATGCTAGCACGAGGGGAGCTAGAAGCCACTTACCCATCGTCAAGCGAAGGTGATGCGGTAGTGGGCCCAGCTCTTCAACCGGTCAGGTTCCGCGGACTCCAACCGCATTCGACTAGAACGAGCAATAATTAGAGTTACGCGTGGCTAATATAGGAGGTTAGCTCTCTCTTAGTCGCAATATGTTGCGAAACATTAGTATAAAAATCTTCGTTAAGTTTCACAAAGTAAAAAATTGGTGATTTTTCTACAAATATCAAGTTTTAATGTGAATAATTTAAATAAGCCCAAAACTCTCCACCAACAAATTTTTAATAAATCAGTGGGTGGAGAATAAGTCAAATAAAAGTTTGCAATGTAGGGTGGTGTCAATTCACATCAACTGTTGTAAGCTCTATTCGACCAAAGGCCCTAATAAAACATTTTCAGTGAAACGCAAAGTTTTCGTAGGAGAGCGTCGAAGTAGACTCCTATTTTAGAGGAAACTGTACGAATATTAACGCACATTAAGAATGTAACATAATTACAACTGTGTGGCAATGAAAACTGTTTAGGTACACACATATGAAAGTTTTGCTTTCTAATTTTGAATTTACTTCAATGGCCGTTTAGAGTGCAGAAGAAAATTAAAGCGTCGCGCAGTTCTTAGTTATAAAAAGTGTAGTACGAGTTAGCTAAGGCAAGGGCATTAAGACAGAAATAGTTATGACAGAATTGCTGACTAGGGACGTCCTCCCAAAAGTGGAAAGTTCAAATGTGCTAAGAAATCCTATAAATCCTGCACTTGAATATGCTTTGTGTTACAAAAATACGTGTTATTACAAACTCTCAGCCATCCTTTATTACAGTAGTAAAACACTCGCTAT
Organism: Agriotes lineatus; assembly: GCA_940337035.1. NCBI lineage: Eukaryota > Metazoa > Arthropoda > Insecta > Coleoptera > Elateridae > Agriotes > Agriotes lineatus. The sequence continues at coordinate 17,950,785 of OW679197.1, forward strand.
TTCCAGTAAGTATACTTTTCTTAACTTTTATTGGAAACCTAACAAGCGCTGCGAATTCTGCTGGCTTAGCTAAGTGCACGAAAGCAGTTTTCAAGCATTGGAGCGAACTGTTCGCTGGTTGATACTAGTGATAGAGATTAATAAGGAATCGGAGCTGCAGCGAAGTGGAATAACTTGGTAATGAAAGACTAAAATTAAAATCGATAGTGCTTCTTTTATGAGAGCACGTGCGACATCGCCTGCTTAGTTTGAGGAATGAATAAGTCTAAGTCAGACTATAAATTTTAAATGATGGAATGATGATGAAGGAACCTAATTATTCGAGCAATTCACAATAGAGTTCCTTACAATTAGAACTTGCATATGGAAATTTTAGTTATTGACAATTGCTGGCTTAGTTCAGATAAATTCTTCAAGTGACTGACCAACCCTTCAAGTATATAGACATAATATATGGCTGAGCCTAAAAATTAGAGTAGTCAAAAGTGAGTTGCTAGCTAGTCTAATTCGTTGGTTATTATTTCAGAAAATTACTTTGTACACTCGGATGCAATAGCCGGCCGCCAGATCAGTCGGATGGAGGCGTGCAGGTTTTTAACAGAATAGAAATAAATACCTAGTACGCCAACTAATTGCTTTGTATTACAATACGGCGATTGCACCCAGGTGTTCAAGAGAATTCGTAAGCTCATAATGGTTAAGCACAAACCCAATTCCTGAAAGAGGAGCCTCAAATACAATAGACAGCCGTAACTAAATTAAACCTCCATAGTTGGCAAAATCACAGTATAATTTTCATAAGTTCGGGATTACAGTACATGTAAATATCAGAAAATTATCGATCCACCAGCAGAATCGCAGGTGGCCACAATATTACTTGCTGTACTAAATAAGTTTTGCTAATTTAGCAGTAATATCATGAGGTACTTCAGACACGAATTTAAACAAATACTCACAATTTGCAATGCAACAATAAGACAATCACCTCGTTTCACACCTTAGAATTAGGCCCAGGGGCAGGCAAAGATTACAGCGGCGCTTGGTTTCGGAGGAAACGCAAACGCGATTCCGACAGCGAACTCACGGCCGAATGATATCACGATTCTCGGAGTCGTTTGGCACCAAAATTAGGGGCGGCCCAAAGCTGGTGGTTTAGAGGGGAGTTCACCATGCGATACTAGGACAAAATATACCTGAAGGTAAGCCTCCTTGTCGGATCCTCTCCTGCACTCAAACAGCGTCTGCAGCAGGGGTCAAACGGGTCCGAATGTCCAGAATTCCCAGAGCATGGAACGTCGACATGCAAATAAGACCCGCTGTACTCTAAGCCTCAATTTTGGCCCTCCGGCACTAGGTGACATAAAGAAGGAAGGAATCCACGATAGCATAACAGGACCGAAAAAATAGTTCGAAGCGAACTCTTACTCACCCCTGACAGCTTCTCTTACATCGAAGAGCGGGGAACAAATCCACTTCAAAAGTGAAGGCTCACATACACATCATCGAACTAACGGCAGCCCAAAATTAAACCTCCGAAATTCTAACTGTTACCACGGCATGTTGTACGTTTTGCAAGCGAGATCGGAAAGGGACGTGCCTCCAAACAAATGCCAGTACGTGAACAATTATTTCCGCGAGGCCAAATGGTCATGGCGCAGACAACCGCTCGAAAAGATGCGTAACAAAGCAAAGTGAATACTACAGTATACGAAATTAGAAGGCGGCGCAAATGAATGGTAACAGAGTTCTGGATTATTCATTCCTTAACGCATTTTTGGTTAAAGAAGCAGATCTAGAAGGACACCGTGGAAAAACTAATTTTTCCAAAGGGTTAAGGAAACATCGCAAGTGCAATGGAAATGTGAGAGCGTTATACAGGGTGTCTCGTAAATGCCTTAAAACCTTCAGGTAAACATTGTCCTTTATGCATGCTAAACACAAAACCGAAAAAACATCCTTTGTGGTGACAAGTTGGATAGAGGTCGACCAAGAGTTGTTCGAAATATTAATTTAGTTAGCAGGAAAAGTTCTTGCTTTTTCTAAAATTGTTGGTGCATCAAAAACTACGGTTCACGGGATTATAAAAGTCGATGACCTTCATCCCTACCGTAAAATTAAAGTACAGCATTTGTTGGAAGAAGATTATGAGGAACTTTTGCAACTTATTGTTAGTGCAGCATAGAAGGAAACCTAGATTTGTCAGCAACATTTTATGAAATGACGACGTTACTTCTACGCGAAATTATATTTTCAATGTCTACAACCAGCATATTAGGACATATGAAAGTCCTCACCCCATGATGAAGGAAATTATCAAGTCATATTTTCAGTCAATGTATGGGCAGGGATCGTATATAATAAACTGGCTGGCCGACTAACTGCTGACAACTACCTCAACTTTCTAAATGAGGAGCTTCCAAATTTATTAAAAGATGTTTCTTTGTTAATTCACCGCGATATGTTGATATAATTAGTTTCAGCTCCTTCCCACTACGCTGCAATTATTAGACACTGGCTTAACCAATATTACACAAGAAAATGGATACATCGTAGAAGTCGAGTAGCCTCGCCTCCGAGAAGCCCTGCTCTGGCACCACTGGATTCCATTTTATGGGGTTATTTGAAAAACATGGTGTATGTAACGCCTATTGACAATATAGAAGATCGTACACGTGAAGCAGCAGCAACCATTAATGAAGGAATGCTTCAGCGTCTCCAAGAGGCCATCCTTAAAAAGGCACTTCAATATCGTGAAGTTGATGGCAGAAATTTAGAACAGCTGTTATGAAGTAAATTGTATTGTGCCGCATAAATAGGGTCGTTTTATTGACTACATTTTAGTACAATGGTTTGTTTAATGTTACATGAAGTACATGCTATAAATTAAAACATCAATAGTGTTGCCAAATTTTATATTCTTTAATTGGCTCGTATCAGAAAACCAAACACAATAGGTGTTTTTGCACTTGCGGGACTAAAGTTGGCACTTTAGTCACTTATTTCAGGGACTAAAGTAGCTCATTTTATCTCTAGGGACAGAAGTAATTACTTTAGCCCCTAGGGACTAAAGTAAAAAATGTTACCGTATCTATGGTAATCTATGGTAAATTCAGGGTTAACAGGTTAGGTTTCGCGTCAGTTTTGACATAAACTGACGCAAAACCTCATCTATTAACCTCGAATTTGACATAATTGTGAGCTCTTGTCATAATGACGTACAGTGCCACCAACTTTAAAATTTAGCAAAGGCTACTAATTTTAAAATAATTGTAACTAAAATGTCAATAAATGACGTTTAAAAAAACGGGTTTTCGTTTTAAATCTTCCTGCAACGTGAAAAAAATAGTATATGCAACTCGGAGAGAATGCTATTTTGCTTCAGTGCAATTTCTGAATCTCGGGCTTCGCCCTCGAGTCAGAAATTGTACCTCAGCAAAATAACGCATTTCTCTCCCTCATTGCATAATCTACTATTATGTTAGCAATTTTGGAGTCGTCATTCAGTATGTAATAGCGCTACCTGAAGGATTTAAGGCATTTACAGGAGATCCTGTATATACGTGTACACTGTACATTACACTGCCCTCATCTATTTTCTTCTTCTTCTTATGCTATCACTAGATTTTTGCGACTGTTTCATCTGCCATGTCGGCCATGCTGCCTGTCTCTAGCTACTACAAAAAGTTATTGTACCCCCAGACCCGTCCATACTGACGTAGGTTTGTAAACTAGGTCATCGCTCTGCGACCAATTTGCCTTTTCCGTCCTATTCGTCCCATCATAATTAGTTGCAATAGTGGGCAGCTTTTCCCTCTTATATATTGCTCAAACTATTCAGTATTACCCTCTTAGCTATGGAATATAATTCTCTATCCTTTCCACATCTCCGTAGAATTTCTTGGTTCGTAACTTTTGCTATCCACGGAGTTCTGTGCATTCGTCTATACAACCACATGTCAAAGGCTTCGAAATGATTTATGTTTTGTTGTTTTTAATGTCCACGTTTGAACTGCGTGTAATAGTGTGACGTTTCAAAAAAAGTCACTGTGAAGGGCGCTCTGTGATGGTTCACAAGGTGCTTAGGCTATATATCAAATTTAAATACATTTTATGTACAATAAAAATTTAATTCAGGAGCTAGCGTTACAATAGTACGGGTAGCACGTAATATTTGACCATATGCTATGTGATATTAAAACCTAAAGTTGGGGTTCATAGCAATTTCTTTATTCTGTGGAAGGTATTTGTAGTTTCTTCAATTCTTATTTTTATCTCGTGGTCATGGTCCTACGTTTCATTTGTGTGAGTGCATAAGTAAGTGTATAAGGAAACTTGTTCTAGTTGGCGACTTTTAGAGAATATGTGTTGGTGACGCAAGGGAATTTTATTAATTATTATTAATTTCGTTCTAACAGTATTTTTACACTTAAGTTCTCAAGTTACTCGTGTATTTTATTTAATGGATGTAGATCTCTCACATTGTGTGTTAAAATTGCCATATCATCAGCGTATCTTAGACAATTAATCTATTCCTCGTTGTCTAAAGCTCTCCTTATTGCTGCCTCTGAATATACATTGAATAGAGTTTGCGATAATACCCAGGCCGGCAAACACTCCCATTGATTTTAGGTTACGCTTTGTTGGTGCATCTATTAATGTCGATGTCTGTGGTTCAGATTTCGTAATTCGCGGGCGTGAGCCGCGCCTAATTTTCGCTTTCAGTGCGTGAAGTGACAGTTTTGAGGTGTTCTTTCTGGTCGCTTCTTAATGCCGTGATGGAATCAGCTTGAGCGTTTTGTAAAGTTTCCAGAGGATGTATGGGCGTCCAGTTGGTTATTGTATAGTACTTGCTATCGCCACTGTCGGCGGAACATTGCACTCCTGGCTAATTAGGGAATTCAGTTCCACCCATATCGGCGGATCCAACGCTGGCTGATCCAATTTTGGCACGTGCCCAATATCATCTTGGGGTAAGTTGACTGAAGCTTTCAAATTTTGTAAGTCTTAAATTTTTGCGGTTTATGATGTGCCTCTTAGCTTTTCGACCTATATTTACCTGCATATAATGACCTGTATTTTGTACCATATAGTATTTAATTTTTGATGAATTATATTGTGATACCAGTCTTGTGGGTTTGATTTTGTTACCGCTACCTGTGCGTGATTTGAGCTTTTCTTTCGGGAAATTATGTGCTACCTGAGTTTACGAATTCTCGTTGAATACCTAGATATTTTTGGCTTTTAATCGTTTTTGCCGTCTTTCTGACTAGCCGTCCGGCAACTGTATCCAAGTAGTCGTAAAGTTCTTTTTTTTGAGAGAATCAGTCGACGAATCATTTTGATGCTAACAATTAATTTTATTTATTTCGCCTTGATGTAATCTTACTGTGGCTACTTGTTTCCAGTAAAGTCACTTTATAATTTTCAGATATTTATATGCAGTGCGTATATCTTCAAGGACATGGCTAGTACATAGCAAGATTTTTAGTAAAAAAAATATATGTCTAACGTAATTGATGTCTAAGGACTTTCACCTTTCCCAGCCCGCTATAATTTCAAGTTATGATCTAGGAAACTTTTTTGAAAATTAAATTAGGTATTTCTAGTAACCTAAAATATCATGCTAGTGTCCCATTCGATTTGGAAGCCGGTCGCGCGCTATACAGTCTTCTAACCGTTTTTGTACTTACTGCTGCATACTGTCTAGCACTTCTCTCGTGCCTAAACTTTTGCTAACTCGAATTTTGGATTCGCTTAACATTTCTTGAGGTATAGGTATATATAGGAACTGAAATAAATAGGACAAGGATTTTAGTCTTTACATAAACTGGTAGTATTTCACATCGAAAGGTGAATACGACTTTATCGGAATAAGCATCTCATATACCATGTCTATTTATTGCAGCTGCATTAGTTATTTCAAAAAGTAAAATTTTAGTAACTAATTATGTAGTATCGTTGTACTTCACGTATTTATCATTAAGTTAAACAAAAATAAAAACGACATCGGCAACGTTGCAAATTGTGCGATATTCCCGTCCAGGGCGCCCTGTTGACGTGATCACTTCAGATGTTCTTGAAAAAGCCAAGTGTTTGGTACTTGAGGATGCAAGACTAAAGCAGCGACAATTAGCAGCTTCACTAGGAGTTTCAGAAACCACAGTTTTCAGAATTTTACACGATTACCTTGGGATGACAAAGGTTAGTGCAAGATTGGTCCCACGCATGCTTTCGCCATTCCAAATGCGTGTCCGGGTAGAAACCTGTGAACAGTTCTTGGCGCGCTGTGGAGGTGAACCAGATTTAATTATCAATCGACTTGTAACTGGAGATGAAACCTGGGTTCATGATTATGACCCTGAATCGAAACAAGAATCGATGTAGTGGCTCCAGCCCTCCCAAGAAGTTTAAAGTCACCCCTACTGCAGGAAAAATCATGGCAACCATTTTTTGGGACTCCCAGGGAATTTTGTTAATTGATTATATGAAGAAGGGTAGTGCGGTAACGGGAGAGTATTATGCAAACCTGATGCATCGCCTTAGAGATGCTATTAAAGTGAAGAGACGCGGAAAACTGACGCAAGGTGTCTTGTTGCTCCACGACAATGCATCAGTGCACAAGTCCAGACTTTCAAAAGGTGCTGTAGCTGATTGTGGCTTCGAAGAAATTGATCATCCGCCTTATAGTCCAGATTTGGCACCCAGTGACTATTTTTTGTTCCCGAATCTCAAAAAAACACTAAGGGGTACAAAGTTTAGGGACAATGACAAACTTATAGCAGTTATTGAGGGCCATTTTGCGGAAAAACCAAATGAATATTTTTATACTGGATTAAAGATGTTATTGAAACGGTATTATACCTGTATTCAAAAGCAGGGGAACTATATTGAAAAATAAAATTTTGTTGTTGCTCTAGTCTTTTGTTTTCATGCCTTGTCCGGGAATATAAAAACGACCCCTCGTATTTAACAAGAAAAAACAAAAAAAAATTTTTTGCCAACGACCATACCTCAAAAGTTGATGTTGCCTTCATTTTCGGACGACCAATCGTATGAAAACGATCCAAGACCTCAGGAAGGTTTCTGGCGACCGGAATCGTGTACACATACTAACATACGTACACCGCACAGCACGTTTAGGGACAACCCAATACGGGGGAGGGATCTAGTGGGCTGGGATCTTCACCAAAAGATCCGCACAGCCGAGACGGGGATTTGGTAGGGTGGGTTCATTAGTCGGTTGGCACGAATTTTAGAGATATTTGACTCAGAGTGGTTTTCGTGACGAAGTAAAAATTCAAATTCTGGTTAACAAACATTATAATCATGCTTTGCCTGGACCCTTGGTTTTGACCCTTTGAGTTTCAGTGGCTTCCTCACATAATCACAGATTTCGAAATTATTTCCTATTATGCCCACGGATATTGAATGAAGGCTTACCGTATGGAGTGTTGCCTATATACCCTTCGGTTGTTTTTTGCTTCCCCCGCCGAAGGCTTTAAGCCTTATCTTTCACGACAGGTTAAGGTTGTGTTTGTGACGTTAGCACCTGCACAACATTAAATTTATGGATAAATTGTATATTTGGAATTTGCACGTTGCTAATACTCTACAATCAGTGCTTGAATCTTCGCGCGGATTGAAGATAAGCCAAGCAATCAAGTGATGCCCGCCGCCGCGTAGGGAAAGATCGGCGCATTTTCTCTCGATCTCCCTCCCAATGGTCGAGATAGAGAAACCGAACACGGTGTCAAACCAGGATTCTGATCTTCTGAAGGCAGCCCAGCCAGCTTTGACTGAAATAACTTTTAGCACTTTGGTCCTTGCCAAAACCGAAAGTAACCACGAGACCAAACCTGCCCGAAGAAGCCGTTAGAACTGCAAGGTTTTCCCCTAAAATCCAATCCTGGTATATAACCGGAGTACGGGTTCCGTCAAATGTGGCACCGGAAACTGTCGAAAACCAGCACTGCCCGATTCACTCCCCGAGGAAAGCTCGAACCGTAGTAGTTGTCGGGATTAAGCAATATTAGTTTGACAGTAAATGTATACAAAAGGAGTCATTGCGTTCTGTCATATTTAATTCCAAAATGATTTTTTCGGAGGTGAATCGTCCAGCGCTAGGCGAATATATTGCGGCGATCGTTCCGAAGGCTGATCGATATATACTACTTATTTGTTTTTATATCTGTTTTAAGTGTATCAAGGGCTTTGCAAATAGCTCACGGACATCGTAATCGCTCAAAGAATGTCGACATTTGATACTGCTCATTGTGTGGGAATCGTGAATGTGCAGCAGTGTATAAAACAGGGGTGGCTAAGTTGCATCACGCTCTACCTAAATCGACAGTCTCGTTTGAGTTTACTGTGGCTGTTTGGAAAACTTTGCATATATGTATACGTACCTATATTATAACTTTGCTAATTTACTCCATATTTTATTTATTTAGCTGTGAGTTAATCAACAAGCCAAACAACTACATTATCAGCTGTAGGTGGAAGTGATAAAATTTTTATAGAATTTGTGTACCTTTCTTAGAATGCAACGAGCCCAAAAAATAGTGAACACTCTAGACTGGATAACTTTTGCTTAATAACTTTGTTTAGTTATAAATTTTTGCCTTAAGGTTAGTTGAGACGCAATGTAAGGTTCATACTCAAGTATGTAGATTAAGAACACATTAAATATCAATTATCTATTGGTCTTTGTATAATGTTTCAAGTCTCAAACCAAAATAAATTTATGTAATGTATGCCATGTTAAAACGATAAATAAAAATACATTGGAGTCGGCTTTATGTGTAGCTGCAACCCACCATACACGGAGTATGTACGGTATACTTGATATCCCTAGGTACGTTCGCCTAAGAATATTCGCCTAGAGCTGCACGCTGTATTTCGAAACGGGAGATTATGAAATTAAACATGGCAGCACCGATTGGCTGCGTTTGTTTATATTTAGCATCAAACTAATATTGCTACATTTCCACGAATAACCCTCTCTGGGGATTCTTTTCGGGGATGTCAAACGCCTTGGAGCCACTTTTGATGGCACTAGGAGTGCCGTAATATACTAAAATTTTACCTTGTGAAAGTCCTAGCGCAAGCAGGCCGAGTTACTAGGAAACTGCAGGTCTCATCTATGAGAGTCTAAACAAAAGCTGTGATTTCGATTTAACAGTCCTGTAGAATCTCGCCATTGGACAGGAAAGTTACTTTGCAGATAGGTCTTGCTTTTAATTATATCTGGCGGTGATTTCACTAGGTAAACGCTGATTACCTAACGATCGATGCGTTCGTTGTGACCTATTTAGGGGCGTATTGTTGGCGGTTGTGCGGTGCAGCGCAAAGAAATGCAGGGTTGGTTTAGGGCTGATTTTGGGACCGAAGGCGGAGACCAAGAATACAGCGTAAAGCGGCAGTTTCAGGGTTTGTCTCTAATTCTGAATCCGAGGGGGATTTTACAGTTCTATCAGCTTCTTTGGACAGGTTTAGTTATCATGGCTACAGGTCTAGGGCCTAGGGGCTGGTGACTCTTCCGATTAGAGCTGGACGGACTGGTCGTTGAACAAGTCTTCAGCAAGCCGGGCGGATTATTGATTTTGGCACTTTGAATCTCATATTAGCTTTCTATAATATTCTGTATATTTTATTGACAATTATACTTTTCTAAACGTTATAATATTTTCTAGTAACTATATTCGTTAATCAAGACTGTTGTATTTATAGCAAGGAATTATTTTAAGTATAAGCACTGACGTCCTGATCGAACTGCCTATGACTTTTTTTTAAATATCTGTTGTAAGCCATACCTACCATCACTTATAAGCTTTGCAACCAAAGATTCTGGCAGATGTACATCGTAATGATGGTTATATTGGGTTTATAGACTATGATACACCTTCTTGATAATATAGTTTAGCTATGGATTCCTTGTGTTTCAATATAAAATAAAATGTTAGCTACATAATCAGCTGCATTATTGGTGCACCTGTTGGCACTTGCATCTTTTTAAGGAGAAAAGCTGTGATAGCATCCTATATACGAAAATAAACTGCAAATATCCATCTGTTTGGTGTCAGTTAGTACTTATAACGCGTGACGTAGTGAGACGGCTCTGAAGATTGGCAGGAACTACAAAGTGAAATAGAAAGAGCCATAATGGAAGTGGAAATTAAAAAGATTGGAAATCAGTTGGTCTAAGCAACTGCTAATTATCATAGATATGATGAGTAAAAGTCAGCGGTCGGCTGGAATGTGTTTGAAACCTCTGCCTCGTTGACGACCAGGGAATGGGCAGCTGTTGAAATGACAGGATAATTAATTGCCTCCTTATCCCGATGTACATATCGGAATGACTCCTGTTAGCACTGGTTTAAGATAAGCAGGCTGTGTAAAGCAAATATTGTAGAAGTTGATAAAAACTACTGCCGCGTCCCAGGCCTATCCAGATGTTTATAATCTATAAACTAAGACGGAAACGGGTAAGTACAAAACAACTACCAATTTGGCTTCTCGATATTCGCTTGAAACTAACTTTAGAGCAATATCCGTTAACTCAATTATTGAGTACAATGCACTCGAACTGTAAATGCTATCAAATCCCCTTTGGAGCTTTTAGAAATAATCAGATCATTTAATTAATAATCTTGACAGTAAGACTCTTGCCTCCGTACTCAAATCATCAAAAGTATTGCTTTAAAAATCTTGTTTTCATATTATTACTTTTAAAGCTGCTCAATCAGCCGGCATTAATAGACATTGCATTTATTTTTGGTTGGGTGGAGTAGTACTTTAAGAGTTAATTAATCCGATTCGGTAATTAACTCCGAACAATGCATGTGGAAGACAAGATGTTTTAATTAAATTTCAGACATGTTGGGGTGCACAAAATTAACACATCTTTTGTCTTGCGATTCACGAAACATTCGGGGTATTTTGCCCGCTGATTTATTGGACTTAATCATACCAAGAGGCTCTTAGCCAACAGACTAAGTGATCTCGAACAGGCTATAAATTAACTACGACTTTTTACTTATGTTCCACAAATTACGTTGCTAACGTTATTTTTGGGAGCTAAAATACCAGGTCGATTTTCTCCGTTATCAGGATTGCTTTTATGAAAATAATACACAACATAAATTTGCTGAAATTCGATCTTGATTGTTTCTTAAACATAATGTTTTCTACCTTTATACATTACATTCAATAAAATTTTCGAGTTATTACGGAGATTCGCCATTATTAAGAATTTTTCATAATTATGAGCCCATTTTGTATTTTGAACTTGCCATTGTGGTTAATTTCAATTGAATAGCAGTTTATTCAGAGGGAAACATTTCAGAAGGAAAATTAGATCCAAATACAAGAGGAACGCTGAGAATAGGATCTTATGTATAATATTATTTTATCTTCTCTTTTCTTGGTTAATTGGTTTTCAAAAGGCATCTGGTGGTCAGTCACAACAGTATTTGTTATATATTTGTTATACTTAATTCCTCATGAATCGTGTCATGATTGAAAATATACCATTTAATAGATTCTTTATAATCGTGAATGCATTCAAGGAATTTCACTTTAGATTCCCTTTTAGTGGCTGGAATTGAACTACGTTATAATGAACATAGCTGTATGTGCCAGCAACATTCTAAACGGCAATTCAAGCTATAGAAATCTGGGCATTGATTAGGTTTCGAATGCCATGGCGATCTGCACGCTAATAGTTTCAGAATAATTATAAATGTGTTCGGCCCCCATACGAATATACTGGTCCTGCAGTATTAGGCCAAGTTGTGGTGGAACGGTTCTAGCGATTTCCCCTACTGTTAAAGCGTAATAATATCGCTTCTTTTATTGTCGATCATATCTAAAGGAGTGTGAGCAAATTGCCACCGCATACATTTTAAAATTTAATTTTATCGAAGTTAGCTTGTTCTCTTAAACGAGAATTTAGATTATACAGGTTGGTACACGAAACTCGTAGTCCCGTGCTTCTTGAGAATGCAACCCAACGTACACATATTATGGTAACGCAGATGATAGGCAATTTTTATCTCAGGAACGTGGTGGTCACAGTGTTGTTAAAGAAACTTTTGTATATGTAAAAATATATAGTAACCTTTTACAAGGCATTCGCTTCCATTGAGAGACCGAAAGTTAGGACTATCATTATTGTCCACATTTTTCTGGGATAGATTAAACATCATTGCTTAATATCTACCGACAATATAGAACACTACTTTGGTCGTGCTGTATAAACTGTAACGGGCTAAATCGACAATTACCATACGCCAATTTGTAACGGTATGACACGGTATTTACGAAAATCCAAAATAAAGCTAGACGACTAGCGCGAACAATCACTCAGAAAATGGGAAATGTAACTCACATAGGACCGCTGCCCGGCTCATTAAAAAAGAGTTGCCGACTAAACTTCACTGGAGCGAGGGTGGTCCAACACAAGATCACACAGGGCAGCGGCCTAATAAGCGGTAAACAGATTTAAAATAATTTTCTACACTAGAGAAATGCATAAGTGGAACCGCTGAGAAAACGTGGAAGCATAACGAGTTCACCCTTAAGCTTACCAGTAATCTGGTCAGCGAGCCAGCCAGCACCATCGGACCTACCTTTCGAAAATCCACTTGATCAGATGGCCAAACTCCTCTTACACTGTAAAATATAATACGCAAAACGCATGCACAATAACAAAGAAAACCACATTAAATGTATTGACAAATATTGGAATATATGTATAAATCCACATAAAAAGATGAAATGGTCTAGTATACGCCAGTTAGGTAAATTGCGTAACGTCCGAAATTATTGAAATTATTCGTAACCTTGACAGTAACTCTTGAAATTACTGAAAAAACGATATGAACATCAAACCATAATCAAATAGCGGCAACAAAACGCTATATTCAACTATAATAAGTAGCGGTTGACAGGTAAACAGGTAAACAACTATAATGGTTTGACAAATGCAAAAGGCACACAATAAAAGTTAAACGACGGCAAGGGTACGTCAACCGTCCGATGCTTAAACTGTAAACTTTAATACAACATACGGTACCTTTAAAGAGCTTGGCTGTGCGGTAAATTGATGTCCCATGCTACTGTACTTGGCCGCCGTTCTCAGACACTGCGGAAGACACTAAATAGGGGAATAGCTTACTAACTCCATGTAAAGATGCGGCAGGGCGAAACCAGAGGATTATCCCACCAAGGAAGGTCGAGGCTCGCGCGTGACAAAATGGCAGAACGGTAAGCCGACAATGAGAATGGACAAAGTCCGTCCAATGACGTAATATAAAGGGCGTTGCCGCCCCCACGATAAACGGAAACTCATCCGCTTATATTAAACAACAACTCCACCCTGTTCGGTCACCGCCCGTAATCAACGTGCAGTTCAACAAAGTTCCAAGAAAATACGAACCGCACGACACTTGATTGAAACGGCTGGGAGTTCAAATAGTAACTAAACAGCGGTACACACACCTACTGCGGGAACGAACCGTGAAGCGATAATCAAACAAACATAAACAACTGCAAAACGTTGGCCACGCACGTCTACGAGATCCCGAAGGGTACTTGGCGTACGACCACATCAGAAACCAACTGTTACTTCAGACGCCCGGATCGAATCTACCAGATTAATATGCGCAGACAGTGCGATCGATAAAGTGGTAGGAGCAAAAACTGAAGCTCACTCTCTGGAGAACATGGCATCCGTTTTCTAAATTCTCGCTAGAAACATGCAGGAATGCGACCCGCAGACAGATTGATATTTTAACATACGATTTTCTTAGCGCGCGTACAGAGCGGAACTGTGATATACAAAACGAGTGCCTTTAGAAACGTTGACTAATAATACAGCGGTGTGCGTTAGAAAGCCTCTGAATGGTTGCACAAAACTCGATATGCTCAAATTCAGACAGAACAACTCGAAAAACCCATATACAGATGGGGTCCTAATTTATGAAATAACGCTAATTAGCCGTACTATCGTACAAAACTAAAAATGTCCTCATAAAACAAAGAATTACCCTATTTATGTATACAGCCAATTATTTTAGGCAATGACAAGCAGCTTGTATAATTTATTTTAATTTTATATTGTCACCAGCATTGACAACAAAGTTACACAAAAACAAATAAATGAATATAAGATTAAGTATAAAAAATATGGAGGGAAACGTCAGCTAGGGTGTCCTGGAATTCCTCAGCAAGATGCTGCGTGTCACGAAGGGGGATGGGTAAAGGTACCTCTTCTTTGCCTTGAAGTGCCTTGTCTGGGAAGTGGGGGGTTTGAGGGTGGGGACGATGCGGTGTTGGTCCTGTTGAATAGTTCGCTTCTAACAATGGGACCTTCCTTAGCCCTTAGCTTCTTCATATTGGAGCTGGGTAAAGCACTGAAACGTATGAAACGGTAGTTAATAATGCAATTAATGTAATAGTTTAAGAACTGGTGACATTTTTTAGTGATTATTTAGTTAAGGCCTAGTTTTTGAGAGAACGTTTCTGGAGGAATGTATAAGTGGCATCTGTAAGGATTATCCTTGACAGCGTATCGGAGGAAATCAGAACACCCCAACTTGCAAACAAGTAGTGGACACTATTATTATTTGGTTAAGGCTGTAACTTTTTGCATTGTTTGCCTGTTAGGCAATACCAATATTTTGTTCTGCAAATACAATTGCAAATCATTAAACACAAATAAAAATTTGACACACGCTGTATGTTACAAGAAAATAAAATTAACAAGCTCGCGCCAGCATAACATGGCAAAACTTGTAATTCGTAGACACTGCAAACGTCCGAATAGATATTTTATTTTCTTGAAGCTTCCGACGATCGCAGTCATGCCGAACGCCTGAAGGATACTCGCGGTAATACTCATAAAACACATAAAAAAATCCAGCGGTAAGAATAGATCAAATACCAACGCATCAGGCGTTGCACAATATGATGCGTACAGTTTGTTAATAGATGGCCTTCCTTGAACTGTAATTTCTTAGGCAAGCATATTATCGATAATTAAAAGCAAGCTGAAGTTTGAGACATGTACCTACGGTTGTTAAAAGTCACCACCCACGTGGTTCTTGGTAGCAGCCGCATGTAGGCCGTGGTCTCTGAAAGCTGCAGGCACACAGACCGTGGTCTTTAAGCTGCCAGCATGATGGCCGTGGTCTTCGATACAGCAAAAGGCCACACGGAAGCGGAACGCCACATGGGGCAGTAAGCTACAAATTCTGTAGCCTTGGAAGCTGTAGACCACAAGGAGCAGGCCCAATTACACGAAATTAGAAACATAGAAAAACTAAAAAAGGAAATTCACCAAAGCTGAATATCAGCCTCTACGTGAATGAGGATACGCCGCGCCGCAGTGCTTACTTCAAAATTAATTATTAGTGCGGCTCACCCGCCTTCGACAAAAGCTGGTATCAGAAGACCGCAATTCGAAAATTTTGAGCCAGGCAGGCTTTTATCGGAGGTCGAGCGGTCTCGGAAAAACCCAAAATTCTTACGCTTCGCAATGCCCGAAAGGTGCCAAAGGTAAATAAAATTAGAGATGCGTCTGTATCAAGAAGCGGAATACCAAAGTACTGTATAAATTAAATGGGGCGTTACATCTCCAAAACTGAAGGCAGAGTTCGAGTATTGCAAGTGAAGCGTATTGTTAGACCGGAAATTTAATTTACAACACATAATAGAGAACAATCCACTGCCTGAGATCGACAACTGGTAAAATAATTTGGTAACAGTGCCACTCGCCAGTGAAGGTATTGGTGTAGCAAAATATTTGCCAGATAACTCGTCGGGAAGGGTGTAGGTTCACTTCGATAATCGTTACACGGGGCGAGGACCTGATATATTAAAAATGTGTTTATTGCTCTAGGCACCACCGCCTTCTGTTGGTTTTCCTTATAATGCAGATCTCCCTGAAGTCGGAAGAGGCAATCCTCAGGTTCACTTACTTTGATCGTTCGTTACAGCCAAAACACAAAAGAAATACAAGTGGGAAGGGGGCGCTTATGTTTCACGCAATCGCCAGCAGATTAAAACATGCGTTAGTTTAATCCACTAGATTTAAGTTAAACACAAAATTAAAGAAGCACATAGGTTACGCATTACCTAAATAATCATTTCAGACAGTTTTCAAATTGGGTTACTAGTTTTCCGTAAACATCAAACTTTAGTTAATTATTGTGGGACAAGAATGGATGTATTTGCCTCACTATCGGCGCTATGCGATGGGTTTTAAATCGCGTCACTTTTAATTATTATTCGGCACTTTACACATTGCAGAATTGGGGCGATCCGTCTAAATATTATACACAGTACCTTAGAATTCTGGCTGCTTCGTGCTTGTCGTTTGCCGTCGACACGCGTGCAAGACGTCTGTATACGTTTACTGTCAGTGACTGCCAAGGAAAGTTGATAGAGACGGGATATTTCGCGGCGGGAAGAGGACTGGGGAAGAAGGTGCTAATCCTCGAAGTTGAGACTGGGGTGTGGGAGTAAAGATACGCGAATTACGGCAACTACACTCTCTAATTGACCTTTGCTGACCTGCTCTCCAATTAATTTCGCATGGAGCAACATGAATATTTCTCCTCCAATAATTGAACCTGCAGTGGCTTTGACACATGTAGTTTCCGCAAGCCACTCGACACTTCATTCTACGAAATTCTTAATTAGAACTGACCGTATCTACCAACTCGCTACTGACTGTTGTGATGGGGAAATGCGGAATGCACTGCATACAGCAAAGGAATGCATAATTT
Source organism: Agriotes lineatus (assembly GCA_940337035.1). Lineage (NCBI taxonomy): Eukaryota > Metazoa > Arthropoda > Insecta > Coleoptera > Elateridae > Agriotes > Agriotes lineatus. The sequence goes on from OW679197.1 coordinate 17,967,575, forward strand.
ACCGGGCCCTTGGCGACTTAGTAGAAATCGCCAGGGGGCCGCGAACCACAACTGTACTGACTGAACTGTAAGTGTGATAGAAAGCGACTGCTTCGTAAAACTGACGTTTTGCTTAAATTAATAGCTAGACGAGAAAATAAAGGTGGAGACAGTTAACGGTCGCACTTGATTGGCGTCCCATGACACACGACTTACGGAATCAGCAAGAATTTTTTGTGTTCTGGAAGTTTCGTGATAGTCGCGGCGGGAGCAGATTATCCTCAACGCTGTTCCTGAAACCTGGTTTCTGAAGGTGGAGGATGACGTTAAGATGGTTAGGCGCCATTTCTTGCGCCACTTGAAGTGGGAGAGGTTGCTGGCTGATGTTGGTGTTTTAGGGGCTGCATCAACCATTCACGATATCACATGTACAGTGAAACTTATACAACACCAATGCGCCCAGTCTTTGTGTATTGCCGGGTTACACGTATATTATCAATAACATAACCCTGAAACTTCATACTGGGCCATAAATAACCAGAACCCCATTTATTGGAGCATATGAGCATGTCTATATTTAGTTTGTCACCATTCTATACAAATTTAGTTAGTTCTTGGATATGCTAAGTGGTCTATCGTATGCCCGATTTTGTGGAACAGATGCGTCATTCTATTGAATGTAAGCTTTAATATATTTATAGTTCATACTGAAACGGTATTAGAGACCCCGGCGTGCAGAATATGTATTGTTATATTATTTCAATGTGTGCTGATTTATTAGTGCAGTGGCAAGTTCTAACTATGAAAATATATATAACTTCTTGATGAGAAGATATAATAGTATATCCCATATTATGACAACTTGAAGTCATAGATAAGTGGATCGAAAATGGTGATACCGAGGGGGGCTTTTAGCGGAGTCGGTTCTGATCATGATCTTGATTATATGGAACAGAAATCCGGTACTGAGAGTGCACAAAGTAGTGATATACTCGTAAAACATAAAAACAGTTGGATTTTGGAAGGAAAACATGATCGTTGGTAGAATATGATACCAGAAGATAGACTAAGCCGTGTAAGACTCGAAAATATAGTATTTCACTTACCTAACTCGAGGGAAGGATCCTTAAACGTAAAGTTTTCTAATTATATTATTACCCTTCGCATAAAGTGACATATTTCTCTAAAACGCGTTGATATCGTTTCACAAAAATCAACTAATAAAGCGAAGCACAAAGCAGAATAGAAGGACATACTCGGAGTGAAGCAGTTTTGCAAGAAGTATGATCTTACTATCTGGAATAGGTATGTGAACTTTCCCAGGCGGCGCTTATTCATTGTCAATCTTCAGCAGACGATTTAAACACGTGGTGTGGCACCAAATAGATTACAGCAATCCAACAGAGATTCCAGAACTCTATCTGTTCAGTGAAGATATACTCATGAGATGATATCCCTTCGGACATGGAGAATAAGGTTGAACACATACCTGTCAAGCATATTTCTTTTGATGAGACATAAATGTGGTGAGGTCAAGACTGTCCGGTTTAGACCGAGCTCTGTATGTTAGTGGTTAGCATGCCTACTTAGCATTCGGAAGGTTGTGGTTTCGACTCCCCTGGCCGTCAACAGAGTACCTTCTCTGATGCGAATGCTGGGGCAGTACTTCTCCACTTTTCCTGGCCTTTCTACAATTCTTCACCTCTCTTTTCTTTCACTTATCCTACAATTCCCGTTCTTGATTGAAGAAAGACGCAAGGTCCTTACAGCTACCCGCCCCCAGTTGGGGGAACTGAAATTACCTTGAACCTTTACCTTAACTACTGGTCGAGTACGGCTTTAAACAGAAGCAAGAGTGAATGACCGATGAGATTCTTGTTCTTACGGAGAAACGGCGCCGTTGTAAGGAAAAATAAAGGTAAACGTACAACGAGCTTAATAGTGAAATAAAACAGATCAAGCTACTGAGAGACGACTAGTATGTATAAGTATATGGGAATGGTTATGGTTAAAGCTGATAATTATATGCACTCAAATGTAAGAAAATATGCGCATATATATGCATACATTTTGTTGAGTATACACAACCAAAGTTATAATATATGCACAAATATGCTCTAATTTTTTTGAAAATAAGTAAGTAGGAGTATTCTAAGTAATGTAAAAATTTTAATTATTTTGTATGAGTATATTTATTTCTCTAATATCTATTCAAAGACGTCATTCATTTTAAAATATCATAATAGACCACTGCCAAAAAATGACATTCAGAGAACAAATTCCTTTTAACGTTTGACTATATAAACACGGCCTGCCAAAGCCAACTTCACGTTGTAAGCAACATAAAAATGAGATTTCCCCTAACCCCGCCAGACTATTATTCACCCAACACTCTTAAAATGGATTCTATGTTGGCTGATTCCTTATACATTGCTTCTATGGGAAAAGTGGGGGTTTCTGGCAGTCTATGTTGATATAGTCAAAGATTTTAATAGGGACTTCCACTTTCCTTTGCTTATTTCGATACGTGCACTGCACTCCAGCAGCAGAAAGTGAAAGTATATATCTCAATTGCACACAAACATTTTATTAATAAATTTCATGAAATAGTAAATTTTGCAAACAAAGTATTCTCAAAAACGTATAAATATGCAAAATATGCAAAGTGAAACTTGGCTTAAACGATTTGTTTTCACATAATTAGTATACATATGCAAAAAGTTTCGCCGGCATATCAATTATACAAAATATTCATTTGCCATATAATATCAACTTTAGTTATGGTAGTAGTATATGAAGAGCGGAGCAATACCTTCCACCTGCACAAAAAGGTGAAGGACAATGGAGGGGTTCTATGGGAAGGGTACCCGGAAAGCTTGTCGGTGATAGGAGTAGCATTAACATCGACTCGAACTGGCAACTAGAAGTGTGGAAGCGATACATGGAAGAGTTCTTCGAAGACCCACACATAGCGTCCATCCACGAAGCTATAACCACCAAGGAAGTGTTAGGGAATGCTATCGGAAAGCTGAAAAGCTAGAAAGTAACATCTGACTCTTGCAAATCAATTTTTGTAACCCTTAAAAAAAAGCGAGTGTGAAGTAGTGTGGTTCGGTCTTGAGGCGTCTTCTCTATATCAACAAAAAAGGCCTCGACGACTCACAATTTGGTTTTCGCAATGAGCTCCATAACCAAAATCTACTGGTAGCTGAGAAAGTCTCAGGACAGAAGAGATCGGTATACGAAGAGGAGACTAATCGTTATACTAGTATATTTGCGATGCATCAAGATAATAGTCTTAGTGAAAATAGAGTCAAACCTAACATTATTCATACGTACAATGGCGTAAGGATCAGCTTGCCCACACTTATACAATCTCAAGAATCAGATATTTGAAGGAATTTCATATCACCGACATGCCTGTGATCATTGTTTGAACTGCCGGTGTTGATTCTTCATTCGACAAGACAACGCAAGTTTGAAATTCATCTTTGTCAGCGAGGCGTTACAGACATTTTGAGCTGGTTATTTTGGCTTTGTTTAACCTGGCTTATTGTCGAGCCCGCATTCAATGGCTTCGGCAGGCCCACTATTCATGCATTCAGCTATGGTAAACTTGTTTTATTAATTAAGTAGTTCATGTGTGGATTACCGACAATTCTGAGTAAATATTAAGTTAAGCGATATGTTTTGGGCTTGTGACTAAGCCATCAACAGTGATTTTTCTGTAGAATTGTAGACAGGTACTCATATTTTCTTATTATGTGTATCGTACGTGACGTCTAAGAGCTAATTTCAGGGATAATTAATTGTGGCTCCACCATGCAGTTGTGGCTGACGGGAAATGTACTTTTTTTGTGTTGCTTTAATATAGTCTGTTCAGACTTAATTTTGCATGATTTAATTTGTGCAGCAGAATCCAGTTACGCGAAGTAATATTTTCAGAAAAATTACTACCCAAGATAGGTCATATTCTGGAAGGTAAGCACATTCTCTTGCAGCTAAGAGAAACACTGGCGCGAGCACCCTATTCCATCCCCGACAGACACAGCAGGTGCCGACATAAATTATACGAACTTGTCCTGTCACCTATTAAGGTACAATTTGTTTTGGCTATCGCCAGAGAGACTTTCCTTACAGTTTGCAGCTCAGTCCGAACTAACTCGAGCCGGGTTGTAAACTTACTATCTTACAAATGATGTTGAGGACCATTTATCTCTTTGGGAAAGTGCAGCGGAGGTGATGAGTCCTACGCGACTTACATTACGCCCCTTTGTGTGCATCTACATATTAAACAAACCTAACCAACAGATACAGCTTAACCAATTAGTATAAATTCATTGCCGCTGTGGAAAAATTCTCGGCTAGGGCTACATTTAAACCCATGTCCACTTGGTTGCTAAGCAAATTGCTAACCCACTCAAAGGAGGTTCAAAATATCGAGGACAGTTTTACAAAGATGAGGAGATACAGACTGTTTGTGAAAGGCGAAATGGCAGAAAGACAAATTTAGTTTTCCTCGCGTGCTGAAATCTTATTGCATGCAACATAAAGATAAGTTATGTCAAAACTGTCAGGTATTTTTTTTTATGAAATTATGCTTTAGAACTGAAAATTGCGAATGTTAGATAAAACCTCCACTTGATTTATTCGCCTCTTAATAAGAAAATAGAAGTTTAGAAACTAGTTACTTGTATAATATGCATAGAAAGTAGAATTTTCTTAATCGCATGCCTCGTTTGGCACCCGACCATAGGGAGGGTTGCAAAACTAAGAGGCCAGCAAATAACTCTCTCTGCGCATTATACACAAAAGCTTTTCCATGAGTTCAATTAAATAAGTTTAAAAACTGTTGAACAGTACATAATTTAGTACTTCAAAAAGTATCCAAAACAAGTAACGCGCAGTCTAGTGGCTAGGAATAACCTTTTTTGTCAAAAATTATTAACTTTCACTTTGAAAAACCGTTAAAGCAGCATTTCCATAGCAACGATTGTGGTATAAATGAATATTTTATGTTTCTAAATGTTATATGAAGCCCAAGTTCCTATTAGCTAGTAGGAGAAATGTATTTGTTGAATAAGCAATAACTAAATATTTTTGTAAAGGCAACATACTGTTTTCTAATTTTTTGTTATACTCGATATTATAGCTTCGACAATATTATCAATGTATGACGCAACGTATATAATGCAATTTTTCCATAATAAAATAAATAATAAATAATAAAAACCTGACTCAGAGCAGACGGCCACGGGAATCGAACCCGCGACCTTTTGAATGCTGAGCAGACGTGGTAACCACTAGTCTACAGAGCTCGATAAAAATGTTCCATTTGACTGACAATACTGTTTATACAACTTTTAGAACAGTAGCGAGTATACGCCGAATCCCTAAAAAATTCTATCCTATTTTTAAATCAGCTTTACTGCTGTGGTAGCATTATTATGCGTTGTTGTTTAACATTTTGTAATGCCGAAGTCTTGTATATTCTGATCTTCATGTTTAATTTTATATTTTTTATTCGCTGAGGCCATAATTACAAGTGATGCTTTCTAAAGGTGTTGACAGAGGGTTAACGCTTATACAGCAGTTTATGAAGCCGACCTTGTAGTTTCCAACGATTTTGACAAAAGCAGTCTCTATGTCAAGAAATAAAAAATAGAAGTACATAATTAGGTATATATACATCTGTAGTAAAAGGAGGAGGAGATAATTAGTCATAGATGATTGTTTCAGAGAATCGATGCCATCGTTTTCCGAGTAATCTACTCAATTGTCGTCATCAGTTGACGAAGTAGGGCGGACAATGTTTGGATCTGAAATTATTTGGAAAAGTGATTTCCAATTGGAGTTAATTGTGGGTTCGGCTGAGGCCATTTAATCCACTCCAGCAGATGTATTGCTATCGGTGAAACAATGCGTAATACAGGTGGGTAGGCAACCTTTATTTGGCCCAAAACTTCCGAACTCGTCCCTTGCGAGCTCCCTGCCACGACCACTCCGGCTTGAACTGGAATTTAACTAATTAGAATTTCAAATACAGTTAACCGTTTCGCTAGCACTCGGTTTGTACTTTTTTAAAGTTTTATCGCACACGCAGATGCAAGGGACATAACCGATGCTTTACATTTATAGGTGCCGTTTTTAATACTAACTTGCATAAAAGTGCATACATTTATAATAATTTATTACGGCTGTTATGTAGTTGGTAGTTTTAGAACACGAAGTATATATTCGTCATTTTTAAATCGATTTCTTACTTTAAATCCTAGCATGTTTAACTGATTTAGCTCTCTTTTTTATACAATCAGCTGATTGTTCCATACTTTTCTAAAAAGGCTGATAGCCCTTCCAGCTTCTCACATCTGCCTTTCTATAATAATAGTAATAAAATACTTAATTTCTTTTAATAAAATTATGTCGAAGGTTCGAACGGCGCATTGTAATTTTCTAGATTGGTGAGAGCAGAGGTTTCATTATCTAACTGAAACCAATCCCACTATTTCCCCCCTCTTCAAAATTTCTGCGCATTTACTGACACAAGAGGAAATGGAAATGTAGTTGAACCTCGTGTCTGTACCATTACCATGGATCTATCTTGCTAGAGAAACCGATACTGTTCCTGTCATTCATTTAATTTCTCATTTTCAATTAAAGTTGATTGAATTTTAAGTGTCGATAGAAAAAATCGAAGGCAATAATTCGTTCCTATAAAATTCTTCTTAACATACGAGAAACTCTAATAAAGAGAAGAAATGAAAAACAAAGTCTTAGATAGATTCACTTCGGTAAACCATGAGGAAAAGTAGAAATCGCGCAATTGCAGTTACTTAAATCATTTAGAAAAAAATTGCGAAGCGATGATTACGAAGCAGCTTGCTTGTGCATTGCAGTTTTTCTATTTCAGTTTTTCTGTCAATATGTTTGGAATTAATATGTACAGTCGTGTGCAAATAAATCTGGGACAGTGTTTTTTTCACATGCAGATTCAGTTAAGAATTTGAAGAATATTTCCATGGATTTCCTGTTATCAGAGAGACTTACGGGTTTCAGTACCTGTTAAAGTTTAATGTAACTCTTTCTGATAGCAGGAAATCCATGGAGATATTCTTCAATTCTTAACTGAATCTGCATGTGAAAAAAACACTGTCCCAGATTTATTTGCACACGACTGTACTTTATAACTATTATACAGAGAGCCAGTTTGGTCGCGTGACTTTATATTTCAGACAGGCACACCCAATGGTGGGAATATTCTATTTGGTTATTGTGAATCTATAGACTAAAGTGCTGATGATTTACTTATAAATAATTCAACGAAATTGTTTGAAATACAACGAACTTTCAATATTTTTTGAACCCGTGCTTAAGTGATCCTGATAGAAACCGATGCTGGTAGTATAATGGCGTCGCAAAATGTGTCTCAGTGACACCAATTAACCTTAAGTGTGTAATGCTTGCGACCATTTTTAGAATATTGAAGTTATGCTTTCGTGGTTCGAAGCCCATGTAAAGGTATAGATATCTACATTCACTATCACATAGCAACTGCACTTCTGAAGGGCGAAGGAAAGTAAAAGCTTGTCTTTTCTTCTGATATGAATCATTGGAACAGCTATAGTGGTTGAATTCAGCTGCAGCTCATTAAGTAAATGAAACTAAAGGGCAGGACCAGAGACATGACGATATGTATACCTACGGACAGTGAAACGGGCCAATTCGTGCCACCTGTATGTATGTATTTTATATCATTTTCTCATACACTGCTAGTAATAAGTTTAACCGTGTCCTTTGTATGTCTCAATATGTATTAATTAAATTAACACGCACTATAAGTGTATCGGACGTGCGGGAGTGAATGTGCGAATGTAGCTTTTGACCGCAAAGTTAGTGGCGGTAAAACTAGCGACTCGTACGTGTGTCGTCCCTTATTAACCAAGGTACGACGAGTGCTGATAAAGTCACTAAGGTGCACAGAATAGTGAGTTGTGGGCCTGCAGTAATCGCCACCGCCACAAAGAAGATCCTGAGTGGAAACCCAGATTACAGAGGCCTCCAATCAGTTGGGCAACATCGCCAAAGGTTGCTGCATTCGCCATCGAAGCGTCGTTCCTGGGAGCAACCGAAGGCAAGATTAATTTCTATTTAGAATCGCAATACGCAGTGAGATATTATTGCAACATCTTGGGCAAGCGTTTTAATAAAGGATTTCGTGCTTAAGATAACGGGGAATGTCTTGCAGCCAACACAAAGTTGCTGCGTCATTTGCTGACACAGCGAGTAGCTTAATGTGAACGTGACAAGGCGTCGTTCGTAGTACAGCGCTTCCAACGACCAGCTTATATAAAGGATGGGCAGCTTCGCCTAACTCATTTGTGCGCGGAATTTAAATACATTTCGTACTATCGGTGTTTGACTTTGCGTTTACAGTTGAAAATTAACGCACTATTTAAGGTGTTTTCATGTATGTAGCCTACCGCCTCCTTGTTGTGTATTTTTATGTAATAACGCGAGTAGAAACAGCTTTCGCTCGTAGATAATTGAAGTATTGTTACAGCTTTACTGTATGTTTGAACGCTGTTTATTCTTACTGTTTTATGTACATGTATTCTCTTGTATGTGTGTTTTTCTTACAGATCATATATATTTTATGTAAATTGTTGGATTTTTATTGTTGGCAGTGTTTGCATGCCTAATTTTAGGTGACAACGAGCAAATCCAAAACAATATTAGCTGTCCCTTAGCCGCACTGACGATGTTAATAGAGTCTAATATCTCTACGACTGATTAAGCTAGCAAACCCAAGGCAATATAAATTAACAGTACAGTAGAGTATAGGGCTAAGTAAACGTACTGTTACAACAGGGAGTAATACTGTTGAGAATAGCAAAGGCAAGGTTCTGCCATGTTTGAAAATGTCCGCTCCATATAGTTTTTAAATGCACACGTAATTCGTTCAGTGGAACTTCTCGCTTTACCGTGGGTGTAGATAAGTACGTGGCTAGAGATTAAGTGCGGTGAGGTATTTTGTTCCGTGAATTGACTGTAGTCATATTAGTCATTTTGTAAAGCCTTTCAATACAAATTACGACGATTTCCTTCCACGATTTCTGCCACTGGCAATCAGGACACCAATAAATTCTTGCAGCTCCTCTACAGTTCTATCGATCCACTGACTTGGATTTAGATTTCCTTCATTTTTTTATCCGTATTTGCCTTTCCCCACATATTTGTGTATCGACATATGTGGCTCAGCATGTTGTCAGTAATATAAAGCTGAAATGCTTCTAGTACTGACGTAATCTGTAAACTAAAATGTAATATGTGAATTTTATTTAAGAGATTTTGGTTTATTATTTTCAATAATGAACCTTTGAAATCAACCATGAAAAAGAATTACACCCCCTTAAAATTTGAGGTTTTACGTTTCAAGGCAACGTCGTGACGACATAACTCATTTATAATAGCAAATGATCTGTGTGAAATAGTGGTCAAGGCAGAAGGATTAGTTATACAAGAAAATAATAAACCGTTATGTAATTACGCGCAGCGTTTTTGAAAAGTATTTACCTTGCATTTTTGAGACCAACAGATGCATTTACAAAATCATGGGCACGTCTTCTGGTTGCAGGAGTTGGATGAGATTGCCACTGAAAACCCGATTTTGACGTATAAAATGTTTCAGGCTCCGCAGGTGTTTCAATTTCGGAATTATTTTCCACATCAAATGCATCAGGAATCTCTATTTGTTCTTTTACGTTGTTTTCTGTATCACTTTCATGTTCATCGCTAATTTCATATTCGTAATTACTGTCACTATCTTCTAATATTGTACGTAGTTCATCGTCCGTCAAATATTTACGCGCCATGGTGACTGTATGAAGTTACCGACTGAACTAAAGCAATTTTATGCAGCAGCGATTAACGCACACAACCGATTTCTGCAAGTTACGACTTGTTTTACCCGGGCGCATCTATAATACCTAGATGGCGAAGCGGGGTAACTAGGTTACCCCAAGCACAAAATTCTTAATTACTACAAATGTAAATATAACATTCCAAGAAAAATATGTTTATCTAAGTATTTTCGAGGATTAGCTAAAACACGATATCGTAAAAAAAGTATTACTAAATAGTGCTGAAAAAAAGAAATTTGGGGTAACTGAGTTACCCCCCTTGGTCGCGTGAGGGTTAACATATATTTTATGTCTTTGTCATCACCTGCTGTTATAACCTGATCGTCCGAAAATAATAGTGTGATCAAGTAATGGTCATTTATTGGAATTTCCATATTCGTACATTTTCTCTTCCAGTTATGTAGAACTTTATTTAGGTATATCTTAAATAAGTTTTATACGTTCACAAAACATGGTCTGCAATAATCTCTGTCCAGGTCTGCATCTTGTGCTCTTACGACGTTGACTTTGGCTGTGATGCAGTTCCTTCTTTCTCCGGCCGAACCCTACTCTGCACTAAGTACCTTTATTTTGTTGAGAAACGCATCTAGCGCCTGTCAAATGTGTCCTCCCTATTTTGTAACTAATCCCCACTTCAACATTTCGGTACATCAAATTTGTGCACGGTTTGCAAAGCTGCCTCCATTAAATAATATTAATGATAATAATGTGAGTAGTAGTTTAGTCGGGTTTTTCCAATAAATGGTTTTATTTCAACAGTCGCTGCATTTTTAAATTGTCAAACAAGCTGTGATTTCTTGACAGCTAGCAAGTAAAAAGTAGATAATGAAACCATGTAAGCTACAACAACGCATAGAAGTGCGACATTTACCCCCTTTTACTAAGGGTGCCAAAAATTACTTCCATCAGGTAGCTCAAATCGGAGTTATGATCCCTCAGTTATATATATTAGACTGACACATAAACACCAGAGAATTATCTTTAAACAGATGTATTATGTTTAGCTATAAATACACACTTAAAGCTTATTAGAAAATTAAGCGAACGAAATGTTTATTACAGCAAATTAGAATTTATACAGGAACACGGTTTTCTTGTCCCTGCGACTGCGGCAACCAATTCTACGTAACTGGACAGCGGGTGCAACGGATTCGCTAGTCGTTTGCTCTGGAACTTCGGAATCTGTCGGGCCTTCGTTCTATAAACCGATGTGATGTTCGGCCGCGGCGGCGCTACGGACTTCAAGCTGTCAGTTTTAGTTGGGTTTCTACAATTGCGACGGAAAGTCCCTGGAGTTGGCCGAGCGGCAGTTTCTTTTTTTCGCGGTCGACGGCCCTCGATCTGCGAGGGAACCAGGTGTTCGGTCGTGAGATAACCTCACAAGGCACGTGGAACGATTCCGTCATACGGGGACGTTGCCGTCTCGGAGAGCATTCCAGGTATGTTGCTAGCCGTAATCTGAAGAGTTAATAAAAGCTTGACCGAAAACGTACATTTGCAGCTCGAATTTGTGCTATTATTATTGTGAACTGAATTGAAATGTTTCCAGTCGAAACTCGGATAATATGTCAATTATCTACGGGGCGAAGACTGGTTTCGAAGTCGGCTTATAGGGGAAATAAGCTAGTGATGTGGGCGTTTCGGTGAAGCCGCCAGATCAAACTAACTTCGGGATTTTCTACGGGAAATTAAGCTAGTGACTTGGGTGCTTCGTGGAGCCGCCAGGTCAAACTAACTTCTAAGTTTTATACGGGAAATTAAGCTAGTCACTTGGCACTTTAATGGAGCCGCCAGGTCAAACTAACTTCGGAGTTTTATTCGAGAAATTAAGCTAGTGATTTGGCGCTTCGTGGAGCCGCCAAATCTAACTAACTTCGGAACGAGTCCTCCGGGTGGTGCTGGAGAGGATAATGGTAGAAGAATAATAATTCTTCTTCTTGGAGAGGACGGGAACAGGAAGGGGATCGGGATCGGAATCACTAGAATCTCTGTGGGAATCTCTGGAAAAAAATCTCGAAATGTGCGCTGCAACTGCTTTTATATGTCTCGTGCCGTGTTACTTAGGTGGGGAGAAGCGGCGCGAGGATTGAATCTTGGCGTCTACGACGCCGCTCGGGTCTGCGCTCGTTATCTTTCCTTCAAGCCTCGGCCAGATGTAACAAGATAACGCTGGACTGGGCGATGCGTAAATTAGACACATTTTTAATGTGTAATTATAATTTACGCGAAAGTTAGCGTTACAGAAGTAATAAAAATTTACTACAAATATAGTGAACATTTAGCGGAGATTTCTTATTTTGCCAAACGTAGACGTGCGATCTGACCTCGCTTAACTGTTTCCTTTGAAGCTACCTGAAGGACACCGTATACACCAGTAATTTACAAATTATTCAAGTCCCCAAAGACAATGTTCGAGCTGTCGACGGAATAGAGCAGCAATTGTTCGAAAGCGCGATGAAGAACTTCTTCAAAAGGTTGAACGTTTGTCACTGAAGCCGAAGTGGTCATTTACTGAATATCGTGGTGCACATTTAATGGCAGCGCTTGCACTTTGGATTGAAATTAAAAAATGAATTTTTTAATGAAAAAACATTTTGTTATTAACTTAAAATGGCACTTCTTAATGGAAAACTCTATGTTACTTTCATTAAACAGCGTAAACTTGAGTTGGATTTTCTTTCACTGGTATTATTGCTAGTATAATTCTACTTTGTTTATTAAGGAACCTATTTGCCTTGAGTTCAGCCCTCGTCAAAACCTCTAGAAGCTACTTCACCTCTACTGCAGCTACTTATGCCTTCGTTGCCAACGAGGGAACTACGAAGTGTAAGAGGGTAAACTCTATAAATTCTCTCCAATTGGCTTTTGTTTAGAAACACTTCCTAAGATGCTGTAATTGTTGTGCTGTTATTTATTCTTTACATAGTATTTCATCACTATTTATAATGTGGCTATAACGATGAATTCTTTTTTGGCCCTTGCTATTACACGATGTCACTTGTAATCGTCACAATGAATGTTTGTACTGAAACAGAGTCCTCGATATGTACGTATATCTGATCTCTAACACGATATTGAATAATATTGGTAATGCGTTTTTTTTTTATTAATCCTTTACTAACAGAAACATTTCTGATGTTTACCCCTTGGTCATCACCGTGCTCCAGTATATACCGGTGTTACTTTTATAATAGCGTATAATACTTTTTTTGGTACTTCTGTAATTTCAAAAGTTGGTCTGAAAACAATGATAACCTCACTGATCGACTCCCAACACCTTTCAAGCCGACTCATTTAGTTAAATGTTGATTGGCATTACTTTTTACCGTAGCTGAAAGATCAACGCCTCCCTAGTTTTCCCGAACTGCTTTTTTGTCCTTGTATGAATAGGGTATATTACTGCCATATCCTTCTTTTGTAGCATCAGTCCTATCATCCATGCTTTATGAAGTAAATCGCATGATTTTCTGTGCAACGTCTCTTCGTTCCCTTATTTTGTTAATTTCCTCTAGGATAATACAATTATTTCGTGTTGTTCTTTTCTTTGAATTAGTGCTGTATCACGAAATTGTTCTATTAATTCTTAGTTGAGAATTTCATCTTTCTGAAGTTTTCTTTACCACTTCCGCTAAGCTTCCTTGCTTATCTTCACAGCGATGCTATGCTCATAACCGTTTTCAGTCTTTGTAAATAAATATTAAATATCAAGACAGGTGAACCGAAACAAATCAGGGCTTAAGCAGCCCTGCTAATATCTATTTCGATGATTAATACGTACCGCTGTATTGAGGATAAGTTAACGTTTCTAATTATGCCGCTACTCAGGGATCCGCTCGAGCTGTGAGGTTTCACTGAGGAAGCTTTGCTATAGCAATTCACCCCATAAAGCTTGTTTTCGGAAAGCTATAGAATTAACTAAGGAAATAAAGCGCGCGGCGGCTATTTCTGCGATTGTAATCAATTTCGTCGTTGGGAGCATGTCAAAATAGATGTCTGCCATCAGCAGAAGCTCCACGCATCGCGTCGGTTCCCGTTAGAGGAGATACACTAATTCATGCAGACATTTCCATTTTTATCAGGCCCGCCGATATATTTTATAATTTTTTACGATTATGCGTGCCACATCCCGTTAGTCCTATTCCACAGCCAACTAGTGCCCAGGAATATCACGGCATGCCACAAGATTGATGGCCGGAGTTCGGAGGCGTCCGAACTTTCCACATTATTTAATGAAAAGAAAACTAGTGAGGGTAGCCGTAAAATTTTATTGTTGCTAACCCGATATATGGCGCACTTCGGGGAATAATTTAGCCGCGGAGAATTAGCAGAAATGTAGAAAGCGGTAAAGGTGTGGAAGCCCGTATGAGCGTCGGTTTTGTAATCATGCTATACTGCTTCACGCCGAGAGTGAATTTATGGAGCCAGCACTGTTAGTATCTTGCGATGTTTTGCTCGGTGGTGGCGAAGAATGGCCTTGGTTTTCATTGCAATAAGTTGTTGGTACTGCGAGGCTACCCGCAGGTAATAACTGCGATAACTGTGCCACCAACGCTGAGTTGCGGGCTATAATCGAAATGGAATTTGTAGTTCTGATATTTCTGCAGTCAAGGGTGTCTAATAGCTGTTTCAATTGTTTTAAAGGGAATGCCAGTAAAATGTACGAAAAAATAACAATCTAGTATCGGAAGCAAAACTGTGTATTAGTAGTTACGTTTTATAGGAAAAAGGAAATACGAAACAAAATATATTTAATATCCTTAGAAATTTGCAATAGGAAGTACCTCGTAATAGTCGTAATAAGTAATAAATTCAACTTGGGTGGGTGTAATCAGAACATGCTAGTAGTAAACCAGACCAAGTGGTTGTAGGTAGCGATACATTACTGAATGAAAATCATTATCGACACAAATTTAGCGAACCGAGCCGAAAATATCGTAAAACTCCCTTATAAAACAGTCACATTTCAGAGAATTTACACCACTATGCAGGGTAAAAGTGTACTACAGGCCATTGTAAGTTTAATGTAAACTGAAACTGATAGCGATACGTTGTGCTTAGGTGGATGCCAGCTTGAATTTTTAGTTTGAGCGTTTGCTCTGTTTTTAGTTCAAATTATTAACTTTTATTGTTCTTATGAGGCCGACTTCATGAATAAAGGTGGACTAAAACTACGGCAAAATTATTTCCTGCTTCTTGCTGTTCTCAACAGTGTCATGATTTAGTACTAATCCCTGTCTACATCCATAAACATCTTTATCTTGCTGGTACACTCTGGCTTTCTATTGTTTTTTGTATAATGAGCAGGTGTAAATGTTCAAGAAAATCGATTATTCTTGACAATAATTGTACTAATACATTATCTCTACCCATCCTTCTCAGTATTTCTAGATTGGGGAAATGTTAAACACGCCATATTCGCATACCGCAAAGTATTTCTTATGTGATTAGATTCCAATCTAAACCAACATTGACACATTCGGGGACGTCAATATAGTTGTTTCCTTTATTTTCTTCTCAGCCTCATTCATTCACTTGCTACCAGAGAAAATGGCATTTACGACACGTAACAAGCAATCAATACACTCCAATTAGCTCAGTGCGAAGGAGTGGATCTTAGGTTGGATGTATTGCTATGGTTTTAAGCCCTACCAATCAGCTCTGTTAGCATTGCCAAATTAATGGACATGTCATGAAAGCTCAGAGTGAGATATTTTATATAACTGCAAAGCTAAAATTTGAATTTGCCAGAATAAATACATTTGTAATGAGATGCCAGTAATTGCAGAATAATTAATTAATGAACGCAGTAAGCAAAGCTTATTTCGCACATGGATCCAAATTGAATGTAAGTTCAGTTAATTGATTACGTTTGTGCTAAAGTAAATGCCAAGCCGAATGAAATTTAATAATTACAAGATGGATCGCAAACGCAAAGGAATGAAGCATAACATTCAGGGGCAGTTTAATAGTGAAATCCAGTCAGGGTTTTATAAGAAAGGTAATTAAAGGATAGATAAGCTTATCAACATGCAACGAGCAGATAAGAATAAAGGCATTAATGCATTTGAAGGAAACCGTAAAAATCAAAAGGCAACGGTTATAGAAATTGCAGAAAAGTAGACAGCATGTGAAATTAAAAATGAACGAAAATAAAACAGTGAATTCAAAGGAAGCCAGTGCAGGAAATGCGCGAATTAAATACTTTAATCAGTACAGTGACATGTGAATATATAAAAGCAAATTAAAAAGACGTGCAGTGAAAAATAGACGCGCAAAATTAGTATAAATGTAAACAATTATTTCAGAATTAATATTAGTGTACAAAATCCTAGTTTTAAATAGAATTTATTGTTAAAAGTCAGTATTTTGAACCATGTTAACATCCGTAATTAATTTGAAACTAACTAGCTTTTGTTTATAACAAAATAATGAAGGAAGACAAATGAATAAATTAATGGCTTGATGTGTGAAATTGTGCTCTGGATTAAAAATAAAATTTCTTATATTAAAAATAAAAATACATGTCTGAAACTTTACCAATGTGTTGAGCAAATTTTTGTGTCCATGTGGTATTATTTTTAACAAAATCCGCCACCAAAAATTGTTGAGGTGTCCGATGCAGTTTGACATAACCTCGATCCGAAGCAGACCAAGTTCCGACAGCTACGAGGAGGTCTACCAGTCCAGCCAGCCCATTGGGGAACATACCAGTGCCATTCAGCAGCCCGTGGAGTGCGTGCCCGTGCCCCAGCAGCAGGATCCGGCCCACAGCAGCCCCACAACAAGGTCAGAGAAGCTACGAAGCCTCCGATTTGTGAACGACCAGTGAAGGTACTGTTAATTCTAAAACTAATTAAGTGAGCGCCGGGAAATTCATGCATGCATAGGAAGAGCAATACTCAAGGCAATCCATCGCCGTACGAGTGATCCCAGTCTGCCAAAAAGTCCAAAATTCATTATTTGAGATTATCCGTTGGTGAGATTCAGACCGACGCCAAAATAAACAGTTGGGAGGTAAAAGCGGCCCCATAAACAAATGCTAGAAAACAATGAGGATTAATGGCGCGAAAACCAATTAATTTTAATAGTTACCAATAGAACTGTGATCTATTTCACTTGGTTTGGTTATTCAATTTGACGCGATCGTGCAAACGGAGTCCATCTTGGCTTATATCTTTGACCCAATGTTGGTTTCGATTGCGCCCGTTTGAACGGACTCAACAGAGACGAGTCTTTGCTTTATCGATTTGAGCTAGCGTATTGGATTAGTTGCAGATAAATAAAATATAAAGGGCATACAACTATTTATTTTTATCTATCAATTTACAAATAACTTTTAATCAACCTGAGATTTGATAACACGCATACAAAAAATATTTTCCTGGTACCCTTATTAACATATTACAACACTAATTAGACATACCATTCTAGTATATGTACATTATCTTGTGTCGTAATTTTTGCGAGAAACTTAACCTTGAATACGCGTAACTGCACTCTGCTTCACAAATAAGTTACACAAGAATAAATTCGATAGCTCTATTAGGATATCATTAATAAAAATGCATTTGTTGTCGGCCAACGCTGCAAAACTAAGATCGCAACAGACAAACTACTGGACTATTCTTCGCATAAACTTGAGCCCGTGCGAAAATAAGTTCAACGAGTTTCTCCACGTGCATGAAGACTAGTGGCGCGTAATATTTTAAGCTCAGCTAACTCATTGTCCATACCTTTCATTTCTCTACTGTCAGCCGTTATTTGTGTCTCGGTGCGATACGGTGCGGTAGTCCTCCTTTTCATCTTATGTCATTAGCCCATATTAATGGTAGTCTTCTTATTCCCTTGCCACTTATGTTGTACTATATTGGGTTTCGGAAAGGGATATTTCGGTGACCTCTACTCGCCGTTTCCCAGGTCATATTCCTACGTGTGGAATACAATGCCCTGACGTTTATCTTACCTTTTTTATCTCTGGTAAATGGCCAAGTCTCCGCTACTAAGGTTATTATGTCTATGTAACTAGCCCTGGGTTACTGTGACTTCTACAATACACAAGAGCTACACACGTTGATATCTAGCACACTGTAAAATAACGTGAAGGACCATCTTCATGACACTGGATTCGTGGTATACTTATCTGCGCTTGTTGTGTTATACCTATATTAGTACGGCTTTAGGTTGTTCTTTTCGTTGGTGAAGTTATTGCCCCATAATCATGTAATAACATTGTAAAGAGGTAGAATATTTCGTTTTTAGGACAGTAGGAAACAATGGATGCTTATTCCCGATTTTTGTTACAGGAAAATCCTCGTTTATAAAGTGCTTTTCGTGAAGTTAAATGGGTCCAGGAAGAAAAAAGAGCCCGCTCGCTATTGTGAAGGAAACCTGGCACCCGGTACCTGGAGATAAAGGAAGATAAATTCGTGTTTGAGGCGCCACCATCGCACTTTAGATGCCAATGATGGACTGAGGTTTCAAATACAGGAAACCTCCTCGGCTATGGTAAATGGTGCGCTGAAGGAGTTACCGTCCTTCTGCCCCACAAAAAATTATATTCAATAATAAACTTATTTTATAGCGTTTAGCTGGAATGCAGTTCATACTTGACGACGAACAGATGTGAAATACCAAAGTCACAGATTCCGAAAGTTGGCCGAATCTTAGTCGACCGGTTGCCACCAAAAGTTGAGCGATGAAGGTCGGCTTGCAAATTAGACTTCTTGATAAAAAACGAAAACAAAATAAACAGCTCCAAAGATGCCCAAGGGCGAATTTGGCGTTGTTCAATACGCAATATAAAAGAAGCTTTTCCGGAGTTTCGTCGGCGACGGGCGTTGATTTACGCTTACCGGATGGCTGCGGAACGGCAGATAGCGCGATAATACAGAATTGCGATGTAAGCACTTGCACAAATTAAGTTTACGCATAAATAACTGCTTAGCGCTTGTATGCCGCCAATAAGTCACAATCGGCGTTTCAATCTCCAGCGCGGGAAAACATTCCATAAATGAAACGACTCAGTAGTACGCAAGCACGCGTATATTCAATCCCTCCGCATCCCTAAAATTTCTCCGGAAAAGAGTTTAGACAGAGGGGATTAGAGAGGAATAAACCGAAGACGCTCGGCATGCTGAAGGCACTTGAGTCCACCGACCATTCCAGCCAGCTCCAAGTGGAGGAGCCAACAGCTCTAAGCACTCTGAGATTAGCTGAAGCAGCATACGGCTAGAGAAGGTTGTCCTAACGAGTTCGAAACCGATCCCGATTTGTTCTTATCCTTAAAGACGAGCCATCGCTGGTTCGATATCACTTGAGTCCATAGATCTAGCAGAAGAGGCCCTCTTAAACCCTCAACTACCATCCGGAAATAGTTCGAAAAGTTGCCGTATTCGGTACCTGGGCACAAACCTGAAACCAGCTCTTAATATATTTGCTAGATCGCCAGCCCGATACCAGTTAATATCTCACTGAACCCGTTTTACTCCGTATTATAGGTTACTGGCTCCGGTACTACAATTTAGCTCCCAAAATAGCTTCTAAACCGGTCTCTAGGTCACTGAACCCGATAGCAGGAAATCGCTTACCCTCACTTGCTTCTCTACGACTCAGGGCTTCATGACTGTGCCGATGAACTGAAGAAATTATCGTGAATATGTAGATTATGGCGTGATAAGCGCCTACTAGGTCGATCCATCCCCGTAAGTAATTAAAGCCTTGACTTACCTGGGACGAGAACATTGTCCTGACGCACGGCGAAATACTAGAGCACCACAATCAAAACTCCAGTTCATACCGCGGGAGCTGCTCCAAGCTCACTGTGAGCGTCTTGCAATAAAATCCGAGGTCTTCCGGCATATTGTGGAAAGTTAAATTTGAACTATTGCGTAGCTCCAGAGGCTCTTGAAAGTGGGTTCAGAGACAGTCTATCGCCAGCATTACATGTTTTATACCCAGTGGGCATCCTAACAGGAGTTATTTTATAAAATTGAACGGCACATGTTTGACCACGAATTCAAACAAAGCCAACAGGCGTCGCCATATTTCTAATTACAGAAGCTCCCGCTCCGCGAAAACAGAGTCAAGAGGAAAGTTTTTGTAGAAACCACTATCGGCGCATGGATTTAGCGCGGTTGCACACCTCCCAGGACCAGTTCTACGTCCACCAACCCGAAGGTATTCCCATTTAGTGTTTAAAATATATTGATTAATTGATTTTCATTTAAAACATACATATATATCCTCATTGACGGGCAACTAATCTGTTCACTCGAGAGTAATTTCAACTGGCGTACTGGCTACGCTCATGCAAGTTAATGCGAAAAAGTAATTAATGGAAAATTAACCAGAACAAGCATTAAAGGGTGTTAGTTTGTATGTACCCGATCTGAGGTCGGTCTGAAATTTCGCGAAGCTCAAAAATTCTCCTGACCTTCGCGTAAGAAGAAATTCAACGAGACTTTCAGAAGTTTATTAGCCAGTCTTCATTATAACCAGGTTTTGTTCCATCAGTCGATATCAGGTTTCATCAGGGCTAATAACACGCATCAAATTTTTAAGAATAACCATTGTAGCTATATTTGCAGAATATCATTGTGGAATCAATCCCGACGCCTTACGTAATGTAGCAAATAAAACCAATTTTATGGCTTAGTAATAACTCAACCTATCATAAGCAAAGCCTTAGACCCGTTATAAAATTTAATATTTTTCAAATAAGTATAGCGCAATCAATTTTGTCGAGAGCTTTTGAAACCCACATGTTACGTGCAGGATTAAAAGCGCACTTCGATTTCTATATCGACAGCAGGCACTTATTTCTGTGAGTGTTTAAACTTTTAGGTCTATTTAGTGACTTCTCAAAGCTACTTGAAAGCTGTAATTCATAAGGTAAGGAGAGCTGGGGTAAGTAATGCGATACACTAGTGATATTAAATATTCATATCCGCTTCAGCAGAAGAGCGCAGGATGTGTACTTTCATAACTGTAACTATTCGTCTATGAAATCTTTAGAAGGCTTTCTTATCGAAAGAATTGGAAAACATCTGCAGGTTCTCAGGACCTTAACCGGACTAATATTTAAAAACAGCTTCGTTGTTTAATTAAGGAATATGACGTTGCAGACGGAACTATTTAAAACAAACCATTGGTGCAAGAGGCTGTGAGAAACTGATAATGCACTTTCTTCTTATTGCATCGGAAATATCCAACTTAAATCTGCTCTAATGGAAACTGTAAAAATAATTTACTTAACATAAATAGAAACATTAGTATTCATTGAAGTAGTCTTTGTTCCATATTTTCTCTAAACAAAAATTTGTCCTGGAGTGAACCCCACCTTAGAGAAAAAACAGGAATGTTGAGCACTTGCATGCGTGACAGCATCTATTTAAATTTCATAATGTACTGTTTACTTTCTGGGTTACAGGCTACAATATTGGCAAATGTTTGAAATTAAACCGAACGCTTATCAGCAGGAAGGTTGTCCGAATAATTATTTAGCAGCACGGCAGTTCTTTACGTTTTGTTTTTTGCTGTATACATGAAAGTAGTACAACTATTTTAAATAGTCAATAGCCTGGATAATCTAAATAGGTTAGCTTTAAAATAATCCTTCCTATTAATTAAGAGAAGAATCCGCGTAGATAAGAAACCTATTCTGTACTATTATCTTTTTCTCGACGTTTTGTCAACGTTAAATCTATATTTGCAGGTGCCCTTTTGTGGTTAATAAGTCCGAGAGTTGTTCATGTAGTCTTGTATTCTTTTTTGCTTTCTGCAGATGTCTCATTCCATACCGTTTTGAGGTTTTTATGCGGGTGTGATGCGAAACAAAGATATGTTATGAAAAATATATGATAATATAAATCAGCAAAATATATGAAACGTAATATGAACACAAACAGTAACGGAATAATGATAATTTTCAGCATATGTTATCGAAATGCTGAAGTAATTTTAATATTAACGAAAGGTCTTTTATAAACTCCGTTGGAATTTATTTGTTTCTTGCGTTAGCTGGGGTATGTTTGCAGAATTAAAGACAAACGATGCTCATATGCAGCCCTGGAATTATCCAGTTCTCCCTTCTGTATACATTGGGAGTTTTATTGTCACATTCTTTCCAGATAATGGATTTCCGCTTCTAATATTAGATATTGCAAATGGCTTTGCTCCCCTTTTTTATATTTATACAATCTCAGTGTAACTTTATCGTAATTTGAATAACCTTGTTATTCTTACCTTACGGTATATGTTTTCTCAATTTATCTACACTCAACCATGTGATTAGTTGACTTGCGACTCAGTTTTAATCAGTAGTATTTCATTATATTGTATTGTTATAACTTATAAGTATAGTATGTTGCTATTTTCAAATTATAATTTAGAACATTATTCTCAGATAATTTGTACTTTCAAACTCTTTTCACTTATTTTTTAAAGCTGTTTAATGCTTATTGTGGCTTTAAAATTTTAAAATATTGCTATGATAGTGACCATTTTTAAAATTACCAAACCCGATTTTGGTATTACTGTCGGAAGCAATAAACTGCAATAAGACAAAAAAATCTAGATAAAAAAGTGGTAATTGATGTATTCAAATTCTATTCGAAACTATAAGAAAAACGGTTGTTATCCTTTATGGAATTTATAATTACCTTTTTTTTTCATTATCCCTATCACGTACACATCCTAAGTGTATATCAATTACTTGTGTTACGGGGAAGAATCTGAAGGGAGCTGAAGGTCCTTCGATAAATATATATTAAACCTTGTTTCGAAAATTGTACATAACGTAATTTATATGCAATTGCAATTAAAATGATTTTTAAACTATGTGTGTCCTTTCTTAATTATACAGAAAGGCAGGGTGGCAGGTTGGACAAATGGTTAAGGCGGTAGCCTTAAGATCTGGTCTCGAGAGATAATGTTGGTTCGAATCCCGCACTTGCCATATTTTTTATATATTTATTATGAGAGCCTTGACTTTAAGTTAGTTTATTCACGACGGCTCTACAGGTATAAACGGATGAGCTCTATTTACGAGCAAAATGAAGCAGACGCCGAAGATGTTGCTTGTACCGCCCGAACTAGTTCAACGCTTTAAGTCTGGTGAGGATACGGGGAAAAATATATTATCACAACTTGATGCCGAAATGCAAAAGGTTTTAAAGTCCAAATTAATTGATCAGGATAAATGGGTGCAGTACAACCAGGCGTTACAAAGATACCTTTATTTCACAAACCAGGCACGGCAACCAATCCAAATACCTATTGAAACAAGCAGTAACAGTATATCAAATGCCGATATTTTATCTACACTACCCACCACTTGTAAGAAAAAGCTGAAGTTCTCCTATGCATTTTGAGTGCATCAAACGATGTGAGTTGGGATCACAAGGGCACGGTTACTATAAAGCGTGAAATTTTGCCGTCGTCTAACATAGTCGATTTAGTTCACGATGCTCTGAGGCCTCGAAAAACTATTAATCCACCTGGACGCCTACAGTTTGCTGATTACATCAAAAACTTTAACGTTGCTCGTGTACTGCTAGCTAACCTTAACCAGCAAAAGGTGACGGCCCCGTCTGCTGATACAGGGAAAACCAAAGTGGAAACTGATAACTGCGAGTCCGATTTAGAACATAAATCAAAAACACCAACTACTCAACCAAGTCCACAGCAAAAAGGTGCAGTCAGAAAATCATCGATAAGGAAGCGCCTCCAAAAAGGGGCCGTCAGAAGGACATCGACAAGGCAGAGGTCATCAACATAAAAAACGAATGGAATTCTGGATTGGGAGCGTCTTAAACTTTAAAATACCACCAATGAAATTAGTTCTACGATCCCTTGTAAACGAATTCTGTTTTATTACTTCCAGCATTTTATTTTGAAATATTATGCATCTCAAACTACAGTTTTGTAAATTGGCTAAGTGATTTTTAGAAAATAAAACAGTAGATACATTTTATTTTTATATTATTAAATATTCTAGGAAATAATAACAATATATTTGTTTATCACAAAGTATTTGTGGTTTTTCAGGAATCTGCCATAATGAAAAAATCTAAAAGCTAAAATAATAGTAGTTGAAGCTATTTTACAAATAAAAACTGGCGATAATCCATATAAATCAATCTACGATATCATAATAGCGTTATGTAATTTAAAAAAGTGCGATTCATTTGAATTTTGAGCGATGCAATTTCTAAAAAAAAGTGTAAAACATTTGTACTAAAATTATTTTTACCATAATTTTTGTTATTATAAAAATGTTTTGTAAAACGAATTCTGGTTTTCACAGGTGGACTACATCCAAACATTTTGAATTTAAATTAAATCAGTGTATCATAAAAAAAAAAGACCAAGCAACTGTCAAATAAAATTACGTAATGTTCACAAGTAGCAACATTTTATAGGTTGAGCGTCTGTTTATATCAATTATTTTTGCCTGAAATGTTTATTCGAGTTCCACAGAAGGAAATTACGCGGCATTATGAAAATGCATCGTCCCATACGGCTGCTTTAACTGCAGATTTTGACTGGAATATAAAAGAAATAGAACACCAGCCGTGCTCCCCGATGTAGTGAGCAAACATACATACATACAAAGAAAGAAAGAGACCACCGATTTTATGGTATTGATATAACATGGTTGGTGCATTTCAACTCTTCTTTTTGTTCACTCGTAGACGATCGGCTTTAAGAACAAATGTCTTTTAAGCAAGCCTTCGATTTACCTGAATATCAAATGCAGTTTTGTTGTAAAAGTTTTTGTGGCATATAATGATATAATCCGACGGACAGGTTGAATAATTGAAAAGTGTGACGCGTTTTTCAAAGCCTTCGTCGTGGACAGGTAACGACAGGCTTTTTACTGGAATAATTTATCTACATCACCGCAATTAGTACACAGCGTAATTATAAAAAGCTAAATTAATCAAAGCTACTTACAAATAAACGGCAGTTGTACCGGCATTTGTTATAAATACAGTTATAATTTCTGATTTATAAATAATGTTTTGTTGTACATTTATAAACCGAAAACAATTTGGTCGATCTAATTCCTAAATATAGTTTGATGAACGTCTTGTGCTCAGATAAAACATAGTTTAATTATATAATATCAACTAAAATTAATATCAATTTTTAGAAACGGAAAAACGTTTTAAAAATTCTGAGGTTTAATATTTTTTTGCACTCACACAGTTTAGAAACGGAAAACTTTTAAAAAAATTTTGAAATAAAGTTTAATATTTTTAAGCAAAGTATAAAATTAATATTTATAAAAAGCGCCAAACTGCGAATGCAGATCGTAAATATAAAACGAATTACGTTTTATTTTTTATAAAGGATCGAACAGTTGCAGGCCAAATATCCTGACCGTGGTGTACGAGCGCCTACGACAAGTCAGGACCTGTCTGGTGTGGATATAGTCAAAAGCTATAAAAATAATTATTGTAAGTATACTCAAAATAATTTAGGCAGCTAAAATAAATTTCATTGTAGCGTTTTTAAATTATTTGATTTAAATATTTGATGCATAATTCTAATTTTACATTTTTAAAATTTAAGCCATACATTTTTAAAATTTAAGCCATAGAACAAAAATATCACAGCAACGACGGTGACTATAGCGTTAATAAACGGGCGAATAATAACAATACATAATTAAATCAAGCAAGAGCGCTTATGATGCCAGAACGAAATGAAACTATGTAACTTAATGAGCTTATTCAAAAATGTGTAAATGGGCGGCAGAATATACCCGTGTGAAATACCCTAGCCCTGCAAGGGTTACTGTAGCTCAGAGGTAGAGATGCTGGATAGCAATGCAAATGTTGGCGGTTCAAATCCGACCGGTGGCCGTGGCAAAAAGCTTTTTCAAAATTAAATAAAAGAATGCAAGAGAGAACGACTGCGAGACGGAAGACGGCCGCGAGACGGAAGACGGCCGCGTGACGTAATCAAAACTAAAATGGCCTCCGCGAAATTCTGGAATTAAGGTAATTATTCAATGTGGTTAATTATCATGTGTAAAATCAAATTCTGTAATTAAAATCGCGGATTTAATTAGGACATTTAATTAGAGCAATTGATTCGCGGTTTAATTCGCTGCGTCGCGACGCCTAATTAGGTCAATTAATTTGATATCAAAATTTGATTGACAGGTGCGCCGATTAAAGTGTCCTAATACTACTCACGTTAATCACAAATACTAATTTATTATTAAATCAACTTATGTATTTTGTCTGATGAAGCTGTGTAATACAGCGAAACGTTACACCTTATTAAACTTTTAAAAAAATTTTCTTGGCTTTGACTAATACTTATTTCTTTTTTGAATAACTACATGTTGTTTGAAAAATAAATTAACAAAGTAACTATTTTTAGATACAAATTTTTAGCTGACACTTCTCCTAATGTAATGTTTATTACCTCTAAGAGCTGTTTTCAAATTTCTAAATATCGTCCATCAATTTTCTAATTTGTGGCCCAATAAAAATCCCTTCTTTTAATTTGGCGTCACTTAACTGGGGAAAGACTTCTTCGCCCTTTTTATTCATAGCCTTCACTAAGTTTTTCATCAGTCCAAGTTTAATGTGAAGAGGAGGCAAAATGACATCTTTTGGATCTACAAGGGGCACATACTTAACATTTTGAGATCCCGGTTGAAATTCAACACTTTCCGGCCAAGTTTTCGTTACGTAATGTTCATTCACTGCACGACTGCCCCACAAACAAAGAAAACAGCAATATTTTGTAATTCCTCTTTGAAGTCTCACTAAAATTGCTATAACTTTTAAATCTCCACATATCTGCTATTTGTACCGGTTCGGTTGTAGGTTATTTTATCTAAAAAGATGTGCATATTTTCATAGGTTTCTTTCATTGTCACTGAATGAGAAACTGGTGTAGATGGTTTTAAATTTCCATTATGTAATAACACAGCTTTTAAATTATATTTAGATGAGTCTATGAATAATCGCCATTCAGAGGGAAATGCTCAATATTGGATTCCTGTATTAAACCGTCGATATCAGTACATGCACTTAAAAAAATTTCCATATTGTAAAATGCAGAAAACGTAACATTTCTTTTCCTAAAAGTCGTAATTTTTGTTTCTTTGGCTAGTAAGTTCCACTCCTTAAGACGGGACCAAGAAGTTCTGACTGTTGCTTTAACAACCCCAAATCACGTACTAAATCATTTAACTCACTTTGAACAATCACATGTGGCTCGCCGGAACTGGGACCCGGAGAAAAAGTGGGGTCGGTACACTGTTCTTCGGAGCTTGGATATTATCTTCCAAAACAATGGCTTGCCAATCTAAAGGCGCAGTCGGTATTGGTAAGTCGGAATTGTGAGGAACAGGTCTTATGGCAGAAGGCAAATTCGGACATTGGATCTTGCTCTTTTCTTTTCTGAAATAACCTTCAGTCTTTGTCATGCAAAAATAGCAATCGTCTAAATCAGTTATTCCCAAAGTGGGCGATATCGCCCCTTAGGGGGCGCTGGAACGATCCAGGGGGGGCGATAGTAGCCTCGGATGCATTTGGGGGGCGGTGAATAAAAATAAAGGGGCGGTGAAAGCTTAAAGAAGGAAGAGAAGATAAGAAGATTTAGAAAAACCATTCGTACATATTTCATCTGTTGTGTAACATAGTGTAACATTATTTTCCAAATAAACACACAAAATGCAAGTTACAGATTTATTTATTCCATGAAGACTATTTACCATTATTAAATGTTCTTATTCTTTTTCATACCATTCATTACTTTATTTATTCAGTCTGTTTATTCTCCGTTTCTTTAATTTTTCTTTATCACACCCTTTAATACACCATTATAATAAAGGGCTTTTATTATTCAAATTTGATTTTACTCAAAATACAGGTTACAAATTCAGAAAAGATTTGTTTACTTTAAAAATATCGTTTTCTCTAGCAATAATAATTTATACAAAATTTCTATATGGTATATTTTATTATAACAATACATAATTGACTTATTCAGATAATCATTCGAGTTTGGCTTTCACTTTAGTTATTCCGACTGTCAGTTAATACCTATAAATTAAAATCTAAGCTCTGATGTTACCAAACAACTATCCCATCTAAATCAACTTATATGCTCGATCCTTTTTAATAAACTATTCGCAATTTAACAGTAACTTTATCTAACATTCATTAAACAATTCTCAAATATTTATGTTGTACTTTTAATGTGTAAATCCTTCCTTGTACTTTTTAATTGCTAATTAATTTGTTCTTTCAAAATAATTTCCTACCTAGAAATACTCTTACAGATAATTATCAGTCTCAAGAAGCTACCACTACAATATCTTTCTGTTTATTCGCTTAATGAATGTAGATTTTAAGGGGGAGCTGAGTAATTTTTTTCTGAAAAGGGGACAGTAGGCCAATTTTTGCAACTGCAGAGCGTTTTACTTGACATTTTCGCCGACCACTCAATACGATACTCAACAGAAGACCGAATAAGAGAATAAGTTTAAGTTGCAAACAATCCATTTTAGGTTATCTTTCGGTTTTAAAGTGCACCCCTTTTAAATGGACCCTCATAAAATTTATTACCTGCCAATATAAAAGGGTCCAATGAGTCCATTGAAAAATGGTACGTATTAGGGCTCTATGAATATTTTTTCTAAAATTAGAAAGGTATTAATTAGCAATGTGAAAATAATGGGCTGAACTGAGTTACAAAAATCGTGTCGTCCAGTGATTATTAGCTTGGTTTATCTACAATGATTTTATTACTCAACTATTATTGGTTTGAAAAGACAACTTTATCCAAAGCAGTAAGTTGTAGTTGCATTTGTACAGTGGAAAAATATTTAATAAAATTTAAGGACGTAATGGAATATTAATCAAATCGATAACTCAAAAGATGAGTTATAAAGAATAAATTAAAAGAGTTATTTGATAAAAGTAACACAATAAATAATTAAAGTGACGGTGCTGAATTCTGCTCTTTAGTCTCCAAACGAATTTGCATTCTACGCATGATGCTGTGTCGAGCATGTTTGTGGGTTTACAGTTGCAGCAGCATTTTAAATGTTATTAATTAAATTCATCTCTCATAAATCTAGCTTCATCCGTCCATGACATTGTTGTCTGCTGCTGCTCTTTGCAATAACCAGTTGCGTAATTTATCCGTAACTGAAAGTCATTTGGCAAGAGAACTTGGACTTTTATGTAGTAATGGGGATGATATTCTTCACACACGATAAACTTGTGAACATAATTCTGCGACAGCCCCAGTTTTTGTGAAATACTTCTTGTGCGTCGTGTTGGCTCCTTTTCAGGATTTCCAAAATTTGCTCTTTCATTTCAGGCATCAAAACGTTTCGTGGGCGATCACGGTATTGGCTTCCGGTAGAACCGATGATCCAGTCTCTCTAGCTCTTTGATTCAACCTCCTTATAATATTTGCTCAGGCTGTTGTTTACTGAGGTATCTTCCAGAGCAAACTCTTTGAGCTCCATTCTCGTTATTAAGACATTCACCCAATATCAGTAGCATGTTTTCATATATTGACTATTACTATAAACTTTTTACAAAATAAAACGTCAGGAGGACAGATGAAAAATGCCTGACAGTGTCAAGTTGATGTATCGAAGTGACGATCTAACAATGATTGTTATTGTTATTGAGAATTTTAGGTCATAATTGAAACGTGCATTTTCAGAGAACCTTGACGAAGAAATATTAATTTGCAAAATTAAGACTATGAGTAAATTAGACCCTGTGAGCATTCGATTTCACGCTCCAACTCTTTGCACAATCCTATTGCTAAATTTATTAATATATTCAGATTGTTATTAATTTCATCATTTTTTTCCAATATTCTGTGACGCAGTTCATTTATGTCATGTATTGGTTGCTGAAAAATGGAGTTCTTTAAATACGGATGTAGAAAGGTCCCATGGCGCGAGGTCGCAAGATCTGACAGGATAAGATATTGGTGTGTTTCAACTAATAATCTGTCTATCAAGAGATTCTCGTATCATATTGAAAGTATTATGTAGTGTGTGCGCAGTGGTCCCGTTTTGTTGGGAAAGTCAAACCTGAGTTAATTGTCATAAACTTCTTCGAAAAAGAGTTGTGAAAGTAATACTTTTTTAATAAATTTACAGCAAATGAATAAAAAAAAAGACTTTGAAAATGTGTTGTGCACGTAGTTTTTTTGCATAGTGATCTCTTGTAACTGGAAATTTAGTCGAAAAGGACTTCGGAACCTACAACTGTAAATTGCCATTCCAATAAAATAGTTGAATCAAAGTACTGACGTTTCAGCAAATGCACACTTTTGTTTTACTTTTAAAATCAAAGAAGTGTGGTTGAATAATTCTAGGTCTTGAAATAGCCTCCCACACTCCTATTTTTTGAGGATGAAGAGGTGTATCTACCATAAAAGTAGGTTTCCCTGAATTCCACCAACGCAAGTTTTGAGAATTAATGTATCCATCCAAATAAAACCAGGTCTCTTTCGTGAAAAAAAGTTTTTTCTAAAAAGTCGTCGTTGAGGGTATTTAGACTACTGACAATATTTGATACTCTAAAGATAATCAGCTTCGAGTAATTGTTGTACAAGCTGGAAACGGTAGGGATAGATGTAAATGTTTTTCTTTAATATTTTGCGAAAGGTGCTGCTTACCAACTGAACTTGCTCAGACAAATGGCGTACGGAGGTTCAAAGGGCATCTTCCATAATTTGTCTTATATTTTCAATTACTGCTACCGTTATTCTCGAAGGAATACCGACGTCTTCTTTGCTTCAACGCAGCGATTCAAAGAAAACGAAAAGTGTTATAATCCAACCCAAAGTTTAGAAATTCCTATCGAAATTCTTCCACGGCCGTTACAAAAACAGGATTCGATTGTAAAGTTGCTATGTTCTTGTAGCAAAACCATTTTAATTGAAGGGGTTACATTACCAAACACAAATAACTGACAGGGAGAGATTGCAGACTACGTCGGTCTGTCTAGAGAAGCTTATATTCAGTAAAGAAAGATTCTGTTTTAGTTAAAATTATTAAAAGGAACTGTACTGCACTTACGATATTTCACTAACGAAATACATAATTTACTAAATGCAAAGGCAAAGTAACGTTCGGTTGAAGCGGCTGATGTGGTACGTTTACAATAAACTGTTCAGCGCCGACTTTGACGTCAAATTTAAAGAACGTTCCTTCAAACTGCGTAAGATGAAAGAATTTGTTTTGTTAAGTTTACTTCTTTATTACGCAGTGAATCAACGATTATAATTATCTTTATATTCGCAAACTGACTTACCGGTCCCTTGCAACGTAATGTAGAAGCAATATACTATTTTGAAATCACCCTGTATAATTACCGAGGTTGGTCAAACTGAACAAGTTGCTCGTTCTTCCAACCCTGTAAATTACTTGTGGTTTTGCCATCTGGTGTTCAAGCGTATAAAGACGTCTTAAGATTGTCTTAACTAGTTTTGATTTACGTATTGTTATATTGTACGGACTAGTGTGCCAGGGCGAGATGGAAAACGGTTGCGACTGTGTGTGCACGGCAATAAAGTTGTTTTGCAAAAGTATTGTTATTTATTTAATTATTAAAAGACTAATTATTTTCTACATGTATCTAGGTGTAAAAGATGTGCAATTTGCTTATTAAAATCAGTCTATAGCAGTTGCTATTTATAAGTAGCTATACCGAGTTAATAGAGTAAGATGTACTTGTATGCATTAAATTCAGGGAGATTCCGATCTGTATTTAGCCGTTATCTACGTCGAAGGCGACGCTTAAGATTGACTGATTAATTCCTAGTAGCTCTTGTCATGAATGCGACTTGCTGAGTAGAGGTATCTACGCGTACCTACACTGTAATCACAGCGACGTTCCTAATCCCATAACCAAGCGGTGGGCTTACACAACGGTTTGCTGAAGTTAACATGTTCGAAAACCAGCAAGTCTCGATCCGGTAAGATGGATCAGCACCACGTCGCTGGCGGCGCTCATGATTTTGATAAGCAGGACATGACAGTTTCTTTAGATGTTGTCGGTCCCAGCAAACCGCCCGATATTGTTCAAAAATGTCAATACAGTAGATTAACCGGAGAATATACTCGTTTTACGAAAGTTAATATTGATGGATAGCGCTTGCATTGTATTAAAGATCCTGGAAACAAACTCGCTTCCCTCTACCGCCTGGAGAAACGTTAAATAATACCGGAGCTGCAGATCCTCAGCTCTAGGTAGCAGTTTGGAGCCCCATAATCCATAATTTCGGATTAGGAATAGAAATTGACCGTCCCCGTTCCACGAAGCATGCAATCCTCGAATATTTTAGCGAAGTGAAGTGTTAGGTGTAATGTGTATGGGGATGATGTCACGCACCCCAGATGTAGGTCAACTACACGTCGGTATGAAATCTTAGCTAACCCTCGCAGCCTCGTTAAAAGTTTCGACACGAAATAATAATACATAAAAGTTATTCCTTTATGAGCGCGGATATTGCGCTAGTTTAGTGAGCGTTAACTTCTTTATTTACTCTCCTCCAGAAGAAATTAGTCCCGCTTTTGCATACTACAATCTGCCATTTGCATATTAAATGTGAGTTAATGATCTAGTTTACTATTTGCATTTGTATGCCCGCCGCCTCACACGGAACGGCTTGCTCGGGAGGGTGGCTATTTTACACGAATTTAACCTTTGCAGCGCAAATTTTTGCAAAGCGGCGCTGCCTGTAATTAAGTCATCAGCACGTTTGGCATCTAATTATGTTGCGAATATAAAGCCTTTGTAGAACCTGTATTTTTATTTAACGTCAGAAAAACAAACACTTGTTTGCTCAATTTCGATTTACGGCTTTGGCGAGTTCACGGACATTTTGTTTGGGTCTAGAAAAAATAATTAGTTGCTTTTAGAGAGCAAAAGGCGATTTGAATATATTGTCATTGCTGTATCGTGTACAAAAATTGAAATGGATTTTTATCAAATTATATTTACAAATGGAAAATTTAAAACCTTTGTAAAAAACCTAGCTAAGGAAGTTAATTTCGTAGATAAACCTTATTTTCTTCTAACTTTCGCCACTCTGTTAAGCCAATAATTATATTCTACAAACCATGAACATGTTGGAATTTTTTATTTAATTGTTGCACTTAATTTGTACCGAATTAAATCCACTAGTGTCTAGAACAACGTATTCTTGTTAACATAGAATTTCTTCTTAAACCGAGTTGTCTTTGTGGATAAACACCCAGCATTCTCTGGCTTAATGTGCCTTGCACCTTGTGAACTCGAGCAAGGATCCACGAGATCGCCATGCTATTTGGCGACTAGTGTTGTTTGAGTAGCTTCAGAACGAGGATACTTAGCAGATTTGGCCTTGTTGCTGTTTGTGCACCCATATTGACTAATGTCAAGACCTTGCAACTTGCATCATCAGAGTGAAAGTCGTATTAAGAATTGAAAGTCGGTGTGGAGCTATTGATAGTCCCCAGTGCCAGCCGCTAGAAGCGACGTAACGCTGATTGTTCGTTCGAGTGCAGCGTAATCCATGGGGCGTGGCCGTATAACGCACAGTGGTTATAATTATTTAGATCGAGTATCATAGTAGTCTACGTTTTACTAAGCTTACAACCATCTTTCCTGTTTATATTATTTTGATATTTCTCTATTTCTATGGCTTCACGTATCACTCGTGGGAAGTAGTGAGGTATTCTGGCAAGTACTCTGTCGTGCTCAAATGCTAAGGCGTATCCGTTTGTAAATGTATGCTCAGCTAATGCTGACTTTGTGATGCATTTGTGTTTGCAATCGCCTTTATGTTCTTGAAGTCTTAGATCAACGGAACGACCAGTATGTCCAATGTAACTTGAGCCGAAACGTTAGTCAATATGGATGCATAAACAGCAATAATGCCAAATCTGCCTAAGTATCCTTGTTCTCAAGGTACTCAAACAACATGAGCCATCAAAGAACGTGGATCCATACTCGAGTTCACAAGGTGCAAAGCACATTAAACCAGAGAATGCTAGGTATTTTTCTACAAAAACTATGCGGTCTAAGCCGAAATTCTATGTTAACAAGGATACTTCGAGTAACCGCTATAGCCTCAAACAGTATATGTCTAGAACGACCGCCACATTGAAGCAAATGGCTCAGAGTAAGCAAAAAATCGAATGAAACCCAAATTCAAAGTTTTTCGCACATAATATGCTACGAATAAACAACACATTATTCGGTCATAGTTCTTAGTGAAAACGCACTTTGCCGAACACGAGAGAACAGACGACTATACATAGATAACTTCAAAATGTCAGAACACCATCATTAGCAAATGTAGGAGTGTACTATGATTCAGGGTTAGGAAAACTATGGATGCCAAACGTCGAAAGGATGTATATTGCAACCCTAGAAAATTAAGGTAGAAGAAGATGTTAAACAGAGCTTGAAGAAATTGAATAGAAATACAGGGACTGGCTGACACATTTTGAACACATGTAATTACATGCATTTAATTCAAACAAAACACAAGAAATTGCTTTAATGTGTGCAAAAAAGATGGGATTTTTATTGGTTAGAGATAGAATGTCGAAAGTGACCTCCATCTTTATTTAGGCACTTATGAAGACGTCGCGCGAAATTCCACATAGCTTCTTCGACAAGAATTTCCTTATTTTTATTACCAGCTGCTGTGATGTGACACACTGATTTCCTTTCTTGCCACTGTAACATCCAATACAAGGTGGTATTGCGCGAAGTAACTCTTTGAGCATTAGATACTACCTGAAAACGACTTTGAACAATAACCGAATATTTTTTTATAAAATATTCGACACACCAATAGCGCTGATCCACACACTACCGATCCATTTTTTACAGAACGCAAATGAAATTACCATCTTTTGATAACATAAATTTTATAACCAAGTTGAGATGAACAACAAGCGCAGTATAGAAAAATGGTTTACTGACCCTAGAACGAAAAGGACAGACATACTTGAATCACAGAAGTCTGAAAACAGCCGAAGAATGCGAAACATTTTATAACAGTGGGAAACACAGTAAATTGTAAAATAAGAATTGTAAATGAAAAACATTTGAAAAATTCACACTATCTTCTCGGAATTTGTAATGCAACCTTGAAGTGCATCTAATATTTATTTTAATTTTTAATATCCAGTTGCCTAATACAGTACATGAATAGAACAGTTGTATGTAATAACTGGAGGCGGTTATTAGGGAAACCAAATGCTTATCTATTGGAAATAACAATTATTAAAATAACATTGAAAATAATTTACGTAAAATCATGTTGATATTTCAATTCCCTTAATTGTGAACGTATAAAACTGAAACTTTGAATTAGCAGTCGTAAAATAGCTTTCTCTGCAATCAAACTTGATAAAGTATCACAATTATTATTATTTTGAATATGAAAGTCAATGTTATTAAACTTATTTGACGTTGCACTATCTATTAAAATAATAGAATACAATTTATAATGTAAAGTATGTGCTAAAGTGTGTTCTTGTGTACTGGATTGGAAGTCTATTAGAAATAATAGAATGGTGGAGAGCTACAACGAGCTTTGAGGTAAACTGGAACAACCAGAGGTTTGCTGAGGGAATCTTTAACAGTATAAAGATACTGTTAAATAGTCAGGTATCACAATCGACGAAGAAAAGATCAGGGAATATTGTTGATTAATTTTGGTAAAAGTTTGATGTGATAGAAATTTATTTAGAATAAAAAAATATATGTAGAAAATTCAGTTTTCTACATTGTACGTTAATTCAAGCTTGAATAGTTTTCCGCTTTTATATTTAGAAATTAAACAGTTTGGAGTTAGTTAAGAATATTTTGATTTAGGTTGTGCATGTTATTATTTGGATCAAGTGATTAACAGTGCTTTGAAGTTTAAAGTATTTCTTATTGTAATATCAGATCAAACACCAAATAATAAGTCAATGCTTAACATCTGATATTAAGTAAATTATTTGAAATTATTTGAATTAAAAACTCAAATATGGTAACAGTATTTTATACTGTTCATTAAATCTAAATGGAGGTTAAAAATTATATCAACTGATATATATATATATATAAAAGTAACAACCCCATTCAGCTGAGAAAAAGGAGTTTCATTGTTCCAAGTTAGTCGAGATTACAACTGGGGTATTTATCATGACATAACTTCAAATGTCGGAACTGTGTATTAAAAAATGTCAATAAGACAACTTCCAAAAGAAGTAATGTTTCTTTGGATAGTAGTATTAGACAAAATGTAATTAAATATCGATTTGGTTTTGAAAATAATGGGAATACGTTACAAATTCAGAAAAATTCTGGAATGAATTAGAATCAAAGTGTGACTTTTGAACCTGTACAAATTAAATTTACAGATAAATAATGTGCTACAAATTGAACGCCGTCAACTTAGGTCAGAACTGACGCAAGTCTCCGCTCATCTCTATCTTTATTTTCCAGGTTTTGGTCAAGATATTAGTGATGCAGAAGGGTATAATAAGAAGATCCTCGGCCTGGTAAAGATACTTGAGTTTAACAACTTGGAGGTTCATCTTAATCTGGACGAGCCTAATATCCAATGGAGGAGGAGTGTTATGCCCCGCCACCTGCAGCCAAAGAGGGTTTTCTCGGCGAGCCCGAAGCCGCCACCAGGTTTGCTTTACCTACAGGGTTTCTGCCGAATCCGAAACCTACAGCTCCCTTTTACTCACCGAAACACTCCCGCAGCGCCGATCCGGACCTCGTCCTCTCTGATAGGAACCTTTCAGAGGCATAACCATTCTGCTAAACCTAAAACTTCCCTCTGGCTCACCGATTCTTGTTACCAGAAAATACTACCAGAATCTCCTCATATAGTACTTCTTTGCACGTCCGTATTGGTACCGGCCATTCCTATAAAATCAGGTCAGCCGATCTTTGATACCAGAGAAAACCACCTCTAAAAAGCCCACCCCGAGCGACCATTCGCATCGGTGATCACGGTTTTGAAGGTACACATCAAATTCTGCGCAATTACGCCGTAGAAAGATAATGATCGGCCCCTCCCAACAAATGAAGCTGATCATGACGCGATAAGCACGGTTTTTGGAAAAACTACTACCGTAGTTAGTTAGAGGTGCAACTTAAGTTATTATATTTTGAAATGTCGTCAGGCTCCAGGACAGACGATGAATTTCAAGCCGGCAGCAAGCATATACCCCGAGCTTCATACAAAATTTGATTTGGGTTATTTTGAAGGTAACATTTGACGAAGCCCGCCTACCAGCATAAATTAGTAACGTCAGACCCCTAGCACTACATTCTCCACATCTGGAAAAGGATCCCTCAGAGCTAATTGCCACATAAGTAGCTGCACGTGGGAACACCGATGTAAGCAAATTGACTCTTACTGTTATTAGCATTATTAGTTTCGGTGCCACCCACAACAAAGCGATACCTCTTCGCTAAAGTGTCGCATGAACTGCAGAGCTCCTAAGGCGCTTGGCTGGAGTTTTATAACTTCAATTTGTTTTTCACCTACACTGTACATATGTTTTACACAAAAGTTTATTTAGAAAAATTGCGAAACTAAGAAATACTAGGAATAATACATTTAATTCATCTATACTGTTCTGAATCTAATCAATCGTCGTAATTAACTAGCTTTTGGTTAACGATTGCGCAGAGGCATTTATATGCGAAAAATCAATTTAGCAATACAGAAATTACGTTTCAAGAAAGAATATCAAAAAATCTAATCCATAAAATCGATAGTAAAGCAACCCCTAAAACTTAAGCGAGTGAAATAGACGGGTCAGTCACAGAAAAAAACTAATTTTGTAATGACTTTGTAAAATACGAATTAGAATTAGAAACAATACAGGCTATATTGCGTCCAGGGATAATAATTGCGGTAAAAGAAGATCAAGAAATAGTTTGACATATACTTCTCGTACTTCAAAGCTGTTGAAGTAAAATACTGACAGCTCCTTACTGATAAAATTGGCTTTAGTCCAACTAATTTATTTCGTACACAATGGTTTTATGTAAAATCTTTCGACCTAATCAACTTACTATGTATGGTGCTTATTCAAACAGCTGCTAAGTAAACTCTTGTCAACAATTGTACTATGGCTGTTTTATTAGGTTACATTAGTGGTACTCGAGATTTCTGGCTATTTCAAAAAATAGCTGTGGAAATGTACAATACTTTTAAACTTGAGGTATCTATATTAACATTATAGCACATACGCTGGAGTGAATTAATTTTATAGCTATATTACGTTTATACCAAGTAACTGAAAGGAGAAGTGAAACAAGCGACATTCTGAAACAGATAAGACAAGCAACATGAATATATGGATTCTCTAGGGGAACTTCTGAGACGGTCGTATGTAAACACATGAAATATTAGATTTGTTCTTACTTGAAGATTGATATCACTTTTTGCAAACTAAAAACGTGCGAAGTATATTTTTTCAGAAACATAGGACTCATTTTTTAGAAATCTAAATATATTTTCAGGCGAAATACATAGAGTTAATTGAAAGCAATACCCATATGTTAAAAAGGTGTTCTTTTTTAATTAATTCTTGATACTAATTTCGATCATGAACGATTCTAATGAAGCTGTGAAAAGGCTTTTGTAAATAATAATATATTTTTCTCTCCTGCAAGACTTTTTGGAGTAATTACGTTATGCCGAAACATATTTCTAGTGACATCTCCTCAACTCTGTCTTATCAAAAGTTTAATGTCACTAAATTACACTTTGCAAGAAGAACACTTGAACTACTAGTATATCAAGGTAGGAATGTACGTCGTTTCCTTAGTCCATTCATATTAGCAAAATTAGAAAAAAGAAATTATAATGTTTTGCCGTTTGGTGGTTATACACACCAATGGAAGAGCTTTCAAAAACAACCCTTGACTTCACATATGGCAGAGTTGAAGTAATTTCTATCATAAACCCTTGCCATGTAGGAAACGAGGGTTAATGCAAAAACTGTAAGGGCGGGTGAAGTATTGTAACCAAAAACTCGCGTCACTAATCTGCGCTGAAAGCAACTAACCACTTTGCTCGTTTGTTACTCAAAATCCATTGGAAAAAAAGGAATTGGTGAAAGAAACCTTTTTATCGAGAATTTGATAGGGAATATTTTTGATAAGTGTAATATTTTCTGTACGACCAATGGTTTCTGAGAAAAACGTTAAAAACCACCGCAGTGCGTGTTAGGGGTGGTTTTTGGGGGTGAAGCTACCACTTGGGAGTTGGAAACTCTTTTGTTTTTGAAAGCTCTTCCATTGATGCGTATAACCTCCAAACGGCAAAACTTTATAATTTATTTTTCCTATTCGACCATTATAGGTCTAATATAAATGGACGGGTGATTTACACAGAAGTAGGGAAACGAAATTTTTTCCAGAGATATAAACAAGTTTTTTTTCTACGACCTTTAAAGCAAATCAGTTTCATATGGTCTGATACAACAGCATATGTCGCATTTTCTAATAAGAATTGCTAATCGCCCGTTAAGGGCAAAAACTGCTATCTGTATTGCTAGGTTGGAAAGTCTATCATAGGAAAATGCCACTTTACTCCAGAGCTAAACAAATGATTTTTTTGACACTTTTACATTTTATTAGAAGACGTTATCTCTTGTATTCAGGTGCATTAAGAATAGTTAAGTATAAAAAGCAAGACACTAGTCGGTTTCGTAGTAATATTGCCTCCCGTTCCTTGTGTAATCGGCGAAAATAACTACACTTACTTCGTAAGGACCGTTCCACTTTTGACAGTGGTGTCGCTATTTCTATTAAACAGTTCATATATTTTAAACTAATCACTAATGAAATTAATAATGATTATGAGCAATTATGGATACATGTAAGTATAAATAAGATAAAACTTTCTTTTGGTGTTGTATATTTTCCACAATAGGAACAGATACTGAAATTTTATTCCTGCATGGGAAGAAAATTTATGTAATCTTGTTTTGAATAATGATGAAGTATTTTGCTTTTGGTTCATATTTTTACATTGTCGTATCGTTTAACAGCAGTAAGATCCAAAGACCATGTCAAAAACTTAGCGCAAGCAATTTGACATGGTCGCGGGATCTTTTGGTAGACGCGCGATTCTCTCTTTATTTATAAAAAAATCAGCAGATTGTCACAGGGGTGTATCAAAAACTGCCACATTCCTATAGTTAGTAGAAATTGCGCGTAGGGAAATTGGTCAAAATATGGGTAAATTTCCAGTATTTCGATTGGTTGAAATTTTATGAGGGAATATTCACATATAATCTCATAAGAGCATTAATTCTTTCCGGAAATTTTTTTGAGTGCGGTCCAACAACGTCGTATTAATTTTCCCGAGCGGGACGCGAGGGCAAATTAGGACGTTGTTGGAATGCACGAAAATAATTTCAGGATATGAATTAATGCTCGAATGCAGATTCGGTAAGAAAATCGTAACGCCACAAACCCTCACAGTTAGGTTGGTCTACCTACAAAAAATTTCCAAGAAATTTTTTTATTGTCTTGGTTACGGCTCGTGAACTAATTTTTCTATTGGTCATTAATGAGTGTCGTACGATTTTCAGCTATAATTTACCAAGGGCAGTGATAATCACCCGCAATAATTTTGACAAATAACAACCCGAAAGTGCTTGCCTAGAAATAACCCGAGGCAAAGCCGAGGGTTATTTCTTTAAGGCAACGTACTTGAGGGATATTATTTGTCAAAATTATAAGGATTTATCACTGGCCGCGGTGAATTCGGAAAGATAAGTTCTTAAATAAATTAGCCATTTTCTGACAAATTAATTTGACACTTCATTATAATAATATTATGTTGGTGGCACTGTAAGTCTATGTAAAATTTGAAGTATGATTCTGTGGCGTCACTTTAATTAGTAAACCTCAGACGTAACTTGAAATTTTGGAAATTTTACAAGAGCGAATACAAACTATTTCAATTATTACTGTTTTGCGACATCGTTTTATTGTAATTTTAAACTATAGAGACTATCGATTAACAATGACATGTTTTGATTTGTAGAAATTGGTGCTAATATCTTTGGAGATAAGAGGTTTTCACATAAACAAAATATGCGTCATAAGGTTTGCAACTGAATTATTATAAGGTATAACTTAAGCTCCTTCATGGGGTGTTAGTGCCTCACCATTATTATTATTATTATTATATAACTTATTTTTCTAATTGTGCAAGTCGCGGGGCCCCTATAAACATAGGTAAATTCTATTTGCCAATTCTCAGATGTTCCTTCATTGTTAAAAGTTTACAGAGTTTTCCGATTGCTTTTCACCATGTATCAATTGTGTTTCACTATTTGTCAAATATAATTCCCATTTGTCAACACCTGTCAAAGTTCGATGCCGGAAAAAGTACCGCAGGAAAAAGTTTCGTGGAAAATGTTCCGCCGGAAAAAGTGCCGTGGGGAAATAAATCCGCAGGAAAAAGTTCGGCAAGAAAAAGTTCCGCAGGAAAGCAATGCTTTGGTGTTTTGTTCATGGTACATGATTAATAAGTACCATACCATAGGGTACAAATGCATATAAAAATGGAAAAATCTGCTGGGCTCTTATGTATATTATAATTACATTTATAAAATTTTAAATTACTACAGTGACTATACCGGGTGTCCATTCTCAAAGTCGAACATAAGCAATTAACATTAGTGCAGTCACTCGTTCTTCATTGAAATAATTCATTTTCTGTAGATAATTTTAACAGACGACAGAAAATACCTGATTTACGTTAAATAACTACCAATTTTTTTGACAAATGCTATCGAACTTGCAAAGCAAGGCATGGTATATTTAAAAATTCCCAAGTTTTAAATTAGTATTTTAAAATAAAAATCGCATCTTGAGTATTATTATTGGTATCATTTGACGCGTAATAATTTTATCTTTCCATTGATACCATTACCTTCCCTGTAAGTTAAATTGGCGAGCAGGAATCGGCAAAAACGGTCAATACAATGTTAATCGCCTATGTTCGACTTTGAGAACGGACACTCGGTATAATCACAGTGTGGCCATACAATTTTTGACTGGTACTTTTTTATGCAATATCAAAATAAGATTTTGCGGAAAACCATGGTGATGTAATAAAAAAATAGAATTTTTTAACGGTGTAAGCGACATTTGATAACAAAAAATTACTAAAGTCAAAATAAAATTTTACAATTCATTTGCTGAAGTGAAAGAAAGTTATTCAAAATGACTAATCTCTCAAATACAATAAAATACCACAAAGAGGTTTACATGTTGAAGAAATATGAGTCATAAGGTGTTTTCATCAATTTATTACAATTAATGGAAATTGGAAAGTTCAAATCCAAAACGCAAATGATATAACATCATTTGTATAGAAATCTTCTCGGTAATTTAATGTGCTTTATTAACATCTAAATTATATTAAATAGATACATGGACTAAACTCCAATCTAGCCCACTGGTGCTTAGACGAATGCGCTTGATAATGTGATTCTCAGTTTGTCGGAGGTTCTACAAATGTTCAGACAATGGAGGCAAAACACGAGAGTTTCATGCCAGACCAAATTTTGGCTGCCGTCAAGGTGCGAATTTAGGTTAGCTGCAGTTTAAGATTTGTGTATACTTAGTACAAAAATGCCTGTGTATCACCATAAAACAAGCAGTTAGTCCAATCGTCGACAATAATATTGAATTTGAATTTCCCAATGAGTATTTCTCTTATTTATAGCTTAAAATCCAGTTTCGCCACTGGCATAACAGTTCCTCTAATTTCATAATCCGCAAATGTCAAAATGTACCAGTAGGCTATACTGGAGTTTTCCCGACACTAAACTACTTGCTATACATGTTCAACCTGGAATTGCAAATGTACACCGCAATAATCTATTGAACAGTTACTTACGAATATTTAAGCAATATAAAACTTACAAGAAAATATTTATTTATCTGTTAAATGTTCTGGATTGTTTGATGTTAATACTGTTCTGAATATCGTAAATAACTAATTTGTGAAAAACGTCAAAATATGGTTCTTTTCCGTATAAACAAACTATAATTTGGAAAACTCATGGCCGCGGGAATACTAATGGCGGATTTCATCACGTGATACGTCCACTCAAACTTTTGACAAGTTATAAAATGCCAATGTCTTATTTTGACATTAGTAACCTTTTGGGGTGAAATTCGGTGCACGGTCCGGTCCATTTCGCATCCGCTGCGAGCGAAGTATAGTTATTTACATTACAAGCTGCGAAAGCTTACTTTTAGGTGTGAGGTGTTTTTGAATGGCCGAGGCGAAGCGTAAGCGTAGCCGAGGCTGTTTAAAAACTCCGAGCACCTGAAAGAGCTTACGCAGCGTGTAATGTATTAAACTTTTCATTCTCCCCTCGATATTTAATAAAATACAATGACTTTTGTGATTATAATAAAATTAGTAAGACAGGTGGCTTGTCGTTAACGTTACTTTGGTAACAATACAAAACCATTATTTTATGACATTTGTCAAATATCATTGAATACTCTGTCATAATTTAACATGAATTTCATTAAAGAAGCTGCAAACATTGCGTGCAGAAGTTTGTTGCCGGACAAATCCAAAGGTCGGTACAATCAAGCTTACGAACGTTTCATGGCATGGTGTGCAACGAATGATGTTGACATTTTTGCTTTTTGTCGTCCAGGGCACGAAAGTTTTTCATACCTAGCAACCCATCACTTAGCATGTTTTACTTTCGCTTTCAATTGCCTTATCAAAATCGAAAATGGCACTTTCGTAGAGGGGAGAATGAAAAGTTTATAGTTCGATCAGCGTGTACGTCAAAATTATGTGGTTGGCGCTTGCCGCTATCGTCTCATAATGTTTAAAGCAATGCGTTGCTCTCTCGGCGGTGGTCCAGGTTAATGGTTTATGTTAGTTGTTAGGTCTTGATATTTTTTTTTAGAGAAAAAATACGAGAGAGCGTTTGTTCAACGATACATTTTTATGTTCACTGTTACATTTTTGCGCATGCGCACTAGACCGGACCGTGCACCGAATTTTTACCACTTTTTGTAACTGTGATTATATTGCAGGTTAAGTTTTACTTCAGTCTGTGTCAAACAACAAACAAACCCTAACCTTTTAATCTTCAATTTGACAGAGACTGACATTACACTTCAGTACTGCCAAACGTTATCAAGGCCTGCTCAGAATAATTTTTTTTTATCTCATGGTATAATCTGTAGTGTAAGTTGCCTTTTTTATGAATAAAACATTATGTGTGAAATCGACATTATGTTATTATTTCTTATTTAACTTTTCCACGGCCGTGGGTGTTCACGCGGAACTTTTTCCTGCGAAACTTTTTCCTGCGGATTTATTTCCCGTCGGCACTTTTTCCGGCGGAACATTTTCCGGTGGA
Source organism: Agriotes lineatus (assembly GCA_940337035.1). NCBI lineage: Eukaryota > Metazoa > Arthropoda > Insecta > Coleoptera > Elateridae > Agriotes > Agriotes lineatus. The sequence continues at coordinate 18,011,918 of OW679197.1, forward strand.
ACTTTTTCCGGCGGAACTTTTTCCGGGATTCGTCAAAGTTATATCAAATGTATTTTCCTTTTGTCAAAACAATTTCACAACGTATCAAATGCGTTTCCTTTTTTCAATCCAACTAAACTATATTTATTTAAATAAATATAATGACTTTATATTCATTGCTGCTGCAATAGAATAATTCCGACCTCTTATCTGAGCATTTCGTAAATGAGTGGTGTATTTCTAACAGATCTACCAGAAGATACTCTTGAGTAGACTTGAACTGCAAATTCATTCATAAAAAATTTTGTTCTCTCTTGTGCATCATCCTGTTATAATGTATAGCATACTCAAAGCGCTTTTGTATCACATCTGGCTTATGTCTTCTTTCTGGTACGTAAGTATTCGTTTTATGGAATAGTGAAACTCCTTCAGTGCCCGGTTAATTGTGAATATCGAAACTCGCAAACCTGGCCAATCAGTTAAATATTTTTGTCGTACGACTCGAAGCATCAACACTTCGAGTTAAACTGTCTTCCCACAGCACAAGAAGACAGTCTATGATTCAGTGAATTAATAATTAACTCACGCACCTCATTGCTTATCTTGCTGTTTTGCGTTTTTGCACGTTTCATGTTTGACAGATGTTGAAGGGAAACTCAATTGACACAAATGGAAATTGTTTTGATACAAAGGGAACTTGTTTGATAAAAGATGAAATACATTTGACAAATGTGAATCTCATTCGATAAGTGGGGAAATACAATGGGAAAACCCTGTAACATCATTATTTCGGTTACGAGGCGTTTGAGCTGTAGGTTGTGCTATGGTATTTGCTGTCCAAAGGGCTTCCTCTATGCTAGAATCTTTTGGCACTACTGCAATTGACCTTTTTGGTTCTTTTCGAACCTCCAGGTCACTGTAGCCCTGTGGGGAACACTCTCTTGCGTTTCTGGACCCCCCTTTTTACTGCTGGTACCGTTGAGTACTCCTTACCACTCCATAAGAATGTTTTTTACTTTATGGTAGTTCTGTCTTCCTCATCGTCTCAGGATTTTTATCTGCTCTTGTACCTATTTGGGATAATCATGAGTTATCCATACGTTCCTGCATTTTAATTTCTTGGCATTCATTAGTATTTCCTCTGACTGCATTTCGACAAGTAGTCCAGTAGCAGGATACAAAAAGGGGCGTTACCCTGCAAAAGGTCGGTTAGTTTAAACTGTTGGATATGTATTCAAGTTGGGGGGTCCTAATAAAAACTGCAAGTTTTTACATTTTTCGAGTTGCCGCTCGCGCCGCTATCTTGAAAAAATGGTGCTCACTACAGTTTTTCCGCATTATCTCCTTACCAGTGCATTATAGAATAAAAATAGTTATTATCAATACTCTAGAAGATAACTTTTGTTTGAAATATTTTTTTGTAAGTGTAATAAATACCGACCTTCAGCCCTGTAAAGTAGAGTGGATTAATGAAAATGTCAACAGCTCCGTAATGAGGTGATTTTTTTATGACTATTGTTTATTTATTGCATATTCACTGTTACTATTTTCCATTCACTTGTTTTTACACCACGAAAAGGTTTCACTATGTATTTTAAAATAGATGGATACAGAATATTTTCAGCGTATTATGGATGCTTCAAGTTTTGACCTATCAACGAACTGCGTTTATATCTCAGGTAGTCATTTAGGTATTTGAATTCCTAACCGTTGTGAGTTAAGATTATCCACTCATATTTCAAGAAATGTGCACCGCAAAGTAATACGACGACGAATTGAAAGAATACGTAAAATTTGAGCTTGTCCACTATCTATGTTCTTCGAAGAAAGAATGGGAAAGGGTAGAACATCGTCTGTGTACAATGTTTTTACCCTACTTTCGCATGATACAAGATTTGAAAATATCAAAATCTATGTAGTGGATGAAGGATATCTTCTACACCGCCATGATTCATTTCAACTATTAGTACGAATTACGTGCAATACATATGCTTCACAAAAAAGATTTCGGCGATCGAAAAAACTTACTTCCGCTAATGTTGCTAAAGTATTCAAAGAACGAGGACGTAAGTCCAGCAAGAGATGCTGCACGCTATTACGGGTTGAGCACATACCACCAACTCCAAGCATGGTATAATATTAGATTATTATAATTGTGCAGTAAAAGTCAATGTTAAAAATAATCTTGAATTAGATTGTTCTATTGTGGATGCAATAAATTTAACGGTCATTTAACGTAGCGTCAGTGCTTGAGTGATTGTGTCTTGTGCTAATGGATTGATTTTCTATTACAAAGAAAAATAATAGTAAGTTCTACAACGAGATTTTGGATTTGGGGCAACTAGGTAACGTTTTATATAGTGATTAATTGAATTTATAGTCTAAATTTAGCGTTAAATCGAGTGCATGGTTATTTTAGGTATTTATATCGTCAAACTGTATTTTGGTTATATTATTTAGTTTAAAAATAATTTTAATTAAGTAATATAAACTTATTTTGGATCAAATAATTAAAATTTATTTTGAGGGTTAATTCAAGTTCTTATAATAAAACCCAACAACCTATTAGCTTTTTTGGTAATGTAATCTATATGGCTATTATTTATTTCGTTATTTGTGTAAAATGCAATTTCTGTTTGGCAATTAAGTACAAGCAGGACATGCGCAACAGCGGTGGTTGGGGCGCATCCCCAGCAGCCACCCAGGATGGACGAGCGGAGCGGAGAAATCAGGGCGAACTGTCCAACTATGCGGCCGTCCCTTAGAAGTTTTATTCTATAAACTTGTTTTTCATATTTAATAAATTAGTTAGTGAAATTAAAAGAAGTATTTATTTATAAACAATTACATAGCCACAATAAGCATTACACTCGTAACTTTTCAACTACTTGACAGTTATCTTGTTTGGTCTGACATGTACAGGGTGGCTAGATAAGAATGCAAAGTGCTGTATCTCGGAAACTATTCGTCGTAACGACTTTCGGTAAAAAAAATCATGACCGAAGTGGCCAAAAGAAGACCGTGGAAAATATTTTAAGATTTCCAAGATGGTCGCCAGGGGGCGTAACCGCCATCTTAAACCTTTAAAGTGATTTTTCACTGAAATCCACCTAGTAAATGTTACCAAAAGATTTATGATTATTAAAGCTAAGCTTTACTCGAGTAATTTTTGTTAAACACTTTTGACTTATCTATTAAAATAAAGTGGTGGGGGGTAATTTAATGTTTTTTTAAATAAACAGCTGTAACTCCTAAACCACTGAACGGATTTTAACAAACTTAGGCTGGTTGGAAAAAGCATTTATTCTTCCATAAAACCCATCTTACCTGTGATATGTCTAATTCTTAGTGATGCCGCTATAGCGCGTTTTTTGATATAATAACAGAAAATTGTAAAATCCTCTAAAAAATTAAATGCAATAATATGATTTTTTTTTCATAGAAATGTAGTGAAATGATACCTAAATAGGCTAGTAAAAACCGTATCTCGATATCTTATTCGTAGCCTGAAATATCGAAGAATAGTATATTGTATGTTAAGAGCTGAAAGTGCATTCTTGTCGCTTGCGCATGAATATTGCTGGTTGAGACGAAGTCGAAACCAGCAATCATGCAAAAGCGGCAAGCGCACTTTTAGCTCGGAACATACATACTATTTTTTCGACGACTGAGCATATTATTAAAGGAAAATTAAATTTCATTTTATCGCAAAAATTAATTGACAATCAAGTTAACATTACTCGCGCAGTCTATTAGACATGTGACGCGATTATTTCGACAAATGACAGGCATTGTCAAGGAAACATTCGGACGTGGCTACCTATTTTGTTCACGCGGAGACCCAAAACGCTCGGCGAACGGCAAAATGATAAAACGCACGCTCAGCGGCAAATGTCAACTTTCTGTTGTCAAATGACAGTGAGAAAAATCTACTTTCGATGTCAGTCGTCGAAAAAGAAAATTTAGTTATCATATAATTTTAAAAAGACGTTATTACACCGATATTTATTGTTATTTATTTGTCTTTTTTCAAGATTCAATGATAAAATTTCATAATTTAATAATTTTTAAATAATAATAGTATTCTTAGTTCAAATAATAAAAAAAAACGTGTAGGGGCATAATAAGAAAAAAGGGCCGATTTTGAAATAAAACTAATGCCTCCTTAAATGCTCGAACTGTCTTCCATCACACTCAATGCATTGTTGGAGCCGCTCATGCGTGGACATTACAGCAGCTTCAATTTCTGGTCTTGAAAGGCTACGAATGGCCTCTTGTATTCGGATTTTCATGTCGTCTCTCGTTGTTGGTGGAATTTGATAAACAATATCTTTCAACCGACCCCATAGATAGAAGTCCAAACAGGTGAGGTCTGGGGATCGGGGTGGCCAAGGAAATAGACTGCCTCGCCCAATCCACTTCTGGTGATATGTTAGATCTCAATGTTCTCACACATTTCTTGAGAAATGTGCTGGGCAACCGTCTAGTTGCAAAAACATATTTTGCCGTAATTGCAAGGGCACATCTTCTAATAAAATAAGCAATTGGTTTACCAGAAAATCAAGGAACACGGCACCAATTAGTGGTTGATCAAAGAAATAGGGACCTATAATAGTTCCGCCCAGGATGCCACACCACACATTGAGACTCCAATGGCCTTGATGTTGGACCTCGCGCAACCAGTGAGGATTGTTGTCAGACCAATAATGCATATTATGCAAATTAATGTTTCCATCATTTCTAAAAGTGGCCTCATCCGTCCAAAGAATTTCGGATAAAAATTCTCTATTTTCCCTAATCATGCCCAACATCCAATGACAATAATCTCTCCGTCGGTCAAAGTCTTCGTGATTTAAGGCTTGATGTAAAACCATATGATATGGGTGCAGTCTAAAAATTTGAAATAACAAACACATTGTGAAACATGTAAGGTAGTATTTTTAGTGACATAAAAACTTACCTGTGATCCTTTAAAATGTTTAGAATAGTAGTACGTGAGATACCCAACGCGCGAGACATTGCTCTCGTACTAACGTGGGGATTCAATTCCACGTCTGCTAAGACATTAACAATATTGTCTTCCGTTGTTCTAGCAGAGTGTCTTCGCAACTGAGCTCGAAAGCTGCCAGTATTACGCAAATTTTGCACTAAACGCGGAAAAATTCTCGCATCGCGTAAACGCCGATTTGGATATCGAGCTCTGTATACTCTTTGAGCCAATGCCGCATTTTGAAGACATTCAAAATATACCGCAATCATATCGACAGCTTCATCATTTGTAAAAGGCATTTTAATAGTTTCAAGGCCTTACTTGTGTGTGCAACGAACACAAATTACACTGTCTCTATAAGTATAATTTTAATATTTGTTGACAAGTTGATTTTAGGCATTTATTTTTCCTCCATGGCCTACTCTTCATATTCTGCCTACCTTGCACTTGCATACTAGCTGCATTGGTTATTATGCCCCTACACGTATTTTTTTTTAATTTTTTGAACTAAGAATACTTTTATTATTAAAAAATTATTAAATTATGAAATTTTATCATTGAATCTTGAAAAAAGACAAATAAATCACAATAAATACCGGTGTATAGCGTCTTTTTAAAATTAGATGATAACTAAATTTTCTGTCTTCGATATTTCAGGCTACGAATAAGATATCGAGATATGGTTTTTACTAGCCTATTTAGGTATCATTTTACTACATTTTTATGAAAAAAGTCATATTATTGCATTTAATTTTTTAGAGAATTTTGCAATTTTCTGTTATTATATCAAAAAACGCGCTCTAGCGGCATCACTAAGAATTAGACATATCACAGGTAAGATGGGTTTTATGGAACAATAAATGCTTTTTCCAACAAGACTAAGTTTGTTAATACCCGTTCAGTGGTTTAGGAGTTACAGCTGTTTATTTAAAAAAACATTGAATTACCCCCCACCACTTTATTTTAATAGATACATCAAAAAGTGTCAAACAAAAATTACTCGAGTAAAGCTTAGCTTTAGAAACCATATATTTTTTGGTAACATTTACCAGGTGGATTTCAGTGAAAAATCACTTTAAAGGTTTAAGATGGCGGTTACGCCCCTTGGCGACCATCTTGGAAATCTTAAAATATTTTCCACGGTCTTCTTTTGGCCACTTCGGTCATGATTTTTTTTACCGAAAGTCGTTACGACGAATAGTTTCCGAGATACAGCACTTTGCATTCTTATCTAGCCACCCTGTACATGTCAGACCAAACAAGATAACTGTCAAGTAGTTGAAAAGTTACGAGTGTAATGCTTATTGTGGCTATGTAATTGTTTATAAATAAATACTTCTTTTAATTTCACTAACTAATTTATTAAATATGAAAAACAAGTTTATAGAATAAAACTTCGAAGGGACGGCCGTATAGTTGGACAGTTCGCCCTGATTTCTCCGCTCCGCTCGTCCATCCTGGGTGGCTACTGGGGATGCGCCCCAACCACCGCTGTTGCGCATGTCCTGCTTGTACTTAATTGCCAAACAGAAATAGCATTTTACACAAATAACGAAATAAATAATAGCCATATAGATTACATTACCAAAAAAGCTAATAGGTTGTTGGGTTTTATTATAAGAACTGCAAAGCCTTTTCGAAATCTCAAAACACATATGTGTTTATATTACTCCTACATTAATATTATCACCAATTATGCATATATTATAGGGAATCCACAATATTCTGTTTATATCAAAAGAGTAGATGGAGTGCAGAAAAGATTTATTAAACATATTTATATGAAACTGAATATACCCATCAATAGTTATAATAGTAGTCTTCAGCAGCAGGGGATGCTATGTTTGGCAGAGAGACGTAAAATAGCCGATGTAATGCTTCTCTACTAAATAGTAAACTCAGTCATTGATTGTCCCTAAATTTTACAATACATTAATTTCAACGCTCCACCTCGCTCTTTACGATTACCGCCATTGTTTAACATCCCCTGTTTTAACACATTTGCATTCAATAACTCTCCTATCTTAAGAATGTGCAGAACATACAATAATTTGTTGACGACCGTATAGTTGGACAGTTCGCCCTGATCTCTCCGCCCCGCTCGTCCTTCCCGGGTGGCTGCTAGGGATGCGCCCCAATCACCGCTGTTGCGCATGTCCTGCTTGTACTTAATTGCCAAACAGAAATTGCATTTTAAACAAATAACGAAATAAACAGTAATAGAGAAGAGGTGACACAACTAAGGTAGTTAATATTAACACATCCATTCAGCAAATGAAAAAGGGCACGCATTGTTTCAACGGGGTTAGTCCTGGTTATTAGTAATTTCAGCGTTACATAAGTTTTTCAATGATAGGAAACGTCAAAGTGATGTACGTTTGTTGTGATGACAAAGCCTTCATTTATTGAAGTATTTCATAGTAAAGATAAGTCAGTCTTTAATATTGAGATACAATCAATATAAAGTCTCATACCGGGTGGCCATAAACATCTGAGATCCCGGTAGCCATGGAATTAGCTACTTATAAATATTGGTTAGCATTATACATATTTCAATTATAATAAGTATTGGTATGAAATGTAATAAAATGCAAATGAGAGGAGGGGAATGTGTCCCAGATTCTGCAGTTTAGCCTACGACTCGATTATAAACATCTCCTGTTCTAATTTCAATACGTATTGCAATCTGTAATAATTTTTGACAGATAAGAATTTTAGTTGTGATGACATTAATGACATTTAGTTTAGTTGGATTCATCACTTTAATAAAGCGGTGTTGATTCCAAGGGTAATGTGATATCAGATGTTTATGGCCACCCGGTATAAATAACCAAACAAGACATTATATCAAAAGTGCTGTATTTACAATATCTTGATAAATGGTACAGAGCGATTTTTTTAAAACTGAATTGCAGCAGGCTCTGGATAGCTTGAATTAGTTGGCAGTACTGAAGTGCATTGTCAGTCTATATCAAATTCCAGGTTAGTAGGTTAGGTTTTGTTGGTTATTTGACACACACTGACGCAAAACTTAACCTGCAAATCTCGAATTTGACTTGACGGACAATACACTTCGGTACTGCCAACTGATTCAGGCTATCCAGGGCCTGCTGCAATTCAGTTAAACAAATCACTCTGCATATTACAAATTGGGGACCAGCTTGTGTGGTATGATAAAGAATATACTCCAATAAAGGATAATTGCTATACCTCGATGCAGAGGTATTGTTATGGTAGCATCTTAAGACTGCTAGTTTATTTATGAAAGTTAATCCCTGGGTACGATTATCTATAGAATGATAAAAATACCTAATTATTAAAAACATTCAAAGATGAATTTAAGTATAAAAAGAACAGCATAATTATTCAAAGATTCATTTAGTAAATTTGCAGACTAGAATTCAAATTCAGTTATACAATTCAGATTAAGAAACAGAAAGGTTTTAACATAAAGATTAGATAATGATTTAATGAAGGTGGAAAGCAGAAGTCGAATAACTATTTGAAAAAGTCATTCAATATGCCAAAAATGAATAAATTGTACTAGTATTTAATCCAAGAGTGTTAAAATTTAAAAAAAGTGGATGAAATATATTACTATGGTAACTTGTATAAAAAAATTACGAAATTTTGATGCTAAAATTGTAAACGTATTTTTAATAGAAGTAAAATTTTGAAAATATAAACCCTTTTATAACAAATTTATTAACAAAAATATTTATCTGATTGGTGTATAAGAGGGGGTACTTAAGAATAAATTAACGAAATATGGAGACAAAGTGAATTTTAAATACTCGCTAAAATGGATTAATGGAAAAGGAGTTGTATGGTAGGAGTACAATAACTTGTTGAACTGCTACAAGCTACAAAATAGTCTTTGCTGGGATTGGATGCTATACTGAGTTTATTGTTGGCTGGTTACATCTTGTGGATTGGATAACAGGCATTATATTTATTGGTAGTGGACTTCATCGAGCTTCTTATTGGAAGTTGTAGACATCATGTGAATTGGACAAAATGCATTACAGTCACTGGTAATGGACCTCATTGAGTTTCTTGTTTGGAGGTCTGTGAGCAGACGGAGTACGCTTGGTTCAACGAAGAGGCTGATTGGAATGTATGGTGAAGTAACAACTACAGGTATTTGTTAAACGATCTAAAAAAGTAAAAAGTTATAATAAACTGGATAAGATATTTAAAGTAGCTACTTACATTTTCCAAGTTTTTCAAATGATATGGATTGTAGCAAATATGATTTCGACTGACTTTCTACTTTCATAATTTTTGACGTTGACAGTTGTAAAACTGTCATATTTTTAAAAGTAAGTTTTATTGTACAACTATCAAGTATAATAATTTTGATAATGCACAAACCTAACCTGATTTGAGAGAAAATTTAATAAACTCAATAATCAAGAATTTTATATTAAACAGAAATTTGTTGTATTCTCAAAATTAATACCATACAAGCTTATATAGTCTTTGATCTACCCGAGCTAGTTAAATCAAATAAACCAGATAGCATCAATAAAGGACAAGTAATGGATTAGGAGTATATTACAGGTTGTAATATAATTTTGTCGAGTGTAACAAATAGTTACAAAAAGTTACTAATGTCAAAGTGATACTGAAATTTTATAATTTGTGAAAAGTATCTCTGTTATAGAAAATCCATAGTACTTTGCTAAGCTGGAGGGACTAGCTAAATTATTCTCAACAACTTTTATTTACTTTACAAATGAATAATAGCGAACTGCGAAATTTTGCTTTGGCTTTGGTATTTTTTTTATTGCTAACTGTGCCTTACATCGTTAACATTGCACATGCAGAGCCCGTCCAGAATTACAAATGAAGTGAATGGAGTACATAATTTTTTCGGCATACAATGGTATTACAACCTAATTCTCGGTTAAAGATTAATGTACGAGGTTTTCTAATTAAGATGATGAATATTATACTTTCTACTGAAATTGTGAACTTGTTAAGCACTAGTGGTGCAATACAGTAGACGTACAAAAGCCGAAAACCTAAAAAATGTACAATGTTTATCTACAAATTACCGGGACATCAAATTACGGCCTTAAACGAGAATGGCCCTAAACGCATCCAGAGAAAGGCCGCAGAGAGGCAGTTTTCTGTTTGGAAGAATAAAGCAAGCGTTTTCCACTTTGGTGAACTTTTTCTATCACCCAATACGGTTTTATGGCTGGGAATGTCCGATTGAATTCGATCAAATAAAGCTGAACGCCTAGTGATTAAATAGTCCAACAACTTCAATGGGAATTTTAAATTCGGAGCGGTTCACATACGTACAGAAGTTAATCGAATGTTGCGCTTCTTCCTGTTTGGACTGCACTTAAACCTGCCGTTGTGCAGCTCATACGCACACCTCTCTCGGGGTTGTTATTTATAGACTTAGCCCAGCGATTTATGTTTATTCTGAAATATGGGTGGATTAGTGACATAAATATAGCGGATGAACTCGAACCCTTTAGGCCACTAGATTGGTGAAACAAAGTACAGGTTTAAATGAGTTTGTCGGCTCATAGAAAGCAGCTTATAGTTGCATATTAAATGAGATCGTGTAATATACTATCCGCTTTGGAACTTTACGGTTCGTGAGCGCCAAACTTTGTTTGTCTAGGTCTGCATGGCAACAATGCGCATTTTTATATTACCAACATAAAGAACATGAAAAAAGACGAGTTCAAAGATGTTTGACGTGTTTTCGCCAAACTTCAGTTGGATCATGTGAACGTTACGTTTGATGTTTAACATTTACTACAGTTTTATATAGACAAAATTTGAAATGATTCTACACGCTAAAGGAAATAACAGTCAAAGATGAAGCAGTAGTTTTATAATAAATACTTTAATTCTATCAATAGCAAATGTGAACTGAACAGATACTCTGACGCATTGAGATAGTTACTTTCCTTAATTATTCACTATAGTAACAGTTTCAAAAAAATACAATGACGAAAGACAATTAACGCTTTAACGCTTTAAAGACGAGGTAGCAAACTAAATTCCAGATAGAGTTGCAAGAGAAATTCTCTCTCTTCTCTCTATCTCTCTATCTCTCTATCTCTTTCTGTCGATCCTTAACCCTATAATAAGGGTGATGGGGCACTGCCGTGCTCAATTTTAATAAATTTTGGGCCATGTGGGTCACACCATGTAGACCATGTGTCACAAGTTGTTGCATTTGGTTCGTCCATTTTTTTTCCTTCTCCAGTCCTTCCTTCCATCACGAGCTTTTCCATAATATTGTTTTTCGTCTTGCTGTGTGACCAACAAATATCTGAAAAACTTATAATATTTAACAAAATGTTTCTGCATATTCAGATCTACCAATAGCGTGTCCAGCGTTTCGTTCAGGAAATACACAAACTACGGTTGCACATTTATATCCTTCATTTTTCTTCAACCCTGAATTCTTCATTTATGAGCTTTTCCTTATTCCATGTTTTTGATGGGTAGGGAAGACGAACGTGGATACTAATATGAGTTTGGTTGGTGTTGTCATGATAGTATCTCCCATATTTTAGTCTGTTTTTAATTTCCTGATTTTGCTATTGAGAACGGAATTTTAGCTTTCCAACCTCCACTGTCCGTTATTTCGGACCGATGGTAGACGAAACCTTGTACAACCTCAAAATCTCCAACATTTTACGATTGAGACTCATTATTATTTGGTCCATCTATTATTTATCGTCACCTTGGGTTTTCTGGCATTCAGTTTCCGGAAACATGTCTAGTTAATTGTCGTTAGTCTAGTGATAACAGATTCAAGTTCTTCTTGGCTAGCTTCAATTATGAACGTACCCTCGGCTTAGCGTATAGCAGTAATACGCCTGTCGCCTATAAACACTCTACAGGAAAGACTAGAAGTGGTTACTTACATACATAGACCAAATATAGACCAAGTGCGGGAGAATAAACCATTGATGATAAACTGTGCAGAAGAAGCAATAAGAACACGACAGGGCAATAAAAAACCTTGCACCTGAAGGAATGCATGGAAACTACCTATTTCTGTATCCAGCTTTTCCTTTAGAAGTAGAACTATAGTAACTATCAGTCTAGGGATACTACCTGATAAACCAGATCCTATGGTCGCCATGCTCCTGTATCTACCATGTGATGTGTTGCAAGCCCCGAAATTATAATTGTTGAGTCTCAGCGCGTCTGGATCTTATTATGTGACAAGACCATGGCTCTTTAGCGGTCGACTGACAGGCGCCAGCACGTATCATATTCTTGAAAAATTCAGTTGACAGATGTAGGAGACTTGCCAAATATTCACTTCCACCAACTGAAGCTGTGACGTGAAGAGTCTAGAAGCAACCCGAGCGAACTCTACGGCGATTCCTCCGAGTCGCTATGTTGCAATTAACGTTGCAGCTCAGCTAGGCGTTTTTGTCCCCAGGAGCATGCAGTCCTCCCAAAAGTTGGCTGTTTTATTTTAAATTTTATGTACATAATGTGTTTTTAATTACTAAATGTAAGTTATCCATCTGGCATGTAAACATACCAAAATTTAATTAGAACAGGAACAGCCGTTCAATGTATTAGAACTGCATTATTACAGGAAAGGGAAGAAGGGCTAAAATAATAAACTCTACCATGTCTTCAAAAATTAGCTGACGTATATCATGCTGTAGAAATCCAAAATTGTATCTCTGATGGAAAATATGCTCAAATAATCTCCACAAGCTCTCAAATGCTAAGCTAACAGATGGGCGAAATACAGCTTAGTAAAGTTTTTCAAAATCTATATAACAAATTAGAAAAATTAGAGCAAGTACTTTCTACCCTAATTTACTTACATTTGAACACATCGTACTGGATCAAGGTCAACATATTGAAAAGTAGAAGAAAGCTACAATACAAACTGCTCAAATAAGCCGGAAAGCAACAAGGTCAAATGAAATGAAAACCTTATTTATAACAATGAAGATAAGAGACAGGAGTGCTAATATGCTTAAATTGGAAAGATAAATAGTTGGCAGATGTTTTGTGGTTTTGAAAGTTTATGTTACTGTACGAATAAGTGGAACTGCACTTTGATTAGCAAATGAAAACCATACAGTTAATTTAAGAACTCTATTAAAATAGCACTAGTAGAAATACATTTATGTGGGCAACGGTGGAAGGCCGGAGCCACTGGCAAGACTGGTAGGTTGCAAGGGAACAGTTAGTAGGAGTCCAGATCTAACTAAATACAGAGGTTTTATTTTGTTCTCAGTGGAGAAACGTTACCGTGTCAATATTGGGCAAATTGCAACGGTTGTTGGATAATCAACTTCCCGAGAACGCAGAATATATATTTCAAACTTCAAACTGGTTGCACCGATACTCGCATACATTGCATGGGTAATTCTGTATCTTCTACGCCTTGTAAGGCAGCCGTCCTATCGACGCTCTGTACACCAATTTACCGTTTATCAATTCTTCGGCATCTCGACAAATCCCCGAAAAAAGCTTTCCGTTCATCGTGTGTAGATTCCCAAAGCCTGCTCGTAGATATTCTGGGACTGCAGTTATCAATTCTTTAAATGAAGTTTTGGAGAAGTCCGCAGAGCTACCGATTTTCAACTGTTTTTGAAGTCCGAGCTCGCTGCATTTGCAAGCCCACAAATCGCAGTTAACTTTGGTAGTAGCCGATCCCCTATCATGGCTAACTTTCCATTCAGGCCCGATGATGGACTGTCATTTAATGTGTTATATCCATCGAAGTCATTTATGGTGTACTACCTGATTCACGTGTGATTTTCCACCAATTATAGTATATATTTTATATTTCCAGGGAAATATTTTTCATTGGTAATACAGCAGTGCAGATGACTTTTGAAGTCAAGCATTTTAGAGATTACCAAACTTAATATGAATCTATTCCTGTCGCTTCGTATGTTCCTATGTACAATTACATATTTTGAATATTACCAGCAATACTTCCTCTTATTTTCATCTACTATCTCCTTCACCTTTCAGTACTTAGCACCCTTTAAGCTAGGTCCATGTACAAGATCTAATTAATTTGTTTTCTAGCAACAGTAACATCTATGATAGATACATACGGGCTACGTGGACCTAAAATGTCAGTTTAAAGCATCATCCATCTCATGATGATGCAACATCTGGTGGTAGCGGTTAAGTACTTTTATTTATTTACCTAGATTAGAGCTGAAAACAGGTCTAATCCAAACTACATGAACCAAGAACCAATTGCTTGAGAAGATTCAAGTCGGCCCCAGATAGAAATTGAACCTTTATTTTCATTTTAGGTCTGCTGAGCAAATATAACAGATCTCTGTCGTTATTCTGACAGAATGCTCTTATTCTATATCAGAAAATGAAGCAGAGAACTAACACACTGGCCGCAGATTGTATTTAGAAAATAAATATCAATATTTGCACTTGAAGCTGAACATTACGTAGAAGCTAATATCAATTGACATTAAACAGCCATGGAAATATCTTCCATTGAAGGTCTCAGTTTAGTAAGAAATATCTTGTGCAACTGAATAACCATTATATTTCATTTAGGGTTTGCATTACCGTTGTTTTGTTGCGTAAATCGTTTTATTTTATTATGCATATTATATATGCTTCAGTACAAAAAGCGTTGTTCTCTACATCATGTGCAAGCAGACACCTCAAAAATAAAGAAAGAAGTATGAGTACATAATTCTGTATTTTTAGTTAAAAGGTAAACATTTCCCTTCTGTTCAGCTGTAACATAAATAATTCATAAAATAGAATTTACTTTGTGTAAAGTAAAATCTATTTTTAGGATTGTGAGGATAGCTGCAATGTGAGATTGTGTTCAAAGATGAATTTTCGAATGCTTTGTTTTGTTCGTCAACTTTAAAGGGTTTTCCTTGGTTCCTTTATAAAATCAAGCTGAATGACGTACGAAATAAAGGATATTTTGCAACGATCACAATAACCTGCCTAAAAATAAATCTTAGCTTGCACCTGCATTTTAATATTTTTATATTTCATTTTGTGGTTCTCACATAGCGCACTTGACTTGCAATTTCTAAGCAAAGAACAATTAGAAATTGTCTTTATCATGATCAGGAACCCTCCGGTGTGTACTCGAATCCCCAAATGATGGTCTAATTAATGAAATTCTCAATCGGCAGCCACCGAACGCTTTAGTTAATTAAAACACGAATCTTTTGAAGTGTAGCAAACTTGTACTGAGTCCCCTCAGCAGCATTATCTGTCAATCACGTATTTTCGAGTACGGTATATTAGGCAAGTCGATAATTAATTACTCAAAAAAATTTAAAAAAAACCCACTGAAGGCATTTTAAATACAGGATCCCAGACTATATAAAACTTAATTTTTACACAGAGGCAAGTGCTGCCCTGTGGGTCGATGACGTCTGTTAAACTTAGAACCAACTTTTTAATAAATCAATCACCCAGGCTGACAGTTTCCAGGCTTACTTAAATGGAAAAAAGCGTCGGTATATCAAGCCCAAATTAGAAGCTGGTACAGGTTATGCCTGTCTCGGTATCAAACTACACGTTTTTCTGTTGAAAAAAGTGAGTTACAAATGTACTAATGGCAGTCTTGTTGATATTCTGTACCTGTATTTTCAAAGTAACAATAGGAAATAATTGTTTTAAAATGTGGAGGCCGTTCACGTGGTTAAGTTGGCTAGAGGTCAGCAACAAGACGAACATGGGTTCAAATCTGGTAATCAGCGGTGATTTTAAAACGAAAAGTTGCTATGGCAAGATTTGCAACACGCAGTATATGGAAGCATCACAAAATTGACAAAACCGATACACGTGTATGAGTGCGTTAGGTCAGTTTAAAAAGCGCACCGCCACTGCAGTTTTATATACACTGAAAGGGGTTGGCAACTCATTGAACTTCTTTGCTCTGAGTTCATAAAGCAGTTAGCGTCCAGCCTATTTAGCGATTTTCAAGGTACAGCCTACAAATCAGAAATTGTGAAATGTGTGTAATGATATTTAATTTCGGCCCCTGGTTGGATATAATATAATAATGTCTTTTATTTCTGGCATTGTACAACATATTTCGAGGAATTGAGATCGTTCTACCATCAACATCCTGTACAGCGATACTCTATATCGACGCAGGCTTGAGAAACCTCCTTTCTATCGATGATCACCATTGATGTCTTAAAATAAAGCGAGTGCTTAAGGCTCATGCTGACCGTCTGATCTGCGCTCTAAATTCGAGAGTGAGTTATTTTGATTTGTTTTCAGCACCACCAGTCCAAGCTGCTGCGTTTCAAACTACGCTGAATATATTCCATTAGTCAGAACTGTATGTTGCAAATTGAATTTTCAATACGTTATTTTTAGTTAAACAATGCATGTTGAGTAATATTTAAGATTTGGCCGCTCGATGAGAACCTAAGCTTTGAGTGATTTTCCGATGAGAAGGCAGGAAAGCCTTAAGCAAACTGGCTTCTAATCTTGTTTCTACGTTTAATTATACCAGAGAAAACATATATTAAGTGTATTACCACGTCAGACACAGGTGAACTTATTAAGGATTGTTTTATTAGTAGTATATATGTTTTTTAATATGTGGGTTTTCAAATTAGAGCACTGATTTGTAAAGCAGAATACAATTACGCGAATCCTTGAAGAAAAAAGAGCATTTTTTCTGTAATTACATCTCAAGGTACCATACACACACACACACACACCCACACACCCACACACACACACACACACACACACACACATATACTTTCTGTAATCGAGAAGAATCATCCTGATGTGAACCCCCACTCCTCTATCTTCGGCAAATATATCAGGTGGCGTCTAGAACATATTACAAGGATTTATGCTCTTTCAAGGTACAATCGAGAGCTAGCCTTTTCTCATGCTATTTCTTTCTCTCCCCCCCCCCCTCTCTTCACAGGGCTACTCGGCCTACCTACAAACAGGATTTTAGAATTTTAACTTTTCTAGTTAAATGTTAGCAATTATTGTGATTAATATCAAGAAATCCACAACAGCTTTTCCGATGAATTCTTCTACTCCAGCTGACGCGGTGACAAATAGTGTATCTTTCTTGAGTCTTAATAGAGCACCTTGTTTTGTGATTTATATAATAATTTATGTTGATGTTATCTCTATATAATAAATTGACTTACCTTTGTTATAACGTTAACTTACTTCAATTAGTGAAGGCTTATTGAAACACACGAAACGCATAACCTATCGCTTTGACGTAAATTCTTCTTCTTCTTCTTCTTCTAGCCGTTTTCTATCATTCTGATATAGGCCTCTCTCATGTTTTGCCAGTTCTCTCGGTTTACAGCTACCTGGTACCAGTTCAGACCCGCTACTCTCTTCAGGTCGTCATACCAGCGTTGTTGTGGTCGTCCTACTGATCTTCGCTCTCCCCACGGTCTCCACCTTGTGACTCTTCGCTCCAATTTTCTGGGTGCCTGGCAACGTGTCCTGCCCAATTCCATTTGAGTGATGTAGTCCTTCTGATTATGTCATCTACTTTGGTGGCACTTCTGATCCAGGTGTTAGTTTTACGATCAATTAGCGGTATTCCTAAGAGTCTTCGTTCCATTGCTTTCTGGTGAATTTGCAATCTTCTAATTGTTCCTTTATTTAATACCCAAGTTCCAGAGCCATATGTGGTTATGGGGAGGATACATTCATTGTAAATTTTTCTTTTCAGGGGCATCGGTAGATTCATCTTAAGAACATATTTTAATCTGCCATATGCTGCCCATGATAGTTTAATTCTTCGTTGTATTTCCAGCTCTTGGTATTGTTTACTTGCTGTTACTGCCTGTCCCAAATATATATATGTTTCCGCTTTCGTAATGTCCTGTGTGTTTACTCTTATATTATTATTCGCATTGTCCTGGTTAGTCATGAATTTGGTTTTCGACATATTTATTTCTAGTCCTTGTTGTTTGGCCGCTTGTTGTATTTCCTCTATCATTGTTTTTAATTCTGATTCGTCCTGAGCTATAATAACTACGTCATCGGCAAACCTTAGGTTGTTCAATCGATCTCCTTCTATGTTGAGACCACGATGTTCCCATTTTAGCTCCTTGAATATGTCTTCGAGAACAAGAGTAAACAGTTTCGGAGAAATAATATCTCCTTGTTGCACGCCTCTGTTTATTTCGACTTTGTTTGACATATCGTGCATTTTTATTGTGATGGTCGCTTTGTCATATATATGTTTTATAATTTCTATATATCGCTGATCTATGCGTGCGTTCCTCAGTGACTTTATGATTGCCCAGTGCTCTACCGTATCAAAGGCTTTCCTGAAATCGATGAAAGCCAGCCACAAGGGTATGTTATATTCTGTGGTCTTCTCTATTATTTGCTTCAGTGTATGGAGGTGTTCGACTGTGCTAAAATGACGTAAATTACAATTTCCAAACTTTGACATTCTAGTAAGGAGGCCAAGAGAATTAATAATTATTTTCGTGGGACTGAGTAGGTTTATACCGACAAGTGACACCATCGTAATTAGCGGTGCTTCCTCAGTAGAACAACTCCTGTTGTCGCTTTCTTAGCCTGTGGAGTGAGGAACTATGACGTCACAAAGGTGGTAAAATGGTAGGTTTTAACAGTTTTTTTGCAAATATCTCGTTACCTGTGAAGTTTACTGTGAACTTTAACTTATACAAAATTAATCTACATTTAATTTACAATAAAAATGGTTTTATACATTTTTGCAATCCAGTAAAGGATTACGGAGGTATGGAGGGGGTAAAAATGTAACTTTTTCTGTTTGGAAAAAATTCAAAAATTACGCCTATGAACTCGTAATATTCGCTCCAAGTGTATTATATAAAGGGTTCAAGGAAGTGGGGAGGCGAGATGGTTATGGTGAAGCACCCAGTACCAAAGACGACATACTCGTACATTTGCGCAGATCATCCACTACTACACATATTGAAGTGAAAGTGGAAGATGGAATTAATGTCACTCTTGAACAAGCAAAATTTCTAACTAAAACTAAAAACAAGATGCAACTGATTGCTCTAATCACTGTACACAACAGCAAGCTGGCTGCAAAGTGATTCAGGCAGAAGGGGGTGCTGATATCAAGATCGTTTTTACAGCAATTGACGAATTAAAGAAGGAAACAGAGGCTATCGTAATTGGCAATGACACTGATTTATTGGTCTTGTTGGTTGTTCATGCTCCGGTCAACAAATAGTTGAAGATGATCGTACCGAAGAAAGGTAACCAAGAAGAAAAAGTTTACTGCACTGGTGCATACAGCGTGGTATCGGGGAAATGAAGGATGTTCTCTTGACAGCTTATACTTTCGCCGGATGTGATACGGTTTCTTCAATTTATAGAAAGGGAAAAATAACGCCTTCTGAAAAAGTGCAAAGTGACAATGATCTTTATACAAAGCTGTTGACATTTAACAACCCAAATGCAGACCCAGATGCGCTAGCTGATGCTGGAACCATTTCTTCCTTTCGATATTTGCATCAACAAATGCAGATAGTTTGGATACTCTGCGCCTTCAATGTTACTTGCAGACCATCGCAAAGGAGCCTGTACACACAAATCTTTCCCCCACTTTAGCAGCTGGACAACAACACTCTTATCGAGTTTACCATCAAGTGCAGCAATGGCTCAATGTCAATAAAGATTCGCTAAAATGGGGTTGGAAAAGGATTGGTGGTTATTTGCGTCCAGTTGCAACCACAAAGGCAGCTCTGATCCTGAAAAATGTCTCTGCCTCATTGTTTGCACTTGTAATACGGGGTGCGTCCGAAACTGTGAGCGTCGTCAGAGTGGCAAGAAATGCTGCAATATGTACAAGAATTTCTCCGGACATAGGTGCACCAACAGAGATGCACTAATTATTGACGACGGCATCGATGAAGATAATCTTCAACATGAAAAAGAGCTTAACGATTTTTAGGTTACTGATTGCTGTAATTTATTATTATGTAACTACCATGCACGTTGTACATACCCAATTCCATTGAACAACATTGAATTTACTGAATAGCATGTATTGTGAAGAAAAAAAAATCCCATTAGTTTTTGTATTAAAACTTATTAGATAAAGTGTGTAGTCAACCTTGTTTCAATGCTACCCACATGATTTTATATTTTAAAAAAAAATATGAAAAACGATGGAGGTAATTTAAGTAGCTTTAATTTTAAAAGCTCAAATGGGAAAGAGGAATACGATATGATGAATTATCTAAAAGGAAAAATAGGCAAAATGAAGATAAAAATGACAAAGGAAGGGAGCAATGTAGATATATTGTCAGATTCATACACATAGGCGTACATACACATACAAATGTTCCAATGTTAATGATGCGTTACTAAGTACTTTTTATAACGAAACATACTCTTTATAACGAAAAATACTCATTTTCAAGTGATTACGATGAATCCCAAGCTAACTAGAAAATAATGACATCATTGCCTCCTCAATATCTCCGTAACTCTTGTCTTGAAGTCAAAAATGCATAAGACCATTTTTATTGTAAATTAAATATAGATTAATTTTGTATAAGATAAAGTTTGCGCTAAACCTCATAGTTAACGAGATATTCGCGAAAAACTCTTGAAACCTACCATTTTACCACCTTTCTAGCTTTCCACCCCCCTCCCGCCTAAACCCGACGCGCAATGTTGTGCAACTTTTTACCATTTACTAAGAGGAGGGTACTAAACAGTTTGCTGCTGGGTAGAACTTTCTTTTTGGATGTTTGGTTTAAACCCTGGTTTTCTGTACTAAAACCTGGAACCAAGAATGTCCATCTTTGTGACGTCATAGCTCCTCACTCCACAGGCTGAGAAAGTGACAACATGATTTTTCATACTCAGGAAACACCACCGAATAAGAAGATACCACTTGTCGGTATAAACCTACTTAGTCCCACGAAAATCGTTATTTGACGAGATAATTTAGTTTGGCCTCTCTACTATTCACCTAGACATTAAATATCTTGAAAAACTTTCTAAGTCGATATATATAGAACTTCAAAACGCAAAAGTAAAGTGCGGATGTGTACTAGTTTGAACAGCCATTCATGCGAAATCAATAGGCATTATAGAAATTTCTGAAAACACTAAACTAGCTAACATCAACAGGAACATAAGGCAAGGAGATATGACTGTATTGGCCCCCGTTTTTTTTTTTGTATACTGGTCTACTAGCAACTACCTATCAGTTTAACCATGAGTCCGGTAGGTATGATTTTATGGCCTTTGACGGGTAGCACTAAACGAAGCCTGTGATTCGTGTTATACATTTGGCTGTACTGAAGTTTATTGTTGGTATCACTCTCTATCAAACTTGAAGTTGGCAGAGAAGGTTCTGCAGTTTATCTCAGAACTTCCAAGCGTATAACTCTATCACAGCATTTTGAAAGCAAATAGTTTGAGCTTATTTGTTAATAAATAATTGAAGTGGTTATTGCTCGTCTTCAGTTTACAAAAAAGTTGTACAACACACGGACGGTGTTCGCGTTTATGGCCTAGTTCACGTGTGTCGCTCTGGCGGAAACGACCGTAATGTCCCGGGTGACTATAAATGATTGTGATTTTTTTCTTAGGTTGGCACTGTTTACGTTGGTGGCACTGTACGTCTATGTCAAATTCGAGGTTAGCAGGTTCGGTTTTGCGTCAGTTTTGACACAGAATGACGCAAAACCTAACCTGCTAACCTGGAATTTGACATAGACGTACAGTGCCACCAACGTAAACAGTGCCAACCTAAGAAAATAAATCACAATCATTTATATTCACCCGGTACTTGTTCGGCCATAAATACTTAGACACCGCCCTAATGTCGTAAATGGCTATAACAGATTTCTCTAACATATAAGAAGGTACGATTAATTGGAAGATACATTACACGATATACATATTACGCTATATTCATAGCAAAGCAAAGGTGAGTCAATTGAAACTAAATTGAAAATACATTTTTAGAAGGTAAAAGATTAGAAATTACTTGAATGAACTTAAAGTAAGGAAGGTGGACATGTATGTTATCCTCTATCCGGCAAATCTCGGTTTACAACTGGGTTTACAGTCTTAACCTAGACCAGCTGTTCAGGCAGATGGGGAGGTTCGTTCGAGACACTCAAAATAATATATTGCTGTGATATGTGCTTTTACGTTTTGATATTAAAGTTAATTACGTAACTAACAAACTTTATTTGCCGAAGGATTTCCACAACACAAAGAGATTTCCTTGCCGCAGAATTTATCGAATTGTTACATATAGTAAAACTTAGACCACAAGTTAGTTTAGACATTAGATTATAAGAGATTATTATACTTAATGGGCATTTAACTCTAATAATTTAGGGCAAATACATGCATATTGCATTCCACATAACATTCAATTGCGTCTCGGAGGCATTTTAATTGCTTTCCCGGAAAATTTGAGGTTATTTTTAGCAATACCAAGCTGCAATATGAGTGGAATCCCATTTGTCACACAAAGATGCAGCAAGAACGAATAGAGACAGTTAAGTTAGTTCTAGGCAGCACAAAATAACACATTTGGACAAAGTTTTGTGCGAGACAGTGTACGTCTCAGTGGGTGTTATAATTACTAGTAAAAAAGTGCATAAAACCGGGCCACATCACCACAACTGGTGCACTGGAAACAAGTTTTGGGCCATCACTGCACGTCCGGGCTGAAATCATGTCGCGTCCGAGCTCAGCTGAAATCCGATCGTCGACAACTCAAGGTTTTAAGCCACAACTGTGGAAGTCGAAGCCGATAGCTAAGGAGCAAGTGTTATGTCCTTAATTGTGTGCCTACAAACACATAAAATTAGGTATGACACCTATCAGAGCTTCTGGTTTACATACCGGGGGGATCAGCAGCTGCGACAGGCCGGATTGGGCAGTGGAAATGCTATATGGAAGGTCCCACAGAAGCTGCATCTTAGAGAGATGATGGAAGGAAGTGTGCCTGGGCATCTTTGGGGTCTGTTTGTACTGGCTTAGTGATTGGGCTTCATTACATCAAGCAAAGGATGCAGGACGTTTTAGCACATACGGTGTTGACGCCGATCTTCGTAGAAAAAAAATTACCCCTTAGAGGTTTCGCCCAGGTGCAGCAAAGATGTAGGAACACTGTTCCGGAAATACCTCTGAGTTTAATGTAATTCACCGCTCAGCCGTGCGGGACGGTTACGGACGCTTGTGGAACTTGGCACCTTTATAGAGCGAGATGTGTTAAACACGATAATGAAATTAGGTTTAGAACTTGATTTAAGAACTTTATGTAATTAATTAATCAATTTTTCTAATTTGCGACTTCCTTTTGTTCATGAAAAAGTGACATGTTGGTAACTTTTGTTCAAATACTTACCACAGATTGGACCAATACATAGCTTTAGAATCAGCTGCTTGTACGAGCGTAGAAATAGAACCCGCACCGAAGTTTCATGAACTTCTATTAAGTGGACGCGAAACGCTTATTCTTCGCGAGTCAAAATTTGAGGTTAGATTTAACTGTTCCGATTTTAATATCTTTTGTTAAGTATATATGTGATGTACCTGTCACCTGCATGATAATTGATGTTTATTAATTGTTTGTGCTGTTTAATGTTAAAATGTGGTGCTGGTATCGTCTGATTTGGAGCAATTTACACAGTATTTCACAAAGAGTTGATCCCGAGACGAGCTTTTCAGCATAGGAGTGCGGTTACAGTTTGCAGCGGGAGACCACCAGTGGCGCAGAGTGAAAAAAGGTTAGCGTATTTACCATGTGTTTAGTTTGCGAAATATTTCATTGTAATTGATAAGCTTTACAACTAAGATTAAAAACTTGCAAGACTGGGAAGTAGAAAGGTTATGAATTAAAACAAAGCTTTCTCGCCTTTAACACTCATTTATGGGACTCGTGTCTCGAAAACGAAACCAACGTGAATAACTTCAATGATGCCGACGGGCGAAATTTGTGTCGTTATACACGCAATATAAGGGAAGTTCCTCCAGAGCTGCGATGAGACGCAGGATGGTTGCGAAATGGTAAATTGATGTATAGGGCGTAGAGACACAGTAAGGGTACCTTTCATTAAATACAACTGTAATTTAGCAAAACTCATAAACGAGCTTTCCATAAAGCTATATTCGCGGAACAGGTAACACACCACAGGCAACTTCTTTGCTCGATTATATCTGGGCAACTACTTGTGAGATAAAGTTAAGCGAGACGAATCATCGAGCCCTCTCTTTCCCGTTGTGCTTACCAACTGCAGTGGCGGCGGAAATTTTTAAACGAACCTAACAAAATTTCAAAAAGTAAGCTATATTCAAAAGTATAAAGAAAATCTGTTACAACTATGAAAGACAAACGAATCTCTCAAACATATTTTAAAGGTTAATAGAACAAGTAGATATTTTAATATAATTATAAAATGAAATATATAGCAGCCCAAAATAACTATTGAAAATATACATTGGGATACAACTAGGAATAATTTTACATTAAGAACGTACACAAGAAAACAAAGAAAAAATTGTTGAAATTGAATCAAGAAGCAGAAACGTAAATTCAGGATTACCAAAGGTGCCAGCGTTAAAAGAAGACCGGTAATCTCTGGAAAATTCCCAAATACTGAAAAACATCTATAAAGGCGACTTTAATTTCAACGGTTACGTGATCTAGAATCGAGAGGTAATTAGTCGAAAGCGATTTGACTGATCAAATGAAAAGCCAAATAGGAATAAGGTAGAGGTGTACGTTGTCAACAATGTTATTAATTATCTAGATGTATTACACATAATGTGGAACATCTACAAACAATTCATATCATGAGAAAATGATAATTGGAATATATCTACTGACTTACTTGCATATACAATATCCAAAGTAAAATTTGCTGGGTGGTTGCTATCATTGGAAGAGTAGGGGCAACCCGAAAAAACAAATAAATTTAAATCACTTATTCCATTATTTGATTTAGTAATCCTTGAGGAAATAACGCTGAAATTAATCAAAGACAAGGTAAAATGTTGCAAGAAGAACCATCTTTATACCATAAATACAAAGTTATGAATCTGACATTCTCTAAATATTTCATCGATACAGTTATTAATCATAAAAGCATAAAATCCAAATAAAGACGCAATCTTATGCAAATTTTAGCAGCCATAAAATAAAATTTAGTATGGTGTTGCGTCATACGAGTCGCATAAAGATTCATTTCACGAGATACTAAAATTCTACGTAATCCCTGGTTGCTTGAGTTACGCTATGTAGTAAATATACGTGCTGAAAGTTCATATCATTCATTGTATAATTGTGATACACATAAAGCGCACTCCCAAGCGACATAATAAACATTTTACGGTGGTTTATTTTGGACTACCGGTTTACGATTAAAGCAGTTAACGGGTGGTAGTATTTCATTTCCGACTGCAAAGGTCGTATATATTTTGAAAAATCACTGTAACGGATTAATTTTAGTTTTGTGCAGTTGTAAAGGCGCCCTTGATGAATACTAGAGAATTATGGTTTTAAAAAATTTAAAAATCAGATTGCGGTTTGTGTGTTATGACCACATGCCTGGATTTTACATTATATCCCTTGAGCACTCCTTTAACTAACCATTTGCTAGTCAACTAACTAACACAGTCCGTGGAAATAAAGGCACACAAGAAATTTTAAGGATTCAGCAAATGGAAAATTTATGAGCTGTAAAAATATGTAGAACCTTCAATTAAAAGTGAGAACGCCAAATCCAAAGCCGAATCTAACTGTCATAAAAAAATTAAGACAAGTTAATTAGGCAAAAAGGAATAAGTGAAATGTCAGTTACTAGGTGATAAGAATTAATTAAGAAATAGCAAGCCATAAAATAATAGCTAAATATTATTGGGACCGATTTTTAATATGAACGGAGTAATAAACCATCAGTAATCAAGTTGGGTGGCGTTTTAATTGCGAAGATTATATAAAGAGGTATGCACTAATTATTGCACAAACTATAAGTAATTTAGTATTTCGTGATTGAACTCAACCGGGCGGTGTTGATGGAGCTTGTCTGTGACGCCATCAAGGGTCAACAGGTACCCCTGAGTGTGGACTTCACTACGACACTTGGTTGTCATTTGCAAATCCCAGTGCCATTGGTGAAGTTCATGTGAAAGGTCAAGTCATCAAGGGATGACAGGTACTCCCGAATATGTACTTTACTGCGGTACTTGGTTATCATCTGCACAGCCCAGCGCCATTGGTGGAGTACGACTGCAAAGACATCAAGGGGCGACAGGTACTCCCGAGTGTGGACTTCATTGCGTTATTTGGTATTCATCTGCATAGATCCGTGGTGCAGTTGGAAGTAACATCAGTATAAGCAGGAAAACGTCTACGGTTTTGATGTTGAGAGCAACAAACACACACATACAACCTGCATTCCGTTATCAAATAAATATATACAAAAAACAAGACATACCGACATAAATAAATAGTAGTTATTAGCTTTATTAGCAAATATGATGAATAATGGGCTGAGTAGGTCTTTTGTTCCTGCAAACCGGACTTTCCCCTTAGCAATAATTATAAGCTGTAATTTTCCGGTGAATTTAGCGATTTTAAGGGTTACCTGGGGCGGGCGTTAGTGCCTAAATCCTGCTGCAGAGGTTGCTGGTACCTTACGACGGCTAGGCGTCGTTCTTGGAGCGAACGCGGTGTAAAATCCTGCAGATGGAATTTATTCGCCTTGAGCCGGAAAATGATGTTGACATTCCCCCTGTAGGAAATTTGCGGGCTGCGGAATCGAACGTCAAAGTCCAGGAATTCGCCTTTTAATGACCAAAACGGGGCCCTGCAGGTGAGTTTATGAAGGGCGGCTACAGGAGTCTAGCCGCTCACAAGCGGGGTAGAAGCTGCGATGCCTACAGGTTACAGCCTTAATTATTGGTAAAATGAGGTTATGAGGAGTGTTTCACCTCTCGGGGCGCCGGGATTTGCGTTAAAAAATTAGGCGGTCGGAAATGGCTTTTAAGCAGTTAGCTTTGCAAGACAGTACAGCGCATTTATACAGGGTTAAAGCCTCAGGGATTCGATTGCCCAAGAAAGTTCAACAATCAAGGTAAAATCGAATTCTGCCGGTCTTGTCCTTGCGGAAAATTTGAACTTCTCGGGCAGTACAACACGTCATCTCCCTTGAAGCCTGGTCTGGTAAGGGTTGAAGGCCTACTCCGTTAGACAATTCAGCATGTCAGACCGGAGAACCAAGGTAGAAAATGAGAGGACAATTTCAGGACTAGTGAACTCAAGGGGAAATTCCGTTAGTGGCCGGAAAAATATCCTGGCAGGCCGCATGTTGGACAGCCCTGAAGTAATATGATAAAATAGGTTTGTGCATATTTAACGCCAGGTCAAAAAAAAATTAATTGACACAAAAGGTTTGTTATGTGCAGACTAAATGAGCGTAATTATTAATAAAAGTACAGGTCAGTGAATGCCAAGCAGTCTGAAAGGTAAATGATATCGGAATGAAGGATAATAGAAAATTGCAAAGAGCAATCCCGAAATTAGGCAACGTAAAAGAAAGAAAGTGAACAACGTGTGTAAATTTCAACTCAGTTTCCAGTGCATTAATAAGACAAAGTGAAAAAGCAGAGCAATGATTGTAAAACATTTGTGTGTTTAACGGAAGGAACAATGATAGTTATAAGCAAAGGAAATTTTTTTTAGATTTAAGAAAATGTTAATTTAAGAATTATGTAATTAAGCTTTACTCCATTTGTGAATTTTGCTATAAAAACTAATTTCTAATTAACAAAAATTATAGCAGTAACATAACAACGCGATGCGTTTTTGTAAAATAAGGGGACCAATTGAAATACTAAATTAAGACAGTTTGAGCAAAATTGTGCTCGCTTAAAATTAATAGTTTTACAATAATAAAAGTGATTTACCCATATAAAACGTGTTGAATTTTATTGTACATATCACCGTGCACCAGTGGGAGCGTTTGTAGCCAGTTCTACGAGGTAAAATTGAAGATTTCCCAATTTGCCTCCGAGGGAGTATCGGCAGCCGACCACTGAAATTTTCCAACAAATTCGAGCGTCAGAGTACGGGAAACTTGTTAAGATACGATGTTGAACCTTGCTGAAGAGGCCGTTTTGCAACGATTCCAAGCAGCAGAAACAAGTGAATGGATGGCGTCCTATCTACGTCATTTGTGTAACAATGAAGTCGAGGTTTTGTTGCCAAGCGATAATTTAATCAAATTACCTGACTATTCCTTGTTGGTTTTGCGATTTTGAACATTCAAGTAACCGCTGTTGCACCGACGAAATTTTTGTGTCATCTGACAGATCGTAAATTTTTCTACAAGAACAGCGTATATGAGCTACTCAAGGACGAATAATCGAAAATAAACTACTAATTTGTTAATATACTAAAATTCGGAACCCAACCCGAAATAAGCATATCAGAGCGTTTACTAGTTAACTCTATTTACTATAGAATTTAAGGACTCAAATGCTTCTAAAGTACAAGTTATAATCAGCAATCTAAACGAAGCTACAAATTCCAGCAGGAGATTTTCAATAAAGGGAGGTATTCGACAAAGCAATTGCTTAGAGGCAATATTTAGTAACTTTTGTCAGCATTATTTTTGGTCACGTTTACAGCTACTTTATTTTAGTACCAAAATATATGCAAACTTTCTGACGTATTAGTTTCCTTAGAATGGTAAAAATGTGGTAGCAACTTATTATTATCTATAACAATTTATATGCAAATTTAATCAATTTAAATTCAATCATATATTTTGATTTAAATACTTGACCAGAAGTATTTTAATTGGAATGACGAAATGTCAAACAATGATAACAGTTATTTTGGTATCTAGAATATCGAATGTTGTGTTTGTGTTCGAAAATGATATTTTTTTGCCGATACGAAGTGTTACAGACGAAAACGGTATTAACGACACAAAGAAACAATTTATTACAACGTAAATACTCTTTAAAACAAAACCGTCAGTTTGTTACTTCATAAAAACTACATAATCGTTCAAATCACGCAGAGTCGTCGCCCCAACCCCGTTACAATGGGCTGTAACACAAATTTCCGGCTTAAAACGCTCAGTGAAAAGGGCGGCCTTACAATTAGGGCTACCATCTGGTAAACAAGGTACAGGTGTTAAATATTAAGGCGCTACCACTTTTGCTGGTAAACCCGTTCACTCCAAAGGTGGAAACAAATGAACGGGGCCTAAAAGGGGGTTTCAGTGCTTGACTTTAACCAGCGAGCAGCATCAGTGAACTTACCCTTAGTTCATTTTCTCCAACACTCTCTTGTATTCCTTACAAGGAAAACACAATACAAATACGCATGCAACAGTTGGTATATGAAATCACATCTTCCGAAAAGCATCATATAAAAGGGTTTAAAATGCACTATAAATAACTAGGAACCAATACCTGGTTTGCAGAATGCGGGGAAGTCAACATTGATGCTCACCGAGGCCGCCAGCAACTGGTAAAATCATCAACTGCTTAAAAGGGTATTTGCGGACGGCGGGAACAGGCCTTGGAGATGATGGTTACTACAGCCAAGGGTTGAAATGGTAATAATCTCCTCAACGGGGAAATTGGAGGTATTACACGCCTCGCCCCCCCCCCCTCCGATAAGGATCCCTCAACTACAACTAACTTAATAGCATCTCTTCAACTGTGTCACTCATCGTCACGGAACGGCTAACGGTTGCCGCGAAACCACTAACAACCTCGATAGGCCCAAAAACAGACGAAAAGCACACAGTTACAGTTAATCCTTAATTTAGATGCACTTTTAACGGGGCGCGCTCTTAGCACGAAGAACCCACTTGTTAGCTGTCTTAGCGGGTGATGCCGAATGTAGTAAAACTAGAATTGCACCCGCTGTGAAAGAAGATTTGCTCTTTCTATCCCACAGGAGAATATACTCATGATGTCAAGTTGTTTAACAAAATTTCGCTCACACAGGGAAACCACATGCGAGCAAGAGCCAGACTGGCTGGCGCCAAGAAGGAATTAAGAATACGATAAAGGTACAATGCGTCACTTCTGCTAGAACCCAGGCTAAATTTAGATTTGAAACGCTGTCGCGATATAAAATACAATGGGCTCAAGAGCGCTGCTGTATACGATAACCAGAATTAGGTTTGGAAACGCAACTAAAATTTTAATTTGGGCTTACATTGTGCGAGAGAAATACTAAAACCTCAGATACAAATGCCGAAAAATGCATAAAACGCTCGATTAAAAAAATATTCGCACAAAAGGCGAGCTAACAGATTCATTTCATGAAAACAAAAAAGAAGGCAATTGGCCTAACGAGAAAATGCTCGCCTCTCAGGCAGCCGGTCCGGGTTCGAAACCCGATCGACTCTAGAAGAAAATTAAAAATTGTAAGCGTTTCGGCTACCACGCTGACAGCTGTGGTAGTCGTTAACCTGTAGATAAGGGAACTGCTCCTCACTTTCGACGGGTAAGGCTAGCCCCTACGAGGCCTAAGGGCAAAGAGGGCTCATTGAACCACTTTGTGGTTAAAACAGGCCGCTGGCCTGAGGATAAAAAAAATAGGGTGTAAAACTGTCAACATTAATTTATTAGACAGTCTATGAATGATTATAAAAGGTGTTATTGCGATATTACAACTGTCATTTTTTTTATTGTGAGATACTCATTATTTAGTTAACTGTAGTATAGTCATTGTAAAAACTAACTGTTTAAGTAAAAATAGTAAGTTAACATTGATGTATTTTACCCAATAAACTAATTCAAATGTCCCTGAACACAAATTATTTACATTTACGTTTTAGAAAATGGATCATGTCCTCAGAATAAAAATGTAAACAGTTATGAGACTTTAAAAAATTTTTTTGTAAGTGCATTGTAAGAAAGCCTTTACGTTAGCAACGGTTAATCCACTTGTCAAGATATTGTAGAAATACTGTCGAGATAACGTCAATGCAAAGCAAGTCATTGTAGCAAATAAGTAGGTAGCCCCACCATTTGAGCATTGTTGCAGCAAGACGTCTTCTGCGCTGCTATGTTGTTCTGAATTAATTTTTTTGTCTTTTATCTTCAGCTAGCTCAATAGCAATGTAATCTACCCTACTTTATTTACTTTAGGCTCTGTTGAGATGAACCCAGCGTTAGGCTTGGACTCGTGATCAGCTGAAAAGTTTTACTCCTAAATTTTTGTATACACCAATAAATAACATTACATACATTTGCTGTTAAATATACAATGCTAAATAATACTAGTGTTAATTACGCGGTGGCTCTTGATTCGCTAACATGTATGAAACACCTGCATGGAGTAATGTCTGCTAGCGATGCCTTCGCTATTGCGTCACTTGATAACGCCGCTGCAGGACCTCAGTACCTATGTACAGCTAACCGGCTGCTACTTCAACGGTGCTCTGCTCTCTGATTTTTCCAGAAAAGGTAGGAACTCCGCTTTTGACTGGCGGTGTGATCAACTTCAAGCCTAGAAGCCTAGATCATAGGACGTTTCCTGGTGCCCGCGAATAAAGCCCAGTACAAACCAGTTTGTGCCGTTTTCTCTGCAAAACCAAACGCTTCAGACAGTTTTATGATGCGATAGCTATAAAATACATTAGGGCGTATTTATAGCTGATAATGGAACAGTTCAACAATAATTATAAATATACAACACAAACAACATTGAACGCTGATGTACAAATCGGCTGTCTATTGAAATGCTATTCTAAACACACTTAACCGATCCTGGTTGAATCCGTTATAACAAGTCTATTTGAACACGGAAACTGAGTTATTGGCAAGCTGTTGTAAATTGGTGTAAATTGTATCTGAACTCACAAAAATCGATAGTAAGTAGAAGAAGAGTGCAAGAAAAACTAATCGTACCTCTCACCAAATGCATGTTATTCCCTGCAAAAATTAGCTATGCATATAGAAAATTATTTTATAATTATACGGTAGGTTAACAGATGGTAATGCTGAAATACATGTTTACGGTTGCTGTTTAAATTAATCGTTTTCTTTTGCAATTTTGCTTAATAAACAAATAATGTTTAATAATAGATTTATTGCATCACGGATGTCTACGTGAGCACACTTAATGTAAAGTCTAGAAAAATGCGTTATCAAGTGAACTAACAAAGAAAACTAAAAGATGAAATTTTATTATAGCAATTGGTTTTGTTGTCTTTATTATAATTTTTACCTGTATATATTTTACATGGTAATTACAACAGTAAAAATAAATTGTAATTAAAAAAACAGAGAGTGTAGAAAAAACCCTTCTGATGCACCGGATAAAATCAAACAAACTGTATTATGTAATATACATGCATTTTTTACGTCTGTACGAAGATAATACGATACCTTATTGTAAAAAACTTTTGAAAGCAGCTTTAAATAAATATGTCCAGCTTCCGACAGCCATTATAATAGAGAACTCTCCTGCGCCTCCCCCTTGCAATGAGAGCCACCTGCGCATATGCTCAGGAGCAGTGTGTACCGAACGCAAGACAGCGCGACCACATGATTCTTGACAGCCTACGACTCATTTATCTTCTTCACTGACTATACTTGCACGTCCAAATAAGGTATCAAATCACCCACCTGCCACGATAGCTGCCAATCTGGACTGTGGACTTCTGTAATTCACGAAAGGGATGCTTTTGGAATTGCGTCACCAAATGAAGTTGACGCTTACCTTGTTGCTTTACTGGATCCTGTACGTCAAATTGCACCGTTTACACTTTTAGTCGTTCAATGAAGCTGACGGCCCTCTATTTCAACACTTCTCTTTCGTTGTGGTTTCCCAGAACCCGTAGAAACTAATTTTTTTGGCTGACTATGTGTCCAGTCAGTAAAGTTGGCAACCCTGGTGGTGACAGCTGTGAGCTAAGTGCAGTAAATAATTTAGGAATTAGTAAGAAGTAGTGCGTAATAATCTGTGAAAGTGCATAAATACAAGTAAGGAAAGCAGTAACCAACCAATAATAATCAAGTAAGGTAGGAATAGCGAATAAGTAACTACAGCGAAATAAACAAGAACCAACCGCTGCACTGATAAGAGCGAGGCCATCGACGGGTCGACCGGGGTCACGCTCTTTTCGCGGTCAACAGCAGGTGGCGAAATATACACAGGCCCGTATGGAGGATATATTTAGACTGCAAGCATAGCAATTAAAGGGGTGGTAGGCAGCTAATCGCGATAAAGATAATACGCAGCAGGTGGAATATACAAATAGCCAACATTCAAAAGCGATCGCGAAATTTAAATATTACACACTAGTGAAAAGACATCACAACTCCTGTGAAATTTAAATATTGCACACTAGTGAAAAACCATCATAACTCCTGCGAAATTTAAATTTTACACACGAGTGAAAAGACATCAAAATCCCCCGAATTATAAAAGATTCAAGAGAGTGAAACCGGAAAGAAGAAACAGGCCTGAACCTAATATGACGAGTGAAGGAGAATCAACAGATGATGCATCCAAAAGAAGAAGGGAATATGATGAAGCGGATGAAGAACTAACTTTCGGACGAAGCAAAAGAACGACAAGATCTTCAGTTAAATCGAAGAAAAGCAGTGAAAACCTAATATTAAACGAGATTAAGGAAATGAGAAGAGAAATGAATAATAAGTTCCAAGAAAACAAAGAAGAATTTAAACAATTAAAAGAAGAAATACAAAAATTAAAAAGGAAGGAAAAACAATGGGAAGAAGAAAAACGACAACTAATTGATAAAGTCGAAAAAATTGAAGAAATATTAGAAAAGCAGGACCAGATGAAAAGAAAAAACAATATTGTAATAAAAGGACTGGCAATTAACGAAGAGCAAGCAAAAGACGAGATTGAAGATTTCTTAAGCAAAGAAATAGGGGTACAAGTAAAAATTACAGAAGCACACAAAATAGGACAAATACCAGGAAAACAAATCGCCATTGCAACAATTCAGTCATTCAAGCAAAAAACGGATATAATGATAAACAAAAAGAAGCTGAAAGGGAAAAAAATCTACATAGAAAATGACTTAACCAAAAACGAAAGGGAAATACAAGCAAAAATTATACAAACGGCCAAAGAAGAAAAACAAACAGGAAGCAAAATAATTATTGGTTACCAAAAACTAATAATAGACAATCAAGTGTATAAATGGGACAAGAAAGAAAAAAGACTCCAACATCAAAATGCAAAGGAGCCAGTACAAAATCCAAAAAACCAGAAATGAAACAAGAATGGCCGAAAATGATGACGAATAAAGCAATGGATAAGGAAACGAATAGGAATAAGCGCAAAACGAAAAATAAAAACAAAAAAATATTAAAGGTTGCAAGCTGGAATATAAAAACAATGTTATTACCAGGAAAAATGATGGAAATAGTTAAAGAAATAAAAAAATATAAAATAGATATCGCAGCTATTCAGGAACTAAGATGGAAAGGGCAAGGTGAAATTACCAAAAAGGACTTCACAATATTATACTCAGGGGAAAAAAAGCAGGGCAGTAATGGAACAGGATTTATAGAGGACAGAAGAATAAAAATAGTAAGTTTTAAACCTATCAATGGTAGAATATGCTACTTAAGAATTGAAATGAAACCTGTAAATATGTCAATTATCTGCGTATATGCACCTACAGAAGTCGATAGTCAGGAGGTAAAAGATAAATTCTATGATGAATTGGAACAGATATATGAGAAGGTACCAAAACAGGATACGTTGCTTTTACTAGGAGATCTAAATGCAAAAATTGGAAAGGAAAACTATGTAAGGGAAGTTGCAGGAAAACAAACACTACACGAAAAGACAAATGACAATGGAAATAGAATATGTAATTTTGCTATAGCAACAAATATGACAATTAGCAGTACTCAATTCAAACACAAAAGAATACATAAGGAAACATGGATGATACCAGGAACAAATAGAGGTAACCAAATAGACCACATACTAATAAACAAGAGTCACAGAAGGATAATTAAAGATGTCAGGTCATATAGAGGCGCAAACGCAGATACAGATCACTACATGATAGTGGCAAAAATTAAAAGAGACTATAAAAACCAGATTGATAGGCAAATATATAAAAAGTGGAATATCGAAAAACTGTATACAAAGGCGGGAAGAATGAAATACGTGAAAGAAATTAACAAAGAGATGAAAGGAAAAGAGCATAAAGTGGATATAGAGGAAGAATGGGAAGACATCAGAAAAATAATACTAACGGGTACAGAGAGAGCAATTGGATACAAGGAAAGCAAGACTAAAAAGCAATGGTACAACGACGAATGTCAAAAAGTAATAAACACAAAGAACGAAGCACGAAAAAAATGGTTGAAAACAGAAAAAGAAGATGATCTAGAAAGATACAAAGAAAATAAAAGAGTAGCTCAGAAGATCTGCAGACGAAGCAAGAAGGTTTGGATGGATGAAATGATGAATGAGCTAGAACAGAAAAATAAAAATAACAACACAAGAAAGTTCTATCAACAAATTAAAGACCAAAAGAGAAAGTATCCAGTAAAAACAAGGGGACTAAAAGACAAACACAGCAATACAGAATACGATGAGAAAAAGAAGAGAGTCATATGGAGAGAACACTTTTATAAACTGCTATATGAAACAGAAGAGGAAGAAGAAAAATATGAACATCAGGAAATAAATGAAGAAAGAGAAGGAGAAGAAAATGAAAATATAACAACAGAACCTACCTACGA
Organism: Agriotes lineatus; assembly: GCA_940337035.1. NCBI lineage: Eukaryota > Metazoa > Arthropoda > Insecta > Coleoptera > Elateridae > Agriotes > Agriotes lineatus. The sequence goes on from OW679197.1 coordinate 18,047,622, forward strand.
GGAAATCAGAAACATCATAACAAAAATAAAAAATGGGAAAGAACCTGGATGCGACCAAATAAATGGAGGAATGTTGAAGTATGGAGGGGATGAATTGCATAAAAGATTATACAACTTGATTAAAGAGATATGGAAAGAAGAGAAAATGCCAACAGAATGGGAAATGGGAATAATCATACCAATTCCAAAAAAGGGTGATTTGGAAGAATGCAAAAATTACAGGGGTATCTCACTATTAAACACAATGTATAAGATATTTACAACCTTAATCCAGAAAAGACTTACAATACACACAGAAAAAGAAATCGGTGAATATCAAATGGGATTCAGACCCGGACGATCGACAATAGATGCACTACATGTAGTACACCAAATAATGGAAAAATGCTATGAACATGAAATCGACTTACACCTGTTATTTGTAGACTATAAACAAGCATTCGACAAAATTAAAAGACAAAAACTTATACAAATAATAAAAAGAATTGGGGTGCCAGAAAAACTAAGACAATGTATACAACTAACAATGAAGAACACAAAAGCAATAGTAAAAACAAGAGACGGGCAAACTGAAGAATTCAGTATCAATATGGGAGTCCGACAAGGAGATGCGTTATCAGCAACTTTGTTCAGCATAGCATTAGAAGGGATAATACGAAAAGTAAATGTACAGGGAACAATAAGAAATAAAGAAGCACAAATAATAGCCTATGCTGATGACATACTCATTATATCAAGATCGTGGAATAAATTAACAGAAGTCTTTAAAATGTTGGAAAAAGCATCAGGTGAAATAGGACTTGTAGTAAATGAAAGCAAAACCAAGTATATGAAATGCCAAAGAGGAAAGAAAGAAGATATTAAAGAAGTAAAAATAGATAAATATACTATTGAAACAGTAAGATCCTTTAGCTATCTGGGTGTGCAAATAAACTATAATAACGACCGAAGCGAAGAAATAAAGGAAAGAATACAACTTGGCTTTAAAGCATTCTATGTAAACCGCAACTTATTAAAGAGCAACAAAATAAGTATAAAAACTAAAATACGAGTATACAAATGCCTAATTAGACCAGTAGTGTTATATGCAGCAGAAGTAATGTGCCCAACTAATAAAGAATGTGAACAACTGAGAATATTTGAAAGAAAGGTATTACGAGCAATAGTGGGAGCGAAGAAACTGGAAAATGAAGAATATAGACACTATATGAACCATGAAATCCTGGAAATAATGGGAGGCGAAGACATCGTAAAAGTAATGAAGTCGCAACGGATCAGATGGTTTGGACACATAATGAGAGCAGATGAATCAAAAATTATAAAAATAATAACAACATGGAGGCCCGAAGCAGACAGACCAAGGGGAAGACCAAGAAATAGGTGGTATGAAGAAGTAATAAGAGACCTAAGAAACATGGAAATAAGAGACTGGAGAGAGAAAGCAAAAAATCGGAAAATATGGAGGAAAATAGGAGAAGAAGCAAAAACACACAAGAAACTTTAATGGGATAAAGATAAAGGAAAAACAAGGGACTAATCCACCCTAATAAATGGATTCATGCTTGCCAAGAAGTGGCAATATTCTTCTAAAGAATGAAAGCCTTTATATATATATATATATGTGTCCAGTCTCAAAGCTTGGTCACTTGATGCTCACTTGTGCTTGCGAATAGAGAATTTTTTTTCGCCAGAGCAAGAAAGCTTTTGAGCGCCTGGCCAAAACTAACGTTTGGCAATCCTATGGCGTGTGCATGAATTTTGGCGCAAAATATACATAATCAACTAGCACGTGTTTACATTGCGTTGCTAAAATTAGTTCTTAATATCTACGAACAGATAGTAAAATGCATATACGAGGATGGGATGAATAATTTACGACCTAAGAGAGAAAAAGCAAAATGCGGAGTTAAAAATTCTTTTATTTTTCGACATAATCACCTTGTCGCTCAATACACCTTTCTCAATGAAATTCAAAGCCTTTTATGGCGCTCATATAGGCCGATTTGTCCACCTCTTCAAAGTAGGTGTTTGTGCTGGTAATCACTTCTAAATCGGGTGAAGTGTTTGTTAGTTTGGAAATAAACTGAAGTCCGAAGCGGACAAGTCTGACGAGTAGAGTGCATGGGGCAGTAAGTCAAATTCCAGTTTATGAATTTTCGCCATCGCAATGATGTACTCGTACTTGTGACACGACGCATATGAACCAAAAATTTTTTTTCGATAATCCAGGCCTTTTCTTCAGAATTTTCTATTGTAGCTGGTCAAGCAAATTGGCAATACGGTCCATTTATTGTTTTACCTTTTTCAATGAAAATAAAGCTTCTGTTGTCCCAAAATACCGACGCCATAATTTTTCCAGCCGATGGAACCGTTTTCGCCTTCTTTGGAACTAGTTTGCCTCTCGCTGTCCATTGCTTTAACTGCTGTTTGGTCTACGAAGTTTAATGGTGAACCTAGGTTTCATCCATAGTTATAAATCTGAGCAAAAAGTCTTTTGGATTGCTCTTAAATAGCGACAAACACTCTTTCTAAACGTTCATACGAATGAGATTTTTCTCCGATGTGAGCAATCGCGGCACCCATCTTGCGGAGAGCTTTTGCATACCAAAAGTTTCGGATATTATGTGATGTGTTCGCTCTTTCGAAATCCTCATTGCCTCAGCTATCTCCACCAACTTCAATCGACGGCCATTTTAAGCAATTTTATGAACTTTTAGAACCATATCTTCCATCGTAGCCGATTGTGGCCTACGTGGGCGCTCTGCATCCTTAGTGATTGTACGGCCACGTTTAAAATCTGCAACCTATGCTTCCACCATTGAAGATGATATAGCAGACTCGCCTAAAGTAGAATCCAGCTCAACTTTAATTTCCGTGGAACTTAAACCCTTAATCTAAAAATATTTTGTACCAGCTCGTACTTCGAGTTTTTCCATTATTCAAAACACTTAGAAGTTGATTAGTATAAAGGCTGTCAAATACAAACCACTGAACACAAACTCACAACATTTCACAGAAATACTAATGACAGATGACATTAAATGAAACAACAAACGAATCATCAAAATCACAGCCCACTATAAGTAAGGCCGGAAATTATTTATCCCACCCTCGTACGTTCAAATAGGTTGCATATTATTACTAAAACACTCAGGCGCACTGGATCAAGTTCCCGTTTCAACGCTTTGATAATTATAACACACCATATAAAAACTGCAGTTTGCAAGTATGGATTGTTTAAGATTTTTCTAATAATTTATATATTGATTTTAGATCGCCTTCGTGAGAGGTTTGTGGTACACATCTAAATTTGAAACATGCGAATGCAAAACAAAAGTAGATTTAATAAATTATTTATCGATGGAGAATGCATTTTTAGGGATAGAAACTCCAGTAATGAGGATCAATTAAAATAGGGTCACATTAAATGTGCTACTTACAGTCTCTAAATGTGACTTTAATGTGATAAATATATTGTACAGCGTATAAATTGCTAGCAAAAAACATAGCCAGCTACTCTACGGCACTTTCATCGAATTAAAATCAAATTAGAAGCTGATTCCGTACTTTATATTATGTAATTCTATGCCATTTTAACTGGAACGATAAATTCGCTCCCGGTGCCTGTGGCCCTATGTTGTGAAAATAGAGTTACAACCTATAAATTTTCTTGCTTTCTTGTTAATTAATTTCTGACTCAGTTTACCTTAAGTTAATCCAATATACGTAACTTATTAAAGCTATGAAAGTGCTCCGTCAGTATCTGTTATTCAGTTGCGTCCTAGTAAAATAGATGTATTAATATATATCTTAATTATTGATAAATGATTTCAGATAACTTCATTAAATTTTAGATTTGGACATTAACGTCAGAGCCGAATTACGATATTATAAAGAAAACAATCCTTTTACTTAGTAAAGCACAAAAATGATCAGTGCAATGAAATAATGAATTGATACTTTGGTTATATATTTGTTACTTGACAAAGCTAGTCACAGTATAATCGATTGGTGTTCAATGTACCTACCCCAATTTGTGCGGTCTGATTGGTTAATATAAATGTAAGAACAATAATCATAGAAAATCTTAGATTGCTACAAATTTTTAAAATTTTACTCAAATATTTTAAATATCAAAAGATATATAAGATTCGTAGAGCTCTTTCTCATACAGTAAATAAAGAAATTAGATACTTAATGAATATAATTATACCATGACAGGAATACATTTGGGTACATAGAATTTTTTCTATTATCCATTTAGTTATCAGAAAATGTTATTATTTATAAAAGTTTCTGAACCTTTTGAAACGTGCACTTGGCAAACTGATGTATCTTATTTCGAGTAAGGGGGAGGTTCGGAAACATGAAAATGGCTCAGTAATAAAGTACCCTATTTTCGAATATACAGAAAAGTTACTTATAATCGAAATACTGTGTCAAATACGAAGTCACAGCCGCCTACTCCAGGCAGTAATTTTCACCGGTTGCTTCAAGTTTTCTTTACTACACTGTGTATTGCGGAAAATGAGATACTTTAAAGTACACTCACCTAGCAACCAGAACATTACATTAATCGAAGAAAGTGCTCAAAAATCTTATATTAAAGGGGGGTGGGGTACATATAATGAAATTGTTAAGAGTTCCTTCTTTATTATTAGCTTGTATCTTTGATGACTTATATTTCTAAATATTTTCAGAATAGTTGTTCATTTTGGGAATAGTTAAGCAGAATTTCACTCTCCTCCTTTGATATACCAAATCCAAATGCCGTCTGTTGAGTATGCATTCCTTCTTCTTGCTACCAACTTTAGCGTTAAAATCGGCCAAAGAGGGAGTTTCGTTTCCGTCGAGCCAATAAGCCAATATATTTCTATTATTTATAGTTTGTATCTATTTGGTATTTTCCACGCTGCGTACATTACTCTACTTGATATTCAGTTAATCTTTTGTGATTTATTCTTTTGTTGATTAGGATTGCTACTCCTATATTATGTTGATCAACCTTTATTTACAGTGCTTTTTATTATTGTGAAATATTATTTTTGTGTTATATTAAATAAATAAAAAGTGATCACCCACAACAAAAAGCTTATTTTGAATTATTTGCTTCTCTCCCTCTCTTTCTGTCTCTCTCGCTCTGGAACATTAAAATATAGTGAATGTATCCTGTGCTTTCTATATTTCATTCATTTGCAACTTACTAAAACTTATACGTCCGCTAGGAATTTAAGACTCGTATCTTCAGGGTTAGGTTGTTACACTGTTGATAAAATTAATCATTGTATGGCAAATGCTCGATTCTAACAAATGACAGATAACTTTAAAATATTAACCCCAAACAAAGCTGTTCAAAACACAGAGAATTCAACGAAATTTAAAAATAAATTAACCAACAGTCAATCAGTTTACCTCAGGTAATTGTAACACTGGTTTTATAATAATCCAGTATTTTGGCTAACCTAGAATTTGTTTTCGAGTGCAAAAGAACGCCAACTCGCATTTGTTTTTCCTTCAAGGAACGCTGATCTCGTTTCAGGCCTTCGCAAAACGATGCCAAGCTCGTATTTGCTCCGAGAAAGGTTTCAGCTGCTGCTGCCTGCTTCTGGATCGCAGACCAGAACTCGTCTAGGTTCTGCACCTCGCTGTCCGCTTCTCACAGCTACCAATCTTGTTGAATCTCAGCTTCGGAGACGACCTCACACAGGCTGCGCCAAAGTTCTAATCTACTCGGTAACTGCACTGCGGGGTACTGCCAATTTAATCAGAGGTGCTCTCCTCACACAGGCAAGCAAATAAAACGCAAACACAAGATTTCTTTTTATCAACAAAATTTATCGAAATCGGGGAGTCAAAACGACACACAAGCATTCTGCTGGGATTCTCAAACAAACAGTAACAAACGATTCTGTGGTTTTTTACCTGTTAGTTTACATTCTTTAATCTTAATTTGTAATTGTTTTTGAAAAAGTCATTCAGGGCACTTTAACCTCACAATTGGTAGCACTTTTCACTTTTTGTTAATAAACACTGATTAACACTCCACTAGCACCTTCTTGTAATCCTCGGTAATTCTCAGGTTGCTTATTACATGATCTTGCATGTCTGTGCCTTCTTGCACTGCTATTTAATTCTTTTAGCTGCGTCATCGATTGTTGGCATTTCAACATGAATGCAAACGATGCCTTAAACTAATGTATCGCTTTGACACATCTTTGTACTAAAGCGATTTCATGATCGTTTCCTGAAGTTACACAATTAATCTGTTAGTCATCACTAACTTGATGACTGAATTTGCCATATTGAGCACAAATTTGAATACAAGCTGACCGCAACCCTGACGATATTGGTTTATACAATTACTAACCTCTGTAAATTAAATACAGTTATTGTTAATCATGTTTTATGTAATTATCAATGTTTACTAGTGATTCCTACTGTTGCAATAAATATTTAAATCTTTCATGAACATTCATAGGTTAGCAATGCAACCATAATTGCTGTAAGCATAATGCCATTACAATATGTGTATTTTTTCTTTTGTTTCGACGTAGTAGATGTCCAAACCGTAGCGTAGTGCGTTTTTCCTTAAGTAATATTGCTTCATATACCCTCTGTGTGTCCCACTGAGTTCTCCTGTTATATCTAAGTTGTTTATCGAATATATTCCTCTGGCTGAAAGTAGCTACCTGTAGAACATTAAATTTTGACTTTTCAGTTAGTGGTTTAGCAGAGCTTGTCGAGTATTTACCCTCCATTCCACAATACGCGGCTAGACCTTTTTCAAGTTGTGCGATTTGGAATAACATTTTCCACCTAGAAATATCGCGGTTCGTTTTAATACCCGCCATTAGGTCCATTCATAGAGGTGTTTTAGCCGTAACTCACCACGCTGACTGCACCTGTTGGTAATGAGGACATAGAGACTAGCAAAAAGACTGTATACGACCGACGGTAGGGCATGATTTTAAAATTTTAGTTCGACTGCGGTCGCTGCTCCTAAACGTGCGACTCAGTCAGTTATAGTTTTGAATTTATTATAACGCAAGGGTCGTGGGTGCATCTCGCCCGGTTGCCGCAGTAAGCTCACAGTTGGGCTGGTTAGTTCGTTTGTCGTTTACCACCTTGGAGGAGACTGATGTTAATTTCGAGAATAACGGACAGGTCCGTTCCGAGAGAAATAGCATTGCAGTGTTCCATCGGATTTAATCGCGTATTCGCGTCATCTTATAATTGTGTCAATACGCTCACTCCGTTGCATGCAAACTTCAGGGGTATCACCCTTGAGCGGCTCCATAACCTTTCATAGCCCAGGTCTAGGAGAAAATGTCACCAGGTTACCAACATAATATTCAGTGACGCTGCATGACGTTTACTTAGGTTTTTAACTGTGCATTCTAAATACCTTCTACAGAGCTATAGATTTTACACGCTTAGACCTCTCCCTTTTTATAGTCAAAGTGTTTCATTTTAATATTTAGGATTACGCAGATCGTATTGTGGTTAGGCTTTTTCACACTAATACAGATGGTATTGTGACCAGCCTAATAGGTTTTGTTGGTAATAGCTTGTAATTTCGTGAGGTCACCGTTGTGGCCATTTCCCTCTCAACATTTTACTCTGCAACTTGTTGGTTCAATATTAGCACATATTCTCTATTTGGTATAGTATTTGTTTAAATGAATTAACTGCTATGTCAAGCAGGTAATTTTATGAGTACAACAATTGTTAATAGGTAGAAGCAAAGTAGATACGCAACTATTTAATTTCACTGACATCATCGAAACCGAGGTCGTTCTCTTCTGGGTTAGAAAATACTATCATTAACGTAAACAAAAATTTATAATCCAGCTAACTTCTACGCCCCTCTGGTTAAATATAAGCAGTTGCGCTTCTGAGAGTAGACTCGCCCCTATGTCTTACTTGAGCTAGCTATGCCCTTGTCGTTTGCTAACAGGTAGTAATGATAGTTTTATAAGTAACAGGTTTCCTGAAGTTGGTCTATCCGCCACTGGGATTGTAGTAAGAAACCTACCTAATATCTTTTTATACAGTGCTGCCAATGATCTTACTTCTTATGGAAGGCTCTTACCAGTCTGCCTACCTCTAACGGAACAGTGCTACAATGTCGCTGAGCTACTGTCCATCCTATGGCTACATTGTGAATAAAGTTTAGTAAACCTCTGATCGGGTATAATATTAGCAAAATAGCAAGGCACTCGTTATGTGTAGATCTATGGAGAAATCTGTTCTTTGAAAGTAGTAGGTAGGTTGAAAAAATTGAGTTTTGTGTAATTCCACCCCATTAGAAAGTTAATATTACCATACCAGTACTTATTACTAATTACTATTAATCTCCAGATCAAAGAAATATTCAAAAATATTATGAATTATATAAAATGTCATAATGAAGTTTAAAGTTTTGTGCCAACATTGTAAAGCATGTAATATTAATTCATTAGACCTATCTACGTCTTTCTACGTTTGCTACTCATACTATGTGAATATTACTTTGCTTCAATACCGTATTAGTCAGTTTAGAAATGTGTTAAGAAAAAACTGTAGCAGAGCCATATATTTGGTCCAGTAGTTAGTTATTCACTTTGTAACAATTTTCTTCTTACCTGATACTGCAATATTGTATTCTTTACCACAAACTTGACTTGTTGACTGCACTTGTGCCTAGTAGACATTTTAAGTAACTAAGTGCTGCACTTAAAAATAGGGTATCCTAAAAGGATGCCAAATAGCTGCAAATGGTTCCCGTGAGGCTCAGTCATAGGCCGGAAATAGTTTAAAGCAATGGGGCAATGGGGTAGTTCACCCCCGAAATAATTTTTTAAAGCCGCGTTTTGTTGCGGAGATTCCGAGCATAAAGCACCGGTCAGATGTCGACCTTTTCTGTTTCGGGAAATAAAGCGGTCGTTTTCCACTTTAGTGGCCCTTTTTCTATCACCCGATACACTTTTACGGCGGGGCATCCATTTATGCCTGGCCAAATAAACTGGAGTGTGCGGCGATTAGACTGGCCTGCGGCGCCGCGACGCGTCCGTCGAAGTCTAATCCCGTAATTATCAACTACGGAGCTACATAAATTCGTGCCCGCAGCCGGAGAACAAGGATTTAATTGCCAAACTATAAGTGGCAACCTTTAAAGTTGAACTAAGTGTAACATTGTGTTCACGGCCGGCCTGCACCCATTGTGGTGGTTTGGAGCGTCTCCGCAATGCGGCGCTTCTCACCGCTCCGGGATGCGACGTCCGGAGTCAACAAATACCGCCGTATATTGTTCGTTGCTCCACTCCGGAGCACAAACAAGCCTCTAACATGTCGGCGGACATACTGTGACGTACCTAATCCAGGATCAGCTCGCTTTTCGACCTCCCGGCCCACGGGCCGCTCTCTGCGGTTTGCACTTTTACGGCAGACGCTCAGCTTATAATAAGCCGCAGCTGGCTTAAAATTTAAGAACCAAGACGAATTGAGTTAACTTTATCACGGCCAAGCTCCAAACGTGCCAGGACAGTACCCTTCACCCCGTTATTAGCTGTTTCTGTAATTTCTTGGCGAGGAAGCTTATGTTTATATACACGTATACTACTCAAATATGTCTGAAAAATCCTTAAATGTACCGATGGATATTGGTGTCTGCAGAACTATATGCAGTGAGTACATTGTGATAACCGATTTGCGACAAACTATTGATATTTCGACTTTATACTTTTGAATCTGAAACGGATTTCTCTGATGCTAATTTCATTTTGAATATGATGCTCCTTTTAGCACTGTTATACATTAAGTGTGAATTTCATCATGTTTCTTCAACAAGTAGCAAAAATTAACGTTTCGGCATTTAAATAGTTTTCGATTTCCGAACCCGCTTACCCCTTATCAGTTTTCCACCGATATAAATTAGAAATAAAGCCGTATCGAGAAGCAAGTAGCATGTATGCAACCCTAGTAGAATATTCCAGAAATAATAAGGGTGAGGATGGCATGTATAATAGCAGAAACCAAGTAATGAGCAGAGCGAGTCGAACAAATTATTGTTACTGTTTGCCTGTTCGTTTTGTAAGCATTCGAGATATTTTGTAACTGTAGGTGCATCAAAATTAGCATATGAAGTAGCTACTAAGCGATCATTGTCATGTGTCATGAGTAAGGACAAGGAACGGCTTCCTTTTATAGCTACTAAGTAAAATTAACATGGGTGCTAGTTGCCATTAGTGACAACGATAAACTAATTTCAATAGCAGTCTACACAAAAGAACTTACCTTAAAGACTTCCCGCAATTCTAATCTCCAACAAAAGGTGGCACGCGACAATAACATGTACAGAAAAATAACAAACCTTAAAATAAGGTCAAGTGCAAATGATATAAAAATAATTGTTCAGACGGAGGTCAGCAGAGATTCGAATGTAGATGTTTACAAAATCAGAACGTACAGGGTTATTCATTATAAATTACCCACCCCTTATCATCGTTATTATTACCTATAGAAAAAAAAGTTTTAAATAAAAGTTATGTGGTTATAACTGAATTTTGTTAAAATGCTATCAAAAGTACAGTGGCGTGCATAATTAAGGGGATACAAAAAAGTAATATATTTTTTTAAATGGAACACCCTGTATATTATTAAATTTTTGGAATGATCTTTCTTTCCTGATTTCAAAACTATACCATATGTTACCCCTACCTTATACCGTTTTTGAGTTATTAAACGTCGAATATCATTAACATTATTAAAGTAAGCTATGAAAATAACAACTACTTTGTTTGATAAGTGACATTTCTTTAATGAAATAATCAAAATGGTTTATAGTGAGGAAGAAAAAGTTCAAATATTTACTTGTTATATACAAAATAACAAAAATAAACGTGCAGCAAAAAGAGCATACAGGGTGTTGTATCCAAATCGTCCAACGGTAGGGGTAACATATGGTATATTTTTGAAATCAGGAAAGAAAGATCATTCCAAAAATTTAATAATATACAGGGTGTTCCATTTAAAAAAATATATTACTTTTTTGTATCCCTTTAATTATGCACGCCACTGTACTTTTGATAGCATTTTAACAAAATTCAGTTATAACCACATAACTTTTATTTAAAACTTTTTTTTTCTATAGGCAATAATAACGATGATAAGGGGTGGGTAATTTATAATGAATAACCCTGTGCCCATAGGACGAATTAAAGTATTCCAAGAAGTAAATTGGGAAGTAGAGAACCGCGGAACTACCGTTATAAGTACAATTGAGACATCAACAGTTAAACGCAAAGTGCATATGAAAGTTTTTCATCTCCAAAAGTTACTTAGAAGTTCAGTTATTAATACATTATACCTCTAAAAGACTTGTTATATTCCTACAACCCTGAATTTGTAATTACTAATATATAGAAATGTACACAAGGTTCCTATTAACAACTATAAACCTTATTGAATCTCCTTTGTAGAACAAGAAAAATCAACCACGGAAATTTATGAATTCATAATAGGAATGGCATTGTTAATACAAACTAATAGGTTCAAATAATAATATATTGTGGTCATATAAGCAAATCAGAGAATTGAATCAATAATTCCCTTGAATCCAAAAAACAAATAAATAACCTTAATTAAAGGAGTTTCTTCGTGCAGTCCAAAAATCTAGGTTGGTAAACAGAATTTTCAGACGCGACGCTTATCACAAACGCCTTTGAAGAACAAAGCAGATTAGGAAACTCACATTTAATCTTGCTGAAAAGGCAAATGTCTTAGCTCAACATCATAGGCGCATTCCCGCACCTTAACTAACAATTGAGCAGTAAGTCGAATCTATTAATGAATCAATTACAAGTTTCACCCGTGAAAATATTAGCAAAGTTTACCGAGCCATTGCGGGAATCCAATTATTTTATTCTCAGCGGGCTATTCGGCTGGTGGTTTTGAAGTAACACTCATAGTTAACGAAATATATCGTTGAAATGGTGCAATATCCTGTGTTATTAAGTTGATAACAAACCTGATTTTTAACCCATTAATCTTCTGTCAAGCCACGTGAGACAAAATATGCAATTCATACCTGCAGGTATGAAACGGTCATAGAATTGAGCAAGAGCCCACGGGGTAGCAGCAAAAAATCCAATTTTGGCCATTACAACTTGTTCCAGAAAACCTAGTTTTTCCTGTTACAATTGGCATGCTCACAGCAATGTCTGAAGTTAATTAGACGAAAGGAAATATGTTATATAGGCGAGTTTTTTACAGCACTTGTAACCAGCTCTCGCATTCCATCATCGATGCTTCTCGATCTCTCAATCCTCTTCCCGCAGACCTCTCTCCCAATTGCCCATTGAATAATGTTCTTCCACCGATTTCGTGGTCCTCCTCTTTGTTTCTTTCTTTAGGTCTCCATTTCCATGATTCCAAGAGCAATCCTTCTTCTGTCATTTGTCTCATATGCCCGCATCATATCAGTTGCTTTGTTTCTGTCGAGTCTAACATTGTTCGGTGAACTGCCATTCTTTACCGTATATCTTCGTTTTTTATACGCTGTAGTTTGGTGACACACGAACTGCTTCAATTTCCAGTGATTGTATTCACTAGTACTTTCACACAAATTCTTAAAGTGGAAAAACTGCATTGATGTACTGATGGGGCAACGGCGATGGGTGAAAAATATGTAAACCTGCAAGCATTTATACACGGAAAAAATCGAAATACTACCTGAAACCATTGTATAATTTATAGATAACTACAGAGCTCCAGAGCTTTATCATTTATTATTTCTTTTGCTAATTATATTAAAACGCCGTATTTGAGGGCAATAACATTTTTTATAATTCTCGAGCATTTGAAAAATGAGAACTTGACCATTGTTTGGGTTCAGACAAGAAATATTTCTATTTCGAAAAGCACAACATTAACCATATGCCTAAAAATTTTTTAACGAACTGTATTCTACCCACCGCCACTGAACTGCGGCGGCACTTGCTGAACCGAGACGAAATTTGCCTATAAATTGTCGCCTTCCTCCTTCCGATCGTTAGAAAGTAAGAGTTTCGTCTCTGGCTTGGTTTACACGTTGAGTTACCGTGCTCTTCTATTCCTTCTCTTGCAAAAGAGTTTCGTCTATGGCATGGTTTACATGTTGCTTTACCGTGCTCTTTTGCCTTTTCTCCTGATGAAGCCTCTGACGAAATTGGGAGAAACGTTGAGTTCTTAGACCTCAACAATGACACGGTCCAATCCCGGAAGTCGTTTTGTTACTTATTGTATTCTGTAGTTTGTATGCTAAATTATAGATATAAAAAAGTTAATAATTCACAAAATGCATAGACTACATAACAAGGATATTCAAACCATATGACGTATAGATACATGGATTGAGAGTAGATTTATCATCTACTCATCTAAGATGGGGATGGGCGCATGACGTGAAAACAGTCGGGGTACGCTGCGTCGCGGCGGGTTATTTTAAAATCGGGCTGTGAACGTTAGTCAACGTGAATTATAGTTTCCAAAGTGTGATTCACGTTTGACGTTAACTTCACGTTAAATATTTAGTAACGAATAAAATACTGCAGGGTGCTTTGCTCCCCCGCTGCCCATCCATGTGGGAGATCTAAAGCTGGAGCCGGAGGTCATTGTACTTCTGTGTGGCAGCCTGCAAGGACGGAGCTTCGCACCTGTGTTTTGTTGTGAATGTGGTGCCTACAGTCTATAAGCGACCAAGTAGAACCTACTTTTAGTTCCTCAGATGTTAAAGTACTTTTTTCTACTCCTTTATTAGTAAATTGCTCATTAAGCACTGTTTACTTGATTAGTAAATTTGTTGTTACAAACAGTGTTACGTAATGATAATGACTAACACGTAATTTTTTTTATTACGTTACAGTTAGCTTCTGTTGTTTGTACGAAGCGGTGTAGGGATGTGACTGCAGCCGCCTAATTTTTTAAGATGGTGTGAACAGATAGTTTGACAGTTAATAAAATATTTCTTTTTCGTTTAACGAAATGAGTGTGATCGTAGAAAAAGTATAGTACGCAACTCGAGCTATAGAGCAATTACACGCTCGTGGAATTACACACGCGCCGCTACGCGGCTTGTGCGTAACTTTTCCAACTCGCGTGTAATATGCTTCCTACAGCTCTCGTTGTGTAATATACTATTAAACGTAGGAATTAAGAGTGTTGCCTAGCAACATATACCTTCTTGCACTCTTATCAGTCAGGAAAACGTCAGTTCCAATGACAGCTTCTGTTATTAAAAGTGATATTTTTGAAGGCGGTTGCAAGAAATGTTTCTGCGAGAAATCAGTATTTATCCCTTGTTCTAAGCTATTGTAGTCAATTTTGATTTATTTTTGTGTGTCTACTATTCTGATTGCACCATATCACGTAAATTATTTTTCAAAACACCTACTTGTTATTTGTCAATAACAGAACTGTCAACCTGACTGAAAAGTTCTCCATAATAGCCACGGCTGTTATACACTTAACAGCCTAGGTCGTTAAGAAATAACACAACAGTAACATTTTAATATTGGCAATACTGAAATGTATAGTTGGTGACACTGTAAGTCTATGTCAAATTCCAGGTTAGCAGGTTAGGTTTGCGTCAGTCTGTGTCGAATCTGACGCACAACCTAACCTACTCACATTGAATTTGACCTAGACTTACAGTGTCACCAACTATACATTTCAGTATTACCAAACGTATTTTTCTTTATATTTGACTGTGATAAGACAAGTTTGCTCACACGCGTTACTAATACTATTTAGTTTTTTCATTTAAATTACGCTAAAATTTAAATTTCTGTAGGAGTTATGAAAAGTATTCAACGACATACGGCCGTTATCGCATCTAAGTAACTCGGGTAAATTCATTAGCTTCGGCCTAACGGCCTCGGCCACAAATTGATTCTCGTTTGTTAGATGCTTACTAACGGCCTCATGTCGTTAATAACTATTACGTCAAAACATATTTCATTTTAGAGTTTTTAGTTCTGTTGCAGGTCGTATATTGGTTTTACATTTGAACATTCGGCTCTACCTGCATTTAAATTTTAAAATTAAAGCTGCGTGTCACGTCGTGAGTAGAAGAGGGTCACGTCGTAAACGTGCGTGAATGTGAGTGTTTAAGGCAAGCGTGAAACGTGCGTGACGTGAGTGAATACTCAACAACGTGCCAATCTTTAGCACAATAGACACGCCTACTTACTGTATATTATAAGAAAGTTATAAAAGTAGCATTCGGAATGGAGACTGCCGCTTAGAAAAAACGGAATACCTGTATTTGGTGGGATTCACATATCACAAGAACAACCCAATGAATTGACGACCGCCAACATGTCTGAAAAGGGGTTCAGTAACTCAGTGGGATGGGAGTGGGTCGTAGGCTTAAAGAACAGGATTCCCATTCGCCGTAGTCAACATAATTACCTGGAGAGGTACGGAGATAATGTTATTTTAAGGGAACCAGCTGGTGCATTTTGTGGCGATGATGTGCTGAAGAAACTTCACCAAAATAATGTTTCTCTCGGCTAAGGGAAATATGAGTGCTCAACTCGGAGATTTAGACGTACCTTGTTTTGTGATATCTGCTGTAGCTTATCTGACTTGTTGCTACACAGAATCGCGCTGAGATTTACAAACGAACGTTCTACAATAAATTTAAAGATTGTATACATCTATAACATTTTACCTGTTCGTAATGTCATGTGCGATGAATGAGCAAAGGTTCGTATCCGATAAAAATGTCACAGTGTAGATATTGATACACTCATGCAGAGCGCTTAAGGTGTTACTGAGCTTCTGATGGGGTTACGCCTCAAAGCATGTTTCACAATATATAAGATTGCTTACATCTTAGCCGCGAGTGATGGCTCGGTACATCTAAGTTCAGGTTTGCAAGAAACTGAAAATGGGAAGCTCCAGGAATATCGATGGACGCAATTTGGCGTTAGTCTACACCCAATGTAGGGGAAGCTTTTTACAAAACTTCGTCAGTAGAACATACAACGGTGTTTCCATCACTGGCTACGAGCGTTGGCATCGATCTACACGCTGACAACGAATTGTGTCTTAAAGGCTGCATCAATATCGAGTATTTCTTTACAAGATGGTTGCGAAGAGATAGCGGGATGATGGGAGGATATCTTTAACTAATTTCTTCCGAAAATTGGCTGTGTAAAGTGGAATCGAGGACAGTTGTAAAAAATAAATATAGAAGATAAAGCAGGGTTTGAAGTATTGGAATTTACCTAGTAAGAATTCTAGTGCCATTATTTCCTTACCATTCCTCTTCCCCACGCCATCATACACACTGCTCTTTGCGTCTCGTCTTCTTTTGGCATTACATTTTTCAATGAGTACTGTGAATGAGATTTATTGTTCTTGACGACTGTTCTCGCAAAACAGTTCTACATCTCACTCGAGGTAATATGATCTAGGAACATATGCTAGAACGAATTTCAAACTGTACCTGTTATTCTTTTTAAATTTCAAAGAAGGAACTCTAGGAGTTATACTTCCAATATTCACAACTCGGACTCTGTGCTCCTTATAAACATTGCACCCAAGTTTAAGGTAATGTGACTTTCATCTTCCCTTCGGACTTTGCCTAACATTGACCTGGGATAGCCATGTGGTTAGATAGACATACAACATATAGACACAACTAATTTTTTAATGGAGACCAAAAAGAGACGTTTACAAAAAAAGAGGAAGAGCCCCGATACAATGGACGTATAACGTTAAAAACAGAAAGAAAATGTAAATTCCAGAATACTAGTTTTATTATTTTCAATGTGAAGGTGTTTGTTGTATTTGTTTTTCGCAGACTAACATGATACTTGATTATAGTAACAATAACGCATGAAATTACATCTTTGTTGTTTATTAAAATACGTAAATCTAATGCGTTCACGCTTTTAGCCTATATCTATGTACGTCGTATCTCGTATTATATATGTCAGAGCTTAAGGGTAGTTCAGGGCGTAACCACTTCGATTTTACACATTAAGTCCGATAAGCACAGTTTATTTGGTTGAAAACTAAAATAACCAATAACTAGCCCGCAATGGCGAAATGAACATAACTAATAATAAGGGTTGGAACGGTAATGGTCCGGCGCCCGCAACTTCGTCCAACACCTTTGCCTTTCCATACAAGAATGCCCTGATCTCGACAATGTTACTCATTCCCATATTTTTGGGTCTTGCAGGCGCCGTTCCATTCTATAGGAAATTACCTATCGCGTTCCTTCTGTGAACTCATAAACAAAACAGTTCAAACGAAACATGACTAGAAAACATAACTCATAGGCGGAGACATTAGTCCAAATATCTTCGGCGCCGACATATATGACGTTTTGCTTGTTTGATAATGGTTATGTAATTTAAAATTTTACCTAATCTATTTATTTGCTTTATAGGATAGTAGACGGCGCCCTTCCATTTAGCACCCATGATCACAGAATAATAATAACCAGAAGGATATCTTCCACACAACCGCATTGATGTCGACGCCGACAACGGGTGACCTCGAACCTTTGTATTCCATGGGCTCTCCCCAAAGCCGCTACCTACACTTGCCGTTTCGGGGTAGAATTTCAGCGTAGAAACGTCTCAAGGCTATGAGGGGCCGGCGGTCAGGTAATACGAGATATCCTTCTGGTTATTATTATTCTGTGCCATGATGTTCAACAAAGATTGGTTTTCAGAATGTAATAGTTTGATTTAATTATGAATGCGCTTCGTTCTCGCTCTCGCAAGGTGTAATGTGACTTACATTGGGGATGAGCCTTTTTCAACTGCGTTATGGCAGAGTTTGCTGTTAGGATTCTGCGCATATTTAATCAATTTATTGGTTTTTGTGGATAATTCCCGAATACTATCATTTGATGGTTCCTTTACAATAAATGAATAGTGATAACTTTATTGGTTCATTCTGAATCATGTGCTGTAAGCCTACTTAAGTTGCAGAAGTGGGATAAATATAAGAAATTATACGCTATACAAGTATGTAATTCTCTTCCGAGAAAAACATTTTCTCCAATCATATTTGCCCGCAAAAGGCACCGAGTTATTGATGCTGTAAATGCAGAACTACTCAGGGGTTGGTGCCGTAGTTTTTGCATCTGGCATGTGCGACAAGAATGTAAATGATACATCTCACACATGATTTATCTTCTCCCTCCGCTGTTTTATATTTAAAGACAGTTATTCTCGTGCTTGCGTGTTTTCGAAATCTCTATATTTTAAACGTCAATATGTCCCAAATTGCAATTTATTGGCTTCCGATACCACGTGCCGGGGGATGTAAATCGTCTCACGTATGCTGCATAAACATTTTTATAAACCGTTAGGGCATTAATGCCACATTCAGTTTCCCGGGAATCAATTTTTAGGACCACTTAAAGTCGAATATATGTACTTTTGCACCTAATAGAATTCATACAGGAGTTTATTTGGGATCAGAAAGGGCGGCAATAAAATAAATAATAAAACCGTAGAGCCGCTCTGTTCTACGGTCGACCGTTGCTGTAAAGGAATATTCGATTTACAGCGAAAACAATCTGGCGTATGTAGATACACCTAGAGTTCATTAGCAGCAGCTAATCAGATGCTTCGTGAAGGCTCCTTTACATCACACATTGCCGGTACAACGATTAATTGTATGCTGCAATCCCGAGGAGAGTGTAAATTATATCAGATTGCGTATTATAGTATGTCATAAAGTGGCAAATTGCGTCTAGACAAGATATCATCATTCATCTGTAATGAAGAGTTAGATGGCCGCTACTAACCTGTTGTTAATTTGTAAATTAACTTTTCCAGGTAAGGAAATGTCAGTAAGTTAAATAGAAGGGGAGTGTTAATTCCACAGGGAAAATCTTGTTAAACACAATTTAGTAAGTGCTTTGAAATGCAAACAGAAATTTTAACAGGAAGAAAATGATTTGCTCTAATTAACAGTTTGGTTAAGTTCGTGCTAACAGTTTGGCGAATTAATCGCCTAAACGTTCCTCAAATTGCTTGCAGTTGGCCTGGACAGGGCAACATCGACTAGAAATTGCATATCTAATTGCCACTATGTTTGTGAACAACACTGACAAATTCGAAACTCCTGTTTGTTCTGCAGCAACAGAAACTGTCTCAAGTTATATCATGAATTCTGTCATAAATGCACATGTCTACTAGATAGCTGTTATTATATTTCCATAGTGTGCAGCTCATGCAGTTAAAATGATTAAACTTTACACAAAATTTCTTCAAAAATCAGCTTGTTCACTGAAAATCCAGTCCGGATGATAAGGTTAAATAAATTGTCCTTTGTTCTTTTAAAATTTAAATCTCTGAAATTAGTAATTTGTGTACTTAAAATAGGGAACGTTATTATCAGAACTTTGTAAATAAGATTAATTAAAAAATATTTTTATTAAAGCCGAAGGTAGGAAGCCCCTGGAAAACTCTTACACAGTTTGGAAAAGCTAAGACCTTTATGTTGATACACTTATGCATGAGAGTACAGTTGCAATGTTGGTTAAGCTCAATCCAGGCTGCTCATGCAGAATTTGCGAAAACATTCTCATAAAATACGGGACACCTTGATAGCTTATGCTGATTGAATTGACTTTCTTCAAAATTCTAAGGCTAAAAAGTATGAATGGCATCGGCACCACTGCTTCTAAATTAATTAAATTTTAAAAATGTGGTGCATAACGGCATTATTGATTAGTACTAATAGTGTTGATATGCAAATTTCCAACAACGATGTACTATATACTGTTCTGGATCCACTTTGCGGCGCCTATTTATGTTATAATTGACTATGTTATAATGGTCTTTATGTATATAAATGGTTTTATATTATAACAATATTTATTATTCTTTAGCTATTACGTCTGACTTTTATTATACTTTAGTTTATTTTCATTCAATTGTTTTTAAATTGAATTTTAGTAACTCATTTGCCATTTATAAATTACGGATTATCAATATTATTAAATCTGTAGCTCCGGTAGAAAACATTTATAGTCCAGTCATTAGATACTTGTTTGGCTGCAAAAGGTTGAGGAGTTTTGAAACTTGGCACGATTGACTGAAAACACAGGTCGGATTCGCTCATAATCAGGACTGATTTTATTCCTGAAAATTGATTCTGTTATTTCGTACGTCTGTCAATGTCACTTCAAAGTATTCAAGTGCCAAATCAATTACAAATACCTCCTCGTTACATTACTTGTCATTAATCAAATATCAAATAGTAAGTACTCCCTCTTTAAAATTACGTCACTTCACTCTTTCTATATTTTTCTTTCAGTGGTTACATAAATTCCTGCAGTCTGTCACCTGCCCATAGACCTCTCCTTTACTAAGCATCCGGTAGTCTCAGAGAGATCTACCAACGTCCAGACAAATCCCAGTACGAACTTAACCAAACACCAGGAACCGCAACGACTTCCCAGCCAAACACGGCAAAGCATCTACTACCTTTCTCCAACAGAACTACCAAAAAACCTGATCAGCAGCAAACGTTTTCCACGTCTTCCTTCCAAAATTCGCAAGCTACTGACCACCTTTACGAACCTTGACTAGATGCAAGTTACAAGATGTTACTTCAATAACAAGCTTAGTGAATTATAACTCCAGCGGATGAACAACCCTCTATCCACACCATAAGACGCTCACTCTGCTAACAAACTCGATGTAAACCACTTCCAGAAAAACCATTCCCTGTTATCCAATTCATATGATGTAACTGATTGACAATAAACTTAGTTCTGCATCCAATTTCAGAATTGCTTTTGTAGATTATAACTGCATTATATATGGCACTCTCACCACATCTATTTTCTTCCTCCTTACCATCTCTATATCTTTAAATATTTTAAATTTTATTTTAATTTTCTTCCCAGAAATTTTTGGTTTAATTCACAAACCTTTAAATTACAAACAGATTGTAACTTTTATAAAGGGTATATTTTAGTAATTTAGCCACTTACACAGGTATTACATGTTTTTTGTATCAAATTATTTTACATACAGATAAATATTATTATCTCCTTAGTGATATTGTTTAACATATAAAGTCCAACACTCTATACTATACTCTGTATCATATTTTTCTGACACCCACTATTTGAATGATATTTCTCTAATAGGTATTTGTCATTAAATCTCCACTTTATTTCAGATAATAATTAAATTATTGAATTTAAAGTATATTTCATTTCTTTGCTAAATACATTTTGATAATTTGGATATCTTTCTAATACTTAAATTCACCTTTGTAATGGAATACTATATTCTTTTAACCTTTTTAATCTGATATCAAACCCTTGTACCAAAAATCATTACAATACATATTTCGCGTCTTTACATTTCTAAATTTTCAATAGCCGTAGGTCCTCTTCTGCTTCACTTCTTCAGTTTATCTTAAGTCTACTTATCCTTCTTGGTCTTTGAGTTCGCTTCTCTTGTTTCCCTTCCAACTACTTCTAGGTCTTCATAAATCTCCAAACTTTGTCATTGTTTCCTCCTGCCAAATTTTTCTACATATAATTATTCTCAACATTTTTACCTATGCCCCAGCAACTCTTTCCTGCAAAGCAAGACACTAATCAAATAGAGCAGAAAACCCTAAACCCGCTCTCCACTGCTTTTAACATTTCCGCAGAATTATGAGGAAAATACTTGAGATTTTTGATTGCAGTATTTCTGTATCATTTACTATTTTATTTTATTTTGGTACTCAGCCAACAGCCGTTAGGCCAATTATAGGCGCCGACAGAAGCAGACATGGAACTCCATCCAAGTTCTGACCAGAAAGGGCGTTGCTTAACTCTACTCGATCGAACGTGGACGCTTGTTCAAGCTACACCACCCGGGACCCACTGTTGCTGATGTAAATAACCTGAGCATGAAAGTAAAGCTTGCAAAGCCGGGGTCGGTAGCTCAGTGGTAAGCATCCTGACTACTGATCTAAGAGTCGCGAGTTCGATTCCCGGTCCCAGTGAGGTTTTCAAAGAAAAAAATGCAGATGAAAGCTTCTACAGAATGCCATCAATCGGAAGTAATGTAAAGCCGTGGGTCCCATGTTACTACGATGTGTAGCATGTACAAGATCCCTTGCTAGGGTTGGAACTCCTTAGTCTCGGAAAATTCTAAGTAGGACTTTGACCATATGATCAAAGCAGTCGGTGTCTAAGGTACCTGGTACTCTGCATGCCTAGACCTTGTCCATTAACAAACAAACAAACAAACAAGCTTGCAAACCTAAGCAACACAAAAAATAAAAAAAGACGAATTCAGGAAGTCTGAAGTAGAACATAAAAACTAATTAGATGTTTGTCTGGAAGGAAAGGAAATATAGAGTGCACAACGACCAAAAAAAAATGGGGTTTAGAGAGGAAGTGGAAGGAATTGAAGAAATAAATCTTAAAACAGCCGAAAGTATATGGGAAGATGACGGTCAAATATTAAAACCGCATATGAGCAAAATGGTGGAGCACCGAAATTCGGCAAGACGTAAAAGCAGAGAAAATATCTGGAACAACTGTACTCATAGGAACAAAACTACAAAAAAAACTATAAAGATAATAGTGAAAAAAGGTTTATCAGATAATTAAAGGTTTACGGGCTATATTTGAGAAATCCGCGTGGAACATAAACTTAAGAACTAATGGAAACAGAAGAAAGGAAAACATTCTAAACAAAATAGTCAAGAATGCAATATATTAAGAGAAAAGGGGGGGGGGGGAATTTACAAAAGAAAGAAAAATTGGAAAATAAAACTAAAGAAAGCACTGTTGACATAGAAGGAGTAATAGCGGAAATACAGCTGAACAAATGTTGGTTAAACATAAAAAAGAGGTAAGATATAGATAAAGGATTTATGTTACCTACTTTGGGATGGAAATATATTACCAAATGACTGGGGCGGATAACACGATAGTAAGAGGACTCAAGTAATTGCCACAACATAGAAAATACGTATTCAAGAATTTATAAAGAAGAATACATACTATTAGATTATGACGGAGAACACAATGGAAAGAAAGAAAGTGATATTTCCAGATTCCACAGATATTGAATCCGCATTCATAGAATTTCTAAAAAAAGTATATGCAAGGCCAGAACAGATTTATAGTAACAAAATTTTCACAGGTTATGAAAAACCATGCAAATAAAAAGAGAAATAAAGAGAGAAGCAAAATATAAGGAGCAGAATCAGACATTTTCAAAATGCAGCTACTTCCTATTAATTTCACAAATTTGTTCATTTATAAGGCAGTTTTCTTCGTTAGCATGGTAAGTAGCTAGCTTTCCGCATGCAAAAATGGAAACAAATAAAGACATTCCCTGAATTCCTTTTTGTTCATAGCAGTGATGAACCGCATAACAAAACAAACTAAAGACAACAAATTTGAAATAAAAGTAGAAAATTGGAACTAATATAGAGCCAATAAAGGTACAATGGTAGTATGTGACATTAGCATCGGCCCAATTTGAATTTTAAATGCAAGTAGTCTGTTTGAATTTGAATGCCGCCAACTTCAGTCACAATTTGCTGTTCGATCTCCACCATGCAAGTTTCGATAAGTGGGAAGAGTTCCACGGTGCGCATTCAATCGGTCAAACCATCATCAAGCTGCCCCACCAAATCTCAGTAGAAGATAGTCCTGCCGATAGGTCGCCAGAACGAAGACGCTTATGCCATGAAAGACAGTGCTGAGTTCAAAGCCTTTCTCTGAAAATACCTCGGTTGCACGATTTTCTGTTGAAACCGCTATACTGAGCGAAGTAGTTGGCTTTAGCGAAACTCAAGCCTTAAAACCGATTCATAAACCTCCTCAAGCGGCTTTGTCGCTTCGAGCAACAAGAAAAGTAACTAGTGGTTTAATCCCGGGCGCCACGTCGCCACAGCCCGTTCAGCCAAACCTTGCCGTCGTAATCGTCGGTGCACCAAGCCTGCAACCCTAAGCCGCTATGGTTCCTTGGATAGCATCTCCATAGATACATTCAATGTCCTATATAAAACGCTTTCTTCCGAAGAAAGAGGAAACTTGGATTATTACCAGCACCATAAATTGGCAAAAACTCGACTTAACTGACAAAGAAGCTCACCTTCCGCCTTTAAGGCAATTTTATAGCGTTTTGCAGAACTCCGGAGAATGCGACTCGAGGGTTTCCAACGCAAAACAATAGCGTTCATGCCTCAGCTCAAACATTATTCTGTGAAGGTAACAACCCTGTAATGCGTGGTCTTTCTGGCCACGTAGGTACATTCCAGAAACAACACATGCGAGGCTGTTAACTACTCTTAGAATCACATAAAACAGTAGTGGCTCACAAGGCGTTGTGTTTACACGCGTAGTCATTTTAGCCACTTTTGCCTACTAACCACAAAATCAATCGCAGATTAATGTGTCCAACGGCAGGCGGCCCCTCTAGAAGATCAATAGTCTAATTCCAGAAACTTCCGCTTCACCCGCAGCACTGCTAATCTTCAAGACGTTGGGTTAGCTGCCTACCCCCATAGGCTTTTCTGACAGAAGCTGTGTTAGTGGCCGAGCTCCGCAGGCATTATAGGGGCTACTAGCGACACGAAGATGTTCGTTATTTTAGCTTTATGAACATAATTTGTATAGCTGCTTTTTATTTTACTAGGTTCTGATTTGTATTTACAAAGACCAATATACGTTTGTTATTTAGCCTGTACTTATTCTATTTCACTCAAGAATAATACGAACGTTTGGATTTCTGATGCTAGCCATACGGGCTATTAAACGAGAAGAATAACTTGCTAACACTATCTTGATCAGGACAACATATCAGAGGTATACATGGATCAAGTTTTACCCCTAGCAGGATCTCTACTACAACCAACAGTTGACAAGTAGAATGGAATACGAAAATAAACGAAATATAAGGAAATGAACAGGCAAACATGTTCAAAAGCAGACACAGGCATCAAAATTATACTTAACTAAAATGAGCTTGCAGCATTGAAAAGCTACCGGTTTTCAGGAACTAAGACAGAAAGTGCAGTATGCGTTAAATACGGCCATAATATCAAAAAGAAGACATAAGAAAAGAATCTATGAAGGGATTTACTTCCCCACTTTACATATGTGAAAGCTAGGCTATGCATGATAAAACAAGGAGTAACATAATCGTAAGCAAAATTAAGTATCTACAAAGTATATATGGTAACTCCAAGGGAAAATTAGAACCTGATAATAGTTACAAGTAGATCCTTTATTAAAACAAGCCGAAAAGAAATCATTACAGTGGTATGACCACCTGGGTAAAAAGGGAAAGCGGCGTAGAGACAGATTAAGAGAGACATGGGAAAAAATATGGAAATGAATGTAAATAAACGAGAGAAGAACTTAAGAGGTATGAATGCCGCCGGCTGATCAAGTCCAGTGCCGAATATGGATAGAGGGAAACCTGATGCTAGAAAGCCAAAGGCTATCGAAAACGAAGAAAAAAGATAGTAAAGAAATTTAACTATTCCTTACGTAAGGCTTCCATTTCTTATAAGCAAATCAATTCCAGAAATAGAAATGTTGGCTGTTAAGTGCGTCATTATCAGTTTTAAACACGCACCAGTGTGTTTTGGGTGTTTCGTGTCAAAATGTAGGCGCTTCCCACGAAAAAGTGCCGGATGGCAGCGTTGATTTGGCAGAGAGCGTCAGAAGCTATCTTGCGCTCATCGAGAAATGTTCGTGGCCATAAGAGAATACCGTGTGCGTTAGTTTTGAAACTAATCAGTTGATGTCGAAGTTTCTATGTGCTCTAGAGAAAAGCAGAGAGCAAGAAAGTGTTGTTGTAATAGTGGCCAAAGTTCTGGCGATTTGAAGCTAGGAAGTGAAGAAAGAAAGTGGCAACGTCGTTGAGTGACGCGATGGCGAAGTCACCTCCAAGAAGAGCTGCAGGAGACCAAAGTCAAGGTATTACGCAACCAGCGTTGCGCAACCTTTGCGGAAAGTGGGCAAACCAGACAAAATTAGGTCATCTGCAAACGGCCACTACAGCCAGAGCAGAAGCTGAAAAATTATTTGGGGACTAATGTGCATATGCGCAGTCTTTGTAGTATCGGTACGCACTACTCTACGTAGATGCGCAGTGAGCAGCCAGGCGTAGTTAAAACAGCTGTCGGAGTGATTTTATATAATTTTTTGAAGTAACGTCTTTTTAGTAGACAGTAGCATAAATGCGGAGTAGAAACAGCTATTTACTTTGTTAGATTATTTTCGACCTCTTTCGTATTGCTCAAAATTACGTTGAGTTGAGGTCGCTTTAATAGGTTTTTTTTTTGTCTTGATAAATTTCTGAAGACGGCCCTGTTTAAAGTTCAACCCTGGATCTTAAAGCTACATGTCAAATTCCTTTTGGCCCAAACAATAATGCGTTCACGATCCGTAGAATTCGTCTTAGCAAGCATTCTTCGTTCAGTGCACAAAGTGCGTATTTGTTTCGACAATCAAGCGTTGAACGCCTAAATAAATCAAATTCTTTATGTTAAGCAGTAACGAAATTCAGGCCTTGGAGTTTAGTGTTTCCTGTCAACAACTTCTAAAAGTTCTTGGAAAATAATCTTTGAAATTCGACACCCTGGGATTCGTTGCAACAGCAAGAAATTTCTTCTAGAACGTTCTAGGGACAAGTGAAATAAGTTTCGATAAACCCTTAGTTAACCATAGA
The DNA here is from genome assembly GCA_940337035.1 of Agriotes lineatus. Taxonomy (NCBI): domain Eukaryota; kingdom Metazoa; phylum Arthropoda; class Insecta; order Coleoptera; family Elateridae; genus Agriotes; species Agriotes lineatus. Next base: position 18,074,327 of record OW679197.1, read on the forward strand.
GATAGAATTATTAGTTTCGGAGTTCAAAACTTCCTTCTAATAGGCCCGCGAATTTTAAATCTGCGAGCTTCAGGGGATTCAGTATTCGACACTCACAGAAGTCAGTTGTGTGAAGTTTTGCACCCCCCCCCCCCCCCCCGGCCTTCGGAAGCCGGGGGTTGCGCGGATTTGCGCTTAGTAGTTTTGGAGAATCTTGTGAAGCCACTAACCGTGTTCTTGTGGATTTTTGAGTGCAGTCCGAGCCTTTGAAGTTATCATTTTGTTAGTGTTTAAAAGTTCGCGCGGCGAAGCATGTAGTGAGAAGTGAAGTTAAGTAGCCTGCGTCGTTACGATAGGCAGTGGCGTCTCATATAGTTTTGCTTCCCGGGGGATGCTTTTGGCTTTTATTTGCCGATTTGTTAAGAGACGTCATCTTGAAGCCTTCAATAACTTTTCCTGTTACGTGTGGAAAACCATTGCTTTATGCAAATTTAAGTATCAACGCCGTGCTTGAATTAAATAGAGTGCTCGCCGCGGGAAACTCGTTTTCTGTCATTTTGCTGGCTGCCGTTCTTCTTCTACCACCTTTGATGGGTTCCTGCCCACCGGTCTGCCCTTCTTGGGGTTTTTCGCAGCACCTCCACCACGTCTTGCCAAGCTTCCCCGAGGACGAGTTTATAGCAGAAACTGGCGACGTGCTTACAGCTACCAGGTAGGAGCTATGTATTACACCAATTGTGTTCTTGTGCCTAATTAAGGTGCGACTATATTTCTTGTGTGTTTTCCGGGAGTTCGTAAATATTGTGCCCGTTCACCTAAGCTTAAGCCTATGTTTTGATTTGCTTGTTGTTAACCAGGGGCTTCACCCCTGTTATCTATTTCGTTTTGTCTGTTGTGTAACAACATATTTAGACAATAAGGTAACTTTGCGTGGGAGCCCCTTTTATATTCATGTAGGGTGTGCCTTTTCTTTTTACTAAGCTTGAATTCACCTCCGGGTGATTATTATCAATGTAAAGATTTGTGTAAACTTTAATTCTTTAAATAATAAACCCATTAAAGTCAATTTGATTATTTGTTGAGTTCTGAACCCCTTCTGGGTCATTAATTAATCCAGTGTGGCAAAGGCCGAGTGTAATTTGCAATGTAAAGCTGAAAGTACGCCTTTTTGATAAGCAAGCCCCAAGCCCTGGGCCATTCAGTGTTCTTTTGTTACTCTTTAGTGACGGTGGCCTTGAAGGTAAGTGATTTAACGACAAGGTCACCCGGCTATTCGGAGGAGGCTTGGTAAACAACAGGCGGAGGTGTTCAGCAACGTACTTGGAGGACTTCTACATAGGCTACGTGTTTTATTCTTGGTTCTAGACACGTCAGCCACCCCTAATCAGAACCAAGTGGCGCTCAGGCATTTCTTTTTCTGTTAAGCAGTCCATCAGGGTAAGTGCCGCCGGTTTTTCCTTGAGCTTTGGAACCACGCCTTCCCGACTGAGTTAAGTACGAGTAACCGGAGCAACAAAATCTGCTCCAGCACATTAAGATCTGTGTTCTTTTTAGTAAAGCCGGCGAACCCTGTAGTTTGTACCCGTTTTTGAACAATCAATACGACCTATGTCGATATGATGAATTAATACCGTAACAGATAAACTGGCTATCCCAACGTGTGGCTTTGTTTTGTCGATAACGCCCTTAGGGCATTGTTTTTGTGTTTCTTTTCTTGTCATACAGCTTCATTTTAGTGTTTGGCATTAACGTCATATAGTTTTTTCCAGTATTTTTCATGAAAACTTGACTTTTTAAGACTTTGAAATTTGGAAACGTGTTTTTTTCATATCAGGACACTTATCCTATATGTTTTCTTTTATTAAATGAGTTCCTTGCTATCCCTTTGATAGACCAAACATTGTTTTTCCCGGGATTTTTCGCGGGATTTTTGTGTTTTTTCGTGTTCAACATTTCAACATTTTCTTTTCTGTGCTAAGGCACATTTTGGAGCCATTCTTTTTGGTGCTATCGTTTATTTTAGTATGGATCATTAAGTAAACCGTGTTTTTTAGTCTTTTTCGTGAAAACTCTGAAAGTTTTGGAAGGTATCGAATTTTTTCTGAATCCGTTTATTGTTGATTGTGTTTAGCCTTCAGCTAGTTTGAAATTTTATTGTGCTATTCCGAATTTAAGTTGAAGTTAGTAGAGCTCATCGACATTGACGCTTTTAGATTACTGATGTTGACTTTTTTGTTGTCATCCTTTGATGTGGTGCCGCGTTGTTGTTCGTTAACAAGTTGGAAATCATTTCGCTTTCCTTATTCTTTATTGGTCCGTTGTTAGGATGTGGTGTTGTGTTGGTGTGTTTGTGAGATCCGCTTTATGCAAATTTGTAATATCTCTCAAACCATCTTCTTAGTTGGATTGGCGTAGTATTTTTTTTTATGGACTCCTATTTCGTTTTCATTTCTATCGTGTATCGCCCAACTTCGTTTGCTGATTTCGTCGCGTGCATCAACACTTGTCGTAGTGTCTTGTACACTTTTTGTCGTACCTCTTTCATTTATTGACTTAGTAGTTTACCATGTTGAAGTATGTTGCGATTTAGTCGCCTGTTGTCTTTGTGTTTAAGTGACTTATTTATGGACGATCTGTCGTCGCCTACGGAATTTTGTTTTGATGACTTTAAGTTGTCACTTTAGGTGTCTTTGCCCTTTGGATTTTGGGAAAGACTTTTTCGTTGAAGACTTTTGATGGCTTTAGGCCATGCATCGTATTCCTGCCCTTTGGACTTTGGGAGGAGCGATTTCGTTGTTAGCTTTTGAGCTTCGTGTGACAGTCAAGGCCAGGCTGTTCGCACGTTGTTTCTTTAGTGAAGTTTACGTTGACATTTGTTGGAGACTTTGTTTTTCCGGATTTTCTTTTGGTGTTCGGTGTTGGAGTCATTTTCGGTCCCGCATTATGCGAATTCAGAGACGATTTGGCCTTCGGCATCGTCATCGATTGAGGATTTCGGTGGACTTAGTTTTCTTTTCCTTGACAATCCCAAGTCACAATGGATTAACCATGGGTGACATACTGTTGCATATAATTGTTCGCATTATTAGCATAGGATAGAATAGGATAGGTTAGTTTAGGCTAGGCGGCCTTCAAGGCCTTCGAGACTCCTGTCGTTTGTGGCTACCCCTTTCTTTGATCGTTTGTTGCTGTGGGACAAACACAAGAGGCTGATCCCGTGACGCCTCGCGTGCCCTCTTCAACGGGTCTTCGAGAGTTAGGTTGCGAACCTTGGGGCTTCGTAACCCTGTGTTCGATCGGTAGGTTGGACGGAAGAGTGCACAGTGATGACTTATACCCTATTGTGACAAGCTCATTCAAGAGCAAAACACATCCCAGGTGGGATATCAACCCTTCTCTCTCATCTTTCTTTTTTCGTTCTATCCTCCCTTTACCGTGTGTCCGGCGACACCTGTCATTGTCCTCATCCGTTTGCCTTTGGCACTTTTCCTTTCAAACCGTGTCATGGGGCCGGATAGTGAGTAGGCAGTGGGTCCGGTCGCCTTGCTTACCCGTCACCCCATAGGCGCGTGCCATGGTCGCTCGGCCATGGTCGGTATTATTTTGAGAAGTGGACACCATCCTGCTTGGATGGAGTGGTCCGTGTTTCACGTTTTTTTAATATTTTTGATGTTGAGTGTCGAAAGCCAAGTCGAATGGGACCCCTAGCGGAGTACCCTCCTTTGGGACAAATTACGTTTATTTGTCGCCCGATTCCCTGGTCCGGGGAGGGGTGTTCTAGGCTTCACCGAACCGCCAGTACCTGATTGGGGTTTTACGTAATTTTCACCGGCGTAACCGGTCTTTTTGGCAAATTCTTCTTCTTTCTCACTCTATCCATTGACGCTATCCGTCATCGCGTGGTTGGGATCCTGAGTAGTGACGGCTATCTCAATCCGCACCTTAAGTTAAGCGAATCTTCTAGCAACTCTCTCGGTCGCCTTAAGGATCAATTTGAGAAATTGACCTCTAGTAAGGGGGGTGTTAGATCATTTTCGACCTCTTTCGTTTTGCTCAAAATTACGTTGAGTTGAGGCCGCTTTAATAGGTTTTTTTTTGTCTTGATAAATTTCTGAAGACGGCCCTGTTTAAAGTTCAACCCTGGATCTTAAAGCTACATGTTAAATTCCTTTTGGCCCAAACAATAATGCGTTCACGATCCGTAGAATTCGTCTTAGCAAGCATTCTTCGTTCAGTGCACAAAGTGCGTATTTGTTTCGACAATCAAGCGTTGAACGCCTAAATAAATCAAATTCTTTATGTTAAGCAGTAACGAAATTCAGGCCTTGGAGTTTAGTGTTTCCTGTCAACAACTTCTAAAAGTTCTTGGAAAATAATCTTTGAAATTCGACACCCTGGGATTCGTTGCAACAGCAAGAAATTTCTTCTAGAACGTTCTAGGGGCAAGTGAAATAAGTTTAGATAAACCCTTAGTTAACCATACAGATAGAATTATTAGTTTCGGAGTTCAAAACTTCCTTCTAATAGGCCCGCGATTTTTAAATCTGCGAGCTTCAGGGGATTCAGTATTCGACACTCACAGAAGTCAGTTGTGTGAAGTTTTGCACACCCCCCCCCCCCCCCCGGCCTTCGGAAGCCGGGGGTTGCGCGGATTTGCGCTTAGTAGTTTTGGAGAATCTTGTGAAGCCACTAACCGTGTTCTTGTGGATTTTTGAGTGCAGTCCGAGCCTTTGAAGTTATCATTTTGTTAGTGTTTAAAAGTTCGCGCGGCGAAGCATGTAGTGAGAAGTGAAGTTAATTAGCCGGCGTCGTTACGATAGGCAGTGGCGTCTCATATAGTTTTGCTTCCCGGGGGATGCTTTTGGCTTTTATTTGCCGATTTGTTAAGAGACGTCATCTTGAAGCCTTCAATAACTTTTCCTGTTAGGTGTGGAAAACCATTGCTTTATGCAAATTTTAGTATCAACGCCGTGCTTGAATTAAATAGAGTGCTCGCCGCGGGAGACTCGTTTTCTGTCATTTTGCTGGCTGCCGTTCTTCTTCTACCACCTTTGATGGGTTCCTGCCCACCGGTCTGCCCTTCTTGGGGTTTTTCGCAGCACCTCCACCACGTCTTGCCAAGCTTCCCCGAGGACGAGTTTATAGCAGAAACTGGCGACGTGCTTACAGCTACCAGGTAGGAGCTATGTATTACACCAATTGTGTTCTTGTGCCTAATTAAGGTGCGACTATATTTCTTGTGTGTTTTCCGGGAGTTCGTAAATATTGTGCCAGTTCACCTAAGCTTAAGCCTATGTTTTGATTTGCTTGTTGTTAACCAGGGGCTTCACCCCTGTTATCTATTTCGTTTTGTCTGTTGTGTAACAACATATTTAGACAATAAGGTAACTTTGCGTGGGGGCCCCTTTTATATTCATGTAGGGTGTGCCTTTTCTTTTTACTAAGCTTGAATTCACCTCCGGGTGATTATTATCAATGTAAAGATTTGTGTAAACTTTAATTCTTTAAATAATAAACCCATTAAAGTCAATTTGATTATTTGTTGAGTTCTGAACCCCTTCTGGGTCATTAATTAATCCAGTGTGGCAAAGGCCGAGTGTAATTTGCAATGTAAAGCTGAAAGTACACCTTTTTGATAAGCAAGCCCCAAGCCCTGGGCCATTCAGTGTTCTTTTGTTACTCTTTAGTGACGGTGGCCTTGAAGGTAAGTGATTTAACGACAAGGTCACCCGGCTATTCGGAGGAGGCTTGGTAAACAACAGGCGGAGGTGTTCAGCAACGTACTTGAAGGACTTCTACATAGGCTACGTGTTTTATTCTTGGTTCTATACACGTCAGCCACCCCTAATCAGAACCAAGTGGCGCTCAGGCATTTCTTTTTCTGTTAAGCAGTCCATCAGGGTAAGTGCCGCCGGTTTTTCCTTGAGCTTTCAAAGCACGCCTTCCCGACTGAGTTAAGTGCGAGTAACCGGAGCAACAAAATCTGCTCCAGCACATTAAGATCTGTGTTCTTTTTAGTACAGCCGGCGAACCCTGTAGTTTGTACCCGTTTTTGAACAATCAATACGACCTATGTCGATATGATGAATTAATACCGTAACAACTTCACGGTTTACTATTAATATTTATTATTAATTAACGTTATCTTTTATACGAAAATGTTTCTATTTGCCATTGAATTGTGTGCAAGCAAATAGGTAATTCATTTGAGTAAATTTGTAAAGCTAATAAGTTCAGCTGGGAACTTCTGCTTTATCTCAACAGGGCCTATCCTAACAACGACTGAGGTAAATAAAATAGAGATCTCATTGCTAGCTAGGTAGCTGACAATAAGGAATTACAAATATAATCTATAAAAGTTTTAGATACAAAAACAGCTGCATTACAATTTGACCCCAAATTGAAAGGTACCCTAAAAGACATTTTGGAATATGCAGGTTTAGGTTTGTTTCATTAAAAAAATCAGCAAGGGTAACTTTCTGCTAATTCCAATCATTTCCATCTTTTACGTCCTTCCAGACCAAGAATTTACTGTAAAAATTGTTGTGGATACCTTTTTGAAAGAGAGTCCAGTGAACATAGCAGGAGTTTGTAAATTTGGGGTATTTTTGACCACTACTTGAATGGCACATTTTCCTGCTGTGCCATGAACAAACGTCGATTGTGCAAATTTGTGTGTTTCATATTAAGTATCTTACATATTTTCTAAATATTTCGGGATACAATATTATCTTGTTTCTTCTCTGTCAATTAATATAGTAAAATTACGTTGGGTGCGGTTTCTTGTATTTATGTCTCTCTATCGGCATCATTAAATTCTTATCTTGGACGTTATGGCTTGTCATTTTATATTGTTCATTTTTACAATAAACTCCAGCTAATCCGATTATCGTAACCGCGTTTAAACATGTATTCTGTATATTTCAAATACCATAATCAAATTAACATCTTTAGCTGCGTCAGTGAGAAATAATTATGTCAATTTCTTCTTTGGTGAAAACTTTGACAGGTCTCTAACCATTAATGTTTGTCACCGTATTCAGCATTGTACACTCATATCAGATGCCAGTTGGGTTGTAGCTTACTGGGGGAAAAGTGAAAAAGTATTGTTTTTATAGTCTATCGTATAAAGTTAGGGAGAAAACTCAATTATTACATAATTTCTGTTAATTCATTTAAAACAATTTGATCTACTACACACTGCTCATGCTCATAATCGGAATTTAGGAGAGCGTTCCCCAAAAGTAGCCTCGAGTAAACATCTAACTAGAAATCGTTAAAGCCGCATTTGTGCTCCAAATTACGTGCTAAATAGACCTGCAAACAGCCAACCAGCTCTGCGTTGTTATGGCCGGAATTTTGTTTTATTTGCTTAGAGCTGCTCCGTTCAAAACATAAGAAATTGGAATTACTAGACAACCGAGCACTCGTTAACTCGCTAACAAGCCAAGCATTAGATACGTACAATAGCATGTCGTCTCGATGCAGCAACACTAGCGTTTCACAGAATACGCTGCTCGCTCGAATTTATTTCCGCTTCAGCATTTCCAGGATAGTGAACCGAAAATACCATTTATTGGGGAAAGCGTATTGTCTTATATCAAGGGCATTCCAGGCTTAAATGTGAGCATTATTATTCCTGGATTTATATAATAGGCTCATGGTAAACGCAAATGTTAGCATTCAACTATTTAGTAGAAGCTGACTCAAACGGCACTGTAAATAGCAAAGGCCATAGGACGCTTGCTACCTGTTGTTTTCGTCCTGAATGCGAGCAGATAAATAAAACGAAAATTATGTGCTGTCGTCGCACCATAAATTTTACTTTCAGATCGATGTTTCACCCTTAGTATTTTTGTTCGGCGCGGGCGATATTTTTTGTACCATATCAAGTTGTCAAAGGTACTTATTCCATCCAGCAGATATTAACCCTGTAAAAATTTGATGTGGCCCTGCCATTAGGGCCGTAACTACGTGCACGTTTGTGACATAAATAAGCGGCGAAGGATGCGATCACCGAATATTTTTTCACGTGTCCTTTATAGTTGCATTTGTAATGGAAATTTATCGGCTGTCGCATTTCCAACAGTTTGTCCAGCAGTACCAAGGGTATTTCTTCCTATAAATTAAAATACAAATATGTTGGGACAGCAGTCGAATTAACTAAGAAATTAAAACCGTGCATACATATTTTGTTAATCAGTATACCTTCTACAAAGTTACCGTTCTTCTATGACTTAGAATTATGATTAGTTTCTATGTAGCTACGTAATTTCAGAATAATCACGTAGATATAGAGAATCTTTCGGTTTGCATTTTTTTTATTAGTTCGTCTGGTTACCCGAGCGTCGTCTAAATTAAATGTAATCGAACGAAAGGTCTATTTACGTGATGCAAACGTCCCTCTCACTAACTGGGAAATCCATTATGTACCTACACACGGGATTAGAGCAGCCTTCCCGCTGATCTGCATCAAAGTCCGCCAAAATTGTTGAGCTTTGCCGTGCTCATTCACAAATAAAATTCGTCTCGTATATAGCCGTACAAACTGGAAAATCACTACCTAGAGCAAGGGCACGATTCTCTAGATAGCAGGAAAACCGCTTTCTGGTGTTGCAATCGCCCTTAGGGCAGAAGCTCAAGACGCATCCAGCGACCTGAAGACATTCTTAATTTATTGTTTTATGTAAATACGTTGTATAATTGATTGTGCTTTAAGAAAACCTGAAATGTAATACATAGGCCGATAGACATATTATATTTAGGCCATTCTTAATCTATTTCATTCAAAATAATGGAAATCTGTACATTGTACAGAGCAAGAGCTTAGGCTATACAGAATTATATCGGATATTTTAGAAGATAATATGCAGTTTTACTTTACTAAGTGACCTCAGTGAGCTGACTTGTATTAGTTACGAATCCAACATTTTCGGTTAGCCATAGATCAATCATGCCATATTTTTTTAATATTAATATTAAGTTTCTCAGCGACTGTGGAAAAAGTACCATTAGTGCCGTTGTATAATCCACTCGTTTAAATTTCATTTTGCCTCACCAATGTACTATTACGTCCCTAATTATTACGTTTTGCAGCAGTTTTAAAACTATTTACATTCAGTGCGTAATGCGCGTTTCATACACTATTGCTGAGCAGTTTTAATTTTAAATGTAGGTATCTATCAAGAAATCGCTATAAATACAGGAATAAAGGTAATTTAATTAATTGAAGTAGGAAATATTGATAAACCATGAATAGTTTATTCAGAGCAGTTACATAGAAACAAAAAAAATATTAATTTTTCTTGTTGTAAGGGAACGGTAATGGTCTTAAATATTTTCCTCCATATTGGTTTTTACAGTTGAGCTGGCTATATGGTTTTTGGTTATTCAGCTATACTTTCTAATCGAATAATTTCAGAATAGAGCTATATTTACGACTTCAATTTTTGGAAACCTTTGGAGTCACTGTTTTACTCTTGATGCTGCAAAGCGCATTTACTAAGTTGCTTTGGGTTACGTCTAGTAAATGGACTCATCTTTAAAATTGTATCCAGTCAGATGCAGATTTGATGTTATGGTTTGGTTAAATGCTGCACTCATTTGATATAATCAGGATTTCAAGGTATTCGGAATTAAAACCAGTTGTTGGCCGTCCACAAACTTTTGTGTAGGACCGTTACCGCTGCTCCACATTTAAATGGTCTGGCACCTTGATGAACTTACTACTAGCTCGCTTTTGAGTATAACCCCAATGTGAACCATGCTGTTTTTGGGGAGTTCTAAATAATCTTCGAATAGTAGACGAGCCGTATATCAGTGTCCACTGTCTGTCGTGCTTCACATAGCACGCTAAAAAACCCTACTAAGTACATGCTAGTGCGGATACATTCTGGCCGATTACGATTTCTTCCGACACATGCTGTGGACGAGTGAAGGTCATGGGGTATTTTTTATTCCACCTCATTAGTACACTGTAGTGCAGCTCCGCTCTTGCGCTTCCTGCTGCGATAGGAACAGCATCGATTGTCCAATCGTGTTTGTTGTAGAGGTTACTTGTTATAGATTTTAAATTAATTCTAATTGTATAAGTAGTAATTAGCCATCCTATGTTTAACAATTTCTTTGTTTATTTTGCAAATTTATGCTCTCCTTTCTATTTGTCTAGATTAATAGACGGATAATTTCGATTGTATATGCTCGCTGCACGGCGGTTGAGAGAAGTGGTTGCTTTTCTCTTGGTGCAATGAACGATACCTCTCTTTATAATTGCGTCTGTGAGGCCTTGCTTTGCGACGGAACACGCTGATCGTTTAAATAAATAGTTCTTTTGAGAACTAGGTGATAATAATTTCTATTTACTCTCCGATGCTTTAAATTTCTTATACCATTTTTATTGACGCTTTTATATTTATTCGAAGCTAAACGTTTAATTTGATGAATTCCGGTGTTAGTTGCGAACGTAATCGACTTGATATTAATTAAGTATTATTCTTATAAAACGACAACATAAAAGCTGGTATTGTAGGCTTCCAGGCATTTCAATTTACTGCATGCAGGTTTAATACATAATCAAAGACGTGGGTTCAGTTAACGTTTTATCAAACCAATATTTAAACTAACCGATTTTACCTGCTTTTAATTATTATAAAATATTTTTAACAATTTCCTCTTATTGTAATTTACATACAATAGATATGAAATGTTACCGATCTGGTTGAGCAATTGTATATGTAGCAATTAAGTAAAAAAACGGAATAGACTATATTAGGATGCCATGCTGAAGCTGTAGGCAATTACAAAGTTTCATATAGCGAAAACAAAACCTTCCTGACGTAATTAAAATGCCAGTACGTTTTATTAACTACTTTGTTACAGTTAGCAGTTAATAATGCAATTACAAACTACACTTAGAATAATGTATTGAATTGGATATAATTGGGCTCTATGGCTAAATAAAGATGTTCTTTTTAAATGAATATAAAAATTATCAGTTATACTACCCTTTCATAATTTATTACTCACAATAGTTAATACTTCTGCTCCGACTAGCCATTAGGTTCGCAAAACTCGCATCCTAGGGTTGAGTCGCTACACAGCAGAAAACTTACGCAACTGTATGATAATTGAGGAGATTGCCTGCAAAAGCGGATACATCCATTTGTTATCATATTGAGTTTTACATGTTAACCTTCCGTCGGGCGCAATATTTTGACCGCCGAGTTCGGGCGCAATGTGCTTGATAGGCACACTTCCAAAAAAACATAATAAACATTTGATTAGGTTAAATTATACAACTGCAAGTGGTGAGCATCATTATTAGATAAGTCAAAATAAAAGAAAACACAAAAGTTTCTGCAAAAAAACATTTATTTGACCTGAAACAAATTAACAGAAAAAAAATATTTACATGTTTGGGCGCAATGTGCCGGATAGTCTAGAACTCTAGATTGATAAACCAAGGTATTTTTAGAAAATTATTAAAAAACCTTTACAGTATTTAGATTTCAAGCAAACGTAATAGATTATTTTTATGCAAATATTTCGAAGTAGCTCACGTCTAGGTAAGATAACCCAAAAAGACTTTAATTAGACGAAGAATTACACCATTCCAACTTGGAAGCCAGCACACAACCAACTTCGTGGCTTCGCTTGTCCGAGCTTTTTTTTATTTAGAAGCGTTGCCAAGTAACCCACTACATTCTATTATTTGTGAGTACCCCTACTATGATCTTATTAATTAATTATTTGTTTTCTGGAATTGACGAATACTGTAATGCTAACCTCATATTTGTTTTAATTTACATAACTTTTACTTTTATGGTTTTAAGCACTGTTACTCTTAATTGCTGACGTTGCAGGCTGCTTTATGCGTAGAGGCACGTTACATAATTTTATTTTAGTGTTTAATCTTTGATTAAACAGACATAAATTTCAATTCCAAAATTTACAAAATCCAGTTCGTAAGTTTTAAATGCAATTCTGCTTTCATAATCAGCCGATTTAAATGCCGCGAATGCCAGTAAGCGTATTACGTTACGACATGACCTAGAACTTCGGGTTCAGTGTAACATACTTGCAGATAATGCGGAAACAATACTAGCTTAATGCTGACAGATTATTATGAAATGTTATATCGCCACAGTAAAATATACTTTGTTTTGAAATCGTAATAAGTAAGCAATTATATTTGCATATATAGAACCAATCGACTATTATAGTTGTATTCATTTACATCGATGCTACCCTTCTAAGCCATAAACTTATGAAACGTAATGCTGCGTTTCAGGGTAGCATAATTATTGTCCCTTTAAGTGACATTGACTATATTGTCTTAAAACAGGGATGCAGTCTCACCCCTGTGCTTATAAAATTAGGGACAAGAACCAGTGCAAAGTAACAGAAACCTGATACAGCCTCCAGACAATTCTGTTCATTACCCACAACTGCATTGACCACCAGCCTTGCATGTCGCGGTGAATACAAACTAACTGCATTTAGTCTCGGCGACTCTTCGCCACCGTTTTTACTAACAAAATCTGGTTAGCATATCTTACTTTACTTTAAATATCTGAGCATTTACCAAAATCATAGAAGCACTTATGATTTTAAATCGTAACATTGAATTAAGTTAATAGAAACCCTGCCCATATCGTTAAATTATAAATTACTTATCAATTGTGGTTTATAAATCTACCAATGTTTAATTCTGATAATACTTCTATCTGTAGCGATTAATAAAGTACCGATTCTGTTCATGTTTGATTTTTAATTAATTAACATTGTTTTAATAATAATGAAGGAGACATAATTGCCATAGGTAGCCTACCATCTCAATATGACGTTTATGATTATTTTTTAAATAAGCACACGGTGTATGTAATGTATTTACTGTTGTTACTTTCTTGATGTTTTATCTTTTTGTTGTATACTTCTTACAGCCGATTGTTCGTTGTATCTCGACCATCTCAATTGACTCTCTGAGGTCTATTCCGGTATGTTTCGGGTCTGGAGCACTAAATATTGATTGTTTTTAATGTCGGTTAACTAAATTACCTTTATGAGCTGATCGAGTTATTAACGGTTACAAGGTTAATATTAGACATTCAGGATATTTTGCTATCATTGTTTATGCTGTTCATTTTCATTATTTGTAGATTTGAGTCCTTACATCGCTTGAAAAAAATGTGTTGCTCTACAAGAGTGCTGTCCTAATTTAAATACTGTTGATACGTTTATAGCTTGATCTAATTGTAAGTTCAAAAATATATAGTATTAAGAATGGCAGAAAGCCTAAGCTAAATTCGTTTATGATCTATTCAGCAAGTGCTGTCTATACAGTGTGTCCCCGGATTGAATTCACTATAGATATAATCGACAAAAAAATTTACAATTTTATTTTAATGTTTTGGGATCCCGTCCTGCTTGGTCTGAAAACAATTTTAAGCAGAGTTTTAATTTTTAGAAATTAAGTCGGCCATGAAAAATGCGAAAAAACTATTTTCTATTTAGGTAAACTACCCTTTTTGTTCATGATATGGCAAATTTTTTTAAAGAAAAGTTGTTTAGAATGATAGTTTATGGCCGGCCCTATACAAAATTTCAGAAAGATCTGTAGACTTAGAAAAAACCGTTATACTCGTATTTTAGATATATACAGGGTGGTCCACTTTTTTGTAGCTGGACTTTGATAGTAGGCAGAAAAACTTGTATCTTTAAAACGAAGAGTTTCAGGGCCTATGTTCATATGAAATTTTCGCTTTGAAATAAGTTTTTTTGAATACTATTAAAGTCCTGCTACAAAAACATGGACCACCCTGTATATTATATATATTTCAGCCCAAAAGGCCTTAAAGGCCCGTGGCTATAATTTTCCTCCATTCAATCCTGTTGGTTGCCAATCTCTCCCATCTGTCTGCTAACCCCATATTTGTTAAGTCTTGTTTTACTGCTTCCAGCCTTTTTTTGTCGGTCTTCCTCTCTTGTTTCTTCCTTCTGGTTCTAATTCAACTATTTTCTTTGGTGTTCTGTTCTGACTCATCCTTGTTATGTGACCTAACTATCTCAATCTTCCTTGTTTAATGGTTTTAATTATGTTCGCATCTTTATAAATATCATACACTTCTTTATTTGTTCTTCTTCGCCATTCATCTCCTTCTTTTACACCTCCATACATTTTCCGCAAGATTTTCCGTTCCCATCTTAATAGTTTGTCTTCCGTTGATTGTGTAAGAGTCCATATTTCACTACCGTAAGTCACTGATGGTTTTATGATTGTTTTATATACTTTTTCTTTCACTGATTTTGACACTAATTTATTATTCATCACTACATTTAACACGGTG
>OW679197.1:18088750-18538695 GCA_940337035.1 Agriotes lineatus
CACAATTTGCTGTTCGATATCCACCATGCAAGTTTCGATAAGTGGGAAGAGTTCTACGGTGCGCATTCAATCGGTCAAACCATCATCAAGCTGCCCCACCAAATCTTAGTAGAAGATAGTCTTGCCAGAACGAAGACGCTTATCCCATGAAAGACAGTGTTGAGTTCAAAGCCTTTCCCTGAAAATACCTCGGTTGCACGATTTTCTGTTGAAGCCGCTATACCGAGCGAAGTAGTTGGCGGTAGCGAAACTCAAGCTTTAAAACCGATTCATAAACCTCCTCAAGCGGCTTTGCCGCTTCGAGCAACAAGAAAAGTACCTCGTGGTTTAATCCCGGGCGCCACGTCGCCACAGCCCGTTCAGCCAACCTTGCCGTCGTAATCGTCGGTGCACCAAGCCTGAAACCCTAAGCCGCTATGGTTCCGTTGATAGCATCTCCATAGATACATTCAATGTCTTATATAAATCGCTTTCTTCCGAAGAAAGAGGAAACTTGGATTATTACCAGCACCATAAATTGGCAAAAACTCGACTTAACTGACAAAGAAGCTCACCTTCCGCCTTTAAGGCAATTTTATAGCGTTTTACAGAACTCCGGAGAATGCGACTCGAGGGTTTCCAACGCAAAAAATAGCGTTCATGCCTCTGCCCAAACATTATTCTTTGAAGGTAACAACCCTGTAATGCGTGGTCTTTCTGGCCACGTAGGTACATTCCAGAAAGAACACATGCGAGGCTGTTAACTACTCTTAGAATCACATAAAACAGTAGTGGCTCACAAGGCGTTGTGTTTACACGCGTAGTCATTTTAGCCACTTTTGCCTACTAACCACAAAATCAATCGCAGATTAATGTGCCCAACGGCAGGCGGCCCCGCTAGAAGATCAATAGTCTAATTCCAGAAACTTCCGCTTCACCCGCAGAACTGCTAATCTTCAAGACGTTGGGTTGGCTGCCTACCCCCACAGGCTTTTCTGACAGAAGCTGAGTTAGTGGCCGAGCTCCGCAGGCATTATAGGGGCTACTAGCGACACGAACATGTTCGTTATTTTAGCTTTATGAACATAATTTGTATAGTTGCTTTTTATTTTACTAGGTTCTGATTTGTATTTACAAAGATCAATATACGTTTGTTATTTAGCCTGTACTTATTCTATTTCACTCAAGAATAACACGAACGTTTGGATTTCTGATGCTAGCCATATAGGCCAGTCAAATTAGATATTTACTTGACAAAAATACTACCTGAAAAGTGAGCATGTAGTTTTATAGAACAAATCACGTAGAATTGAATGAACTAAAAAGTAACAGCTGAATCAGTGGAGAAGTGATTCGAAATTGCGCTCAAAGTAATGAAAAAACGGTTTTTTGCATATAAAAGAGCAAAAAAGCCATGCATTTTTTCCAAAAAAATAGGTTTATGTAGTTTAAAAAAACAAATAAATTAAGCTGTCGATGGTCAAAATCGATTAATTAGAAAAAAAAGTTATCGCTAAAAATCCGCTAAAAATGACCGATTTTTCAATTGTTCTTAACTTTTTAAAAAACCCTATATAACGTTGAAATTTTCAGAAAGCATAGTACTCGGTGAGCAGAAAACGCACGATTTTAAAATTTGCAAAAATGTTGATTACTTTTTGCATAAATCACTTTTTTAGGAAAAAATACGTTTTCGCAGAAATTGATTTACTCAGCTTGCAGAAGTCGTATAGCAATTAGCATATGCTTATTTTGTCCCTTAAGAGTTATACTACCACACACAATATGAACGCAATTTTTTTATACTTGCAAATATGTGCAAATTTAATTTGAAAGGTGATCTTTTTTTAGGCGCACAAAATGTTGAATATTTTTGTCAATTTTAATTGTACCGAAATTACATAAACACCATTCGATAGCTGTCAACTTTCTACGAATTTAAATGCGCTTTTGTTTATTTTAACAACAGTGTACCCATAAACTTTAGATTAGTGGTCTTTATAAGACTGGCTGTTAGTGTAATTATATATCACAGTCCCAGTGTATCAAAGAATACTTGGTTGATATTTTGTCAATATATGTCTGGGTGGGCAATAAACTGCAGTAATAGTTATCTCATATGCAAGAGTTTGTACTTTGATGTTGATGTTTATATTATGTAACAATTACTTGTAAATAATTTGTTTAAATATATCTTATAATCCTATTTTTAATAAAAATATTTTTCACGTTTAATGACAGTTTAGAAATGAAATAATCAGTTGCTATAATTATTCTTCTAATTAATATTATGATTCTTATAATAATTATTAGAATCATTATAATAATTTAAAAAAGGAAGGATATTCTGAGGACATTGTGCAGGGCGAGTAAACCCCCAGTGGAGCGGCCTACTACGAGTTTCTCCCCACAACGAACGCTACTCGCCACGGCACCGCTCTGAACGGAACATACATTTTGCGACGCTTAATGTAAACCGGTTCGCAATAAATAATACACGGTCAATAATTGCGAAATAATTTTTATATTACACTAGAAGTCTTCTACTAAAGTGTGTGCAAATTTCAACCGCTAATATTAATAATTGAATGTGCAGCAATTTAAAATTAAAAAAAATCCTCGGCTTCTATGAGTCGTACCTTAATCTTTTTTTAATTACGGAGAAAATTGGCAGCTATCGAATGGTGCTTATGTAATTTAGGTACAATTAAAATTGACAAAAATATTCAACATTTTGTGCGCGTAAAAAAAAGATCACTCTTCACATTTAATTTGCACATATTTTCAAGTGCAAAAGAATTTGCGATCATATTGTGTGTGGTAGTATAACTCTTAAGAAACAAAATAAGCATACGCTAATTGCTATACGACTTCTGCAAGCTGAGTAAATCAATTTCTGCGAAAACGTATTTTTTTCTAAAAAAATGATTTATGCAAAAAGTAATAAACATTTTTGCAAATTTTAAAATTGTGCATTTTCTGATCACCGAGTACTATGCTTTCTAAAAATTTCAACGTTATATAGGGTTTTTTAAAAAAGTTAAGAACAATTGAAAAATCGGTTATTTTTAGCGGCTTTTTAGCGATAACTTTTTTTTTAATTAATCGATTTTGACCATCGACAGCTTAATTTATTTGTTTTTTTAAACTACATAAGCCTATTTTTTTTGGAAAAAATGCATGGCTTTTTTGCTCTTTTATATGCAAAAAACCGTTTTTTCATTACTTTGAGCGCAATTTTGAATCACTTCTCCACTGATTCAGCTGTTACTTTTTAGTTCATTCAATTCTACGTGATTTGTTCTATAAAACTACATGCTCACTTTTCAGGTAGTATTTTTGTCAAAAAAACGAGGTATTTTCGACAATTTGACTGGCCTAATACGGGCTATTAAACGAGAAGAGTAACTTGCTAAGACTATCCTGATCAGGACAACATAACAGAGGTATACGTGGATCAAGTTTTACCCCTAGCAGGATCTCTACTACAACCAACAGTTGACAAGTAGAATGGCATACGAAAATAAACGAAATATAAGTAAATGAACAGGCAAACATGTTCAAAAGCAGACACATGCATCAAAATTATACTTAACTAAAATGAGCTTGCAGCATTGAAAAGCTACCGGTTTTCAGGAACAATAGTAACTAAGACAGAATGTGCAGTATGCGTTAAATACGGCCATAATATCAAAAAAGAAGACATAAGAAAAGAATCTATGAAGGGATTTACTTCCCCACTTTACATATGTGAAAGCTAGGCTATGCATGATAAAACAAGGAGTAAGATAATCGTAAGCAAAATTAAGTATCTACGAAGTATATACGGTAACACCAAGGGAAAATCAGAACCTGACAATAGTTACAAGTAGAGCCTTTACTAAAACAAGCCTAAAAGAAATCATTACAGTGGTATGACCACCTGGGTAAAAAGGGAAAGCGGCGTAGAGACAGATTAAGAGAGACATGGGAAAAATATGGATAGGAATGTAAATAACGGCTTCCATTTCTTATAAGCGAATCAATTCCAGAAATAGAAATGTTGGCTGTTATATACTTATAATTAGCTTTAAGTGCGTCATTATCAGTTTTAAACACGCACCAGTGTGTTTTGGGTGTTTCGTGTCAAAATGTAGGCGCTTCCCACGAAAAAGTGCCGGATGGCGGCGTTGATTTGGCAAAGAGCGTCAGAAGCTATCTTGCGCTCATCGAGAAATGTTCGTGGCCATAAGAGAATACCGTGTGCGTTAGTTTTGAAACTAATCAGTTGATGTCGAAGTTTCTATGTGTTCTAGAGAAAAGCAGAGAGCAAGAAAGTGTTGTTGTAATAGTGGTCAAAGTTCTGGCGATTTGAAGCCAGGAAGTGAAGAAAGAAAGTGGCACCGTCGTTGAGTGACGCGATGGCGAAGTCACCTCCAAGAAGAGCTGCAGGAGACCAAAGTCAAGGTATTACGCAACCAGCATTGGGCAACCTTTGCGGAAAGTGGGCAAAGCAGACAAAATTAGGCCATCTGCGAACGGGCACTACAGCCAGAGCAGAAGCTAAAAAATTATTTGGGGACTAATGTGCATATGCGCAGTCTTTGTAGTATCGGTACGCACTACGCTTACGTAGATGCGCAGTGAGCAGCCAGGCGTAGTTAAATCAGCTGTCGGAGTGATTTAATATAATATTTTGAAGTAACGTCTTTTTAGTAGACAGTAGCATAAATGCGGAGTAGAAACAGCTATTTACTTCACGGTTTACTATTAATGTTTATTATTACTTAACGTTATCTTTTATACGAAAATGTTTCTATTTGCCATTGAATTGTGTGCAAGCAAATAGGTAATTCATTTGAGTAAATTTGTAAAGCTAATTAGTTCAGCTGAGAACTTCTGCTTTATTTCACTGCAGCCAGAGCAGAAGCTGAAAAATTATTTGGGGACTAATGTGCATATGCGCAGTCTTTGTAGTATCGGTACGCGCTACGCTTACGTAGATGCGCAGTGAGCAGCCAGGCGTAGTTAAAACAGCTGTCGGAGTGATTTAATATAATATTTTGAAGTAACGTCTTTTTAGTAGACAGTAGCATAAATGCGGAGTAGAAACAGCTATTTACTTCACGGTTTACTATTAATGTTTATTATTACTTAACGTTATCTTTTATACGAAAATGTTTCTATTTGCCATTGAATTGTGTGCAAGCAAATAGGTAATTCATTTGAGTAAATTTGTAAAGCTAATAAGTTCAGCTGGGAACTTCTGCTTTATTTCAACAGGGCCTATGCTAACAACGACTGAGGTAAATAAAATAGAGATTTCATTGCTAGCTAGGTAGCTGACAATAAGGAATTACAAATATAATCTATAAAAGTTTTAGGTACAAAAACAGCTTCATTACAATTTGACCCCAAATTGAAAGGTACCCTAAAAGACATTTTGGAATATGCAGGTTTAGGTTTGTTTCATTAAAAAAATCAGCAAGGGTAACTTTCTGCTAATTCCAATCATTTCCATCTTTTACGTCTTTTCAGACCAAGAATTTACTGTAAAAATTGTTGTGGATACCTTTTTGAAAGAGAGTCCAGTGAACATAGCAGGAGTTTGTAAATTTGGGTATTTTTGACCACTACTTGAATGGCACATTTTCCTGCTGTGCCATGAACAAACGTCGATTGTGCAAATTTGTGTGTTTCATATTAAGTATCATACATATTTTCTAAATATTTCGGGATACAATATTATCTTGTTTCTTCTCTGTCAATTAATATAGTAAAATTACGTTGGGTGCGGTTTCTTGTATTTATGTCTCTCTATCGGCATCATTAAATTCTTATCTTGGACGTTATGGCTCATTTTATATTGTTCGTTTTTACAATAAACTCCAGCTAATCCGATTATCGTAACCGCGTTTAAACATGTATTCTGTATATTTCAAATACCATAATCAAATTAACATCTTTAGCTGCGTCAGTGAGAAATAATTATGTCAATTTCTTCTTTGGTGAAAACTTCGACAGGTCTCTAACCATTAATGTGTGTCACCGTATTCAGCATTGTACACTCATATCAGATGCCAGTTGGGTTGTAGCTTACTGGGGGAAGAGTGAAAAAGTATTGTGTTTATAGTCTGTCGTATAAAGTTAGGGCGAAAACTCAATTATTGCATAATTTCTGTTAATTCATTTAAAACAATTTGATCTACTACACACTGCTCATGCTCCTAATCGGAATTTAGGAGAGCGTTCCCCAAAAGTAGCCTCGAGTAAACATCTAACTAGAAATCGTTAAAGCCGCATTTGTGCTCCAAATTACGTGCTAAATAGACCTGCAAACAGCCAACCAGCTCTGCGTTGTTATGGCCGGAATTTTGTTTTATTTGCTTAGAGCTGCTCCGTTCAAAACGTAAGAAATTGGAATTACTAGACAACCGAGCACTCGTTAACTCGCTAACAAGCCAAGCATTAGATACGTACAATAGCATGTCGTCTCGATGCAGCAACACTAGCGTTACACAGAATACGCTGCTCGCTCGAATTTATTTCCGCTTCAGCATTTCCAGGATAGTGAACCGAAAATGCCATTTATTGGGGAAAGCGTATTGTCTTAGATCAAGGGCATTCCAGGCTTAAATGTGAGCATTATTATTCCTGGATTTATATAATAGGCTCATGGTAAACGCAAATGTTAGCATTCAACTATTTAGTAGAAGCTGACTCAAACGGCACTGTAAATAGCAAAGGCCATAGGACGCTTGCTACCTGTTGTTTTCGTCCTGAATGCGAGCAGATAAATAAAACGAAAATTATGTGCTGTCGTCGCACCATAAATTTTACTTTCAGATCGATGTTTCACCCTTAGTATTTTTGTTCGGCGCGGACGATATTTTTTGTACCATATCAAGTTGTCAAAGGTACTTATTCCATCCAGCAGATATTAACCCTGTAAAAATTTGATGTGGCCCTGCCATTAAGGCCGTAACTACGTGCACGTTTGTGACATAAATAAGCGGCGAAGGATGCGATCACCGAATATTTTTTCACGTGTCCTTTATAGTTGCATTTGTAATGGAAATTTATCGGCTGTCGCATTTCCAAAAAGTTTGTCAAGCAGTACTAAGGGTATGATTCCTATAAATTAAAATACAAATACGTTGGGAGAGCAGTCGAATTAACTAAGAAATTAAAACCGTGCATACATATTTTGTTAATCAGTATACCTTCTACAAAACTACCGTTCTTCTATGACTAGCTTCTATGTAGCTATGTAAATTCAGAATAATCGCGTCGATATAGAGAATCTTTAGGTTTGCATATGTTTTATTAGTTAACAATCGTTTTCTTGTCTCCGTGGGTATTGACACTTCCTTTGGTTACCCGAGCGTCGTCCAAATTAAAATGTAATTGAACAAAAGGTCTATTCACCTGATGGAAAAGTCGCTCTCACTAACTGGAAATTCCATAATGCACCTTCACACGAGATTAGAACAGCCTTCCCGCTGATCTGCATCGAAGTCCGCCAAAATTGTCGAGCTCTACCGTGCTCATTCACAAATAAAGTTCGTCTCGTATATGGCTTTATAAACTGGAAAATCACTACCTAGAGCAAGGGCACGATTCTCTAAACAGCAGAAAAACCGCTTTATGGTGTTGCAATCGCCCTTAGGGCAGGGGCTCAAGACGCATCCAACGACCTGAAGACATTCTTAATTTATTGTTTTATGTAAATAGGTTGTATAATTGATTGCGATTTAGTAAAACCTGAAATGTAATACATAGGCCGATAGACATATTATATTTAGACCATTCTTAATCTATTTCATTCAAAATAATGGAAATCTGTACATTGTACAGAGCAAGAGCTTAGGCTATACATAATTATATCCGATATTTAAGAAGATAATATGCAGTTTTACTTTACTAAGTGACATCAGTGGGCTGACTTGTATTAGTCACGAATCCAACGTTTTCAGTTAGCCATAGATCAATCGTGCCATGTTTTTATTAAAATTAATGTTAGGTTTCTCAGCGACTGTTGAAAAAGTATCAATTGTGCCATTGTAGAATGTCGTTTAAATTTCATTTTTATTCACCAATGCACTATGACGTCCCTAATTGAAACAGTTTTAAAACTATTTGCATTCAGTGCGTAATGCGCGTTTCATACACTATTGATGAGCAGTTTTAATTTGAAATGTAGGTATCTATCAAGAGGTCGTTATAAATACAGGAATAAAGGTCATTTAATTCTTCAAACACTTATTAGTTATCAATCCATCTAAATAAAATATTATACTTTTTGGCAGTGCAAAAGAGGTCAGTAACCTCAAAGGTACTGCGAAGTTCTCTATGAATGGCGTCGATATACCTGTTGTAGACTGTGCAAAAAATTTGGGTGTCTTATTTGACTCCACTCTAAGATTTCGTCATCATATCAATAATAACATACGCAAGTCTTAAATGAGTTTAAAACTACTTTATCCTCACAGACACTGTTTAACAACTAAAACCAAAGCTATGCTGTGTGAATCGTTAGTCTTCTCACATTTTTCTTATTGTTCTGCTGTGTATGGCCCTTGCCTTGATCACGATGCTTTGAAACAAATTCAACGCGTTCAAAACTCTTGCTTACGTTATGTCTTTGGTATTCGTAAATATGACCGTATATCCCATAAATTAATAGAACTGAAATGGTTAAACATGAATAATAGGTTAAAATTACAAATAGCTTGTCACTATCACAAAATTATTTATACTAAAGAACCTTGTCATCTGTTTCACAAAATATCATTTCGAACTGATGTTCATGATCTAAAATTGCGCAATTTATACCTAATAATAACGCCGCCTCTTCATAAAACAGCCCTTTTTAAAAGATCTTTCCGCTATAACATATCAAAACTTTATAATGCTATTCCTACTGAGATAAAAAAATGTACACCACCGAATTTCAAAAAACACATGTTTCAAAATCTTATAAAGCAACAAGAGCAGCAGTGATCCTTGTTTTGAGTGAGTTCTTTTCTGCGACGGCCTGAGGAAGCGTCATCACTTGATTTATTTGATTTGTAACCTCTTTGTACGTACAGCGCAAATATTCTTAAATTTTTTTTTTACACTTTTATATAAATTTTACTTTACTATTATTTATTTGTGTCAAGGTTTGAGTGGAAGATCAGGGTCTTGTATTTGTACTTGACATCTGAACTCCGCCTTGTGATTTCGCTTTAACTGGATAACAAGTTAATTACCTATTATCTATTATTGGTTATATTACAAATGTTTATTTTTGTTATTATTTAAAGTGAAATAAAGACTATTATTATTATTATTATTATTATTATTATTAATAATAATTAATTAATTGAAGTAACAAAGATTGATAAACCATTAATAGTTCATTTAGAGCAGTTATATAGAAACAAAAGAAATATTAATTTTGCTTGTTGTAAGTGAACGGTAACGGTTTTAAATATTTTCCTCCATATTCGTTTTTATAGTTGAGCTGGCTATATGGTTTTTGGTTATTCAACTATACTTTGCAATCGAATAATTTCAGAATAGAGCTATATTTGCGACTTCAATTTTTGGAAACCTTTGAAGTCACTGTTTTACTCTTGATGCTGCAAAGCTACTTTGGGTTACGTCTAGTAAATGGACACATCTTTAAAAGTGTATCCAGTCAGATGCAGATTTGATGTTATGGTTTGGTTAAATGCTGCAGTCATTTGATAGAATCAGGATTTCAAGGTATTCGGAAATAAAACCAGTTGTTGGCCGTCCACAAACTTATGTGTAGGACCGTTACCGCTGCTCCACATTTAAATGGTCTGGCACCTTGATGAACTTACTATTAGCTCGCTTCTGAGTATAACCCCAATGTGAACCATGCTGTTTTTGGGGAGTTCTAAATAATCTTCGAATTGTAGACGAGCCGTATATTAGTGTCCACTGTCTGTCGAGCTCCACATAGCACGCTAAAAAACCCTACTAAGTACATGCTAGTGCGGATACGTTCTGGTCGATTACGATTTCTTCCGACACATGCGGTGGACGAGTGAAGGTCATGGGGTATTTTTTATTCCACCTCATTAGTACACTGGAGTGCAGCTCCGCTCTTGCGCTTCCCGCTGCGATAGGAACAGCATCGATTGTCCAATCGTGTTTGTTGTAGAGGTTACTTGTTATAGATTTTAAATTAATTCTAATTGTATAAGTAGTAATTAGCCATCCTATGTTTAACAATTTCTTTGTTTATTTTGCATATTTATGCTCTCCTTTCTATTTGTCTAGATTAATAGACGGATAATTTCGATTGTATATGCTCGCTGCACGGCGTTTGAGAGAAGTGGTTGCTTTTCTCTTGGTGCAATAAACGATACCTCTCTTTATAATTGCGTCTGTGAGGCCTTGCTTTGCGACGGAATACGCTGATCGTTTAAATAAATAGTTCTTTTGAGAACTAGGTGATAATTTCTATTTACTCTCCGATGCTTTAAATTTCTTATACCATTTTTATTGACGCTTTTATATTTATTCGAAGCTAAACGTTTAATTTGATGAATTCCGGTGTTAGTTGCGAACATAATCGACTTGATATTAATTAAGTATTATCCTTATAAAACGACAACATAGAAGCTGTTATTGTAGGCTTCCAGGCATTTCAATTTACTGCATGCAGGTTTAATACATAATCAAAGACGTGGGTTCAGTTAACGTTTTATCAAACCAATATTTAAACTAACCGATTTTACCTGCTTTTAATGATTATAAAATATTTTTAACAATTTCCTCTTATTGTAATTTACATACAATAGATATGAAATGTTACCTATCTGGTTGAGCAATTGTATATGTAGCAATTAAGTAAAAAAACGGAATATACTATATTAGGATGCCATGCTGAAGCTGTAGGCTATTACAAAGTTTCATATAGCGAAAACAAAACCTTCCTGATGTAATTAAAATGCCAATACGCTTTATTAACTACTTTGTCACAGTTAGCAGTTAATAATGCAATTACAAACTAGCTTCGCTTTAAAGATTCAAGATACACTTAGAATAATGTATTGAATTGGATATAATTGAGCTCTATGGCTAAATAAAGGTGTTTTTTTTTAAATGAATATAAAAATTATCAGTTATACTACCCTTTCATAATTTATTACTCACAATAGTTAATACTTCTGCTCCGACTAGGCATTAGGTTCGCAAAACTCTCATCTCAGGGTTGAGTCGCTACACAGCAGAAAACTTACGCAACTGTATGATAATTGAGGAGATTGCCTGCAAAATCGGATACATCCATTTGTTATCATATTGAGTTTTACATGTTAACCTTCCGTCGGGCGCAATATTTTGACCGCCGAGTTCGGGCGCAATGTGCTTGATAGGCACACTTCCAAAAAAACATAATAAACATCTAATTAGGTTAAATTATACAACTGCAAGTGGTGAGCATCATTATTAGATAAGTCAAAATAAAAGAAAACACAAAAGTGTCTGCAAAAAAGCATTTATTTGACCTAAAACAAATGAAAAGAAAAAAAATATTGACATGTTTGGGCGCAATGTGCCGGATAGTCTAGATTGATAAATCAAGGTATTTTTAGAAAATTATTGAAAAACCTTTGCAGTATTTAGATTTGAAGTAAACGTAATAGATGATTTTTATGCAAATATTTCGAAGTAGCTCACGTCTAGGTAAGATAACCCAAAAAGACTTTAATTACACGAAGAATTACACCATTCCAACTTGGAAGCCAGCACACAACCAACTTCTTGGCTTCGCTTGTCCGAGCTTTTTTTTAATTTAGAAGCGTTGCCAAGTAACCCACTACATTCTATTATTTGTGAGTACCCCTACTATGATCTTATCGAATATTGTAATACTAATCTCATATTTGTTTTAATTTATATAACTTTTACTTTTATGGTTTTAAGCACTGTTACTCTTAATTGCTGACGTTGCAGGCTGCTTTATGCGTAGAGGCACGTTACATAATTTTATTTCAGTGTTTAATCTTGGATTAAGCAGACATAAATTTCAATTCCAAAATGTACAAAATCCAATTCGTAAGTTTTAAATGCAATTCTGCTTTCATAATCAGCCGATTTAAATGCCGCGAATGCCAGTAAGCGTATTACGTTACGACATGAACTAGAACTTCGGGTTCAGTGTAACATACTTGCAGATAATGCGGAAACAATACTGGCTTAATGCTGACAGATTATTATGAAATGTTATATCGCCACAGTAAAATATACTTTGTTTTGAAATCGTAATAAGTAAGCAATTATCTTTGCATATATAGAACCAATCGACTATTATAGTTGTATTTATTTACATCGATGCTACCCTTCTAAGCCATAAACTTATGAAACGTAAGGCTGCGTTTCAGGGTAGCATAATTATCGTCCCTTTAAGTGACATTGACTATATTGTCTTAAAACAGGGATGCAATCTCACCCCTGTGCTTACAAAATTATCGACAAGAACCAGTGCAAAGTAACAGAAACCTGATACAGCCTCCAGGCAATTCTGTTCATTACCCACAACTGCATTGACCACCAGCCTTGCATGTCGCGGTGAATACAAACTAACTGCATTTAGTCTCGGCGACTCTTCGCCACCGTTTTTACTAACAAAATCTGGTTAGCATATCTTACTCTACTTCAAATATCTGAACATTTACCAAAATCATAGCAGCACTTATGATTTTAAATCGTAACATTGAATTAAGTTAATAGAAACCCTGCCGATATCGTTTTTGGAAGCTATTTGCTATTCTTAGTCTAATTAAATTATAAATTACTTATCAATTGTGGTTTATAAATCTACCAATGTTTAATTCTGATAATACTTCTATCTGTAGCGAGTAAAAGTACCGATTCTGTTCATGTTTGAGTTTTAATTAATTAACATTGTTTTAATAATAATAAAGGAGACATAATTGCCATAGGTGGCCCACCATCTCAATATGACGTTTATGATTATTTTTTAAATAAACACACGGTGTATGTAATGTATTTACTGTTGTTACTTTCTTGATGTTTTATCTTTTTGTTGTATACTTCTTACAGCCGATTGTTCGTTGTATCTCGACCATCTCAATGGACTCTCTGAGGTCTATTCCGGTATGTTTCGGGTCTGGAGCACTAAATATTGATTCTGTTTTTAATGTCGATTAACTAAATTACCTTTATGAGCTGACCGAGTTATTAACGGTTACAAGGTTAATATTAGACATTCAGAATATTTTGCTATAATTGTTTATGCTGTTCATTTTCATTATTTGTAGATTTGAGTCCTTACATCGTTTGAAAAAAATGTGTTGCTCTACAAGAGTGCTGTCCTAATTTAAATACTGTTGATACGTTTATAGCTTGATCTAATTGTAAGTTCAAAAATATATAGTATTAAGAATGGCAGAAAGTCTAAGCTAAATTCGTTTATGATCTATTCAGCAAGTGCTGTCTATATAACGATGTGTAGAAATTTTCCAATGAAAAGTTTTGCTTACAACTCAGATTCTAACAATTGTATTTTGTTCTTTTATCATATATAATGCAACTAGTGGGTTCTTGATTATCAAATAATCATTTATGTTTACACGAGATGTATTGTTTCGCAATTACGCGAGTCCGAAGGACGAGCGTGATTGCCTAAAACAATATATAGAGTGGAAACAAATGATTTGATAATCAAGAAGACACGAGTTGCATTCGGCTAGATTATATCACGAGTCAATAGACAACGTTTGAACAGTGTAGTTTAAATATTAAAATTACAGTTAATGTGGTTGTTATGGCAATTGAACTGACAGCAGGTAAAGTGATGTTTGTGTAGGCGTGTGATTATCACTTATTAATCAACAAGGTGCGGTGATTATCAGTTGCTATGTACATTATCAAAAGTTAGTACATGCGTAACTATTCATTTTGCCGTTTTTCATTGGTTGATGTTAGAGGGAGTCGTATAATCAGAAGTAATACTATAAGTACTTCGATATTATCGGGTTATATGTCGATAACTTGTTGCACAATAATAAAAGAGTGTCAGTTTGACAGATTAAATAGTCCGACAGCGTCAGCGGGAGGATTATTCTGTCAAACTGACACGATTTGTTATTGTGCAGGAAATTTGAGACGTATAACCTGTTCGAAGTACGCATTGTATTCGATTTGATTATTTTTTGAGTAAATTTTAATATTAGAATAAAATAAATATTTTATTTGCAGCTCGATTTGTTTGTATTAACCTAGCTGAAAGTCATCTCCATGAAAACAACATCAAGTTGACAAAAGTTATGTATTGCGTTGCCTAGTGAAGTTACTCTAGTATAATCGATTTTGTATAATCGAAATTATACAAGATAACTTAACTAAATCCAGCCTTCTGATTGGTTGAGATCGCTACGAAAAAAAATAATCACTGAAATTAATTTTGATAATTACACGTTATTGAAACAGTGTGCCTTTAAGAACTACCGGTTACAAAGAAGCCCTTTAGATTAGGATGGTTGTGTAGTACGCTTTGTCAGCGAGCATGCAGTAACATTTTTAAGTTTTTTAAGGATGCACATGGAAATTATAAGTTGCTCCTAAAATTCAGAAGAGCAAATAATGTGTTCACCATTCCAATGTTAACATTAATTATAATTGAAGAATCAGGCGTTGGGGGGCCGCAGGTTCCACTTCAGGGTCTGTATCAGTTATTATTGGGCAATATTTCACTTTGGAGATTAATACAATTATTCGCCATAGGCCTTGCGGATCGATTTCCGATACGAGCCACGTCCACCCAAAAAGTAATAATTACCAGGCCGCCCGAAACTGGGCCTCCTCTTCGAAACTAGTCCGTTATTAATTGCAGCGCGCCGAGAGGGATTTGAAAACTCAAAATTTATGTCCCCTTTTTATGTCTTCCTTTCTATCCTTCTTATGACCAATAACATCGCGAGAGTCTTTTATTTTCCATTTATTGCATCCTCCCGGTGTCGCGTTTGCTTGATATGACCTGATGTTACGACCCGAATGGTTGACCCTCCGCTATTACAAGGGTTACAGGCAATATAGATACCGGTATCCCTGTCATATTTTTCCGATTTTCGCGATTGATAACGCGCCGCGGGCGCGCTTCGCCTCATATCTAATTACGAAAACTCATTAGCCGTATTAATGACACTGTTAATAAGTTATTTGCAGGCGCGTGGAGGCGGAATGCCTGACCCCGCGAGCTGCTCCCCTCGAGCGGAAGATCCGGAGAGTGGTAATCGTGTTGAACATTCCTTGGGTTCCAGCTACCCCGCATCTCACCATTGGACCTGCAATCGGGGTTGGCCAGCTTTTCTGTATAGAATTTGCCAGCAGGTGGCACTTAAATTGCCCATTTGATGTCGGATAAAAGGTGTTACGTTTTGAGATTGTAAGCAACTCATATTAAGCACTTTAAAATTTGCGTCTACAATGTGTATGCATGATGCTATCATTGTTACATTCACAGTTCATTATAATGTTTTTGTTTTCAATTAATTAGTCAAAAATACAAGCTTTAATTATGCTCTTATAAAACCCGCAACGAAATCTTATAAGAAATAATTCTCACTATCTTTTTATACAAACACGCACAGTTTAATTTTTAAATAAAGTCGTTAGAGCAAAAATATACAATAGTCCTCGTTAAGCGTTTAAAGACATATCGAAAATTGTTTTTCCCACTTTTTTCTATTTTGTTTCAAAGCCCTTGCTCTTACTCGGATGTCTAAAGCTACCATTATCGTAATGAGCTTCCTCCAACCTTGCCATTCAATCAATCGAATTTAAATTCGGGGTGATATCTCTAAAATATTTCATGCTTTATCGTGATAATATTTTCAGCGTTTCAAGAACATCGTATATCTGGGGTACTGGAAATGGTAAAAGGTACAAATTCGACTAAAGTAGACGACGATCACGCTATAATTTCAAAAATAAAAATATGAAAACCCTTAGTTTTTACCAAGGTTTTGGGAAAAATGTTTAACACTATACGACAATTAGTCTATTCTGATTCTTAAGAGGAGGTACTTATAATGCAAAGTAAATTGACAAAAGCCTTTGAAAAGAACTAGGCATGGAATTCGATTTTTTTAATAAATGAGTGTTTTTATTCTTAATAATAATTGTTACAGGTGACACCCCATTTACGGAAGGTTAAAGGAGACCCAGCAGCTCACGTGGGGGCGGGTCTTAGACTATATCAGAATAGAGATTGTACCTGGAAAGATACGGGGACACATCGTGCTATTTAAGGGCCACGCTTGGGATAGAGATATTCGACCAAAAAAATATTTTGCTCGGCGATGGACTATGTGTCTGCTCGATTTTAATATTTAGACGCACCTTGTTCGCAGATCTCTGAAACAGTTTATCTGAGTTCAGAACGTGCGGAAATGCACCCAACTTCACAATAATTGAAAATAGTACATAGTACAGTCATTTGGTTCTTAAAATAGAGGTTACCTGGAAAGTTTACCGGGAGTTTTGAAAATGGGTAATTTTATAGAGTTCAATGTGCTATTTCTGAATTTCAACTTTATCACCTCTTATCTTTGCCGCTAGCGCCGCCATATTGAAAAAATGGCGCCTAAAAGCAGTTTTTTGACAATATCTTCTTTCCGACTGATTTCACGATAAAAACATTTATATACAAAATGAAACTAGAGAAAATTTCCTACAATTTATGTCCTAACCTTTTTTTCGTAAAATCAATAGTTTTGGCGTTCCGACAAATTTTGGTGTGGTACATGGTCAGATATGACAATTGAGCAATCGTTGATGAGGACGATGAAAAGTCTTGGCGGCCTTACTCATGGCCGAGGAGTCAAGAAAAGCGTGCTTTTCAAGTTGACTTTAGGAATGGTATTCCTGCACAATATTTGCGACGAAGTTGAAAAGTTTTGTAATGTAGCTTTTTCCAGTTCCGAGCAGTATGTCGAAATAAGAAGTTCACGGGTTAATCGTGACAGTGACGACATAAAAAAACTGATGGATTGGTTGTGCAACCATCCACCTTTTCCAGAATTTAAGGAAATTATGTCAATAAACACTGGAGTTATCGGAGATGAAAAGATAAACTGTCACATGTCTCAAGAAATTGGTAGTGGCTGGCATTTCTAAAATCATTGGCAGCGATTTCTATACCGTAAAATTCAAGGAATGACCGAATAAAATCACTTGGTGTTATGAATGCAGGCATCCGTATAGAAGACGACATTTCCCCGATTAATCCTTTATTAATTTTCCAAAGAATGTGCATTGCAAAAGAATCTGAAAAGGAACTTGAAAATTTCCTTACGTACGAACTTGCTTCATTTCCATTATCCCTTTTCAATGACGAAGGCATGCACAAATGTATTAAATCTTCTATGTATAGGCATTTGAGCAACATTCTGAAGATATAAATTTTGAAAATACGATCTATATCATCGACGGAGGATACTTATTACACCGAGGAAATATATATTTTCCTACGACTGCTTCTAAAATCAAGCTTTCCGCCTTGTTGACGTACGTCAAAAATGTATTGGTTTCAATCAGTTCATCGCGGCAACCGTAATAAGTAAGTATATAATCGTGAATCGTAATACATAGTACCATACATAGATTTTATATAAGCATTCATGATTATATACATAAGTCGGCTAGTGGTCGGCTATTTGAAAACGTCAAAGTTGACAGCTGTCGCTGTGAATTCGATTGAAACCTTTTTTCGCGATTTAAAGTTACTTGTGCTTTATTTTGTGTATTGTCGGTGTTTAAGTGTCAAGAAAAATAAGAAATGGGCCATAAAATATCCAATTCTGATGTAGAAATTTGCACGTCGCTGAAAATTTTAGAAATGGCAAAAAACACCAGTTTAAATCTATTTTCGAAAATTTTACAGTCGTAGGAAAAATTTTGTATGCAACACGAGCGAAAAATGCACTAGGCGTTCGTTCGAGTTTTTTCGGACCTCGCTTCGCTCGGCCCGAAACTTTCGAACTCACGCCTAATGCATCATTTTTCGCTCTAGGTACAAAAATAACTATTCTCAAACCAGGAAAAGGAAAAATTTCGCAACAAATATATTCAACAAAAAATATCATATATAAAACAGCCGCAGATCATATTTTATTCTTGCATGCCTTCAGTGGCTGTGATACAACATCAGCATTATTTCATCAAGGAAAAAAATGACATTTATTAAATTACTCCGAAAAAATCCAGATTTAAACAAAGTTATCCAGGTATTAAAAAATCCAAATGCTGATCCAGAGATCATTGCTAAAGCTGGAGAACGTTTCCTTCTTGAATTATACAGTTTATTTATTTATTTATTTATTTAATTTGCACTCAGCCAACAGCCGTTAGGCCAATTATAGGCGTCGCTGTGCAGTTATGAGGACTTCCAACCCCACTAACGACTGTCATGATGTTGTATGACCGCCGGGACCAACTTTTTTCCGTGATAGCCGTACCACGAGGCGCCGAGAGATGCAGCCGTGGAACTCACATCCAAGTTCTGACCAGAGACAGCGTTGCTTAACTCTGCTGATCGAACGTGGACGCTTGTTCAAGCTACACCACTCGGGACCTTCAGTAATGTGAAAAGTAAGAAAAGTATGTCTTTAAACAACTATAGATATGCATGCTTCACAACATCAGCATATAAAAGTAAATTTAATATTGCGTCGTTACCACCAACAGAAGCACTAGCACGACAACATTCATTCCGAACCTATCACCAGGTTCAGCAGTAGTATGGGAATGAACAAAATGCAGAGCAATGGGGATAGAAAAGAAACAAGAACGGGCTAATTCCTGTCACCACACTCGAGCCCCCAGCTCCGGAAAGCTTGTTTAAACTTATTTCTTGCAAATGCAAAAAGAGATGTCAGAAAGCTTGTGGATGCAGAAAGGCTGGGTAAAGTACTCAGTTATATGCACGAATTGTAGTGCTACCTGTGATAACTCGCCATTACTTCCACCATCGCGGATTATTTAGAAGAAATTTCGGTCTGTGACGTTTACATCGGTACTAAAGACAATGAACTCGCAACACCACCTGGTCCATCAAGAACAGCGAAGCGAAGGAGAATGCGCTAAATTTTGGAACAGTGAATTGCATGTGGAGTAGACCTACTGGGGATACCACGATAAAAAAAGGCGCCGTTTACTCTACCTCAAGGTGCTGTGGAAATGAGTTTTTTTGGCCAAAACGCATGTTGAACTACACTTTGCGGCGCTCGTCCGCCAAAACTATGGAAGAAAAAAAGGTTATTACATAAATTGGAGGAAATTTTCTCTAGTTTCATTTTGTATGTAAATGTTTTTATCGTGAAATGAATTGGAAAGGAAATATTGTCAAAAAACTGCTTTTAGGCGCCATTTCTCCAATATGGCGGCGCGAGCGGCAAATATACGAGGTGGCAAAGTTGAAATTCGGAAAGAGCACATCGAAATCTATAAAATTACCCATTAAAAACTCCCGGAAAACTTTCCAGGTAAAACTACCAAATGACTGTACTAACAGTAAATGTACGAACTCTATTATTATATAACCTCATAAAAAGTGCACTTACGCCTCTCAGCCTTACAGATGCCACCGCCACAAAAAGGCAATCAAAATAATTCTTACAAATTCTACCTACTTCTCGTGATGCCACGTCGCGCGATAAGCAAATCATTTAAATGTGTTTGCCGGAGGAAGAATTCTAGAAGATAAATAATATTGATACGCAAGTATAAGGCGTTTAAGGCGTTACTGGACTTCCAACGAGGATACACTCCAAAACTTATTTCGTATTTGTCAACTTAATTATACGACCCATACACAACTGAAGCATACGAAATCTCAACTTAGATACATATTCGAATTTTGCGGTAAATTACACATGCAATGCTAAGTAATAAAAAGTATTTAAGTTATCTGGGTGCAACTTATAGTTGACAACAATAATATGTGAAAACTAAGGCGAGGGGTCCGGGCTTCGAGAAAACCAACATGGGTAGCTTCAAGATTGTCGACGGGTAAAATTTGGAGTGGTTCTACACACGACACGGAGAGAGACCTTTTATAGTTGTGTCGGTTTGTCGAGTGAAGAATGAGCAGCAGGATCGGCGAGATCCGCGTTGAGAATAAATCCGAAGGTAGAGCTATATGCTATCGATGATGGTTCTTATTTGCCCAAATTAACACAGTAAGAGATTTACCAAACAGCTTCATTTACGAAACAATAACGCTCACATTACACACTCTAACCTTTTTCTCGATTTTGGAGCAGGAGCTTAGCGAAAAGTCAACCCATTTTTCTTGTTTATGCGTGCAAATGCAGTGGCGGCGAGTATTTTCAAACTGACCTCATATAATATTCTTTGAAATCACTTTAAAGTGAGATTTAATGTCCAATTATGATATTATGTGAGTAGATCCTGTAAAGAAGTACGACAATTTAGATATAGTGATTGCTATTTGTCGATGAGTTGTAGCATCCTGCAATATTTAAAAAAAAAATTTTTTTTCTATAGCACATGTTAAAGTGTGCTTTTATCAACTCAAAACAAAAGGTCAAGTTTTACTTTAACAGCAAGGATATATAAAGTAGCACTTTAACATCAAGGATAGATAAAGTAATTTAATTTTCTAACTTTTGTTTAAATTAAATATGACAGCTTCGTATTATCGTAGCAACCCAATCCAGCTACTGACATTTTGAAATGTGATTGACTGTCATTATTTTCTTTTGAAATTGTTAAAGTTCTTTCTATAGAAAAAAATATTGTATTATACACGACGATAAAGTTATTTCTATCCACTCTTGAATCATTAACGTCTCGACTTCGTCTCGACGTTAAACGATTCACTCGTGGATAAAATTTAACTTTATCGTCTTGTATAATAAATTACTATAATTGACATTCTCGTACACCCTTCACCGATTAAAGAGAATTAAACTTACATAACGGCAACTAAAATCATTACAAGGTTAGTGATTAACCAGGTGAAATGGTTGTACGTCTGGTCTGAGTTGTGCTTAAACCTCTTAGTCCATCCCCCATCCGAACCACTGTTGCAGCGAATAATACTAGAAAAGTAGCTCACCGGACACCTAAATAAAATTTATCTTGTTCGAACAGGTTTAGAGAGTTTAACAAACTGGGTGAGAATTCACAACCACTTACTACGACTACTTACGACGAGGGTACGAAAATCGAATCGAAAGTTATATTTTATTGGTAAATGTATTGTCTTAGCACGCTTTCCTCATTAATGTACAAACAGTATGATATGCAACAAAATAAGAAATTACCGCCCCTAAATAAAGGTAAAACGAAATCCACCATAATTAGCGAAACCTTTAAACAATTCCGGAAAAATAATTAACAGAAAATTAAATAAAATTAACATAGAACTAAATATGCAGTAATCTGATAGTACTATTTTGAAAATCAAAAATCATTTCATTACACCTCTTGTAAAGTTATTATGTTTAGTAGAACACACTCTGAGCGTGTATTTATTCTAAGTGTGGACTTAAGAAATAAAATTTCTTCTTTTCTAAGCCTCGTGCGGTTCGCTTGATTCCACCAACCTTCTCTAAAGGTGGAACGACCTCTGTCAGCTGGCCTAAGCGGGTGTAAAGGTGCCGCTTTGCAGGTGTCTTCATACTTAAGGTTGAGTACGTAACTGAAGAGTGAACCCCACTTGCAAACGCGCTTGCAGACGCCCGTCACCTGTTTACCGTTCTGTGCAAAATCATCTCTTCCAAAGGTGTAAAAACAGCGGTGTGCAAATGAAATTGTACGCGGGAGAAAATTTATATGACAGACTACAACGCTATCAGACAGTTTGGCCCATCTTGGATTGCATGTAATTGTAGTAACAAGTGAAAGTCGTTCATTATAAATTTATGTATCGACAAAATTCAGCGGATAAACAAACAAGTGAACCGGTATATTTATTAAAGGTTCTGATATTTCAAACTTTCCAATTATTGGCATTCTTTTTCTTCAAAATTTCAAAGTGGATAATTCAGTGTATAGCTATATTTCCTGGTCCTATTTTTACAAATTGCAATTATTCCTGATGCTGCAAAACGCTTATTAGGGGTTAATTTTGGTGACGTTTGGCAAACGAATTCATCTAGAACAGCGTAGGTAATCAGATGTAGACTTTGTATCATGATAAGGTGAATTGGTGCACCCATCTAATGGAATCAGGATTGCAGATTACTTGGAAGTAAAACCACTTGTTGACCGTTTAACATCTCAGGTGTGGGACTTATCGCTGCTTTATCTTCACATGGTCTTGCGTCTTCTTTGATTTATCGTTAGGTCGCTTTAAAGTAATTCTAATGTTCATCATGTTAATTTTGAGGGGCTCTTAATAATTTTCGAATGCTGGACGAGCCATACATTGATATCCACCGTCTACTGTGCTAAAAATAGCACGCTTCTTACCTTACCCATTTAGTACCGTGGGGTGCAACTGCCACCCATGTATTTCCTGCTGTGAATGGAACAAATTCAACTTACATGACAACCATGGTGGGGCTAGCGGTTGACCAGATGATGCGGTTGCAGGTCTGATTTCTGCTGCGCATAAATCTCTTATAGTTCGTTTCCCATCTGAGCGACAGGGTGTATAAAGACAGGAAACTATCTCAAGAGAAGATTAGTTATGATTTAGATACCAAGTTTAGGGCATTTTACAAGCTGGATAGAAAATTATACAATAATTATTATGCTAAATTATCAATCCCATCCGGAGTTCTTTGTAGCTGGGAGAAATAAAAGTACTTGTTAAAGTAATAAATGCCGCACACAATTGTCAACAATTACTACTCGTGTTACAATTTGCTGCTGAAGTGCAATAAACCCGAAAAATATTATCGTCATATGTATATCGGAAAAGATAGATTAAAATCATAGAAACACTGTGGTAAAGAGAAATTTACTGTTTAAAACCAAGAAAGATTATAACTTTCTAGCAAATGCGTACACATTTTCCCTGCAGACTCATTAAAAAATAACTGTTAGTTCCTAACCTAGTAGGTAAATAGGTTACTTGTTTTCTGAGCTAGTGTTGTACTGTTGTGCATACTTAATAGCATTCAATTAAAAAAACTGTGGGGAGGGGTAACTGATTTTGAATAAATCACTCCTGCCAAAATCTGCGCAAGTTGAGATTATATTCCGTCGCGCATTTGGCTAAGTAACCAGGTGCACCAGCAGTTTGATATGGCACCAAATAAGCAATTGCTGTCCCCAAGAAGAGGCATAACGTAATGACCGATAACTAAAAAAAATTATTAAAACTTCGGATAATAATAAACGAACAAAAAATATATGTGGTTAACGTAGGAATATACATATATTCAGTAAACCGTGAGTGCGAAACACATTCAACTACACCGCGTGTAAACTTTTTTTGCTCTGTAGAACACACTTTGGGTGTACATTCATTGTAAGTGTGGGTTTATAAAATAGAAATTTCATGTTTTCCCCCCACAAGACACGTGCGGTGCTCTTGTTTTCTATAAACGCCCTTTAAATGGATTAACGAGCATGACGGAGGCTCTCCGTCCACTCGCCCGACGCGACTGCGATGCGATTACGATGCAATTACGACATAACTACGATGCGATCGCGACGGCGACTCGTGTTATACACATTAGAGCGATTTGTTCTCAGCCTGTCGCAATTTTTTTTCGAGTGACGATGATGATGTGTTTGTAGCTTA
The DNA here is from genome assembly GCA_940337035.1 of Agriotes lineatus. Classification (NCBI taxonomy): domain Eukaryota; kingdom Metazoa; phylum Arthropoda; class Insecta; order Coleoptera; family Elateridae; genus Agriotes; species Agriotes lineatus. Next base: position 18,112,476 of record OW679197.1, read on the forward strand.
CTGGCACATATGAAATAAGGACATGAAACCGAATAGAAAATGTTGGGTCCATCCCTATATCAAAAATTATAGAGTGCAATACTTTTATTGCATTGTAGCAAAAAAGAGCTTTTCCAACAAATTTATGGAGGGGTTTTATGAAGTTTTGGAACAATGGTACTTGGCTTTGGTTTCATTGGGTTGCACCATTCGATATCAGGAGGTCCAAATAGCCCAACAAAATGTCGAAAGAACAACAAATAAACTTGTTTGCCAAAAATGGCTGTAACAATTTTTGTAACTTTCACAGACAATATTTCATTCGTACTTGTGTGCAAGTGATACCCCATAGTCAGTATACATAAAATTTCAGGGGGGGGGGGGAGATATTTTTGGGCCAAATTTCATTTTGGTGCTCAGCTTATGGAGAGTTGCGACAGGTCAACTAGTGTATTTGTAGAAAAAGTAAAGTCGTTTATTAAAAGAGGTGACATCAATGCAAGGGTATTTTTGTACTAATTTGACATTCCTAGCATTATACACCGCACCTTCAACGCAACTAATGGCTTCGAAATTGTGTTGTGCAAGTTGCATTGTATTCGTATCGCAGTCGCGGAAGTGTGCAGGAAAGTACATAATCCCATAGAACGATCGCCACGCGATTATTGCTTATGAGTTCTTTGTCAGTTGCATTGTAATCGCTTCGTCTCAGTGAGCGGACGGCCTTAGGCTCTCCGTCTACTGGCCCGACGTGACTGCGATGGGATTGCGATGCAACTACGACATACCTACGACGCGATCACGACGGTAATTCATGTTATGCACATCGAAGCAATTAATTGAGATGGTTTTATTCCCACGGAAATTTTAGTGTCTTAATTAACTAAATGAATAGGGTCAACATGAGCACAGAATTAAATATTGTATCTATTGCAAAATAATCAATACTTTACATTAATAAATGCACTTGGTGGGAGCAGCAGTAACTAGTAATTTGAGGGATAGAAGGGTTATCGTCAGAGTTTCATAAATGTTCGGAGGGGCTAATGCAATTTAATTTGTAACTGACGCATTTGAGCTTGTTAATATCAGACATAATGTGAATAAAATAATACTTCAAGAATATGAGCGTTATGTATTAAAAGTGTGTAAGCCAGCAAAAGGTAAATCAGCTGAAAGGTAAACGAAACAGTGCTAGCAAAATAATGATTGCAAAGAGCAATGAGAATGGAAGGCAACCGATTGAAAGACAATTGGTGAAAGATTAAATTAACTCTAAGTGTATCAGTGCATTATAAACAAAGGTGATTTAAAATCAGAGCAAGTATAGTGACATTTATTCAAAGAAGAAACAATTTTAGTAGTTAGGTAAAGACATGACGTCAAAACTGTAGTCCATAAGGTTAAACATGTTATCAATCCTAATTTTCTTTATAAAAATTGAAAATTTAGTTGCTAAGATACATGACAGTCTTTTATTAATAATAACGAAACAAGCTTGAAAAATTTGTGTCGGCCAGTTTGAGCTACTCAGTATATCACATAAACTTATAGATAAAAATTGTGTTTAAAGTTATTCACCAGTGTCCAGGGCATCTGTGCGTATAGTTTTCCAGGTGTTAAAAGTGCCAAGTGAAGCAGTTTAGCCACCAGAAAGTTTCAACCAAGTGCGAGTAGTGCCTGCTGCTTGTAGAGGGGATCTTGAGGAACCAGCACGTGCAAAATGCAGGATGAGGCGGCATTTTTTACTTTTGACCGGTTTCACGTTACACTAGAAACAAAACGAGCTTAGCAGTTGCCACGTCACAGTATTAATTTTTACCTGACATTCCTTTGCCCTTTTGGTGTTTTAAAATTCAATTTACGCTGTTTCTTGCGACTACAGATCATTTTGTTGCTGAATCAAATTTAGAGGTTAGCTATACGTTAGATGGAAAATGTGCATTTGCCCGAAATATTTGAAAGTATTTGTGATACAACATGTTATTGGTCATACCAAGTTTTCCTCAATTTTATGAATCTGCACCCTGAACCAAGTTTGTCTCATGTTCTCTGGAGCTAAGCCCGAATTTATTGCGGTTAGATAAAATAAGAAAAGGGCAATAAACCATTTATTTGTCGTAATTAAATATTACATTATTTTAATTTGCCCTGAGTTTGAGAGGTGATTTTTAATTGAATCTAACACAATTTATAAAGTGCAGTGTCCCTTGCCATAATTATATTATATTTAAAACCCTATTTATTAGTTAGGCCAGAAATTATTACATAATATAGCAGGTGAACATACTTTTGTATGTCACTCATTTACCATAAAATAAACCCTTTTTAGCTTGCTGTTAATGGTCTAACAATAAATATGAAGAAAAGCTCCGAAGTTTGGTTAAAAGTATCCGAATCAGCTTTTTTGCACTTCCGGGACTAAAGTTGATACTTTAGTCCCCGTAAACAGGGACTAAAGTAGCTCATGAAATGATACCCTAACTATGATAAATTTATGTACACACGAGGTTAGTAGGTTAGGTTTTGTTTGTCATTTGACACACACTGACGCAAAACTTAACCTCCAAATCTCGAATTTGACATATACTGACAATACACTTTAGTACAGCTAACTGATTTAGGCTATCCAGGACCTGCTGCAATTCAGTTTTTAATAAATTGTAATTGTCAGTTTCCAAATTGACAGATTCCAAATTTTGCAAGTGTTTGATGATGATGTTCCCAAAAGTGCAAAAAATAGCGTATATACCTCAGGACTAAAGTGCCTAAATCTTTTGAGTGGTTGTTGCCCTCGGGCTTCGCCCTCGAGGTAACAAACTCCACTCGCGGGATGAAATGGTGCACTTTAGTCCCTCATGACATAATATATTATTATTAAAAAATAAGGTTTTTGGAGTACAGCAATTATTTTGTTTAATACAAAATCTGTTATTAACAAACTTTGATTGCCACTATCTTGTACACAATATGCAGCCAAAATTAGTACATAAATAAACCCATAGAATAATCGCCAAGTGATTATCGCTTATGAGTTTCTTGTCAGTAGCATCGTAATCGCGTCGTCTCGGTGGTCTCAGCGGTCTCCTCAGCTGGCGGTTTTGCGCCTGCTGGCGTAGGGCTGCCCGCTCAAACAATCTGACCCAAGTTAAATTTGATATAATGCGATGGTCTTTAGCCCTGTACTCGGCTCTGGTTGCAATACAGAAAATACAAAATAGAGTCACAAAGGCACAAAGTCGAGGCAATGCAAATAACTGGAAAAAGTCATGTAATTTTATTAAATCAGAATAATACTGGTAGAATGGACGATTAATTTTAAAAGCATTCAAATGAGTATACAAATAGGGGAACTCAATTTCAAGTGTTGGAGTTAATAAAAGAATTTCAATTATAATTTCAAAAGTTTGGCAATGTAGAAGCCAGACATGAATTAATTAAAATTGACACAAGAATTCAAATTGTGCAGAACTTGAGATGAAGCGTTAGTTAGTACAGTAATTAAAGAAAAACTGACGTTGTGAGCTTATTTGATTAAGGTAAGAAAGGATTTACGAATTGGATAATGCAAGCAAGATTAGCATAAAAGAGATTTTGGCAAAAAGGACACAGTTAGTTATTTTTGAAGAAAATGAAACAGTAAACAGGAAATAGACAAGTTTAGTGCTATTAGTGAGTCAATGAAGTGATGTGAGCAAAAAGACATTTGTTATAAACAATTTAATGGACAAGAAGATAGGTTATAAACAATTTACTTTGAAAGACAATAATTTTAGTATTAAGAGTTCTAGTTAAATGTTTGTAAAATATCAACTTAATGTTAAATGTTGTTAATTTGTACTAAGCTGATTTCCTTGTATTTGATTTTTGATGTTCATTTGTTTTTAGAAGCTTGGATATTCAATTATTATTAAACGTTGACACCAGCAGCATCTGCCTTTTACTCTGCAATTAATTAAAGTTTTTATATGGTTAAAATAAAGATACAGAGTTGAAACTTTACCAAAGTGTGCAGTTTTATGTGTGTAACCAGTGGTGTTAAAAGGGGCGATCCATCTTGAAAGAGAAAAAAAAATTCACGCCTCCTTCGACGAACCAGCAACGGCAGGCACCCGAGGAGATTGCAATCGAGATCCCAGCCTTCCGGAGGGCTACGAACGGGTCCAGAAGGTGGAGACAGGCTGTCCGAGGGTCCCAGCAGCGATACCGGCATCAAAGGGCGACCGCAGGTACCGCAGGCACCAGGGAAAGCTTTCCGCAACAGCTACCGATGCAAGAGCGAGGTTAGTGTGGGAATTTTCATTAATCGACCGTAAGGGCGTGAAACATATGAGCCTACCTGTGTCTCGTGAGCTTCACAACCGAGGGCCAGCATTAGTTTCTGTCCAGGCAACGATAATCAGCCAAAAATCTCAATTTAATCCAAATTTGGAGGTTAGAATGCAAGAAACAAAAGAGTAGGCGCAAACAACGAAGATCCGGTTTTTCTAGAACAAAATAATGTACAGACGCTACCACAAAGGCGCGAAAATAAATCCATAACTCACCTGATTTTTAATTTGCTCATAATTTGATTTTACTAGTCATTTCACAACGCAGAAAGTCGCACAAAATGAAATTTATGTAGGTCAAGGTTAACTGTCAACTCGAGCACCGGCGCAGTGCAGTTTTGATATTATTTCCCAGTGGCGTGCTGCCATTTTCAAAGAAATTTAAGGAAGCCGACACCTGAGAGCTGAGTTTTCATGTTCTTAATTTTGGAGCTAGCAAATATTATCAATAACGGTTATATGCAATGTTTAAGAGGGCAAAATACCATAGATATTACTAGTTAATTTGGTGAACCCAAGATTAGTCAGTTTAATGTAACATTTACCGATCTTTGAAAAATAATTGGTATGGTAGACAATTTTAATTTAATTTATTTTATTCTATAATAATAAAAACACACATATTATATCATAGCAATAAATATGGTAACAAGTGCAAATCATGACATGGTTCTTCATGAATTGATGTATCGAGAAATTAGCTCCGTTCCCCAAACTCAAACCCTTGCCATTATTTAACAGTTAATTTTTTGCAAATAAATGGCTATCACTGCAAGGGATTGTTAGTAAAAAACGACGTGACGATAAATATAGACAATCCATGTGTAAATACAGGGAGGGACACCGCGTTCTATTAAAATCCTTAACTATTTCGAATTTTGCTGGTAAAGGAGCAAGAACGCTTTTCCAAAGAAATAAAGGTCCTTTTTGGAGAGTCATACTAATGTATTAAATATAAGTGATAAATTACTAGGTGGCTCTAATATTATCAGTTGAAGTGATGTTATAGTAAAGTAGGAGGGGGGGGGGGGATGTAACATACCTTTAGTAACAAGGCGGTTGGTAACAGAAGATAGGAGATAACACACGAAAAGGGGGGGAAGGTGCTTCAGAAAAAGGGCTGAACGGACGCCGTGATGCCACTAAGAAGAAAGAATGAGGTTTAGAGGAACCTGACACAAAGGCCCCGAAAGCACCTGATGTTGCGTGAACAGTTTTTGCAAAGTGGACAAATGATAGACCCTACTAAAACCATATTTGTGGCGGTAAACTGAAATTGCCAGTTGTGCTACATGCATCTTTAATGCATTTGGTATAATGCAAGAATGTATCAATCAAGGGTGCATCGAGTGCATCAGTTTTCAAGTTTTGAGAACTTGTAGTAGTAGTCCATCCAAAAAAGATAAAAGTTAAAGGTAATTTCAATTTCCCCAACTGGGGGCGGGCTGCTATAGGGAACCTCGCGTCCCTCTTCAGCCAAGAACGGGAGTTATAGGATGGTTGAGAGAAACGATGGATGCCCCAGCATTTGCATCAGAAAAGGTACTCGGTTGACTCAGGAAAACCACCTAAAAATCTGAATCAGAGCAGACGGTCGCGGGAATCGAACCCATGACCTCCCACCTGTCACCTGAAGGTAGCTACGCAGATACGCCAAGTGCAACTACGGAACCGAGGCGTATTACAATTACAATATCGTAGTCAACTTTCTATTTATAACAACTTGGTCGATGAAATGAAATCAGGAACGTGTAACAACTCGATAAATAAACGGCTTGTGTTTTAATCAATACATAAATATTTTACAATATGTTGTCCAAATTACGAGAAATCGAGCAACTTGGCAACCATGCTTTTAATTTTAGAATTTCCCGTTTCCGGCGTGTCACCGTCGCATTGTTCAATTGCGTTAGGTTCTTATCGCATCAGGCGACGTCCCGATGCGTGAACGGAAGTAAACAGCAACCACGAGAAGCATTGCGTAGGCGCTTCGATCCGGACGTGCGAGCGAACCTCCTGTTGCCCGGGCTCGTTTTAACCAACTAACGACATTACAACATCCACTTTAACTTAGCTCAGCTTAAAAGAAAATTCCAAATTGCCCTAGATTACGGAGGAATATTTCGGGCTTAGGGAGATTAATATAAACCTGCGCTGCCGCTGGTCTAACAAGATTCGCGTCCCGTCCCGAAATCGACCGAACGGGTAATAACGTCATTAAAAATCAGTTAAAACCTGTTTCAATTCGCGATTCTTCTCGTCCCTCCAAATTGCGGATAATTCGCTCTACTCGCACAATACGTATGCATGTCGGGTCTGATTCGTTATGGAAATGGAAATGAAATATGTATTCGCTCCAGATTTGCACCGCCGGAATTTATGGCGTTCGTTTGAGCTGCTGTCGTTCTGAGCATGTAGACTGGACTGCACCGCAATAATTTTCGAGTTGTTTCCGATTCGCGCGATAACAAAGCTTACGCCATCAGGGCCGACATGTATTTATGCGGCTGTTTGTCGACGGAGACACGGCCTTGCTGCTGGTAATTGGTTCCTGCGCTACCTCGAAGTTGTTGTTCCCCGAAGACTGGGTCCGGCTTCTTATTTCTATTCCCGCACATGGAGATAACACTTTTTACACTCGCCCTACCTGTCGCCCCGCCAATCCGGGTCGAAGATTCGCGATAAGTTATATTTTTATTGCCATCTCTTCTGTAAGTTAGTTTAACACGTGAGTGTCGTCCTGAATACATAAGGTTAACGCTCCCGCCGTGACTTTCGCCCTCGCCCAACTTCTTGATCTGTTCCGCGACACGAAACTTCCAGATTTTCCAAATCTCTCCTTCGTTTTGTCATGCAAAAATAAATCTCGCGGCTACCGCAAACCACCTGATGCTTAAGTCTGGCAGTTAGTAACTCAAACGGCCACGACTCAAGTAGTTACAGCTTCAGGAGACATAAAGCTGACGTACAAATAAACTGAAGTTTTTAGTACTTCCTTATATCGACTTAATTCCTGCAACTACTTCAGTTCAATAATAAACCCTTCCAAAACGATGCAGCTGGATGAAATCTTTTGTACGTATTTAGCAACAATTTTTTCTATCACGTTATTTCGGTTATCTCGAATGCTTTTATATAAGACACTGTTACGTTATATGGTGTCTTAACCTAAATCATGTAAAAATGAATACAACAAAAGAGCTAGAAAAGCGAAGACAACTTATTAGGGGGAAAGAAATAATGTAGGGAGTGCGGAAGTCAATAACGAGTAAACAAAAATGATAAAACAAAATATAAAGCAAAACTTAACTGATACAGAAAGTGATATTTAACAATGGCCGCTGCTTCTTGGAGGTGAAGGAGCGCTAGCCCCACAGCCGCCAACAGCCTATATCGCATTAGAAAGAGGTAACTATTCTATAATTTAAAATATGTTTTATCATCCATCCTACCGCTGTAATATAACAAGGTTTGAGTAACGAGATCTGGTTGTAGCTATTGGATACCGTTTAAGACATGTAAGAAATATGTCAACATAACGTGAGTTGTGTGTCAACACACTCGCTTGTATAAATGCAACTAGCCACTGGCAGCTGTTAAGGGTGATTCGAAATAGGGTCCAAACTTATATGACAATTACAGGCAAAAATACTGACGTTGCAGAATGGAGCTATCACTGTTTCAATGCGACACAAATGCTAAAGAACATTGTAGCCGGGCCAGCTGTCACACGACCGGGATTATTGTTTTATATATAAACATTGCGCTCTCGAAATATAATGTAATCGGAGCGTAAAGGCAATCGACGCGCCTGTAAAACAAATGTACAATCTTTAGTATTAAAAATAAATGCCAGCGGGCAAGGACGTTCTTGCGTTCTTGCGCCGTGTTCAGACATAATATCGATTGCAGTTGGAGCCTGTTTATTCGTTTTGGGCAATTTCGGTTGTTTCACTTAGATTTAAACAAAAAAGGGGAGAGTAGCGTGACTACGCATTCGCAACATTAATTGTAAAAACATACGGTTAGCTGAAAAGGTTCAAATAAAATCACTTGGATTAAATCTTTATCTGCAAAATAAAGTTATAACTCGCAATTTTACAATTTTTTGTGGATTTTTGCAAGAAAGACAAGCTGATTTGTGGATCTGGTTCATGCTTTATTTCATTTGTTATTAAATAAATAATCGCGTTTCGTTTTTTAACACTTATATACATTTTGTGTTGAGTTTGAATATCTTTTCTTCTGTGTATATTGTGTTTATTTTTGGGTAATTAAAAAAGAAAGATTGCTATATTTGAATTAAAACATCAACGTAATGTAGGTCATTATTTTTTGGTTAGTAATGGTAAAAAATTAAGAGCTCCCCAAATACAACTACCACGAGCCGCCACTGGTACTATAATACCTTCAGGAAACGAACTTGTTTAAGGGAAAACTATTTAAAGGAAAATATCAAGAGGTGAAAACAGGGCCGACCCGAAGGGATGCCAAGCAGACAGTGGTCTGGAGCGTAAAATCCTGGGGGCACCAAAATCAAAACTAATTAGTGGGTACTAATGCGAAAATAGGGACGTGCAAGGCATTTGCCCGCTTACGTTATAATGCAGTTTGGTTTTGATGTAATAGTAGATTACATAACAAGCTGCGAAAGCGGTGTATATCGTGCGAGTGTATTTGAGAAAAGAGGCGAAGCGATGCGAATCCGAGTGGCTTAAAACACGAGCGTACGATAGACTTTTCAGAGAATAACGTAGGCTATTTTTCCCACGACAAAACAAAAAATACACATTTTTGTAGTTTAATGAATGACAGTTTTATTGTGACAACTGACAATGTCAGTAGATTGCCGGTAATTGATTGGTCAAAATGACATACTGTCAGCAATTCTTAGGTTAAAATGACATATTTAGCCCACTGTATAACTGTGAATTGTGCATTTTTTCATAACAAACACGTTCGTTTTGATAACGAAGGCTTTCGTATGTAGACGTGGGAAAATGACACGTATGCTAGTACCTTAAGTCACTCGGCTCCGCTACGTTTCTCCTCGTTTCTCAAATATACTCGCAAGATATACGCCACTTTTTCAACTTGTTACTATAAATGGAGCCACATCTCTCTAGACATAAAATTCTGTTAATCATAATTATGTTAGAAGTGATAGAGCGAATTCAAAAACTACAGCAGATAGATTCTGTGTTATACTTACTGAATTTCAGTTGTAAAGCCGTTAAATAATTTTTGCACTTTGTTCTTTACCTTATAGGCATTCACTATTGCACAATCTAGTAATTTTAACAAAAACACCAATACTATAATAACGTGACAACTACGTGACACTGTTCTACACCAAGGTGCCTGACGCGAATACTCAATTGTCATGCATGTCCCTATGTTCGCACAGGCCGCCGCCTATCTGTGTAATGATTGGAAAGAAAGATCTTAAGCAAAATCTTTACAAACACACATGTGTGATTATGCATTTTTAGTTACTCTGTAACGTTTCAAAAGAGTCCCTGCGAAGGGCTCTTTAGATGTAATACGTCGGGTAACCCTAATCGGAGGCAGGGTTCGTTCAAACTCAAATATATATATAATCAGGAAAACACCAGATAAATACCATAAATATATTGTAGTTAACTATAATGCAACTGCATTTGATATTATAAAAATAACAATTTCCTCTGGGTTGTCGGGTTTCGTTACTTCTTGGTGAACTGCAACCCTTCTAGTAAAGCTGTATGGCCGACGGTTGCAGCGGGTGATGTACCAAGCGGCACAGGTAATTTTCGAAACGCGGCCGTCGGTCGGAGGCGACGGGCCGATTATAGGTTTTAGCCGGTAGAGCGAATGTCCTCCAAATCTCAGTATTGTTTATGTTCACGGGGCTGGAATCAAATAAATTAGGCCGATATAAGCGATACGGTGATACCTGTGCGTCCTAGAGTGTGAGAGGATCAACGCATCTGGTGATCTTACTTGTGGAAGACAATGCGCTGTTCCCGGAGCAAAGGCGCCGGGTAATTCCGAAAGTAAAATTTTCAGATTTTTTGCCGTCAAATTGGTTTGACAGTTCTGTCCTTGCGGGCAGCTGGATTTGTCAGGTTAGAGTTTAAGTGGCTGGTATCGCCTTTAGAGCTACGGTCATAGGGGCTTATAATGGGAAATACGTTTAAGAAAGAAGAGAGACCCTATCATAATTTAAACGTATTGGTTGGGGTTCTCGTGGATACGTTTACAAGGCAGAGAGGCACTGCCACAATTTAAATGCTTAGGTCAGGTCAGGTCAGGTCACGTTCTGGGGGAGATGACGTTTTAAGGGGCAGAGAGACGGTGCCACAATTTCAGCGTTTGGAGAGGATTTGGGATCAGGAAAGTCCAAAGACTCAGGTTTGGGATTGCACAGGTTCAGGGACTGGTTGACTAAGAGGGGAGAAATCTCAAGTGGTTTGTAGGGCAGAGAAACCTGCTTTTATAGTTCTCGATCCGCTTTGTCCACACAGTCACTTCAGACTTCGTTAGGTGGTATGCGGCCCAGGGGTAGCGTCTTCGCGACTATTGCGCATAGCGCGTACGAGTTTGTTATTACTGGTTCACGCGCTGGTTAGATGCAACGTCTGATAACGCCTAAATGAGCAAAGCATAAATTATATCATTGTTTAATGTTCATATTAAATTTATGCAGATGCTGGCGTTACAGCTCCGATGGTGTCGTAGCTATGATGTACTTTCTCAAGTTGATTTACCAAGAGCCGTTTCGTATTTAGAAGAATGCAAACTGATCATTATTCCCTACCGTGGGTCAGGATATACCGAAGCAGTTACAAAAGCTCGAGAAATATGTGAAGACCTGAAAATAGAATCTAAGTTTAAAGAGTTACGGGTTAGAAAAAACTGATTTTTCCCATAAACACCAAGATGATAGACGTCTAGACCCTAAACATCGTTATAAAGCAACAGTATTTTGCTTGATACTGCTATCAGTTGTATTACTGAGCGATTTAAGTGCTTCAGACTCATAGCGAAAACTGATCTTTTGTGTACGATGTACTAAACATTTTTGGTAGTCGTGATATTTTACAAGGGCAGTATAACGCCCTTAGTAAAATTATGAAAGTCATGAAAATGATATTGACGGTAAATAGTTGTTGATGAACTGTTGCACTTAAATTCTGTATTTCAAAAAATACTAATTTCAAATCTCTATTGCTAGTTTCAAACTATTTATTTAAAATTACTGGTGAAACCAAACAGTAAGAAAGGCTGTAGATGATGAATGAATGAAACTATACCTAATGACTGTGGATAAGTTTGTGCATCTTATTAACGATACCGGCAACTGCGGCAAGTGGTGAACGCAGTTTCATTAAATGAAATGAAATAAAGAAGTTGCAGAAGAAAGATGTTTCCACGTCTTTAGCTAAAAATTTTCAGAATTAAGGTAGGATTTAGTTATCTCTGCTTTTATGTGGGATTATACTCTGTGGAATTTATTTTTAGGGCTTTTCATTTTCTGACCTCTTTTCCTATTTATTATACTTTTGATTGTTCCTGCTTTAATATTTCTACCGAGACTCACCATGTTGACAATCCGTGGATTCGTGAAGTAGCTCTACGGTGCTGTCCTGACCGCTTGTTAGATTGCAGATTAAACACTGGGAAAAGCTGAAACGCTCGTAATCGCGCACCCGCCCCGAGACGCTCTTGTGAATTTTCCAGCACGTGTCGTAGCTGGCTTTTCAATTTCTCCAACCTTTCTCGTACCTAGTCTGATATCTCATCTTACGCTTGCCGTTACTAGTGAAATACACGGCTTATTGAAACGCGCCCATAATTGAAATCACACTCGATACATCTTAGCAAGCGTCAGTTGTTTACCGATTTAACTCGCTTGTAACGTTCTTGTTGGTGAACACCTATGTGTTGTTTATCAAATTCCATTTATCTTCTGTGTTTTCTAAAGAACTCGTTGTTTTTTGATGCGATGACCTTTTCTATATTCGTGAGCATTCGGAGAGGCATCGTCGTGCAGCACCATTATCAAATAGCTTTTTTGGAGCACCTGAGTTCAATTCAATTAGGGTCTTTACACTTCGCTCAGTCAATTGCTTGCACTTTTTATTTAATCAAATCTTTGCTTGTATATTCCCGTATTCTTCGAGATATTTACGTAAAACCTGTCTTTTGGTGTATTGCAATCATTGTCGTGAATAAATATGTTGCGAATGCTTGACACTAGTTGTTTTTCCGTGGCATTTATTATTGTCTAGTTGCTACTCTCACGTTTCATCTCGACTATTCTGTATGGTTCAACGGAGTGTGTTACAGTAAGTTATTGAATCTGGTGCCCTTAACTAGTGTTTTGCTATTGGTTTTGACTCCTCTTCGGCAGTCAGCTATGAGCTATTAGTTGTTTTAAATATTAACAACTTATGATGTTAATATTAGGTACTTTGCTTGTTTCTGCATTCTTTTTTTCGAAATTTTTGTAGCAAACTATTAGAAGAAACTAATAATTACAAACCGGAAGCTTCATAAAGATGAAGACGAGGAAATAAAGCATTCTGTGCAAATAGTGTTTATATTCCAAAGGTAAAGACACACTTTAAAGCATTGCACTACAGTAGCCTTCACATGCTTTCAATAATAATACTGCATGAACCAGACGGTGGGAAAAGTTTTAATGTTGTGAAGCAGTCACTCATATAACAATTCAGACAGACCTTTGGTGATAAAACTATTGAAAGGGAGACTCAAATGTTAAGAAATCGTTGCATTACTGAAATTTAGTCTACTTATCTACTAATTTCCATCTACATTTATATAATATATAAGATTCTAAATATGACACAGCTATGCTCTATTTTTTACATTTTCGTTAGTTCTGTCTTCAGGAATTGATTTACAATTGATTTCATACTTAGTGATTATTTCAACACTAATATGTTTGCTGTAATTTATGTGCATGAAAATAAAATGATTGAGCGTAAAATCTACATGGTAGGTCCGTGTACATAAATTAACACATATGTCATATTAACGTTAGTATAATTATGGAAGGGATTCATTAGATGAACCCCGCTATGTCAATACCTGCATTTCATACAATAAATATTACTAACTTATCTGTAGGTGGATTGTGTAATAATTGTGGATTCAATATAAAAGGCGTCTGCGGATTAATATCACCATTACTAGGGTTATATAATTTTCATAAAACCGATATGTTATTGTACTATATCAGTACTGCCCTCTTGATCGAAATGTCACTCATAACCCAAGGCAGTTAAAACTCATTAGCCAAAGGCGTTGTAAAAAGACGGTTTTCCACCAAGCCGACAAAACTAGGACTAAACAGAAACTCTGTTTATTTCGACAAAACTGCCACTCGAGTTACGAAAAACAGAAACATTTCGAAAACTTTGAGTCGGCGGCGACTGTTTTCGTCGACAACTGAAAGTCCCGTCCCTTGGCGGAAAGATCAAAAGGTTTCTGTGTTGCGTCTTGGTTTTTGCAAACAGAGTTCGCTTGGTGGAAACGGCGCAGCGCAATTTCGTGTTGTACATTCAACGTGTGCGTTCCATCTACTCCAGTGTATAAAGTATTTAGGTTATAAATACCTAACTAGGCAAACAATTTTACTTTAAACAGGAACTGATCTAAAAGTTTTGCGTTGTAGTAGAATATGAGTGGAAAAAAACAATGGACTGTTGAAGTATGTAGCAATTTGATTGAAGTTTATCGTGAGCATCCCAACTTATGGAATTCTTCACATATAGAATATAAAAACAGAATTAAAAAATATGATTCTTTAAAAGAAATAGCTGCAATGTTTGGAACGAAGTGTGAAGAAGTCGAAAGAAAAATAAAAAACATATATAGCCAGTACCTACGAGAAAGACGAAATTATAAGAAATTAAAGAAGTCTGGAGCTGGGCACACATTTAAGGCTAAATGGTTTGGGTATGCCGCCATGTGTTTTTTACATGACTATTTCCCACATCTCTTATTATCCAATGAAAAGCCATGCTTTTTCAAAATTCAACCAATCGTGTGTTTTTGTAGTGGCAAAAAATCGAAATTTTCCCTTGGGATTTTGTCAGTTTCTTTTGCCACTTGCATCCACGGCAACCACCAAATATGTTGCTTTAATCAAGGTGGTATTTAAGAAACGTCATTTAAACTGTCATTGCGCATCAGTATAAATGTCAAAATGAACCGATATTTGGGAAATAGTCTACAAAATGTATTTTGGGCTCATGATTTTGCTCGGCAAATGTTTTACTCACGATTTGTTGTTTTTTTTGGCAATGCCCCTCGACAAACTTGTCTTGTGACATTGCCAAAACAAAATACTTTCGTAAAACATTTTTACCGGCAAAAGCATTTGCCCGTAATACATTATTACTGATAAAAACAAACGTATTAAAGGTAGCCAACGTGGGTTGGACTTTGAAGTAAGTTCCAGCACTTCTATTTTGTGTTGTATAGTATACAGTACCGAGCGCAAGTCAAGGCTGAAATAAAATTTTTATGCTTGAGAAAAGAGAAGCTTATTAAAAAATAAGGCTTTTATTTATAAAAAAAATCCATTTACATGGTTTGAAGCTATATACTATACTGTATACTATAACTATTAAGTACTATTAATATAATATTAAGCATATTTCGATTGCCAGGGAACTTGACCCATTTCTGATATGAAATATTCACTATACTCATCCCTCACTTCTTTGGCATCCTGTGATGGTTTTCTTGCTACATTTTTAAGGGGCAGCATTGACTGAAGTGATTCCGAATCGTTTCTCCATTGTTCTGCGATCACTGTTCTAGTATCTAAATCTTCCACATCAAATGAACCTGGTGAAGTGTATATATATTTTTTGACTCTACATTTCTACGTAAATAATTGTGCAGAAAAACGCATGCCAGTACATCCTTTTCCGCCTTTTGTGGTTCCAGTAGCATAGGCTTACGAAGGACTCGGAAAACAGATGACAATATCCCAAATACGTTTTCGACAGTTCTTCTCGTTCTGCTTAGGCGATAATTAAAAATCCGTTGTTTTGATCCACGATCTTGATGCCCTGCAAGCGGTTTCAGTATAAGAGACGCTAATGGGAAAGCATCGTCCGCCACTAAAACGTACGGCACTTTTTTTTCGCGTCCAGGTAGTTGTGATTTTTTAGGCAAATTAAGCATTGATTTATCCAATGCATTTGCAAATCCAGTGCTTTTAAAAACTCCTCCATCTGATATCCGGCCTTGACAACCGACATAGACATAAGTAAAATTGTAGTTAGCATCAACTATGGCAAATAAGACAATACTAAATGTTCCCTTATAGTTGAAGAATTCACTTCCACTAAACTTTGGAGATTGTATTACAATATGTTTGCCATCCATACTACCCAAAGCACATTGGGAAATTCCAAATGTTATTAAAATACTTTCCAATATTTTCCCACCCTTCACAACTTGTAGGAACCTAAAAAGACAATATTATTATTATGCCTGAATCTGTTGAACATAATATTAACATTAAACGTATTATTTTAGGATAGCGATTCATCAGACAGTGATGTGGATGTGAGCGAGAGTCAAACAAGTCAAACGGAAAATGAAACTGCGGAAATCCAGCAAGAAAGTCCGGAACCTATGGAGGAGTCCTTAGAGCAGTATACAGAGTCGCCTCAGTCCACGCAGTCACAAAAAGCTGAACAGATTAATAATCCATCACAAATAAATATCTCCAATACAGAGAAAGAACCTGGCAAACAACATTTATTTTCTACTCCAACAGTTAAAAAAACCCACAGGTTCTGCTAATACTAACAATGTTACCGAAGAGGCTTTCAGCATGATGAAAGCCGTATTCCAGAGGACACAGAAGAAACAGCAAGGACGTGACGAATACTTAATGTTTGGTGAGCTGGTTGGCCATAAAATATGAAATTTGAAAACTGATTTTTCAAGAGCTACCGTACAACACATGATAAACACGATATTATATGATGCCCAAATTGGAAAATACGATTTTCCTCAACATTCATCTGTTGTGCCTATCCACCACTAACTTATGGCTATAACACATATAATACATCATCGCCTTATTCTCATAGCGCGCCGTCACCTTGTAGTAACAGCGCACCGTCACCTTGTAGTAACAGCGCACCATCACCTCATTGTCCTACTACTGAAATGAGTAGTACTGCTGATCAAGCGACAACAACCGCTGATATCTTGAAGTGGGCTATTAACACATGTGAAATAGATGAAACAAATCGATAAATGATATATTGTATACAGAATATACAGGGTGTTTTTTAACATTGTGAATTGCAATTAGCTGTGAAATTTGTTTGCATGTAAATTTTTATGTGCCACTAGCTTGTTATTGGTATTGCATTATCAACAGTTGTCATTCATTAATTGTCAAATTAAAGAGGTTATGTTATTTTCTCGTCTACTACAGGGCGTCAAACGAGAACTTTTGAGTCTAGGATCCGCGGCAGGGAGGGCCGTAGCCAGAGTGATGTTCCAGAAGGGCCAGTTTTAGCACTTGCCCTTCCTGGACATTTCTTGGCCCTTCTGGAACATCACTCTGGCTACGGCCATGCCGCGGATCTTAGACTCAAAAGTTCTCGTTTGAAGCCCTGTAGTAGACGAGAAAATAACATAACCTCTTTAATTTGACAATTAATGAATGACAACTGTGGATAATGCAATACCAATAACAAGCTAGTGGCACATAAAAATTTACATGCAAACAAATTTTACAGCTAACTGCAATTCACAATTTTAAAAAACACCCGGTATTAAGATTGAGAAAATGAATTACTTTTCAGTTTATGTTCAGTTTTTGCAAAAATAAAGTTTGATTTGTTTATTGAAAATGTTTATGTACTTACCTTAACACAATCCTGTAGAATCTCACAAAGAGCATCACATACCTCTGGCACAATTCGTGATATTGAAGAATTGGATACTTTAAATAAGTACATTAAACTTTGAAAACTATCACCGGTAGCTAGAAATCTTAAAGTTATGACCAAACGATCCTGTACCGAAATAGCATCTCTATAATTCGTATTTTGTTTGCCAATTTTTGGACCCAGCAGATTTATAAGGTTTTCAAATTCCGTACTAGACATTCTGTCGAAATTATGAAGCGAAGATCGCAATTCTCCGTGCATTGCCCTGTCGTCATTTTTTAAATCGGACATTATTTCCTCCGTTCCATAATCTCGTCGACGTTTTAAGAACGACCTCACCCAGTACCTTCGCTTCCTCCTTTTTTTCTTTTGCGATTCGATTATTATTAAAAAACCACAACTGAGCATGAACAAGTCGTCGAATGTGGACGACATGATTCTACTGTCTGTCTAGTGGAAATGGTTCAAAACAAAAACACAACCGCAACTTATTTTCAGTCGGTTTGGTGGAATTAGAGTTTTGGTTTTGTTTCCAAAACTTAAAACTTGTTTCTGTTTCTGTTTTTGGAAACAAAACTCGGTCACAAGTGAGTCGGTTTGGTGGAAATCCACCTTAACAGCCAAATTATGTGCATAGCTTTAATTTATTTGTAAACGAATTTGTAAACATGTATGTACAAAATGTATCTGCGTCTGTTATATGCTCAACATGCCCCCCCCCCCCCCCCCTTGAGAGCCGACCCCATTAGTGGACACCCCTCAAAGTCTTGTTCATTATAGTGTCCACTAATAGTATATTCAGAAGGTGTAACTTTTTTTGTATGAAACATAACCTTATTTTAGAGCAAACTATGTCCACAGCATTCAACGTCATGTTGGTATTTGCCTCGGATCTACGCCTTTGCAACTAAATTCCATATTCATGATAAAAAGTAAAAATTCAATGCTTTGATATACAAGTAACTATTTGACTATCTCAACTCGTACATGTAATAAGACACCTCACAGAGAAGCAGCTTGGTCACGTCGTATAAGAGTCATATGTGCAGTGATCTGGAAAAGTACTTTGGATAACATTCGGCGTGGAAAAGCGGAGGTGAAAAATAAACTTACCGTTAGAGCACTTCCTTGTATTTCAAAAATCGCTTTATTTATGTCTTCGACATAAATCGCTGCCTGGGTTCTGCACTTCGTGTAAATGTTGCAGCTCGAATAAATCGTTGCGGACGGTGTACAGAGCCGGAGATTTGTTGTAAGAAGGGCCACCAGGAAGTGATTTCACCTCAGCAGCTGTTTGAGTACGTGTATGACAAACAATAGTTAGAAATTTGTTATTGCTTGGTATGCAACTGTGGCATTGGCAAAACATCAAACTACAGTTCGATCTATTAATCGTCATATTTCATATACTTTTCATTCATTTAACCTGAAATGCACTTGTAAAGCTGTCATAATAACGACGCTATCTGTAACTTTTAAAATAGTTATTAGACAAATAACTTTTCAATGATGAACTGCATGTAAAAACGATTTGTTCTTTATATTCGCTTTAACACATATAAATTAACTTTTTTCCCGCTGTGTTACAATCAATCTGGTAAATTTGTAATCGTAAATACCTCTTTAGTTTGTGCTGATTGACATGCATGTAAGCTACTATGGTTAGCTGTTTTGATTTTTTATTTTACTTGAAGGTTGGAGATAGCCATTCTTCTTGATATTTGCTAGTTCAATAATATAAAATTTATTGTTTAATTAATAAATAAAGCTTACAAAAGGCCCCTTAGTCCAGAATGGGCTTAAATTTACTCAATTTATTTGATTTGACTGCGATAATGTGTCATTCTGTTTTCTGTTCGTTCTCATAATACTAGTGAGTAGCTCGACGAAGCACCAAAGTTATGAACAAGCTGTATACCTGAAAAAAATTATTAAAGTATGCAGCTAATAAGAAAGTGGGATTATGACTAGTGTAAACAAAAAGTTAGTGCATTAGGAAGGTTGTAATAAGCGCTTAATCTGCGAAAATGCCAACGATAGTGCTGTTGTAACGTTAGCTTCCGTTTAAATTTGGTAAAATCCATATTAAATAATATGATCAAATTTATTCGTCATCCTCACATAGCGTTATCAAGACCCTCCACCCGTACCGAACCGATAAGCCCGCCCGGGCATCGAAACAAAGGTTAAACGCGCGCAGAATCCCCTCCTCATGGCTTTGGCGCAGCATATAAAACCAGTTACAGAGCGTATTTCAAAAGAGATTCCACGAGGCTTTCCCTTCCGACTCCGAGACCTTCCAGACCGATTTCCCCAGTCCCAGATCCCCAATCCCCGTCCGACTAAAGAGAGATTTTCCTGCTAGCACCAGCTCCCTTCAGGAGACCCCGACCGAACTTAGCAAGCTAGATAATAAGTTGTTTCGACCCAGTGGTGAAAATCCGCCTGGATGTCAACAGCTTATTAATTAGTTAACTTCCCCGAGAGTAGATTTGACCTAGTGAATTATTTTGGGAAACATCTCGCAGTCACCACTAAACAGAATTCGACTCAGTGGTGAAAATCCGCCTGAATGTCCTCTGTTTACGTGGATTGACCTAGTGGCTTGCCAAAATGAATATCTAGATGTCATCCATTCTCCCCAGTCAAAATATACGGCCCTAATGAAATAAAGCCCGATACATTTTGGACCGCTTTGAAATCGAGTGCCTAGACCGCTCGAACTCGAACTTTTACGCCGGCTGCAAATATTAATTTGCGAGCTCGCCGAAACCCCCGTAACTTCATAAACGTTGGCTACCGTTACATTGTAAAATTAGGCATTCCGCCGGCCAAATAGAAACATGCCACTCTTGTAAAGTAAATGTAAATTTACCTGTTAATTGTTCAAAAATTGCGGCACTTCGCCGGAACGTGCAGGCTTCCAATCATATGCACGAGAACCACGGGGCTTGGATAAATCCTCCCGTGATCACGCCGCTCCACGGCATCCCTCCCGGGGTTCAAATTTAACCTATTGTCGTCACCCGGAAAGGGTGGAAAAAGTGTTTTGATAGATTTAATGTGTAGATTGTTTACAGAAACACGAGGTGAGAACTTTGACAGCTGTTTCCTGCGACGCAGCCACTGCGCGGGTCCACGTAAGTCCGAGAGTACCGAACAGGCCCGAAACGCCCGAAGCGAGCTTCTCCAGCCGTTGACGTCCATTTTTCATCCGCATGCGAATTTGGTTGCGGCAAGCGAAGGGGCAGCTCGCGCCGTTATTGTAATTTATCATTTGTCAAATTGATTGAAAGTCTCCTATTTTCGTTAATTCATGCTTTATTATTTTGTACATAGTTAAAACAAATAAAAGTGTATACAAGAAATTCTGCTTGAGTATTTGTTAACTTCGTATGGTGGCTGAAAATTACGTTTGAACTCTGTTTCCGACTAATGAGCTTATCCGAGGTAAATTAATAATTAATCCCTTAAAAAGAAGGGTCCAGGTGTTACACTGTTAACTCAACATATTTGTGTTGAAATATCCGAAGTAAGAGGAATTTCAAGTTGTGATGCATAGATTTGTTACAAGCTAAACTCGTCTTTACGACAAGGCTTTAATTAGTAATAGTTTGTTATAGCCTAAAAACTATTTTACAAGAGCTTGTTACTGCCTAAACGCGCGTTTACAACAAAGGCGCCAGTTTGTTACCACATAACCGGGACTTTACGACATGACACTAATTAGCTAAATGACTAGAGCTTAAAATGACTCATATCGGTAAGGACTTACACGGGCCTCCTGCCCCCCAACCTGTAACAAAAGGGGTGCCGACGTTGCTCAGTGGAGCTGGGGTGGTCCAATACGAGACTAATCAGGGCAACGGCCTATGAAAAGAAAGGTATATGGCCAAGGCGCCACCACTTTCTTAATAGCGGTAGTACATAGGTGAGCCAACTGAGAAGCGTGGAAGCAAATGGGTACACCTTCTAACTTCAACCTTGGCAGTGCTTGGTTGACGAAACCATAAACAACAGAGTTGAAATTACTTTGCGCTAACACTCTTGTGCAGCTTTCTAAAATCCATTTACGAAACAAAACATACAAAATGGCATGAAAATAGCATAAGCATCAGAAAGAAGAAACAGCTAAATGAACAATGACTATTAAAATATATAAATAAACATTCGTTGAGTAATTTAAATGTAAAGAAAGGGTTAAATTACGTAACGTTTAAAGCATCTATATGCGGTAAACTTGACAATACAAAAAATCGAAGTGACTCGCAAACGGTAAGAACATTAAACCTTCAAGGAACTGAACTATAAACCATAAAAGTTGACGGTAAAACAATAAACGTGGCTCAAATGCGGTACATGATTTAATCGCCACAACGTTAGGTTAAGCAGACATTAAATCTGACGGTAAATGATTGATTCAGCGTACTGAAAACTACAGTAGTTTAACCAGTAAATCCTATATTTACAGCAGCGTTACGCAAACTGGCCAATACTTCAATACACCACTACGCGCACTCTAAAACTAATACATAAATGTGGAACCTTAATAAGTCCATGTGACTACACTCGACGTCCAACGAAGCAACAGGTGGTCGTTCCCAAACAACTGCGCCCAAAGATACTTGAAAGAACTGCAGAACTGCTGAAGGAGGTGCTGTTGACGAAGTGAGGGTCTGGACGACGTTAACATCCCCAAGCAGGCTAATACAAAGTCCGTAACAACATGGCAACGATTTGAAACAATAAACGAAACGTCGATACGTCAATTTAGCCTACACAGAGATCCCCACATAAATAATCCGCCAAACGTGCATTAATCGAAGCTCCTAAAAGGGTGGCTTAGCATTTAGATGGAATTTTAATGTTATATATTTATTGTACCTACCACTTCAAGATTTTTTCTGTTTCATCTTTGTTTATCGAATTCCTTCATCATTATGTTGGGAGAGATATAATAAATGCTATGATACTATGATCGCTCTTTGCATCTCAACCGAGGCGTACCCTTCTCTTTTTCTTATCTAAAATGCCTTTATTTTTGTCGTTAGAATTGTTATCCCTGTATAGAATATCTAATTCCTGATCCATTATTCTTTGTTAACTAGCATTATGTTTGGTGCGCTTATCAATATTTCTTTTATGAGCCGTAGTCAGAGCTACATCGCGGGTTTTCTCTTCGTTAACTTCTAAAAAAAGTAGTTGTTATGGAGATTTTCTAGCTCACATCTGAAGAAATCCGTTTACAAAGAACACTAAACTTGTCCCGCGGCAATGTTATACAAAAATCAATAAGATTGGTAGGGTTTCAAGTTTAGAGAATCCTGATGATACAGTAACTGGATTAGAATATTTGAGCGGATTTAGCATAATGACACCTTGGGTGTCACTGAAATTATGTTATTAGGATAGAATAAAGGAAGCAGTTGATACCCTCCATGTTTGGCAGTAAGTTCGTTCAACTATTTCTTGCACAATTCGTTAATTTTATATCTTATTATATATTTTCCGTAGTGTAATGAACATATGAACAACTACTGTCTCTAGAAATGTTATTTATTTTTCATCGCCCACAATATCCCACAGTTAAGAAATTTGGATTACTGGAACATAAGCGAACCTAAGGGTTGGTAAAGGGATTTGAAAACTTATCACTTTCTACTTTACGTTGTTTTGTTGTATGACATTGCAACTGTTCAAGAGCATACAGACTGCACAAGTTTGTAAGTTTTGCAATCTATAAATCCTTAAATTTTATCAACCAGTTGTGATACTGATAGATGATGTTCTTTTGCTCTAGCTCTGGACATATTTGACTTATAAGTTAATAGGCATGTTGCATAGTTTGGTATTGCCGATATCTTATTATATTACTGTATTAGCAACAAGTTGAATTGCTGTGGTAAGCATTTGACGACATAAGTTGCTCATTAATAGGTACATTGCCGGTTCTCTAATTCCCAGAAAGTCCATTGATCAAACAGCAAACGAGATTATATGTACGAGTTCCGTTATTCTACGGCAACCAGCCATTTTCAACGCAAAATTACCTAATTCGTAGCAATGTACATCCCGGAGCATTAATTAACTACAAATATTTGAAGGCCAAAGCAAAACGAATCTATTCAAATTAACTCCGCTAAAAGCCTGCAGCATCAAGGGCTGCTCAAAAATTAAATCGTTTTCAGAGAAAGCCTATTACGTCGAGAAATTGCACCCGTCAACGCAGCTTCCCTTGTTTGTATTTTCACTTCACCTATTTGTACGAGAAGACTAATAATTTCAGGCGGAAATATTAATTTCGTGCATATTTCTCCATAAAGAGACGGAAGTGGTGTGGTTGCCTATGGGTATCAATAAGTGACGGATGTAAACGCACTGCATAGTCACAAGATTTGCATTATCGGGCATGACGCTGCTGTTTTGAAAAGTGAATTGTTGATACACTATGGAAATAAGGGCTTTGCCATAAATTACCGTTTGCAGGTTTTTATTGCTTATTTTAGATAAATTCCAATTTTACATTCAGTTCACTAAATCATATGTGTAAGTAACGGTAGAAGAACTGTAATAATGATAATAGTTCTGTTATCTTCTATAAAAAGGACGTTTTTAGAATGTAAGTCGAAAATTAGGGTATACAAAATATATCTCCAATAATCGCACATTCTGGAACGCTCTCTTCAAAAACCGAGCGAATAATTCGGAACAAAAAAATATATACTAGCTGACCCGGCAAACGTCGTTCTGCCCAAAAATTATTTGTCTCTGAAACCCCGTTTCACCACTATAGAGTTTTAATTTTATGTCATTTCCACCGTCTTGGACTTAAAAATAAATTCCATTTTCGCAATCAACATCCCAAGAAACGACACCCATACCGATTTTTGGGCTTATTTCCACATTTCACTCCCTAAGGGGTTGATTTTCGGAAAATCACAAAATTCGTGTTTGCTTATTTGTTTTTAGGAGTACTCCTACGAAGTTTAACGTCGAACCTTCATTTTACCCCTTTAGAGGTTGAATTTCGAAGTATTATTTTTTATTTCTTGTATACATCATAGCTGTGACCTATCCGGCGTTGCCAGGGCATAGTATTACGTGAACCTATGCGTGTATGTTTTGAAACATGACTTTTCTATTGTTTTTTCCGGTTTTTCGATCCTGAAAAAAAATCGATTTTTTTTAATTTTCCGAATTTTCCGAGTTTTCCATTTCGATTTTCCAAATTTTCTCTTCGAAAAGTCATTTATAAACGAAAACATACGAAATCCCATACAAAAATACCATACAAAATCATCTTTCAGATTTTCCGAATTTTCCGACGTTTCCGCTGGATTTTTCCAAAATTTTATTTCATACAAACCTTGTCCTGGCAATTACGAACACAACAAAAAAATTAGCAAAATCGGTCAACCCGTTCTCCAGTGATTATGTAACATACATGCGGCAATTGTTTCGTATTTATATAGATATTATATATTTGCGAGATTTTTACAGCCGATCTCTCGCACCCCGTTTTCCACCTGTCGCGGTGCCAGTCAAACTCCTGAAGCTGTCTTTGCTCCATTTTACGATGAGTGTCTGTAGTCCTGTATTTACAGGGTCTTCATCTTTTTCTTCTTTCCTAATTATGGCACCCATTTCCATGCCGTAAGTGTCTTCCATTCTTCTTAGGTGACCATACCCCATTAATTGTTTTTGGTCAATTGTGTCAGTTATTCTTCTTTCTACTTGCATTTTATCTCTAATTTCGGTATTTCTTATTCTTTGTATCCTACTGACACTACAGTTTCTCCAGAATTCAATTTCCGCGGCCCCCAATCTCCTTTCTAGTGCTTTATTAACAACTCATGTTTCAGAACCGTATGTGATGCAGCTTTTGAATATCGTCTTATATAAGGTTTTCTTTGTCGTTCTCGATATTGATTTATTCCTTAGTACCGGATGCAGTGCTCTAGTGATTTTCTTTCCCCGTACTACTTTATTTAATATATCTTGCTCGTCCTTTCCGTCAGCTGTTATAGTTACACCTTGATAATTGTATACATTTGTGTGGTATTTCGTTCCGTACTCAGTTTTCAGGTCCGTTTGCTCACCCACTACCGTCATGTATTTATTTTTTTCCATATTAAGTGAACAATATTAACTCTTAAAATGAATAGTTACTTTTAGCTACTGAAAATATTGCAACGAAGTGTTTACCAGTTGTCTTTTAATTTTTAAAGTGATACAGAACTTTTTAGAGCCGTTGTTCTGTTGGGCAACGAAATAAAAAACACCTTCAATAAATTACAATAACTCATATAAAAGATCTCATTTGGTGCAATTATGAAGTGAGTGCTCAAATTAGCCGCATAGCTAATTTACCAGGAATTGTTAGGAATCAAGGCTCGCTAGCGCGTGTTTATGCAATTCAGTGGGCTGCTGGATATTACATGCTCGGTGTATGGCCAAGTTAATTTTCAAATTCTGTTTGTCGGAACAGAGTAATTGTAAGTATTATATGTACTGCGAGTGAACTGCACGCATTTACAATTAATTACCTGTACAGCATACAATTGATTTAACAATGTTTAATGCGAATTCAGGTGTTTTCTTGCTACAAACATGTGAGTTTCACCGTCGTGCTCACATTTTTAAAATAGCAATACTGAAATAAGGTTGTAAGAATAAATACACTCCAATATATTTGAATCGTTAAGGTAGTACTGTTCAAGTATTTTAGAACACCAACGTACTTGCAGGAAACACACTGTTGGCATGTTGAATAAACGTTGATTTTGCATGATTGGTTCCAGCTAATTCAACGAGAGTGTGTTTGATATTTCAAGTTACTCGTAATTTGATATAGATTATCCTCGTTTGTGCTACTGTAGCTAGGCAAGGAATATACTTATACCTTATACGGTATAATAATTTCACTACTTATACCTATCTGTCAATATTTGGCAAAAATATGGTATAATTGCAACTACTCTTACGTTTATATCCTGTAAACTGTCTTAAACGGTGCCAAAGCGCGCCATGCACCGTTAACGAAGTTATTGCACCAGCTGTAATGTGAGTGAGATGTATTTGTCCAAAATTGTAACTAAAATCGCTTTGAACAAAGCACATAGAATTTCTAGACGCATTAAGCGGCGTGTCTATTCAAACACAAAAAATGTGTTTAATATTTGCAATCAGATAACGAAATGCATGCTCAAACAACTAAAGCGGCCGTTACAACACCTAATATAACCGACGTCACAAGCTCGTGACGTCAGAGACAACTGGTTTGGTTTTGGTTGACGCTGGTTCAAATAGTTCGTTGCCACACTGACGCTGTTGATCGTGGTTAAGTCTAAGGAAAATGAGATATCACTGTACACGTTCTTGCTTTCTCATTCAAATATAAATTGTAACTAAAAGTGTTGACAGTTGATTAAAGTACGCCTGAAATATGCAAGCAGCAATTTAAAGCTTGGAAATTTCTTTCGCAATCAGCTTTGAATCTGTTTTACCGTTGCTAATTTATTTTTAGTCATTTTAATAATCCTTACGCTCCTTACCTTTGCGTCGTTGTAGCTTCAAATTGGATTTCAGCTTTAACTTTATTTCCGGGCCTTCGTAATGCTTTATAGAAATTTCTTTTGTTCTAATCCCCGCTGTTTGTGCTTTAATTACACAGCAAACATCGTCTGACGGAATAAAATCAGCTCTAGACGACTGGGAGCCGGAAAATAGTAAAAATCCCGATGGTATACAAACAGAAGAAGAAATCTCACCCGAACTATCGCTGATGTAGTCGGTAAAAGTTTCAACAGCATTACTCTCACTTTTGTATTTCTAAGCTCTTCCTGGCGGAGCCTTTTGGATTCCATACATTTCCACGTCAAATGCTGCTCTCTTCCTGACAAAGTTGTTCCCGTCGCAATTTGACACATTTTTACCCTTCTCAGGGCTAAAAGCGTGCTGGGACGCGGACCGCAGCAAAAATACAAATTGGCTGTTCTTGTTGTTCTCTTCGACACACGCACGTCTCTTCGGGGCGATGAATTTTTAATTGCGACGGAAGGGTTGAAAAGTTCGAATGATTCGGCTCAGCTGCTGGGCGCTGGAAGCAAACAAAACGCCCCTTTATTAGGGTAAGTGGTTTCTTCATTACGCGGCGAATCATCCCCCAAGGGCAGCTTAGCGGACCGATGCATGCCGGAACTCAATTAAGTCGTCTAATATTGCTTAGACACTTGTCCTGCACAGGATTTCCGGTTCGGACAGGGACGCGTGCGGGAGATGGCGGCTGTCGCAATCGAACGTGAATTATAAATGATAACAACACAATGGCGCCCTGCTGGCTCCCCGAATAACTCCCCTCATTAACTCCCGATTATTAGTCGCAGTATCGACGTCGATGTAATTGGCGAATTTACAGGCCGCCATAAATTATTTATACGCGATGACTTATGTTTTATTAATGGCAACCCTCTGGAAGCGGAATTATCATAATTTTAGTCAAACAGACTCTATTATTGAAATCAAATACCGCTCCAGCGTCGCTCCCGACGCCTCACAATGCGACCAAAGGCGCAAACCCGCTGGCTCAAACCGACCTCAATTGGAAGAGTTTGCAGTAACCCCAGTCTGGCAAATATGTAAAGCTTTATGCATAACTGAGCACAACTGTTGCCATGCTGTGATACTGGCGTGTAAGAATTTTTATCTGCTCGCTAGAACTCCCCGATGGCTTGCTAGAAACTTTTTAACTTTTCCGCTTTTACGGCTTCACTGCGAATTATTACATTGTACCTCTTGGTCGTCGTTTACTGCAAATTCTAAAATTTGCTGAATTTTTGTAAAGCAAAGTTTGCGGCATATTGAGAAGTTTTCTCTAGGATGCCGCATTCAAGGTCACCAACAATCTTGTCTGGAGGTCAAATATAAAAATCAATACTCTCTGTTAAGTTGTAATCGATGCGTGATCAGAATTGTAACCTTGTTGGCCCTAGAACACGTACATGAGATGAAAAAATTGTTCACTGAGTTAAAATGAAAGAAGAGCTGCCTCATTCCTACGGAATTCCCATCGAATTAATAAAATACGGGTCAGAAAAGATGAGCGAAATGATTGAGGCACGATTCGAAAGAAGCCTTAAGGAAGATGAAGGTGAAGCAAAGTTCGTTACAGTGAGTTAATTATGGACGAATATTAACAACTCTTATTACAAGTGACTAACGATGCCATCAAATGGAAGAACAATTTTGGTTACGAAGTGAAAGACTCACTACCGATAACAGCTCATTTTTAATGCAAATATTTAAAAAACCAATGGTTCTGAAAAGAAGAAATTGACTAGAATTCCAAGACCTCAATACGCTAGTACGAGAATGTCTCCGCTAAAAAACTGTAAAAAATAGTAGAAAAACCATGTTGCGTCAGGCATAACTATATTTCGAACATCTATTCTCGCTTCGTTGTATACCGAATATCGCCAGGGCTTCACTGGCCCCACTAGTCATTGCTTCATCATGACTCTACTTTGATACCGACGTTGTCTTCGTGTCAACGTCGTCTTCCTAACTTCGAATATAAACCTGTCCAGTTCCAGACCCTTGCAGAACTTGACCAAAATATACGGTGTTAATACTAGCCTGTTTCTCACCAATACATTTCTTCGCTATGCCCGAAATTCAGCAAGCTTCGCGTCTTGTCTCGTGCCTCCAATTTTGTAGTCACTGCATTGTACAGCTATACTCAGAAAACATAAATTAAAGGCTGAAATAAGATTTTAAAGGTTGAATATCAGACAACTTACACAACAGGATCCGCCGAGGCCTGCGAAATTAACTTTAAAAAATTAAACGCACAAAGGCAACGGTAACGTTCAATAAATTATGAAGAAATTTTATAGAATTCGTTAGCAATTCGTATAGCCCCAAAAATAGCTCAACCTAGAAATTTAGAGAGGGGCCTAACGAGGACTGTTTAAACTTGATTTAAACACACATAAATTTTATTTTCTAAAATTTACGAAATCCAGTCGCAGGCTTTAAATGCAACTCCGATTTAATAGCAAACAATTTTTAATGCCGCAATCACCAGTCTTTGCCTCATAATTGCTAAATTTAATATGTTTAAATTATATTATATATAAAATTCAGTCCAAATTTACGGAACATTATTCATAATTTAAAAGCCAGTGTTATTTCGCAATTAGACGAGTTAAAGACCAGGAAAATTGCAGATCTGCACTTCATGCACAAAACCGACCTACAGCGGCCGGTTCAACGGGCGACCTTCGCTCCAGCAGGAAATAAAACGGCTGAATTGCTACGTTGCTGTTTTGTAATTTTAAACGCTCTGTCCCAGTAAACTGTACATTTGAACTTTGATATTGTTACTTAGTTAAGCGTTTTAGTTATGTATAAATACACCGTTTATTTTCGTAATAAAACAATCTGCATTTAATGTTTGATTCACTCGTTACTACCCCTTCCAAGCCATAATATTTATGGGGCATGAGGCTATGTCCCAGGGGTGGTTTTACTGTCGTCCTTTCAAGTACCATTGACTACATTGGTTTAAAACGTAAACACAGTCTTGTTTACGTGCTTGAAAGATAGAACTAGCGCAAAGTAACGGAATCCTGATCCAGCCTCCCAGACAATTCTGTTCAAGGACCACTCGAGCAGAGTTCAACATTGCACAGAAACAGTCACAAAGAGAACTGGGTATTGGTCAAATTGCAAAGGTGAAACCTTCCCCCGCAACTCTCACGAAGGATTCTTATTCCTCCCATGGAAGTAACATGTCGCTCTAGGTACAACCAGCTCTATGAGATGTTTGCTGAGCCACGTTGGCATAATACATTCGATGGCACATACAGAGGGCTCAAGTGACCACACATTGAATTGGAAAAACCGACCATACCCAAGACGCTGGGAAGCGACGAACCGCAGCTATCTTTACTGTATTACCGCATAAAACAAAAAGAAGGATCGCGCAACACGCTGTTACAGTATTGAAATCATTTAGATGCAGTCAAGGATTGTTTCGTATAATTTTTCGCTTAAATACATACAGATGCCGTTTAGAGGGTTAGAGTGACCTGCAGTTTCTAGGTGTGTATTTGGTTGCATACTCATTTCTCGATTTTGAGGAACTTTGATTTAGGGGATTAAAGTAAAATCTTCAAAATAGATTTAAAGTACGATTTCGGCGGCCATTCTATGCCTCTGATTTTTGGTGTGATTGTGTGATGTAGTTGATTTTCCTGGAATTTTGCTGCATGCAGATCTACGATTCCAGAATTATGAATGTAAATCGTCGTTCACCCGCAAGAAATGTTGTGAGAAATTGCTAGAATAAAATGAAGCCAGTTATACTGGGATAATTATTTATTTATGCAATATTACTCACCTGAGGCCATCTACCAGCTCTGGTATGTTTTTTTGTAGTTCCATCTAAACAGCGAATTTGATGTTGTGCGGTTTTAGGTCTTTTCGTACTCCTCGTACACCTATTTCGTTTCCGTCTTATTCGTATCGAATTCTGCCTCTGCTCCCCCTGTGACATTGATGTCGCTTACTAAAGCACCTGGAAGACCAACCCTCACGCAGTTTTGAGCACCCTCAACTCATGTGGTAGCCTCCGAAACTTCAACCACAAAGTTTTTACCAGTATGAAAGTTAGAGAAAAGCCTGTCGCTTATGAGGTTATTTCAAATCGTGGACTGCATCTCAGAGTATCGCTGACCTGCCTAGCAGGTCCGACGAGGCTACGCTGTCAAGCAAACCAGGTACCTTGTGTATAGCTAACGTCTGATTAATTCACCATCTGATCTTTCGAAACTGAAATACGTATTGTCAGTTCTACTATATGAAACTTTAAACGTGTTTGCCTACTGGTTTTTATGCTGTGAAATTCTGTGTAACTGCGATGTTCGCCTCGTGCAGTTATTTATGTGGTATAGGTTATTTTCAATTTATGTATTTAATATTGTCCTCGATTGGCAATGCTGCCATTTAGATTTTTGGTCGCGTTCAGTAACTCAACACTTTAAAATTTAATTATCTTTTGCGAGGGTTTATCGGAAGCTTAAGTATTGAAATTAACTCCATATTAGCGCTGAAAATACACAGTCTTAAGTGTAAAAACCCCTAGGCGAAATGGTACCAATTCGAATAGATCGCGTTTAGATAAATTAATTGATCGTTATCGTTATCGCTGTACTTGAATGTTTATCGTCCAGCCAGACTCGTCAAATATAAATATTAATGCAAAAGGCGATTGTATACCATAGCAGCACATCTCCGACGCCGAAGTAAAGGTTGTTTAGGGTGAATTACATCACCGGTTGATGAACACCAGGTGGCGTCTCTTGCAATAACAATAATTTTCTGCGTATGTATCTTTATTTGAATATCGCAAATGAGCAGTTGCTCTTTCAATTTGAGACTTGCCCTTCACTCTAAGTTTAAGCTTGTCGTTGGCCGAAAATGGGGTTTTTCCTGTAACCTTGTAGCGCTTGTATCTTGTTAATTATTGTTCATTTTACTTAATTACAACTGTTAATTTTTGATACAACTTAGTCCGTCGGAGTAGTCAAATGCCAGGTTTCGATGTGGAGATTCAAATGTACAAACTAAGTACAAATAAAATAAAGGATTTATTTTGTTTAACTATGTACAAGATAACCAATAAATAAAAATATAAGATTCCGTGTAATTAACAATATATAACACGATGCTGTTGCTTTCTCAGTGTGTCAGCGAGCGCCTGACTATTTAGGTAACCCACTTTGACCCTTTTCTCCGCTTCTCCTCGCAGGGTAGATCGGAAACGACATGAGTCTGTTAACGGCGTGGAGCGTGGCGCCCTCGTTGCGGTATTCGCTAGAAACGCAAGAATAACACTCAGTTTTGTTAGGAAATTACGATTTATCACGGGGTTATAATTTCTTGTTCATTCGGGAGTCATTTGTTTAAACTGTATGTATGGCAAGGGCAGGTCTTGCTCATGGTAAACTGCAGCGCCCAGAAGATGTTACCAAGTGAAATAATATCAGTGAATTTAGTTACTTTTCGTGAAATTACAGCAATAACCTAAGTTTTGGCTCCGGATCAAAATTGCTTCTTAGAGCTTTGATTTTGATACGGGGGCACTGCAGGAGGTTATGGACAGCTAGCAAACAGCGTCCCCACAGGAAAATTAAATTAGTAAATTTTTGTATTTTGATACAAGGACACTGCAGGCGGTTTCTGAAGATTCGCAAGCAGCGCCTCAAAAGCTGAGTGAAGCTCTTAACTTTTGCAAGAAATTTATATGGCCTGGGGCGAGGTGAAACAAGGATATCGTCGGTTTACTGGGGGGCTCTCCAAGAGCTTCCCTGCGGATTAGTTAAGCTCTTAACTTTTTAAAGAGATTTTTATGACCTGGTGTGGCGTTCCTTCTTTGTTATTTTTGTGGGAATTGTTGAGGATCGGTTTCAAGGAGAGAGTATTCGAAACCCCAGGTGCCTAATCGACAGACCACGTTGGACTACGAAGGAGATCGGGTTCAAGGAGAGAATTCTGGGTGCCCCAAGTGCCTAGTCGACATACCACGTTGGGCTACGGACGAAACCAGATTAAAGGAGAGCATATTCGAAAGCTCTAGATGCTTAATCGACATACCACGTTGGGCTACGAAGGAGTTCTGGTTT
Organism: Agriotes lineatus; assembly: GCA_940337035.1. NCBI lineage: Eukaryota > Metazoa > Arthropoda > Insecta > Coleoptera > Elateridae > Agriotes > Agriotes lineatus. Next base: position 18,145,410 of record OW679197.1, read on the forward strand.
CTGGTTCAAAGAAAGAGTTTTTGAAGTTCCAGGTGCCTACTCGACATACCACGTTGGACTCCAAGGGTTATTTCTAGGATTTTCTGGTCTCAGGAATCAAGTGCCTCTAACAGCGTACGTTACCTGGTTTTATACCTTTTTGGTGCCTCTTTATATAGGCTGGAGTTTGAGCAGGGATGCATGGAACTCGGTCCGTAATGTACTTGCGCAACGCGAGGCCAAATTTGATTTATCTTCTTCCGCGCGCTTTGGAGATGTAATCAATCTGATTGTGGCGATCTTTTAGCGACGTCCAAATTTGCATGTATTATAATGTGTAAAAATACGAATTTCGGCAAGCGCTAACGTCACAACATATCAGCATCACTATAATGAAGGGTATCAGACAGATGTATATCTACGCTTACTCTAAACTTGAAGTAGGCGTTACTAGATTTTTTACCGATTTTGAACGAAAAGAAGCTGACGACTAAATTTGAGAGAATTCGTGGGGTTCGCCTTACCTTAAGAGGTGATGAAATAAACTAACGTCAATTGTCACGTCCATCCTTAGATTCTCGAAACGACAAACAACTAAGTGACTTAAACGAAGCTAAAGTTAACTGAATTTTAAAAAGTAACAAAATTATCAGCACCATCACCCAGCTTTTAAAGTCTACTGTTGGACATACGCATCCATTGATTGCTTCCATAGCTTCCTATTTTGTGCAGTTTGCATTCACTTTGGGTGGATACACCAAAAACAATGTTGACCTATCCTGTTAGAGGACGTTATCTATTTCTAAAATCTTTGTGTCGGGTTTCCCTTTCATGATCTTTCCAGCACATAAATCATTGTTCATTCTCGTAATGTCCAATTCTATGTAAAAGTGGCAATTTCTTCTACGGCGTCCACTAACCTCCCTCCTCTCCGTATTTTTGTATTTGTCATAGGCTTAGGTTATACTGGGTAATGCACATTGGTTTAATACATTTCTCTTCAAACAAACTGGACGTTTCATATTTAAGTTCTATTCTTCTGGCGAGCTTACACGTTTGGTTGTCTGTACAGATACCCATTTCGTGAACTACGTATTTATAAGACGTGGTCTTATATTTAATAACAGTTAATAGACGTTTGGTAATATTACAAAATCATACTTAATGGCTAAATAACCAAACCTACACATCCATCATTAAGAATCAAGAATTACACCAACAAGTTGAGGTAACGATCCAATATGAACTAAGTTTATAATATGCTTGGGTACCAGACTAAAAACTAGGTTAGTCAATCAACCACTTTACTTAGCTACAAAAGCTAATAATACAGGGCGGGCCACAAAACGTGTAGCCCCTGACGAGTTTTGAATGCAACCCAAATTACAGGTGTCATTGCCACCTACACTGCCTCATTTATTATGAGGCAAAAACAGATCACAGTAATATCATGAACGCTAACACATGACAACTGTCAGCATTAATTCGATGACGTCATATTTTTATTTTCATACATGTAAAGGAAGCAAACTCATGTAAAAGATCCCTTGCTAGGGTTGGAACTCCTCAATCTCGGCAAAATTCTAAGTAGGACATTGACCATATGACCACAGCAGTCGGTGTCTAAGGTACCTGGTACTCTGCATGCCTAGACCTTGTCCATTAACAAACAAACAAATAACAAACAAACTCAACCGAACATAGAAATTTAGAAACTCCTTGTTATAATAACTGTTCTAAATTATCTCCATTAATTTGTAAAAATTTTCTTATTCGTTGGACAACAGATATTCTAACACTAGCCAAATAGCTGGTGAAATGGACGCACACAGTGAAGATTTTCTTGGGCATAGTAATGACTGTTGTGTCTGTGTACAGCACCGTGGTTTGAAAATTTCGCTTCGTCACTGATCATAACCTAATGTAAAAGGTTGGGTCATACGTTAATTTGAGTTTGAAGAAGCTCGCACCTCTGTGCCAAATCATTGTCATGTAGGGCTTGAACCAAAGTCAGATGACAAAGATGGAATGAATTTTCTTTCAATATTCTTCTTATTGCAGTTCTGATAATCTCCAAGTTTGTACTCAAGGTTCGCTGACTAACATGAGGCTTTCACGCATACCTCTTGTAAAACTGCAATTTCAGAAACTCCGTTAGTAATAGGTCTAGAAGGCTCGCTGAATCTCCCATATTGGTTCTATGAAAATTCCAGACGTCTAAACATGTTTTCAAAGACACTAACTTGTCAAAATGACTTACACCACAATTTGTAATTTGTTGGGCCTTACCTACGATAATCTGTTTTTGCTTTATAAGAAATATAGCCATCTAGAATGTAATGACATGTGTCATTTGGGTTGCAGTTAAATTTTGTCAGGGGTTACAAGTTTCGTGGCCCGCTCTGTAGAAGTGGGTTTAACTACATTCCAGGTCGTAACGACAGCTGCACTTAACCTCCACAGGCAATACAAAATCGTACTGAGATTAAATTGCTTACAGTGTATATAGTGCTACTCTAAACAAATCGGGATAAATACCGCAAGGCTGCTTTAATCATAACCGAGGCTAACTACACACCGTCGCCATAAAAATTAGCTCAGTGGATTACCCACAACCAGGTAACGCTCGGCCACGAACTGCTCCAAACGACGATTTCAACCATAATTCCCTTTGCCTGAATAGCCCAAACGACTTCTGACACTAGTTATAATCATCTCCACCTGGAATCACCACAGTGTGGATCTCTAAAGTAAAAAAATCGGACGTCCCAAAAACCACTCCTTAAACAAGTACCCCATAATAAAGATTACAATGAAAAGCAAATTTAAACTACAATTCTGTAGGATCGATAATCTTTGCTAGTTTAATCAGTCGTAGGACGCACAAAATTCGTCTTACCTCAGAATACCTACGGTTGGTCCGCATTGCTCTGGCTGGCCTGCTCGTCGTCACCTAGGCTACTGTATTTATGCATGCAAAAGGTGCTAGAAACCAAACATGAAAAGGTACATAATCTGTAAAAGAAACACAAGTACCGGGAAGTACATCCACATAAAATACAAAAAGAATAAACGGTGACAATACATACAGGTTACGCTGTCAACAATGTAAGGTTATTATTGCAAATATCTACGAGATAAGGCTGTTGTACTCGCTTTTCTATACTTATTAAATATATCTGTGACTTATATTTAATTAGTGACGCCACTTCCAACACAAACCACGCGAAAAGGTTTTAAGTTTCACCCACAAATTCCCGAAGCCGATCCTGGTTATTTTAGACCGCACTTTAAACTGCTTGCTGTTTCGCTCACCGTATAACTGCTTACCTCAGCAGGGACACCACGCTGTGGCCGATCCGCGCGCATTAACAGCTTGCGCAAGATTTCGCCATTCGCTATTAAGGTCCTGGATTCCTCAATTTCACTGGTGCGTACAGTAAACTGAAGTATTTAATTATAGGAACTAACCTGGCTCTTGTATTTCTGCCAGGTGAGCCAGAAGTCCGCTCGGAATTCTGCTGGCAGACGCTCCCTAAATATCTCGCTCGTTGACAAGATCGCCTGGTTAATACCTCGGTGTTGCTTCCAAGGTGGCTATTTGCTTTCGAAGACGGCGTTTCCGCGCGAGATACACTAGGCGTAGACTGCTGTTAACGCAGATCCACACAGTCACTTTTTAATGCACTTAATGGCTTCCCGTGGCGTCCTTCGCCTTAGCACGTAACGCGCCCTTTGCCTGCCCCCGCTGTCCTTCAAAGGTCGCTTTTTTATTCATAACTGCAACGCCTGCGATCAGCTGTGTTAACGCGTTCAGCTGCACTCTCGGAATTCACAATGCGTTTTAAGCTACTTGATACGTCATGAAAAGTACGGCTTAGTTTTATTACTGACAGAGTAAAGGTTAAACACCAAAGTTATTAAATACCCAAGGGGCACGAACCTTTCTATTAAGTTGCAACTATATAACACACGTCACATGTGGTTTTAGCTTCAAACACAAACAGACCATATGAAATCCTTCTCCCTTCTTTAGATACTGCCTCCAATCTCCTTATAGCATTTTACTCCACAGATTGTTGGAAGGCTCCGTTCGTGCACACCAAATCAGACAATGCCATGCCGAGCACGAAAAAAGCTAACTTCGATAAGAGACCTGAAAAGTCAAATACCATTTTGTGTCAATCTCAAAAGAAAATAGAAGCGCGTCTGTACGCCTCAAATTCTGTCTGCTAAACGAGATCTATACTCAACAAGCAAAAAATAGCAGAAAAGAGCAATTTAAATATCTCGTGGTTGGATTCGTTGGCGTTTCTTTACCATGTAATAAGACCTCTATCGCTATGAGCAACTATATATCACCTAAACGGCAGGAACGCTGGGTTTGTACAGGTGTTTACCTTTAATCGGTATTTCCATCCCTTCACATTTTCTCGAACCATTAATTAAGTGCTTGCCCAAAATGCATTGTGAATAGGGTAGATGTCGGTGTGGAGGACTCTCCCTTGTTTTAGAGCGTTCTTTCAGTTTATGTGCCATCTTAACTTTTACTTTATTACCTTCATACCAGGTTGTCGTTGCTGTTGGAAGTTTACTATGTAAACCGGAATTCGCTATTTGCTTCGAGTGAATATTCAGAGCACTTTAGAAAGATTCCGTATATTGGTCTTTATATCACATGTCAGTCTTGTAAATAGAATTTAAGTAAAAAACGCTTGTAGAATGTAAATAATAAATAAAGAAAATTGGAGGTATTTTCCGCTGGTCACCGCCTTGAGTAAGCTACAACTTAGACAGTGCGCTTTTGATGCCGGTTTTCCGGTCCGACTGCTTCTGTAGCTAAAATGTAAAATGTTGAAATAGGTCGGTTTGTTTAAATTGGGGCAATTATGTGCAAACTAATTAAGAACTAGTAACCCTTAGGGTGTCTCGTCAACTGTGAGGGATGTAGTGTGGGCGCTATAGTGGGTCTGGGGCCAATTTGGATAGGTCGGCTTGCGAAAAAATTTACCTTTGGATGGGGTACCCGCGTTGAGTTTGCAACCGCCTTGGGGCTATGATATTGAGCTCTAATTCTATATGATAACGTTGCAGAACATCGTCGATGGTCAGGAAGCTGTTTGATTCCAGGTAAGTTGCGTTCTTAATTGGCTGCGGTGGTAGTTCTCCTAGAAATGTGATTATCAAGTGGCTATAGGCGTTGCTGTGGTTTGCGTTTCTGAGGCCTGGAAAGACTCTATTGCGACGTAGTTACGGAGGTTTGGGCGGGCTGGTGGCCGAAGAGAATGAGAGTATTGGGTACAGACATTAGCGCGGCGTATGGAAGCTCGAGGGACCGGATGACTGGTCTTTTAGAAGGTTTCCTGGTAAAAAAGATCGGCGCTCTGAACGAGCAGTTCCGGGCTGGTTTTAGATGGATTCTCTGGTATCGATATTGGCGCTCCGGAAAACGGCCTAGGTGCGTGTTCTGGAGTTATTTTCGGGTATCGAAGATCAGAGCACCAGAGAAATTCACGCTCAAGAGGATGTTTAGGGCTTTGAGAGATTTCTCTGGTGATGAAAATAAACAATATACAACAGCTATCTTTCTTGACGTAACTAAGGTTTTCGAGAGAGTGTGGACAGACGGATTACTGTATAAATTATGTCAAACCAAAATACCTGCTTACCCACAGCTTATACTAAAATCATTCTTCCCCAATAGAACTTACATTGTAAGAGTAAATGCAACGGATTTAGCTACATATAGTATCAATGCTGGAGTACCACAAGGCTCAATTGTGTGACTGATTTTGTACAACATCTTTGTTCATGACATACCCGAGCCTGCTGATGCAACCCTCGCACTCTATGCGGATGATACAGTATTAATGACCCAACACAATAATATAGTAGTAGCAATTGATAGACTGCAAAATCAAGTTAACATGTTATATAAATGGTTCAACAGATGGAGCATTCAGCTAAATCCGAAAGAATGTGAATCCAAAATGTTTTCATTACGCAGAATTAAATCACCACCAAAAATTCGAATAGGAAACCGAGAAGTACAATGGAACCGACAGACCAAGCTGTAAAATATCTCGGAGTCCACCTCGATACCCGATTAACCTGGGGTATACGCATAAACACCTAACACTTACCCAAGGTTACGCTCGACTTGCAATGTTATACCCAATTATTAATAGAAAAACAACATTAAAACTGAAAGTCTCGTTATTGCTGTAGAAATCAATTATTAGGCCTATCATAACCTAAGGTAGTCTTGTGTGGGGAGCAGCAAGCAAGACGCACATTGATAAATTACAATGCTTCCAAAAATAAAATTCTGCGTATAGCACTGATTGCTCCATAGTATATGCAGTACACTCAAATCCACCGCGAAACAGAAGTACTAACAATACGCGACTTTATAGGAAAAACTGCTAAAAAGTACTTTTCTAGCATAAACGAGTGCTCAGGAGCGATCCATTACTCTCTGGGAAACAGGTGCATTCACAAACGACTCAGTAGGAAGTTACCACAAGACCTATATGTGCCAGAGTAAGTGATATCAGTGACAATAGTGATGTCCAAACAAATCAAACGTAAGTTAGAGTGCTATTATTAAATTTTGATTATCGCACACCAAAATACAGTAAACAATAAACAATAGCTAAATAGTGCTTATTAGGTGCCCTAATTAATTACAAACCAGCCTGTATAGTATTTTGTATACTGGTATCACTAATATATATTTTTTTAAAAATCAGCAAGTCTTCGCGTATGAAGGATTTAAACGCCGATTGTGGCGAGGGTTAACTTCTGCTACTTTCAGTTTTCTTTTTCGTCCCATCGACAATAAGGGATTTTCAAGTTCTTTAACGTTAACACGACTCGATCCCGTGACCTCGTTGGAAGGCGGGCGAGGGTTAACTTCTGCTACTTTCAGTTTTCTTTTTCGTCCCATCGACAATAAGGGATTTCAAGTTCTTTAACGTTAACAAGACTCGATCTCGTGGCCTCGTTGGTGGGCGGGCGAGGGTTAACTCCTGCTAATGGCGACTATTGTTGATATTGCCCTGGAAACTCAGTCGTCCAATGGCGCTCTCCCCGGTAGGCTGGGCAGACCTAAGTGTGAGAGTTAGAGAGAGAGACAAAAAATTATATTTACAGAGGTTTTATTTTTCTAATACATATACATGGATGGTTAGCTATTTGATTACGACTTGAAGACTCCTGCGGCGCGGCGGCGGTGGCCTGTCAGGATCTGGGCGAGCAGGGCTTTCAGTCCCGTGGGCGTGTTGTGGGGTTCAGGCGTCCGGGGGCAGGGCGGTGATGAGGCAGCGTCCGCCCGAAAGGGGGAGTCCGTCAGGAAGGCGGAGCAGATGGGCGATCCTGAGGGCGGCTGCACCTACAGACAACGGCAAGCCTGGGTCTCCTGGAGTCTGTGAAACAAAAATCAGAAGACTTGGTGGGGGGGGGCGTTCTCGGAGGGGGAGGCTGGAGGCGTCGTCTCGTGAAACGGGGAGGGACGTCCTTACTCTATGGAGGCGTGGAAAGCTCTCGGGGGTAGCTCCGCGGGTTCTCCGAGTTGTTGGCCGGTATCCGGGACGTCGCTAGGAGGCGGTCGATTTGGCGGGCGATGACGGCGGAGGTTGGGGTCGGCAGGCGCGTCGGGCCGCTGGATCCGGCTCAACACAGTGGCGCACGTTATGCAATTTCTATTAATGTCCAGAAGCTCGGGGAGCACTACTGGAGACTGAGTTCGATTGTTTACTGGTGCAAATTTCCCTAAGTCCCCAAGAGCTCGGTGAGCAAAAACTGGAGACTAAGTTCGATTTGTACTCACTGGGTTAATTTCGCTAAGTCCCAGGAGCTCGGTGAGCACCAGTGGAGACTAAGTTCGATTTGTGGTTGGAGTACGCTGGCTGCTGGACACTGGAACTGGTGGCTGGAACTGATGGCTGGAATTGAATGCCTTCCTCAAGAATCCCGCGGTTTATAAAGGGCTTGCCGACTTTGTCTTCCGAATCCTCGCTCGCGATTGGCTGAACGGCAGTGAGGCGCTTGCTAATTTGATCCGATCTCCGCGGCCCGAAGTTCCATATTGTCGAAAACATCTGCATTGTTTTCGTCTTCTAAAAACTCGAATTTTGAGCCTTTACTTGATATGTTTGGCTCGCATATTAACAAAGTTAAGATTTTTAATTTATTTTTACAATAGCAGCGGCTCGGCTCTGGCGCTGATTTCCCATACGCTGCGGCGCGAAGTTCCATCTTGTCGAAAACATGTGCATTGTTTTCGTTTTCGAAAAACTCGAATTTTGAGTCTTTACTTGATATGTTTGGCTCGCATATTAACAAAGTTAAGATTTTTTAATTTATTTCCACAATAGAAGCGGCTGGGCTGTGGCGCTGATTTCCTATATGTGCCGTGGCGTTTCACGGACTTATTAGAGGTCGGCATTGTTCACTCGCACTTGCATTGGTTAGGTGATTTTTCGCATCCTAAGGTGGCTGGTGTTTTAAATTTAATTAACCCTCGCGAAGTGGTTTTTAATTGTTTCTTGGTCTAAACCCGGATCTATTTTAGACGACCCGGTGCCGATTTTTATTGGTGCCCTTCGGTTTTATTTTAGAAACTGCATATTTTGCTGTTTGTGGCCAGTTCCGAAAAGCTTTTACTGTTTTATGGCTTTGTTGTTTCGCCAATTTGTGTACGTTTGTTTTTCCTGCTGCGGGCGGCGGATTGGTTCGCGTTCTTCCATACTCGCGGGGCTTATGTTCCCGCGTTTCCTTATAGCAAAACATTCGTGGGCAGATTGGTGTCCGGCGCATTTCTTTTGTCGGGCTGGTGTCTTTATTTTGATGTGTTTATGAGAGTCTCGGACCGGGCGGTCCTGCTGGAGCCTTGTAATCTTTAACGCGGCTTCTGTTCTGCAGCTGTGAAACTGCGTCCTTTTGTTTTGCGATCTATTAATTAATGCTGTGTATTGATCCTTATTGCGACGCGAGGGCGTAACATAAGTACATATGATAATGGAGGCCTTTGCGTGTCTCCGGATCATATCAACTTTAATTTAAACCCGTTACATGCAAATTCCATCATTGCTTGTAGTAGTCTGTGATTACTAATACCTTTCGCTAATCTTATTACTTCCGCATACTTGATTTTGATAGTGGTATTCCTTTTTACTGGCATATAATCTGTTATAGATTTAAGGCATCTTGTTTTTTCTAGCCACTTGTATTTCTGTAGTCCTTGTGCGGATACTACTACTGGTTTGTGCTTCTTAGGTTTGTTAGTTCCTATACCGCCGGGCTCCATAGTTCAGCGGTAAGCATTCTGGCTACTGATCTAAGGGTTGAGAGTTCGATCCGCGATCCCGGTGTGCTTTTTAAAAAATGAATGAATTCGGAAGCGATGGAAAGCCGTACGTCCTATGTTACTACTCCTTAACTCGGCAAAATTCTAAGTAGGACTAAGGTACCTGGTACTCTCCATGCCTAGACCTTGTCCACGGGGTTGGAAAAAAGGGCCTTTGAAGGCCTACTTGCTTGACATATGTCTTCCCACAAATAATACCGATACTAGTCCGTATACCCTTATAAAATCAGCAAGTTTTTCTCCAAATCTGCTCACTGTGTCATTATGTTGGTTTCTTCCAGTTTTTCTATTTAAATCACCTGATTATATTATTTACTGTTGATGATTTGTCTTTTGTCTCCCAATATCACTATGTCGATTTCATCTGTTTAGAATAATTTTCAGAATTTTCTCTATTATTAAGATTCGTACTTATCTTGTAGTTTTCATCTTTTTCTTCATTCCATTCCAACAGTGGAGCACTCGGTCTTGAATGAGAATGAATGCTTCTTTGTCTAACCCCCTCAACAAACTTCTAGCCCTTGTTTCTTCACCCTCGTGTATTCTAGGTTGCGTATCGAATTCCTCCTCTGTGCTTTTATTAGTTAGAAACAGAATTTCTCCCCCTTCCCCCCCTACCGCCCCGTACCGAATGGGGCTTCTTCTACACGAGGTGTGAATTTCCAGCCTATAATTATGTAGTATATGTATTTCTTCGTTCTCGTTTTCTTCCACTTCTTACATGTGAGTGATTGATAACACCATAACCCCCTGATAAGGGGACCTTTATAGTTTTTTCGCTTTCCAGACTGCCTGATCTTTTAATCTTTTCCACTCTGTCCACCTTTGGCCGGTTGTTCGAAAGTATCTATTATCATTTATGATATCGGGTTTATGAAGAATTGGAAGCTGAAAAATATGCAACTGCAATGCGTTCTTATTGAGCCTAAAATCTCTTAATTCTCCTGATATCCTCGAGTGTTCAGAAGTTACAAATCACTTATCTATCTGTGTTATTGAACTTCAAAAACTTTTCGTCCTTAATTCACTAGTAATTTATACAGTCAGACCTTTCATTTTACAAGTCGTTAAACATAAATTTCAATCTATTCTATATCCCCGAGAAAATCTCTGTTTGCTCGCCATTTTCTGAAAGATACTTCATTTAATTTTCTTCTCTCCGCTTTAAGAGTGTCAAATAAACGACGGCTAGATGCAGATTTGCTTGTCAGCTTTTATCATATTTTGTTGAAAGCCCAGATTAACGTATTCGCCGTTTAAGGTGTTGAAAACTAGCTACTCATTTAACCTAGCTATATCGGTTCCATTTAAAAAAATCCATAGAATCGCTTAGAGTAAAAGTATAAAACTAGCTAGAGTTTGTGAATGTAACACTTTGGGTAAACATTTTTGCTAAATTTATAATTTCACTTTCAAGTTCATCTCATTGCGTATGTCATTTTCACAAATATCAATTCGGCACGAGCAAATAAATGCAGAAGATGCCCTAATTGGGGGCAAATTTAACCTTTCAGTCTATAGCCGCAGATAGAACGTACTGCAGATTGCAGTTAATCATGAAATTAAAGTATCGCCCAGTGAGTGGTTGCCCAATGCAACTGTTTCATCCCTCCCTATTAAACGGAGCCGCGACTCATATTTTAGGAGACATGACAGCGCTAAAAGCGATTTAATAAATGAATAACAGGAACTAGCAGCCAGACTGAAGTGGCTGAAGATGCATAAGTTCCTCGCGCTCCCGAGGGATTTCAGAAGCATCATAACAAATTGTGGGGTTAAAAAATAAAAGTTGCCCATGCAAGGAATCGAGTTCTAAGGAGGGAAGCTTTATGGCTTAATTGTTTGTACATAGTCGCAGGGGTAAATAAAAGTACTTTTAGTGTAATCAGAGTCGCTCATAAACTTGTTTAGGAGGGTTGCTCCCTCACATTGTTAAACACGAAAATTAGATTTGTTTCAAACTGTTTTTATCACTGTAATTGACTATGAAACCAGTGAAGACTTAAGACTGGAAAGCAGCTTGATAGACAGATGTGCTCCAACTTTTCAGAAAACAATAAAACAAGAAAATACGGAAACACGGTGTCCAAATTAAATAAATCTGGGGATTTGGGATATCGCACATGGAGGAACGATAATTAACTTTTTCGGGAGACGGGATTTAGTGCTGTACAAAAATAATAATTCCCAGCTGAAGTCTATTAACTCCGGCTGTAAATACGACAAATGTAGCAAAATAAATGCTAGTAGGAAAAATTGCCTGCTGGGTATCTCGGACGCAATTTCATTCTCCATTCTTAAATCGTTATTTTAAGCTCTTGGATACCTTGCGATACCACACGTTGTTATAGCTACTTCAAACTTATTCTTAGATATAAAAGAGATTGTTGGGTTGCTTTGGATTACTTGTCCATGTAGAATTTAGACTACATTTTTTCAATTTATTGCAAATCATAAACTACTATTACCTACTCCATATGGAGCTTAAAAAACTAAGTAAGAAGAGTATTTAGTGGGAGATTTTAATTAACAAAGAGGTGGTTCATTTATTGTCTAAATATAACTTTTTCTCAAAATTAGTAAAACTACCTACACGACGGACTACAATAAAAAAAATATGTACACTGGTTAACTTTGGTAGAATTCTATAGATATGTATTGTAACGAATTGTAAATATTTAAACCTTTTTAAAATCGAAACCATGTCCTCGATAGAATTCCAAAAATAAAACGATGCACGACAGCATTGTAAATTATAATTTTTATTGCATTTTACTCAGCAAAAGTTACCATAGAAAACATTTGCGATTTAGTAAATACAGTTTTCCAGAGCGCATCTGTTAAAATTTGTCTCTAGTTATTTAAATCTGATTAAGTATGTTGGTTGTCGATGAACGCGAACGTGTTCTTTTCGTTCCATTGACACACTTAACGTACTTGAATCCAATCAAATATTTTTGCTCTTTGCGGGAAATATTATTGCCACAACGAGTGGTTGCAATAGATGTGACAGGTTATTATGGATTTTAAAAGAGTTGAAAAGTGGTTGCTCTGTGCTGGTCTCTGTAGTAAAGCGTGTCACCCAAAAGTGTGAACTTTAGTACCGAAGAATTCAGTCTACTTGCCCCTAAGAAAAATATTCGCTGTCTTTGCGAATTGTGTGCAGATAAGAAGAACAACTATTTAAGACATATTCTGGAGAACATGACGGCAGCCTCGGAAGGTATAAATACCGGATTAATAAGCATTCTGACAAATTAGATGCATTACAAAATCAGATTGAATCTTTTGATGTAAACGTGAAAGTTACGGTGAAAAGCATCATGGAGCAACAAAAACACATTATTGATGCTGAAAAATTAAAGTTAAATCAACACGAACCAGTCGTAGTAATTACGATTTAACCTAAAAATCAGGACCAAAAGAGTATTGACCCTAAAAAGACATAAAAATACCATCGATCCTACTGAGCCAAATATATCTGGCCTACGGACTGTTAGCAAGGGTGGTGTTGTTATTGGATGTAAACACAATGATGCTATAAGCGGAATTAAAGAAAATGCGGAGAGAACTATGAAGTTACAATCCCAAAGAAAAATTGCCTAGAGTAAAAATTTATGATTGGACTAACCGAAAAATAGGCAAGTGAAACAATATAGGACACACTAATATCAAAAATTATTTTATTTACAGGAACCATTCGTAAAAGTTGTACATATAAAGCAATCCACAATAAAAGATAACAAGAGAAATTGTACAGCAATTGCGGAATTAAATGCATGTGCTTATAGTGTAATTATGAAAGAAGAAAGAAATGATATCGGCTGGGATAGGTGTACAGTTTATGATGTAGTTGAAGTAAAGAGGTGTTGTTCATGTAATGGATTCAATCATAAAGTTAGTCATTGTAAATCGACGACAACATACCCAAAATGTGCCGGTTCTCATTTTTTGAAAGATTTTAAGGCTAAGCACGTCTAGATGTAGGTCATTTTGCATAAAGCTTTGATTGTCCAGTTCATCCACGTAAACTTGAACAAGAAACGGGTACTCGGAAGATAGATTTCTGTCAATAAAAGAACCAAATACTGAAATTATTTATTCAAATGCATAAAGTATGCTAAAACATATCGAGAACATTGAAGTTCTAGTTGAAGACAGACGTCCAGCTATCGTATTTCTATGTAACACAAGATTCACAGATAAAATTGAGAACTGTGAAATAAGTTTTCGGGGTTATGCCACCATTCGTTGTAATTACGAAAATCGACACACCGGAGGAATGGAAATTGTTGTACGTGATAATAGTAAATTCAGAATAGTGTCAAACTTTTCATTTAATAACGAATTCTGGTGGCTATCCATTTACATAACGAACAGATCTCAAAACAGATTGTACACTGCTGTATCGTTCTCTAAGCGCCAGTATTGCCAGACTCTTAGAGCAGTTTGAAGAATGCTACGACCACACCAAGAATCCAATTGTAGGCGATTTCAACTAGACTATCTCCAAAGATTCATTTTACATAAGCAATCTTCTACAATTAATAAATACGTAGGGTTTAAATTAACTCGTAACCGAATTAACGAGCTCAACTAAAACATCCGATACAATCATACAGAAATGTTACTACTGTTAATGTGCAAATTCCACAAGTTTCTGAACATAATTCAATCGATGTCACGTCGTTACGAAAAAATGCACGCAATGGTAACAATAAATATGTAACAATAAATATGATAAAATACGCAAATTATTCGTGAGGAAAGCTGCCAGATAAATTGAATAAATATAACTGGGTCACATTAATAGATAGTAAAGATGTAAACAATTCTGCCACACACATGGTCAGCCGAATACAGATTTCTATATATGGCCAGGTTAACAAAAAAACAATTTCAGTCAAAACAGAAAATCCATGGTTTAACGCTAACTTGCTCCAAATCAAATCGCAATCAAATGTACAGGACAGCTAAACTTACTAAAAACACGCGAGACTGTAAAACTATAAATATATAAAAAAATTGTAGCAATAAAATTAAAGACAGGAAAAACCAATATTATGAAAATAGAATAGAAAACTGTCGTGGAAATCCCAAGAAAATGTGGGCAAACAAAGGTTTCTTGTTTTATTTGACGAAAAAGAAATTTACAATGTTCAGGATATTGCTAACAAATCTAATCGGTACCTTGTAAATAGCATATTAGAGCTAAATAATTCCCTTCTTATAAACGACAGTTTTGAAGAAGCTACGTTTCCGCATAATATCAGTACTTTTAAATGTAAAACGACTACAGTAAAAGATATTGAAAATTCAATAGCTAAACTTAAACGAAAAGGTTGCATCGATTACGCTTCAAGAAGTGTAATTGCAGATGCTTCCCAATTGTGGGTGAGACATTTGTCAAATTAATAGATCAGTCTCTCGGAACAGAGTGCTTTTTAGAATCATGGAAAATATCTAGGGTTGTTCCAGTACCTAACGTAAAATTAACTAACAATTGTAAAGAATTTCGATAAATAAATGTGTTACCGGTATATGAGCAAGTTAAGGAACTTATTGTGAAAGATCAACTCGAAATCTTTTTAGGTGAACATAATATTATAAGTAAAAAGGAATCAGGATTCAAAACTAAAAATTAGGACGAAACAGAGTTAAACTTGGTTTTCATGAATTGGAAAAGTTACTTACAATTAAATAAAATTGTAAGTACTTTTTTCTAGATTATAAACGTGCATTTGAGACTATGGACAGAGAACGGTTAGTGAAACTAGAGGAGCATGGAATACGTGGTAATGGAAATGTGTAGTTTTCAAAGTTATCTTACTCATCGACTACAAATTACAAAATTCAGTCAGTTCTAGTCAAGCTACATGGGTCTACTACTACTATTAGGGTGTACCCCAAGGCTGTGTACCTTAAATCTGTTTGCAGATGATACCAGAGTGACAGTTACTGACGAAGATGTTAGAAATGCTGTTAATGAAATTAATATAGATTTAGAAAATATTTCTAAGTGGTTACAAGTTGATAAAATAAAACTGAATATCGCAGAAACGAAGCAATAACTTTATAAGGTACTAATGTAGAATCGGTTAATAAAATTAAAACTGAAAACTTAGAAATAGAACAGGTATCTCAAGTTAGATACCTAGGTGTAATAATAGATGATAAATTAAACTTTAAAGGACACGCAGGTTGTGTAATTAAAAAGGCAGTTAAGAGAATATGCTTATTCAGTAGAATTTTTAACAAGCTTAGTATACAGTCTAAAATTATGATTTACAAAACAATCATCGCACCGCACCGCATTTCGATTACTGCTCTAGTACATTATTTTTATGCCAAGAACAAGAATTGGCTAGAATGCAAAAACAGCAGAACAGATTACGCATTACGCTGTTCAAAATATACAAGAATTTCTGCGATGCTAGATTGTTTACAATGGTTAAGTATGAAGCAACGGCTTTGTTGTTAGTTTTTAAAGCAGTCAATAGCCTGTTGCCACAATACGAGTATATGACCCAAAATTTAGTTCATGGTTGAGATATTCATCATAGTAGTACTAGAAGTAGGCGTAATGTTAGATTATCTAAACTTACAAAAAACAGTTCCCAAAACTGTTTCTTTTATAGAGCCTTCAAAATTTAAGATAATCTTCCAATGGAAATTAAAGGAACTGAAAATATATGTGAATTTAAAAAACCTAAGCGATTATGTTAAGAAAAATATTAGTCAGTATTTATGTACATAATTGTAAATCTTAAAATAGTTAATGACTAAATGCGAATTATTATCAATATTATTATAAATTTTGAGGACGTTACTTACTACTTAAATTACTCGGTATATTTTAACATAATGTTCAACAAATCGTATGAAAAATAGGTGAAAAGTAGCACACGAACGGAATGCCAATCTAATTTTGAATTAGCGAATTAAGGACGAGAAATATTTCAAGTTCAATAATAAGATGGAATAATATACCTTCTTGAGGTCAGTGTGTATTTAAAATTAGGCTAGTAGTTACCGTGATTTCCGATTGACGAATTTTCTGAAATTTACTAAAGACCCACAACCTAAGACTGGCGAAATATTCAGTTTTTAAAACGCTTTTTCTACTTTTTCCTAAAGCGTGGGGCCGGTTGTCTCAATCATTTTTTCCAGTAATTTAGTCTGCAATGAGGACAGTCTTGTAGTCGCCCTCAACCAAGGAAGTCGCCTGCGGAGTAAGAGTTTATAGGGTTTGGCTAGGTAGTTTGGCAGAAAGAAGATCGAGTGATATTAAGTGCTTAAGTTCTTGGGGTTTCCCTTTCGTTATTTAAATTACGGGCATACCCCAAAGGTGAGATGTTTATCGAAACGGAACCACGCATCGCCTCGAATCTTACCCCTGGCGTTAGTGTTTTCTCAACGCTGGCTGGCCGAATTCCAACGCCCGGAGTGCTCTAGATCTACGTTATTTCGTCAATATCGCAGGTTACCGTTGCTGAACGAGGGTTGCAAGTATACGTGTAAAAGTTGATGTCGTTAAAAAATACTACATTAGACTAAAATCACAGATTTAATCTGTGTGCGAATCCTACATATACATTATATATTACCTCTCATCGTAAACACCATGTGTTCAAAAAGAAAGTACATAATGGTTGGCCATGGAAAGCAAAACTAATGGCAACAGCAAGCTTTAGAGACATCAAACTTTAGAATATAAACTTATGACAACAACAACAATGTCTGTTAATGCATTCCAAAGCTTGCTGTTTACATTACTTTTGGTTTCCATGACCAACCCTTATGTAATTTCTTTTTGAACAGACGGTACAGTACTGATGCCTTATCTGGTTTTTAAATTGACATTTATGCTGTTTACATGAGCCTTATTTCTACCTGTTCGACTAACGAACACGATGTTAAAGGTTTTTTCCTTCTGGGAAGGACTAAATGCCATTTGGGATCATCGTGTTGGTTGCGGCCACATTAGCAAAATTACTTTTGGCGGCCACCCGCGGAGAGTTTCTACTTGCATTTCTGTGTGCTCAATTTAACGTTTCCGTTTTCATATTTTTTTAAGCAAATTTAAAGTTGAGTTGAAAGTTGGTATAAGTATCAATCAGATTAATATAAGGTGAGTTTATACAACAAAAAGGACTCCAAATTTCCACAGAGCCTCGGGATGACTTCTTCTGAGTTGGGAGCGACTGAAGTAAGTAACCCAGTGGCGCTTAACAAAGAATAATAATTTTTCACATCTCCTTCAAACTGCATTTTAACATATAAACATCTATGCTTTAAGATGCCGCGCCCATTTATCATTGTGATAAGCCGCGTACATCCATTTTGTTAGATGTTGGAAATTAGTTTTCAAGTGTAACAACCTGTTTGAGCATTCTATTGCCATCTATACTAGGCATACATTCATATCAACCCAACTGTCTGTTTTATATTCTTCCATTCACGAGTTTTTGTTCAATTTTTTCACTAATTCTGGTGTTTATTACTCTGTGTCTTCTTGTTGCGTTTGCCGTATTCATCCACATATTTAATCATTTGAGAACTGATTTAGTCCCATATTTTTACAATCTTCATATTTCCGGTGGCTGGAATTTAGTATCAGGGCAACAGGTATTTGACAAGGCTTCGTGCACGATTTTTATATTTTTTTTTCTCTCAGTATCACTTCTTCCTACCAGTTTTTGACATTCAGTTTAACAGATTTCTTTTGACCCTAATTCATTCACTCTTTCGCCTCCCTTTTCTCTATTTCTTTTATTTATTTTATTATTTTTTATTTTAAACCCAAGGCTACCCAACAGACAGTCACCGCTACCCAATAACAGGATATTTTAGGTGAAACACGTTCATGTAAAGCAAAACTAAGCAATAATTATAGCCAACAACAAAAATTAAAAACAATCAAACTAAGACTTGTCTCATGTGTCCCTTCAATGCTAAAAATTGTAAACTAAATATATGGCAGCTGTTGTCAGCCTGATCCAAACTGCTGAGAATTCGAGTGCAGCGAGTAAGCGGCGAGTTGAGAAAATAATTTGAATTGGATTTTTGAATAAACAATGTATGTCTGTTTCGGAGAATGTAAGGGTTAGCATTAAATTTAAGTCTATTTACGCAATATTCAGAATGAATTAGATTGTTAACAACCTTATACCATAAAAAAAGCATCAAAATATTTTCTTCTACATTCAATAGACTGCATGTCATAGAATTTTAAATTTTCGTTGTAACAATAAAAATGTCTTTTTCTGTTATAGCGATAGCTTAAGGCGTTAATAAACTTCTTCTTCACATTCTCTATTCGCATGATATACTTTTGATAATTGGATTTCAAACCGCCGAAGAAAATTCTAAAACAGATCTCACTAGGCTACTGAACAAAGCTATAAGTAAGGATTTTTTAAACCGTTCGTAGCCCGAAGTATGAAATATTTCTCTGAACACATTTCTCTACGTGAGTATTAAATGTCAGCTTAGAATCCAATACAACCCCCAAATATTTTACTCTAGGTATTTATGTATCTCAGCTTTACATGGTTTACATACAGACTGCGATCAATATCCATTGGAGCTTTTCTAGAAAACAGGATGCAATAACATTTATATAAATTTATAAAAAAATTATTGATGCTAAAATAATTTGAAAATTTTATCGAATCGTTTTGTAATTGCACTTAGTCTGACACACCGTTAATATATTTAAAAATGTTAATGTCGTCTGCATTCAGAGAGTATTCAGTGTGACAGAAACATAAACCAATGTCGTTTAAATGTTACTAAGTAGCAAGGGACTTAAGTGCCCTTGTGGCACCCCAAACGTCGCACCGGCGAAACCCGATCTGACTCCATTAATAGCCACATACTGCATTCTGCCATTTATTTAACTTTCCAGAAGCCTGAGAAGCACCCCGTCATACCGAAATTTTCTAGTTTAACAAGAAGTGTGAGGTGAAGGACTTTATCAAAAGCCTTGGAGAAGTCGGTATATACGGTGCAAGTATCGAAACCATTTTCCATAGTGTTACTCATTATTTGAACAAAAAGAACCAAATTTGTCATAACAGAGCGGCCTCTGTAAAAGCCATGCTAATTGCTGTCTATAAATCACTTCCATCTAAAAGGTAGTTCAAACAATTTCTCAAAATGATTTAATAAAGAGATCGGCCTATAATTATCAACTTTTGCTTTATCTCCTGATTTTTGTACAGGTGTAGTCTTTGCTACCTTCCCAAGTTTGGGGTATTTACCTGATGAGATACATTTATTATACAATATATGCAGAGGCACACAAACTCTCACACAGGATTTCAAGAAAATTGTAGGAACCCCACCGAAACCAGGCCAGTTTTAAAATACACTTTAAAGTGCAGATTGAGCCAACCTGAGATGGAGTATCACACGGTTCCAAAACGTTGCTGAAGTACCTGGAAGATAGGTAATTCACAAATACCATTACTGCTAAAGGCTTCTAAATTACACGTATTATATATTATTATTGCAACATCTCCTTTTAACACTGTTTTGACTTCTCCTCTTTGGTAAGACAGCTTTGATAGAGTCCATCGAGTTCCACCATCTATCTTCTTGCCTATTCAGCTTAAATATATCCTACTTCCTTTCTTCCATACATTTTCCTCATAACTTTCCGGTACGAAGTTTATAATTTCTTTATTGTGCGTACTGTTTGAGCTTTCGTGGTTACTAAAATTATTCTTAATATAGAATTTCGGCTTAAACCGCATGGCTTAATGGATAAATACCCATCATTCTCTGGCTTAATGTGCCTTGCACTTTATGAACTCCAGCAAGGATCCACGCGATGACCATGCTCTTTGATGGCTCGTGTTGCTTGAGTACCTTGAGAACGAGGATACTTAAGTAGATTTGGCCTTGTTGCTGTTTGTGCACCAATATTCACCAACGTTTCACATCATCAAAGTGAAAGGCGCACTTTGCTGGGTGTTCATCCACAAAGACTACGCGGTCTAAGCCGACATTCTATGTTCCTTATTATACTTTGGCGCGTCACATTTATGAAAAACTGCTGGTCTCATTACAGATTGATATATGTATTTGAATTTTGGTTTTCTTTTATACATTTTTCCGTTTGAAAATTCGTAGTAACGCCCCTTTATACATTCAGTAAGCTTGAACTAATAAGTTTTAGAGCAGTATTTTGTGTAGTTAGCGAAGACATTGCAATTAATGGTAAAGCAACGAGCAATTTTTCACCGAACAAGAAGCTGAGTCTGAGCATCGCAGGTCCGTAGACTATTTATATGACAATGTATAAGGAACAACTGGTTCATTTCTATACCTGACCAAATTTTTACTTATACTGATTTTGAACAAGGGGAACAAAAAATTGCGACGTTTATGATCAATTGTTTAAATTTGGTTACTTACTAAAACCTTTGTATCCCACAGACTTTAGAAACAATATGAAAATTTGTAATTGTTTTATTATTCAACCCTTATTCAATACTGGATGAGAAATGTAAAGATCTAAAGGTAACGCTGATTTTTGTATCCACAGAGTGCGGTAGTGAATTATTGTTGTGTTAATTATCTTATATTCAATAAATTACTTCATAGTTTTAAAGAACAACTTTTAAATGTTCATAACTAAACGAAATTATGTCTTAACTGGTTTTAAAATGTCTTACAGTAAAGGGCTATTTAGTTCATCATATTGGTTACCAATATTATACTGTAACCAATAATTTGATAAAACGTATTGTGGTAAAATTAATAATAATAGATAAAAAATTGGTTCAATAAATTTTAGATTGATACTGCGCTGCCTATGTATACTGGAGTTTAGTATTCAATATCTATGCTTCGAGCCTTGGTTTTCGTGTATAAAAAAGTGAATGGGGTACATCTAGGGGCTCAGTTAGCGACAGTTTCCACGGGAAATGCTAATTTTTCAAAATTACACTCACATATTCTGTCTTCTGTGCTGAAGTTACGCCAGAGACCTTCAACCTTGTTTTTAAGATGGTACTGACTGTATTCAATTTTTAGTGAGCAACGTGTGTGGTTGTTGTCGAAGCTTTATTTCTAGAGATAAATTTATGTTTCACCCATGTTTGTCCCACTTTCGTTGGTTGAATTTCTTCTTTGTATGGTTATAAAATTCAGGAAATATTGTTCAAGTGTGTCGTTCTCTGTATACATTGTACTAATGGTTCTCATGTTTTTTTTAAATCTGCGACTTAGCCCGAAATATTTTCTATTAGTAACAATGGCGCAGACATTCCAATGCATCTCAAAGCCAATGTACGTTCAGTGACATCTTGGTTTAAAGTGAAAATGGTGCTGTAATTCCTTCAGCATGGAGCCACGTATTCAAATGATCTAGGATTATTAATATCTGGGTTGCAGAGTAGCTGAAAAACCACTCGTCGGTGGCAGAATTAAGATTTAAATAAAAATAGAAGCAGACGCAGTGACACAAATAAATTTAAGTAGTTAGTTAAAAAATCACCCTTAACATAATTGTTTGGTCCACTTAGTGTTAAAGTTTCAAAAATGCATATGTCAGTCATCGAAAGAAATATTTGAATTAAAACAGAATTTTAATTCCTCGTTTCGGTTTATTTGTTCACGGCGGTTTATGACAAAAAAATTACTAAAATAGACTTAAGTTATGGAGCTTCTATAAACCTCTCCACTAAATTTTATTTAATAATTATCGTTCGGATTTCGTATTTAACTATGAGTAAAATAGCTCTTAAACCGAACTCTCCATATCACGTCTTTGCAACGGTGCCACGTTGCGGTCCCTGCTATTATGCGAAGTAAATTAAACACAAGCTCTTTAAACTATTGAAAACTAGAGAAACGGGAAAGAGATTAATGAGAACATCACTTTAGAAGTCCAAACGTAACTCTCTAACAATTAATCTGCTTAGAAACCTTAACATAGTACGACATGTAGTAAATTAGGGAGGCTGTATATACTTTTAACGCGTACTCCGGTGAGTACTATTTTGCCTTTTTAGATGAATAGGCTATTTGTCACTCTATTTCGACTTCGGCAGTCCTACAAGCGCAAATGTCCTATACTGAATGCAGGTGAAGATAACGTACTGCGGGGTGACTATTTTAATTGAGTATTTATTAATGCCATTCTTGGGTTATCCAATAGGTATTAACAAAGAACTGCAAATATTAATTGAAACAACGCAAAAACATATATCTAGACCTAGAGGGTGTCCCGTGAAGCAAAATTAACATTGTAGGAACAAAATGCGTGTTTCAATTTGTTGTATTCTTGATAGTCCTTCAATATGATTTTTCTACGTTAAAATATATACAATCTCTAGAACGCGAATATGTAAAAATCTGTACAGTCTATATTTATCTGTACAACCTTCAATATTTCGTGTGCAATTATCTGATTAGTTGTGGGCCCAGCCCATTGATATTTACGGCATTGCATACTGTTTACTGACTAAGCCTCAATTACACTGCTACACAAGGAATTTCTGTACGACCAATAAAATAAGATTCAATGATGTTTTACAAAAACAAAACACTGTGATTTAGAAATTTTCTTGTGGTGCAGCAAAGGAAGGTATTTTCAGCTAGATCCTGAGTGGGATGGGGTGAGTTGTCCGGAAACACTTCTTGTTTGAGACGGTCGATAACAGATAACTTATACAACTTTTGTTGTAAAACTCTAAACTATGTAGCGTTTTCCTTAAAGAGCTACATAAAATTCAGAAACTAATCGCATTTAATGTTTATTTATGCTGTATATATTTATATGGTATTTTTCCCGGATGCTATTCTGTTCAATTGATCATTTCATGTTTAAAGAATTTAAAAAAAAATAATAGAATTGCTAATAGTTTAATTGGTAAAATGTTGATATTGGAGAAAATAAAAGTTGTGTGATAAACTGTTACATCATTATCTTAATATAAAAGTTATGTAGGTTTAGATGGATAGGATTGACTATAAGATGGAAGTAGGTTTTCATTTGAAAGAGTAGTAACTGTAAATGAGTGTTAGTAATTTATTGTTTATAAATGGGTACAAGACGATGTATATTGTTGTGAACCCCCACTTATCTCTTATGAATAATAATTAATGTATTTATTGTCTAAACAAATACCCTTGCACCTATAAATTATTTTTGGTTCCTTTCTTTCCATAAAAAAGTAATTATTATGGGCACACAGCAAGATTTCCACACGCATAAATTATGGGTAACCTCATGGTTACAAACGACAACACACTACATCAAACATATTCGTTTGTTAATGAGGGTAAACAATAATACAATATTTGAGAATAGAAGAAAGAAAACTGTTTTATAATTGACTTCTTCAAAAAGAAATAAGTAAATCACTACTTTCAATCACAACGCTGTTCACAAATGACTGCTATTTATTTTCAAGTAACTAAACGCTTCAAAATAAATGACACAGATACGTTAGGTCAAAACACAAAACTTAACCTCTGAAATGACGGAAAAAGGCTGCGACGTAACTCGTCGGATAAAACACAATAAGTCCCGGCTTTTTCGGCACTCTAATTTTGTATACCTGCCGAAAAAAAATAAATGCTTAAATTTAGACAAGTGGTGTATCAGTCTCAATCCAATAAAGTGCTCTGCCAAAATATTTACGCTTAAACGTATTCCAAACCCTCGTAGTATAGAAATCGGCGGTGCGCCGATCAAATGGAACACCAAAAACGAAAGCGTGAAATACCTAGGAGTACACTTAGACACGAGATTAACTTGGAGTCATCATATAAATCAAAAACTTAATCAAGCCTATACCAGACTAAGATTGCTTTATCCACTTATAAACAGAAAAACACCACTGCGCACGGACTGTACAGTTCTACTTTACAAGGCTTTACTGCGACCTATCATCACATATGCCTGTCCTGTTTGGAGCGCCACTTCAAAAACTAACCTAAAAAAACTTCAGGTCTTCCAAAATAAAGTACTGCGAATATCAATTAACGCTCCATGGTACATTCGTAACCAACAAATTCATGCAGAATTAGGAATAGACAGCATAGAGCAATTTATTAAGAAACTTACAAAAACATTTTTCAACACCCTTAGTACCAGTGACAGCAACATCCTCCAAAATCTTGGCCACAAAAACTTGCACGTTCGCTTGAAAAGGAAACTGCCCCAAGATTTAATAATAAGTTCAAGTGAAAGATCCAATGAAATAAGTGAATAACTAGTTAAGTAAAATAGTAACAAAACAAACAATCTTTAAAACAATAGTGAGTGAAAGTTCACTTAGTGTCGAGGGAAGAAGTGCCTTCAGTGACAATCAGGACCAAATCAAACAAACAAACCATAAGATCCAAGCCATGTATAACATCATAAGATGTTGATCTGGTTAAACTTCAAATAAAAAAATAAAAATAAAAAAAAGACCTTTATTGGGTGCAACTGACTTCACCTAAAAACAATTTCCATGATTTTTTACAAACAAATGCTGATCTCGAATTACCAAAATGAGTATCCTGATTGTACAAAAGTCTTACATCTAAACGCAAAACTAATAACATCATCGTCTTCAGCGCATTTCGGTGCATAAACGTCCCAAATCTCACACAAAGCAATGCCTCGTGTTGAATCGTTTTTAGCATGAGTCGGACTTCGTCCCATACACAACGCAGATGTGAAGGTGAAAGGTGATTAAACAGCTCTACTGCACGTGTGTGAACGTTACTCAACAAACCGTCGCGTCGTAATCGTGAAAATCGTATCATTATATCGCTTGTAGATGAACGTTCATCCGTTCATAGTGAAATTGGAAGTAAAATTGTCCATTTACTTTTCGCACCCATAGCTTCCGTCGTCAGTGGCCAATCTTCGTCTAACCAAGGGGTGACATATTTGGATTTCATAAGCGTAAATTTAAGTTAGTGTATGGTAAAGATAGCCAGGCTAAGAGATCTAAGATGGACCCGTTAACCACTAGAGTGAAGACCCAGAATCGATAAAAGATGTTGGTGACGTCTATCAACGCGCTGGACTGAAGATATCATCAAGAGAGTCGCAAATAATTGCCTGCAGACAGCTAAATGCCGGGAGGAGTGGAAGCGTCTAGGGGAGGCCAATGTCCAGAAGTAGACGCAAGTGGCTGGATGATGATGATGATGATAAAAAGCTGCCTACTGTAAGGCGCTGAAATATATTACATACATAAAGTGAGCTATGAGGAGGTGGAGGAAGGATTGGGTATATAAAGGAGCTCAATGGACAACATACAGAAAAATTAGTTAATCTGATATGGGCATGTGCAGAGAATGAGCAAGATGAGGTTCCCAAGAGCTCAAGCAATGGAGTGACAGCCAGCAGAAAGACGAAAAAGAGGACGATCTAAGAAGATATGGAAAGAAGCGCTATCTAAAGCAAATCTCAAACTATTATACATATATCTCAATGTCTTGTCAAAAAAAGGCGAAGAAAAAATAAGGTAATTTTTTCTACTCACTGTATAGAAAGTCGGCTTTTGCGCCCTAGTTTTAGGAAACAAAACTGTCAATTTCCAACCAGCGGGAGCCCATTTTTATTAACTCCCGGCAGGAGCCAATATTTTTTTGCTCCCGCATTTGTGTTTATGTCACTATGGATATCACACCAAAGCTTTACAACGTTACGCTGATTTGAAAATTAGACAAAATGTCACTACAGAAATCTAGAGTGACTCTAATGTTTTCCTAAAGCAAAATTTTTGAAATTTCGCACAATAGAACAGTCGTTCGAAGAAAAAAAATCACTGGAGCAAAGATTCATTTCCTCCCTTGTATGTTTAATGCCCTCCGCTAACGCGTCGGGCATTCCATTCACACGGGGGGGAAATGAATACCTTTGCTCCCTAGATATATAAATAGCTATTAAATATACCGCCAAAGCTGTTGAAGATCTATACATGATTCTAGAAGAAATTAAGTTGTAACGCATTGAATTGTGTGATAATCTACTGCTCCCTTCTCTTCTGCTTCGCTTTCTTTTTGAAAGAAAAGACGTGATTTTTTGACTTGTTTAATTTAATCCCATGTCATCTGCTCCTGTTCGTGTCGCTTGTTGGAGAGAGGTTCCAGTTTGTTAGTTTATGGAATCGGTCCATCTCTTCGGAGATTGGCCTCTGCCTCTGCGTCTTTCAACCGATCCCTGTACTACAAATATTTCTAACCTGTTGCCCCCTGACACGGCTATATGAATATTCGTAAAATTTTAATATTTGTTGTTGTATGATGAATATCGACGAACCATGGAAGTTAATAGAACAGAAAAAAGGGATCAACTCAGAAGAACATAACGACACATATACTAGATTGTCTATGGATATCAAACGTCGATGCAGGACGGACAACTATACATTAATAGTATCTGCTAAGAAATAGAAAAGGATGGTATACACAGCGAGCCTTGTGAGCTCTTTCGAAAAATGACTATACTTGCAAGGGTCTTCAAACCTAAGGCCTAGAGCATTGAGGATACATAAGGCGTAATTATTAATGAAATTTAGCAAGTCATACAAGTGTGAAAGAGCTATTATATCAAGCTCGATAAGAATACCAAAGTCAGTGACAACACATTTTCAATCAGAATCACGGAAAATGACGTCAAACCTGAAATACTAGCATCAAAGGTGAGGAGGCTACTAGGTCTTTAAAGAAACGCAAATCTTCAGGATATGATAGGTATTTGGTGAGCATTTAGAACAACTGGGCGACCATTGAATTATGCTTAAGGCTAACCTTTGCAATCAAGTCTGGAAACGGGGTAATGGTCAAGAGATCAGTACTCATCTTTATCTAAGAAGAAATGCAACTAAGTGTAGGAATTACTGCACTATTGTATTTTTCACATTCCAGCAATTTTTTTCTTACAATTATTTTATAACGCTCTATTTCATTTATGCCTTACTTTTGGATTTCGCTCCGCGATGCAGCCCGCATCACTAATTTTATTTTTCGCTGCCAGCTCTCCAGCAGAGCGTACAGGAATTTGTTTTTTTTCCAAAAAGCGCTCGACCTTTGACAAGAGGTACCTGAATAGTAGTAGGCAACTGTGCTCATGAACAAATTACGTATGGGATTTGGCATGGCTCAATCGAGTAGGCTATTTAGCCGTGACTTTATTTTCATAACAATTAAAGGTACGAGCTGTGGCGTTCTTTTTAACACACGTTAAGTCCATTTCCATCTCTAGTGAAATTTACTTTTAGTTTTTTTTAAATAACTTCGTAGTACTTAGGCTTATGACTGCGGCCTGTATCTATCTGTTGCCCGATTTTACTACTGCTTTTGTTTCTACCTCACCCCGATATGTTCAGATGTTTTGGAAGCGGTTGTAACTGAATTCTTCGGTATGCCGATGTCGTCTTCTAGCCTTCTGGGTGGACGAAGTGGCTATAATTTTTGCAAGAATGCCGAGTTCTGCTGCAGCCTTCCCAAAAGATTACCTCCGAACACTTTGGTGAAGACGTCCTAACACTCAGCGCATGCTACCTTAATGTGGGCGCTGATGTGTCGATGCATTGCGTGTTTAAAATCCGAAATCTAATAAACCGCACGCGTTAATATTATAATAGTCGTTAGCAAACGCTAAAAGGTTTTTTTAACACTTAGGGATTGCTGAAATTGTGTATGCACTATCTGATAGCATCTCGCAGCATGTCCTTGAATACCCGGCTCACAGTAATTTTAACTAAACGGAATATGCCGGTCCAGAGGGCTACATTTCAGAAATTAGCTGGATGGCTGCCTTGTATCCGGATTTCAATTGTTACATATCACCTTATTTTGTATCACTGTAAATCTGATGGAGTCGACTCCTTTTACCATAGTTTCTTGCCTGAATTATTTTGTTGTTTGACTATTCCAGGCCCTCCAGCTAATTGGAAATATTTATATCTGTTATGGTTAACCTGTTCGAGAAATTGAAGTTGCCACTGTTACTGGTAATCGTTGTTATTCTGTTACAACCATCCTTCAACCTGTGCGTTTTTTAAATAGGTATGAGTCCAAAAGATTCTAAAGGTAGGTGAGATATGATCTATTAGCTACATTTGGTTTATGTTGGGTTTAACCACAGGCGCCCAAAATTTGTTAATTTTTGAAGTTTATTGCATAACACTAAAACAAGCAGAGTTCGTCAAAAGTAGGGAAACTGTCAACAAATCTGGAATCTAAAGAAAACATAGAACATTTTTGACAATTTTAGATACTAATGATGCATGTTTCAACGATTATCAAAAATCCTTTAGTTGTTTCAGCTGGCGAAAGTTATGGCCGATCCTGCTGGACATGCGAGCATCGTAACATTTCGTACACGATATTCAAAATTTGTAAAAATAAACTCAGTAGGCTCACCACACGTTGCTACCGAAAGAGGAGTTCGTCAGGAGTCTATACTCCCACCAGACTTGTTTAATATACAACGTGTGAAGATAAGGAGGGCCAGTATGGGAATCTCGCAATAGTCAGTTATATAAATTTGTCTAAATGAGAGAAGAGTTGTGTAATTAAAGAACTTACCAAAATGAGTATTAGAAATCCTTGATCTGATTTTTGTTTTTGAGTTATCTTAAGAGAACCGACTTTTTCGATTTTTATTTTTTTTTTGCGTTAATATTACAGTAAGACTAAAACAAACTAAACTTCTTTATAGCAACATTTAATGGACTTAAAGACTGCGTTTCAATTTTTTCCGACGTTTTGTGTCAGAGCAAGCATCAATATTTTTTTTTAAATTATGGTCTTTATTTTCTATTGTCAAATTTAGAAACCCATTTTATTCTGAATTTAACACTGTAACACTGTGTGTTTTTATATCATCATTAAAAAATGTTTGGATATTGACCTCTGTCCTAGAGTATTACATACGTTGTTTTAGCCTTTATTATTTAAAGACAGAAGTAGTAAACATTACTAAACGTTTCTTGTTTCTAATCTTGTTTCTTTAAGTGAGAGATATAATCAATAAATCAATTCGTGACTATTGAGAATTATTTGTATTCCAAGCCCAAACGTGAATTAAAAATTATAACATCCCGTTTATTAATTTCTTTTCAACTTTAATATTAATGCCAGAAAGAATTATATAGAAACCCAACAAATTCTGTATGTTAAGATAACTCAAAAACGAAAAATCATACCAAGGATTTCTAGGCATCATCTTGTTAGTTCTATAATTATGCAACTTTCTTCCCATTTAACCAAATTTGTATCTCCTACTTTTAAGGAGATCCGCTTACTAGCCCTCCTTATCTTTGACACACTGTATATGAAGAGTATGTTATCAGACCGGCGTTGGACGAGTGAACTGGAGGAATTTCAGTTGATGGAAATAAAATATCTAATTGTAGGTATGTGGATAACACCACCCTATTTGTAGCAAAAGAAGAAGATATGGTGGAATTATTATGGCGCGTTGAAACAGAAAGTGTCGAACTTGGCCTTAAAATCAACACAGGAAACTAAAGTAATGACAGTTGATCGCGCAATTGAACACTACCAGGTGCACTAAGTTAATATAAAGAGTTTAGTGAGTTCTTATACTTAGCATCTTTGATAACAAATGATGACAGCTGTGAAACAGAATTTCTCCGAGAAATAGATATGATCAAAAGTGTGATAAATCAAACCATTAGCAACACCACACAAATGAGACTCCATTTTTCTATATGATAAACAGAAACCTAGACCCCGAGTTTATTAGAACGTTCTGAGATGTGGTGTTGGAAGCGTATGCTGCGCATCTTGTGGGTTGAGCATCGTGCAAACGTCTCCATTCTCCAGCAGCTAAAAATAGACATCGGTTTGCAACGCGTGCTACAGTGTTTTGGACATATCGTAAGACGTACAGGCCAAAATCTTGAAAAACCTATAGTACCCGGTAATTCTGAAAGACACAAGAGTAGGGAGCGTTCTCTAACTCGTTGGAGTGATCCAATGCAGTGTCTCACTGGTGGCTTCTTCGGAGATTCAATAGAAACTGCAGAAAATCGGAGCAGAAGACGAGACTATTCATGAAATTGTAAAAAATTACGATCTTTGGAGGACCGAAACATTGGTTATACTTGCAGTCTATGGAATACGTTAACTCCTCCCCATCACGACAGTTAAAACAATTCTATTCGTTGCGGTCCAGTAGCGAAAAAACAAGATTTTTTGTTAGATCTTTCTCGGTGTGTAAGCTAATGTATCTAGATCTCTATATTTTTCCAGGTTGCTCTGCCATCATTATCGTAAAATACCTATCGGTTATAGGTTAATGCTGAATCGCTCGTAGTCAATTTTGCAGTTGAAATTGTCTATTCTAATTTCAACAAGGCCGGTCTGTACTCTTCCCGCGACCAAGGCGTTAGCCGTCATTCGCCAACCTTCACTCGACCGAGGGGCTACTTGTTTTGGAACTGGGTTCATCACCGCCACCATAAATGCTGTATCCAGCTAAGTTGAATATTTTCGATTATATGTGTTTGTTATGGATAAGGTCTAGGCATGGGAAGTTCCATTTACTTTAGAGACTTACTGCTGTGGTCATATAGTGAAAGTCCTATTTGAAATTCTTCCGAGACTTCTAATCCTAGCAACGAATCTTTTACAAGCTACATATCGTAGTAATATGGGACTCACGGCTTTGCATGATAGATTTCTGTAGATGTCCTTATCAGCATTTTTTGAATTCTTAATATCCTCACCGGGACCGGGGATCGAACTTGCGACCCCTAGATCAGTGCTTAACCACTGAGATACCGGGCGTATTTCTATTAGTCAAGCGGTGCATGTTGAGAAATACTTAGAAATTGATTGCTCAGGCGAACTCATGTTTCGGGTCGGTCCCCGTTGGGAGTACAGTAACATATTAATCAATCTGTTGCTGGCTTGTCGCCACACAATCAACATTATTTTCACCTTGAAATCGTACCACGGGCTAACATCTGTTAGGAGTTGCTTATCGCGCGACGTGACGTCATGAGCAGGCAAACGTTATTGGTTTGTTCGTTGGAGTCCCAGCCCTCAGCCGTGGTCGACGATAAATGTAGCTGTGGATAATATTAATGTAGTTTCTAAGTTTAGTGCTGTGTAGCTCCTTTGTGAAGCGAAATGCAGTTAGGTATATGGAATATGTACAACTATTTTTCCTCTCCACAACTCAAACGATCTATTCATTACAAGGATTTCAGCGTCTATAATTCAGTCACATATAGAACTAACGGAAAACATTGTTTTGTTACCTCTCCTTGGTATTTTTTAAGGTTATTCATGGCTGTGTTATCTTCTTGATTGTTTATTAAAATGCCTAAGTAGATCTATAAGTTTACGCTTTGACAATTTGCTATTGTGATATTGTCCAAATTTGACTAATTTTTACTCCCATAATTTCTTATGGTAAATGCAAAGTTATGTTTGGTACATTAATTGCTAATAATAAGCGCAGATGTTCAAGACTAGTTCACTCCAATTCGGAGGTAACTTTTTCAACAATCAAAGAACTCTTGACAAAGTCAAGATATCGTACTAATTCTTTCGGGAGGCTATAGTTTAGTTGTTGCATAAGGTAAAAATAGTCCGCTACTGATTGTGGTATTATTTGACATTGAAATTTTAAGGTTAAATATAGCTTTTTTGAAGAAAAAGTGATTTACACGAGTAAAACGTGCCTAAAAGTATGATCCAATTGTTTTTGTAATCAACCATGTTAAATTTTTCCAAGTCCCTGACAGAAACATAGTTGGATCATACTTTTAGGCATGTTTTACTCGTCAAAATCGTTTTTCCTTCAAAAGAGCCATGTTTAACCTTAAAATTTCAAGGTCAAATAATACCACAATCAATGGCGGACTATTTTTATCTTATGCGGCAGCTGCTAAACTGTAGCCTCCCGAAAGAATTACTACGATATCTTAATTTTGTCTAGAGTTTTTTGACTGTTGGAAAAGTTACCTCCGAGTCGCCCAGTGTGCGGCGTGTACAGCTCTTTAAAATACTCAAAACGGGCGCCAACGGATTTTTTATCAAATAACGGCAAGTGTATCCAGGCATTCGAACGAGAATACGTAAACTCAAGTAGCACAATAAATCTGAAAGAGAAGGTCAACGCAAGTACAGGTCGCAGTAGAAAATAAAGCCAGATTGCAAATATCACAGTATAATGTCAGCATAAATTCATAATACAAATATATATCACAATATCGTTTCAAAATAAGAATCGTAGATTACTACGATTAGCAATATATAAATAAGGTATCTTTGACAAAAATTGTAATACTTACAAGTTCATACAAATAATAGCAATAACATAAGTGCACACATTGTATACATTACAAAGAATTGCCAGGCAGGAAAAATTACAGCAGGTGCTCCTACGATGCCTGGTGTCGAGGAAAACACCTTGCACGGTCCCAGAAGAGAACCCAGGGTTGAACGAAGCCACAATTTCCATAAGCGTTCGGAAAAACTACATGTGGCAGGAATCAAACGGCTCCGGACCGAAGGCCCAAGATTATCAGCCCGAAACGCATGAGCATCGGCCGAGGAAGCGACCATTAGCTGCAACTATGCCTCGTGATAGGTACTCCGGCAGTAGTTACTGTAAAGGGAGGAGAGAGGTCCACAATAACATACAAGAAGTATAAGGAATTTTGAACGAACTAAAATATTCACTCCGGAAAGAATTCCAGGCCACGTGGTAGCATATAGAATCCACCGAAGGCGTAGGAATCAAATCTTTCTCATAATAAACGCGGAGACATCAAAACCACTCGAAAGTGTAGGCTTACATTTCACAATCAAAAACCAACAGCAGCCTCACAAATTCCACCAAAGTTCTTCAAACGCTAAACCACCATGATGTCGACTTGCCGGGCTAGAGCGGAAAAAGACGCTCCGAACAAAACGCGAGTCTAAGAAAGTATCCAAACAAAGTCACCAAAGTAGACGTGACGCAAGCGCGCGAAATACAAAACGGCGCGCTCACAGACAATCGTGCGAACAGATGCGCAACATAGCGGACTAAATACTACAGAATGAGAAATAAAAAGGAGGCGCAAATGAATCGTAGCAAAAGTAACCGTGTGAACTAAGATAAGCGGGCAAGCGCTTGCTCAAATCGCCTATACGAATTAAGAAGCTAGAAAGAGAGCAGTATAACTATAAAAATGTTGCAGTGGTTAGTACTGCAAAGGGCAAAACGAAAAGTAAAATTGAATCCGAGTTTATTTGCCATGATAGGTAGTGCTTTATTCTTTCGTAGTATGTAGGAAGGTCTTGTTTTAGTGGGAGATCAGCGCGAGTACTCGGTAATGATCGCAATTATCTTTAGAATTCTTTTAATGCGGTGTAGTGTAGTGTAGTGTAGTGGTGCTTTTGTTAAAATAGGGGGCCATGACAGTTGATGCATCATCACGGTACACCCTGTAGAGAAAAATCCTGGAAAATTTAAGTATATTTTCAGTTCCATGTTAATAAATTCCTCAAGATTCAGCTTCAGGCACTTAAATAATGATCGAGTAGTGTAATAAAAACCCTATATACGTATTTACAATTTTCGGTTGGAATTAAACCAGTTGTGTGTTGTAGAGGAGCAAACATTCTAATGTCGATATATTTTCTCTGGGCCCTAAGGTCAAATAAGAAAGGTTAAAAGGACAACAGTTTCATTTTAGTAAAGACCAGCCTACTTAACAAGCTTAGTGGGGAAAGCCACCACTGTTCGAAGTTTTTCAGGCTATTATTAGAGCCTTCATGCGCAGCAAAAAAAATTTAATTTTGTCGTAGCACTTTTGCGTTGCCAGGCAATAATAAAATGCCTGATTACAAAGTGAAATTCCCTCCGATATTCCCTACTCCGGGCTTAGGTTTCGTCTTCGCCGGATGTTAATTTCAAGCACCTCAGCAACAAGGAGTTTGCAAATAACAGTGGCTAAACTATTTGGCTGTCGCAAGAAAACTGCCAGCTCAATGCCTAGCGGACCGAATAACTACAACTGCGAAACGAGCTGGCAATATTGCAGGCAACCGACAAAGATGCCCACGTAGCTACAACTTTGTTGATATTCTGTGTTATGTAAGATATGCAGATACTGCATTAGAGCAAACATTTGTGCAGTGTAACCATAAGTTACAATTGCGGCATTGTACGTTATAGAAATTAGATCCAGGCAGGACGTTTCCGCAGCTGCAGGAGCATTCCTGCTGCCCGCTATATGAGAATGCACACGCGTCACTTGCTCGACGAAATTTGCATTATTTCCATTAATAACAGTTCCAGGACTTTCTCTAAAATGCGCAGCAGGCGATGGGGGTGGAATGTAAAGGCGAGTCATTTGTAGATCGTATCGGGTTTTTTGAACGCTCCCACAATTCTCGCTCTCTCAGATTTGTTGCTCTGGAGAGCGATACAAAAAATACAGATCAAAGAGGGCCAGTAAACGTCACTGTACGCACCAGGCCCACAATAACTCAACTCCAGGACGTCCCTTCGGAGCGGAGGAAATCGATTTATGTATTAACACCGCAACAAAGTTCAGAACCAGGATGATATTAGGTAGCCGTAAAAAATTGCGAGTGATATCCGTATGTTCGAATACTGACGATATTTGGTTGCCGCTGGCCAAACGTAGCATCAAAGAGATTACTACTTTTCGATTTAAAAGAGTACCATAGACAATATTCAAGCAAATATTTAGCTTAACCGGATATGCTCATGCCTCTAAAGTCTAAAGGATTTATTAAAATATACATTGCATCATGTTGATCATAAAACGCCTGAACCAAGCCTTCGGTAAAAAACAGTTTTCCAAAAATATTCTAGTTTGTTATATTAACACTATATATCGAAGTGACAGAGCTTTGTCAAGTGAATTCTGATCGAAAATTGTTTGGTTTCTATTCTGCGAAGGCGAAGAAATTGAATTTCTTTCCCTATGTGTTATAGTTACAAATAAAGGATCTCTCAGTTTCAGCTTCGAAATGGCGACTGCAACATAATCGATTCTTCATGCATACTTTTTTGAAAATGGTATTGCCACCTTTCCTTAGAAACACTACATTTCTCTCTAACCATTTAATGTTCTTGTGCTCCGACATATAATCTCAAATGAATTGTGACATTAAAAAATGGAACAGAAGACTTATTTGGATTTGCTAGTTCAATAATGATGCAATTTTATTAAGAGAATATTATTTGCACTTACTTAACATCCTACTAAAATTACGCAGTTTTTTTATTGAAAGGTGACAATAAGCCAATTTACTTTTGTTCATTCAGGTAGATTAGTGAAACAAAACAGCATGCTCAAACAGCTGGACGATTTGTAATTAAGGAAGTTGCACAAGGAAAAACAAAAGTAAGAGAAGAAAATGTTGGCAAAGAGTGCAGCAAAAATGAAAAACGATGCAGTTGTGATACTGGTGTATGAATGGACTTTTGAATGTACAAGAGGCGATATGTGTGGACATTGTTGGAAGTATTTATGAAGATTTTTTGTGTTTTATATTAAAAAAATAGAAGTCTGGAGTTCAAATCCCAGATCGATGCCTGGCGGGCGGCCTACCCAGTCGCTTTAAATAATTGGGGACCTGCGTTCGAAAGAATAAGGAGTAATAATGCGGTTGTCTAATGCTGATGCTCACCACATCATCACGTGCCATGAATTTGACACGCGACAGCCGGGTGTGCGAGCGAGGATACGGGAGCTCTGACCTTCCGCCTTGCAGGCCAAGCTCACCATTATTATTATTATTATTATTATTATTATATAAATGTAACATCTAATTTAATTAATGTAAGTAAAGAATTTAAACAAAGGAAGTTTGAATGGGGTAGAAATTGGTGTTCGCGGGCTTGGATGAGGTAGCTCCGTTGGTGGTGTTTGATCTTTATAGTTGGCGGGTGGACAAATGCAATGTAAGGAAGGTGTTTTGCTGTGGCTGTGATGTTCACGGCGAGTGCATAACGCTTGGCTGGACGTGGCACGTCCTTTGTGAATAAGTTTGGACTACTCGGA
The DNA here is from genome assembly GCA_940337035.1 of Agriotes lineatus. Taxonomy (NCBI): domain Eukaryota; kingdom Metazoa; phylum Arthropoda; class Insecta; order Coleoptera; family Elateridae; genus Agriotes; species Agriotes lineatus. The sequence continues at coordinate 18,181,791 of OW679197.1, forward strand.
ATAATATAAACTGGACATTTTTACCTGTTACAAAGTTCGGCTCTTTGCAACTAGAATCGCAGGTGACAGCTGGAAACTCACTACAGGCGGGCTAATTTGCCTGCGTCGAGACATCTGGATTATTCCGACTTTCTGGATATATCTCCTAATATTTTTTTAAGTCGTGCTTTACGCTGCGTTCGCGCACAGCGGCTAAGATGTTTTTATTGAAAATCCGACCGTTATAGAGACGTGAGTGAAAATCGTAACAGGAATTAGCACTATTCAAATTTTTACCACACTATTTGTGTCTTAGGTAAATTAGATACGGGGGCTACCGTTACAAGTACATAGCCATAACTTTCTTAGGTTAAGTCAATCTGACATTTGAGCAAGATTATGTGGAAATTAATTTTGATAATAAATTTCTGTAACGTAGAGGCAACTTATTTCGTATACCCACATAGAAGATCATTGCACTTTTTTGAGAAAGTCAAATTTAAGGTAGTAAGAGAAACTAATCAACTCCGCCTGTGGTGATGATGGATGGAGAAGGGTTGTAGCGGTAGGCCAGCTCCCTAGTCTACGTAAAGTCAACTTGCTAAAAACCCTAGCACCATGCCTGGGAATTCGGAAGGATCTATAACACGTCGTGTTATGGTATCAAATTGACTTATCGACATTCACGACTGTGTGTGTACCAAATAACTAGACAAGTCCGGGAAATGTGCACGCTCACCCTGAAAATCTTAAGAAAAAGGCTAAAGGCCACGGCTCAGATACGCTCAGGGAGGGGGCAGGGTTTTAAAACGAGACACCGCAGGGCAAGCGTGTTGAGCTATATATTGCTATGGATATGCTCTAATAATTATTAATGTGCTTTTGGGGTTGCTTATAAAATTAATTTAGACTGATTAAAATATGCTGTCTTGCATTTTTATCTATTTGATCCTTAATAAATGGTAGTATGCCCTTTAATTATTTTATTTATCTGCAATTTATTATCAAAACGCTAGCTCAGTAGAACAATTAAAGCTATTCCCAGGGGTGAATTCCTAATGGATTGTAATTTTTACTTGATCTGGTGCGCCACTGCACACTTGAATTAGTTCCAATACACAGTAGTTATTACATGCAATATGTCAAAACCTACAAAATGGTTCGTATCGTGCAGTCACCGTTGTTGACTTTAAAATAATCAAAATTCTGAACATTCGTAGAGGTATTTATTCAAACCGTAGCGCTTTGGCGGTTATTATCATTTGTTTCAAGCGTTAATTTGTTAGATGAGGTCAGAAGGAACGCCGACTAAATCTCGCAATTGTTTTTACCTTCGCCTAACCTCAAATTTGGGTAAATGCTTATAATTTGAATTGCGCCTTCGCTGGATGCTAGGATATGCTTGAATCTTGATAAGCAAGGTCTGTTCTCGTATGCACACAAAATACGATCCTAACACTGATACTTTTAGGTTAAAACAGTACCTTAAAATTTGGTATATTCTTTGCAATATTCGGAAAGGGATACCAGCCGGTATCTTGCTCTAGAACGGTGTTTTTGCTGTCGGTCGGTCTCCTGCACTCCTCCCTGATTCGTCGCAGTAGAAATCCCTGGCTTTGGACCCTATTTCTGGCCGGAATTCAATATCAGCATCCTGATGTGATCGGCTGGCAATGGTCGTCGGAGGTGCTCTCGGTGAAAATTTAAGTTTATGTTGCGGAAAATTCACAAACGTTTTCACATAAACTTCACCACAATAATACACTATTTAGCTCGAAGTATTTTAATTTATTATATAAAAACTTTAGCTGAAGTGGAGCACAAAACTACATGTCAAGCTTAATTTAATTATTCATTTGTTATCCCTTATTTCCGTTATTAAAAACATAATCTAATCTATTACTATGGTTACCAAGGCACCGGAAATTGGTTTTGATCAAATTAAATACATTATGAAAATGAATTTGATTACAAATTATATTTACAAATTTCTTATAACTAAAATATTGTCTATTTCTTAATTTTAAAAGGTCCCTTTGCGCCACTAACACGTTTTATTATTTACTCTGCTCAATTTCACTCGCGTTAATTGCACTGATAATTTTATAGAGTTCTTAATAATTGCTTTTCCATCTCCTTCTGTCTGCTTTTCACTTGCTTTTTCATGTCCATCTGTCTGATTTTTACTTGCTTTTTTATATCTTGCTGTCTGACTTCTTATTTGCTCTTTGCAACGTATTATTATTTTCTTCTGGCTTCTTATACCTTTTTTAGATTGCTCACAATTTGCCTGCTTAGCTATATTGAAATCTACGCTTCATTGTCATGCACTTTGCAAACCTAATATTTAATTAATTTGAACGTCAACTTCAACCCTGTGAAAAGCAAGCTTTGCCCTTTGCTTTTTTTACTCAATTCAATTATTAATACTGGCATCTGTTCTCCAATGCATTTGCTGATTGAAATTTAAGCTTAGTATTGCAGTTACATAAAACACCACAACTCTGTGCTTATTGACTTGTTTCTTAAGTTGTACTGCAAGCAGAATCGGGTTGTGAGCCTAAGACCATCACAATATAGGGTGTTACCAAATAAATGGGCGCCACAAGGTCGAAGTCCAAGAGACCCACGTGCACCCGGACATTGATGGTCAAACGGAGCGAACGATACTCAAATGCAAGCACGACGACCTATCTAAAATGCTCATCCCCCGCGTCCGGGCCGCACCTCCTCTCGATCGTAACATAGTGACCCAGTCACCCTGTAAGCAAACATGCACAAGACACAAGCGACAAATCATAAGACGGTACAGTTAATACATTATTGCGAGACGCCTAAAGTCGGGGTGACTGGCAATCCTTTTAGTTAAAACACACTCGGACACGAACACCAAAGCTACTGTTGCGAGATTAATAAGAACACTTAAGTACAAATACTTGCATTTATTTTTCTGCCGTTTACAGAACACTTAAGTTTAATACCGTTCTTTCTTAACTTTACGTATTTACATCTTCTTATTAACTAACTAAATTCTAAGTCCATTTTGACCAAGAAAGCTCGGTGGGCGTTTACAAAGTTCCCAATAACATATCAGAGCTAGTCTAAATTTTGGACTTTTGGGACGTACATACGGACGTGATAGTTCATAATAGTTCTATGAATTTTAAAAGTTTGAGGCTTTCCCACAGTGAAATGTGGTTTGCTCGGACCCTTCGGAAATTGTCGCTATAAAGATTTACAATTCTACTAAAAGCATTTGGTCCCAGCTGCGAATAATTTTTATGATAGAGTTGCAACCGTTGCTTCTTCTAATCACGTACCGGTCATATACATCACTCAATATTTCGGTTTATAAAGTAAACCCTGCATAAACGTACTCTAATCTATTCGTGAGATTGGAATATCTCCAGCTTCCGAAGCGAAAGGCACGTTTCTAAACATCCGCTTGTTGTAATTTAAATATGAAAATTTGGCTACGAATTCTAGCGTAAAATATTTATTATACAGATGGCTTACAGCTAACTAAAGTACAGTATATTTCTACATAGTTCATTTAATTAAAGAACGCAAATCGTAACAACATCTATTGGGCCACTTCACATGACCAAACAATGCACTTACAGTAGTACCGATGTAGTCGGCACGTATAACAATTTGTACTATCACCTTAACGGGAAGTACCCAGCTGGGAAGCACTCTACTTAAAAACTACGACGCACAGCTGAGCCGAACAACAAATCCAAATCGGTTCTAGTTAAAAAGTGAAAATCGGCTTAGGCCTCAATTAGTGTAACGCGCAAGCATGAAATTTGTATTTCAGTTCAAGTCACCAGAGCGTACTGACTTGCAGCACTGAATTTTAGAACACAAACATTAAATGTTGTAAAGAGTGTACCATGCATTAATTAGACGTCAGGCGCAGACTTAAAGGTTTAATTCACAAGAACAAGCACTGCATGGTAGAACACAAACGTTAAATTTGTATCAGTGTACTATGCATTAATTAGGCGTCGGCGCCGACTTAACAAGCACTGTGAACAGAATTGCCTGGAGGCTGATCAGGTTTCCGTTGCTTGGCGCTGGTTCTATCCCTTAAGCACATAAATGAGACTGCATTTATGTTCTAAACCAATGTAGTGAATGGTACTTAAAAGGGACGACAGTAAACTACCCTGAGGGACGCAGCCTCACGTCTCAATAATATTATGGCTTGGTATCAGGGTAGCGAAGTAGTAAATGAATCAGACGTTAGATGCAGATTGTTTTATTACAAAAATAAACGTTCTGTTTATACAAAACAAGAATGCTTAACTAAGTAACATATCAAAGTTCAATTATTATGTAGATTACTAGAGCGCGTTTAAAGGTACGAAGTAGCAATTCAGCACTGTAAGCAGATTGCATTTCCGTGTGTGTTTGCAAGCCAGAGCGGTGAACTTGGGTTTAGTAGGTCGCTTACGGCGTGAAATGCTAAGTTGCAGTTTGCTCCGGTCTTTAAACTCGATGCTTGCGAAACAAGATTGGTTTTTAATATTTCGTAAATGTGAACTGAAAATTGCCTGTTCAATTCTAGATTAAACGGATCTAAATTAAATATAAACTGGCAAAATTATTAAGTAAAACTGTAGGTTAAAACTGCTTGTTTATGAAATCAAAAGTATATTTAGAACTTCTGACTGGATTTCGTAAATTTTGTTATTAAAATTTATGTGTGTTTAAACCAAATGTAAACAACTGGATTGTAGAACACAAATTTTAAATTTGTACCAGAGTGTACTATGTAGTAATTAGGCGTAAGGTGTCGACTTAAAGGGTTAATTGACAAGAACAAGCACTGAATTGTAGAACACAAACGTTATTGCAAGAACATGTGGGGCGAAACCGTTTATTTACACAGGTTTACCTTCATAGCTAGTTCGGCCTCCAGATGGGCGGTGGCACTCGCACCAGCGTCAATATTGTCGCTACGCTCCTAATGTGTGGCAGAGACGAAAAGCTGCGACGTCCTATGTAATCCCCTGCATTAAGCGTGGGTGAAATATGTCAAATTCCCCCTTGGCAATTACACGGATATCAGCGTGGCCGTTGGATGGGTCACTCAGGTGAAGAATCCCGCCTCACATATGACGGAGAAAATGGGCTTCAACCGCCTCTCTAGGAACTGATGATCACAACAAACCCGCGAACGGACATCGCCATGCAACACGGGTGCTCACAACCTTTGTCAAGAGCCGTCTGCCACCAGCAGAAGACTTGAAGGAGTCACAGGTTAATTTCCAGAATATACCGCTCCCGCACCCGAACGATACGGGCGAGGGGTGCAAACACAAACACGGTATGTCGACTTGCTTATGCGGCGGCCCGAGGTTGAATGACTCGACGCGTTACTAGCCACCTGCACCACGCGCCAAATAAGCCTGTCTCGCGCGATCCTATCTGACCAATAGGAGCCAAGGTCTCCGCAGCTGTATCGGTGCGAGAGGAGTCGACATATGTTACCTCCCTTGCTCCCACTGTTTATGCTTCTTGAAAATGTTAAAACGAACGCTGTAATAAGCGTCCAGACAGATAGCTGCAAAATGTGAGGGTGTAGAGATTCGCACAAAAGCTAGACTGTTAAGCGGAACGAAAAGCCACGTGCGGTGCCAAGATTTTTGCGTGATACAGAAAGATGCCGTATAAAAGATACTATAATGCCGAAACGGGTCTGAAATACAGGCGGGCTTGCCAATTAAGTACCAAAACTATTCTAAATAGTTAAGTAGTTAATTGAATTACGGAAAAATTTAAAATGGCCTGACAGACGACTACGGCAAGGAAAAAGGAATATGAAATTTGGAATATGGAACATTCAGGGAATAAGAGGAAAAACCGAAGAGACAGCTAGGGAACTCAAACAAATCGAAATTGATATCGCCGCCCTTACCGAAACCAAAAAGAAGGGGCAAGGTATAGAGCAATTTGGAGGATACATACGTACATACTGCGGAGTACCAAAAGAACAAGGGGCCAAGAGGAATAAACCTTATTTATAAACGAAAACCTCAAGAAATCGATAACCGATTCAAACCCAATTAATGAAAGGATCATTAAAGATAATATCAATTACCTCGGACACCACCTGACAGTAATAGGAACATATGCACCAAACGACGATGAAGACGACCTTACTAAACAAGAATATCTGGAACTTTTAAGCCAAACAATAAGAGAAATAGGAGTCAATCGGGAAATCAACTTAATTGGCGATCTAAACGCCAGAGTAGGAAAAAACTAACCACCATATTGTTGGCAGACATGCACAGAATACCGAAAACGATAACGGCCGACGGCTGATTAACCTCTGTAAACAACATGAGCTGAGAATCATGAATAAATACTTCGACCGCAAAGATATTCATAAAAATACTTTGAGACACCAAACTAGAAATATGAGATCTCTAATTGACTACCTTATCTTAAAACAAAAAACTTCGTTGGGAACTCGCGCTGCGAGAGCTTGCAGATGACCAGAGTGTGGAAGTGACCACTATTTAGTAATGGCAAACATTACATTGCCGTACAAAACATACGTCAATATTAAGACCGATAAGGGAGAATATACCAAATATAATAACAAAAAATATAACATAGAGAGCCTCTACGATGAAAGCACAAAAATATTGTATCAATAAAGCAAAAACTAAATGAAAAAATTGAAACATAATCGCCACAAATAATATATGAACACATTAATAATGGAAATCCATTCAGCCGACTTAGAAGCTTTAGGAGAGAGAACAAAAGCACACATTTTTGGTGGACTAAGGAATTAGAAAACATCAAAGAAAACAAACAACAATTATACGTTAAATTTTAAGGTCACCAAAGGATCACGACAAGGCTGTAGCTTATCGTCAATACTATTCTATACTAGCTGGCCCAGCAAACGTTGTTCTGCTCATAAATAATTTGTCTCTGAAACCCCGTTTCACCACCATAGAGTTTTAATTTTATGTCATGTCTATCGTCTTAGCCTTAAAAATAAATGCTATATTCGCAATCAACGTCCCAAAAAACCTAATTGCGGTTTGCACTTAAAGTATATACCCGCGCAGCTGACTAACTGCGACGACCTATGTTAGCTCGTCGTGCCTTTGGCATTGTAACGGACACTATAAAACGACACGAAATTGTTTTCACAATCACTTCTACACGAACCAAATTTGAATGTCTGACTGACTGACTGACTGCGACGACCCATGTAAGGCAATTGGAATTACCCCCTGCTCATAAATTGCTATTAGTGTCTTATCTCTTCCGCCTTCGGTTACCTGATGCGGATTATGACATGATGGGGAAAACCCTTCAAATAATTAAGCAATGACTGCAAATAGAAAGAGACACTTTCGATATTTTCCAATTTTCCGGCTTTCCCTTTGGACTTTTCCGAATTTTTTTTTGCTAAACCACCTCGGGAATAAGACGAGCAAAACAAAAAAAATCATCCAAATCGATCAAGTCGTTCTCGAGTTTTTGCGTCACTAACACACGGCGATTGATTTTTATATATATATAGATATATATGGACACAGGACTACATCAATGGTGGCGAATATGCAGTGGAATGGGCGTACCGATAGAAAACTTCATTTTTAAGTAATTTGTAGTTGCGTTGATAAACTAGGAACTATACCACAGCTATCCGGGACTAAAAGACTTTTTGGTCACCAGTTAGTTAACAAGAGGTCACAAATTCAGAGCTTCCGTGTGGTGTGTTACTTGCTTCGTAAATATGGCCGTTTGGGAAGGCTTTAACGTGACCGCTTTCATTAAATTACGAAAATTGTCAGATAAAATCAGCTTTCTAAAAGTCACTCTACGCATCTGAAATTTCCTATATGAATTTTTCGGGCTAACACAAGCTAGTAAAAATTCTGGCAGCTGCAGGGCATCAAGTTCCCAAACCACCACATACGTGTTTTAATATAATTATAATCAAACAGGCGGGCGAGCAAGTGTGTAGCCAAGCCGTCGCCTTAGAATAAGTTCAGTTCTTGGTCGCTGCTTCACGAAGCTCATATGACGGTATATTTGTAGGAAATTTGGATGTAAATCAAAACGCTCGTTACGGAATTAAAACCCGTAGTAAACGTCATTTTATCCGTCACATTATCTTTCATCCCCGTAGGGCATAGGCAACCAGATTGCCGAATTAATCGCCTGCTCCATTTCAACCAATAGTTGTGAACATTTGATTGTTTCCCGCTATCGCCTGGAGTCCTTTCTACCATCACCGCGTCCGGATTTATAAAATTAGTCTTTAGGAGTTTTCGACATTATTCAGGGTCTTGAACGAGATCGTTCTGGAGTAAGTTGTGTAGTTGGTGTCGAGTGGTTTTCAAGTGTATGTGACCACGGTCGGTTCAAATTTTTGAAGGATATCTCTTCATACCACTTCCGTGGGATTAATCACCGAGCCGATCAACCTGGGTCACATGCGATCTTTCCTGTATGAGTGTAAAAGGTTCTGGCTGTAGGAAACCACTTAATGTAACTTTCATCCATGACAGCGATAGGAACGACGTCGTAGATAACACACCTGAGGGTGGGTTGCTCTTTCGCTTTTAAGAAACCGTCTATTATAAACAACAGAAAAGTGGTTTCGCTCAAGCCATTAGATCCCCCTTCATAAGTTATCGAGCCCTTGTCCGGAGTAAGGTACGAATCTCGGAATAACCTAACCTTCTCGGCTAAGCCAGCCGGAAACCCTTTATTACCACCATCAAGTCATGATTCCGAGCGGGCATGGCTTGTAAGCACCCTATATTGTCGTAAGCTCGTTTTAACGGGTAATAAATTCCAAGTCTGGTCTTGTTTTTGAGTTTCGCTAGATTTCATATCGACTAGGGTCGAATACATTTACAGGAACCCTATATCATCTCTCTACACCCTATACAGCAGCCGTATACGTTAAGCTATAGTTTAGCTGCTCTCCTGCATCGCGACAAAACTCTGGAGGAGATTCTCTTACATTGCGTGTAGAACCATGCAAGTTTCGCCAATGGATCTGTCCATTTTGCTGCTATTTGCGGGCGGTTTTGTTTTAAAATAAACATGGTAGCATCATTTTTGCTGCTGGACCACTTCAATTGTTGAGCAGTTTATACCAGTAGTATGAAAAAATACAAACTGACTATAAAATTAGCAATCTGCATTACTACATAATTGGCCTAACGGCTGTTGGCTGAGTACGAAATAAATAAATAAATAAATTAGCCGGTAAAAGCGTAAAACCGGAATAGCTCTATTAAAGACTAAACTTTGGGTACAGATTGAATTTGACCCTAAATCCACAGACTCAAGAATATTCAGATGTTATCAATAATTATCATAATGGTCCTACAGAAACCAAGATCTTGGTTCAGAGTAGGGTATTATATAGCCCGTGATACGCTTAGTAATTAATAATCATCATCAGCTGCACTTTGTCGGGTAAAAAGATTCCTTAACCCAATATCTAGCAAATAGGGGATTAATTTAAGTTTATTTCAATCGTGTTGTTCGGTTACTAACATGAAGTGAAAGCCCAAAAGCTTAAAAAGGCATATGCAGAATTGCTTTGCAAAAGCCAAAATTAAAAGTAATATTAGCTTGGAAGGCACGTGAAACACATCCGTAATGGCAATGTAATCTTTAACAGTTTACAATTCAACAGAAAATTAATTAATTGGGCAATCTGCGCTAAACAGGTAAGTACTACGTTATACTGCATCTATGTAATCCTGAAGAAAATATGATATTTTCCGCATTAAATAGAAACGAACGCAAACACTATTACACATTAAAAGGAATCCCAACTTGCAGGTTAAGTCAAAGCCCAGCGTTTTGGCTCAGAGCGGTAATAAAATCGATTGAGACAGACCTTCTGTAACTAAACCCCTAGGTAGAAAGCAGGCCTAATAGAAGGCTTGTCGATAAGCGTCAAGGAGGCCAGGTGATTACATCAGATTTGAACAGAGGTACAACGTTGCCGTCGTCGACTGCAGGTAAGATATGGTTTCGACGATGACGCTGTCACAAAAAAAGCCAACCTGCGTCAAATAGCTAAGGTTGTAAATCGGTAGCCGCTAGAACGCAGATTGACTGATCTTTTGAGATAACCACACTTACCGTAGCTCTATTCGGCGCTTTTTAGGTAATAGATTTTGGCTCAGCCGTGCACCCTGCAAGTAGCTTCAAAACAACAGTATGGGCACCAGGAGTCAAAGTGATTCCGAAAATAATAATCTAACAACAGTTAAATAGGGTTTATTGAATATAAAAATGGGTTAATCATCAAAATAGTGTGGTAAATGGTTTGTAGAATTGTTTAAATTACAGTATAATGTAGCAAAGTTTCATGAAAGGTTTCCACACGCATAACTCAAAGGAGCCCTTTTGTGGGTTTTTAATCAATCAAACTTGTCCATTTAATCGAGAGATGTGCACATCGCTGTCAGTTAGGAAAACCTTAATTTCAGGTCACAATAAAACTAAAGTTAGAAATTCTGTAATTGTAAGTAAGAAATTGTTGAAACCCTAATATTAGGTTAAGTATCGTGAATAAATTAATAATGCGTCATGTACTGGCGTCGCAATTAAATTAAAGCCACCACACTAACCTCCTGTAATCAGCAAACTCTTGGGAGATAGCGCCGGCTGTGAGTTGCCACACGTGGAATTTTCCAAAATCGACATGATAGCTGCACGTGGAACTATCGATTTGGCTGCTGGATTTTGGACGTGGAAAGAGGCTTGCGTTTATCGCCCGCCGCAGGAGCAAAGAAAAATTGTGGCGTAATATTTTCTGGGAAAATAATTATTGGGACAAAACACCGGTCAACAGTAACTGTAATAAAAGCGCTAAAAGCGGCCAATTAATATGGGAATAACAAAATTTGAAAATCCATCATACCTGATTTATTTTCAGCTCTCGATACAAAGTGCATAATTAAGCATAAGGTGGGTGTCTTGAACATTAGTGTGCAGCTAAGTCGAGTAGCCTAAGAAGAATGCGCTTCACGCAGCAAGAAAAGAAATCACCAGCGCTGCGCTTCAAAGTTAACGAGCGGGAACCGATACAGTTACAAAATGAACGGAACTGGAAAATTGAACAATTTGAAATGCAAACTGATTACAATGCAAATAAAAATATACAGGTTAGGCCTGCAATAATTGGGTAAATTGAAAAAACAATTAAGCGGAGCGAAAAATAGTTTCAAGGCCCCAAAAATAATGTTACTTTGAAACCCTCGCAAGAATGAAATCCTCATGCTGAGCTAAAAGAATGGAACGTGATGAAATCTAACCAAATAGTATAAAGGAGAGCTTGTTCTACAATTAAGATGTCCTCCTCCATTTTTCCATATCCTTAACAGGTGTTTGCACAGGTATAAGTCCCAATCATGTTTGATTTTGAGAAAATATTTATTGTGCAGCCAAAGCGAGTAATGATTTTCCTTAATCAATTTGAAACGGGAAGTTGACTTCGCTCGTCTTAGTAAACTTAGAAAAGAATTTCATACAACCTTTTTGTACATAGATGTGTTTGTATAAGTATGTATTGATAATTGATTTAAATATATGCGCGTTAGCATACGCCAACGTGTTTTTGATGATCAGGTCACCACTGCAGACGAATGCCATATTGGGTTATTTAAAAGCAGCCAAAAAACCAATTAATTTAACGCGCACGCTTAGAAACGTTTGCTCTACGTCTGAATATATGCGCAGTACGTTGTCGGCACAAAGGCATCGTTTGAAGCAGCTGTCAGAATAATTTTGTTTTATTACTCAGAGCGCCAATGTTGCGCACGTCTGCGTAATTGACTAGTGGCATAAACGCGTAATAGAAGCAGCTATCGGGAAATGAATTAATCATTGTTACAATAAATATATAGTAGAAACCTTTGGTGTGATAGTTTATTTTCATATTGTGTCTTACCCATTGTCACTTTAAACTTGCAATATGGCTAGCTATATTATCGTCCTCCCTGTTTATATTTGTAATCCATTCGATTGTCTTTGTTCTTCTAGCCGTATTCCCAGCATCGATCCTGTCATGGTTCTCCGCGTCACATTATTCTTCTCTATAATAGTCTCTGTGACAAACCATGTCTCCGATCACATTTATAGGAATTGGGAAGACACGGTGCTTGAACACTTTAGTTTTGAGGTTTTGAGTATACTTGTTTGACTTAAACACATATCTTTGACGTCCATCTAAGCCTCATCTTTCTATTAATTTGCCTCTGATTGACGGAAACCTGAAGGTCAGGTCAAGACACAAATATTAAGATCTTTTCAAAATACATAACATATAATTGATAAACTATAATAGTAAGCTTTTCACTGTTTAGAAATTATAGCCGATTTTCGAACGAAACAACAAACCCCAAACATTTCTAGGATACACTCGTGTGAGATACAACTGGAAATCCAACTAATAAATTATATAACAACGATTTGTTAAATGCAATTTCTGATATATGTTGCAGTATAGTTACTACCTAGTGGAAATGAGTTCAAAATCAAAATCAAAGTTGTGAAACCAGAGGATTAGTCAGTGAAGCAAGCGTTGCAAATGTCAATCAAGCTTTATCCGCAGTAGACCAGGTAATTCTGCCAAGTAACTGAATATTAGCGTTATATCGATCTGTATCACCCGTTGTAATCTAAAACCCATTACAATTTCGATTGTGATAATAACGAGCATATATACCGTTTCAATTGGCGTAACCGCCAAAATGTTTATGGATGTAAATATTTTTCCTGTACGATTTCATTCCCATTGGCCAGTTGATATGAATTCGACGTTGTATTTTAAAATAACTCTCATATAAAACGTCTGTGTTCTGGAAATAGTTAAATGAACCCTGCCATAGTTAACAGACTGACGCCGACAGGATTTTGAATACAACATAAAGTTATTGACTCAACAGCCATACTAGTGAACAATAGTTGTGCGCTCAAAAAACACATAGTCAGCCAGAACTACTAGTTGTTTAATTTTAAATCGTTTAACGTTTTTAGATAGCAGGTTTGGAAACAGAGTTGCGCTCAAAATAAATCAATTTTATCTGGCACACTGAATGATGGATCTCCTAGTGAAATTTTGTTCGGAGTTTTAAATTGTTTGACGCAAATTGGTAGGACGGTCGCACAAAAAAGGAGAGTAAAAACTGAACGAAGCCAGATTCTTGGTCCCATTAAACGACATGTCCTCCAACATACTAATTACACACAGTTTTTGATATAGATAAGGGTAAAATAGCATATGAGCCAGCAGTTTAATTATTGCTTTCATGCAAACCCATCAGGAATTTTCACATATAATCTCATAAGAGCATGAATTTTTTCCGGAATTTTTTTTGAGTGCGTTCCAAAAACGTCGTATTAATTTGTCCGCAAATTAGGAGATTGTTGAAATAAACGAAAAATAATTTCCGGATATGAATTAATGCTCTAATGGAGATTAGGTAAGAAAATCGTAACGACACAAACCCTCACAGTTAGGTTAGTCTACCTACAAAAAATTTCCAAGAAATTTTGTTGTTGTCTTGGTTACGGCTCGTGAACTAATTTTTCTATTGGTCATTAATGAGTGTCGTACGATTTTCATAAAAATTTAGTAATAACTTCCTCCTTATACAGTGCTTCCCCGGATTGACCTTGCGATAGGTGTACCGAATAATTTTTAGTACGGCTTTCGTCTTTTGCAGTCTACCCCTGCTTACATTTCAGGTGGGATCCAACTGCTAGAGTTAGCTTAAGTAGAATATAAATCATTATAGGTAAATTGGTCTTTCTGCTATCAACGCAAAACGCTAATAAAATACAATATTCTAAATCACAAATCATAGCGATATACTGAGTTTCAGGAAAAAAGTAAAATTTTACTTTTTACATTAATTCTCAAAAAGAAACCTTAATTATTTGAAGCCACGTGGTGAATAAATTTGATAAATGTTTGAAATTATTTGCTAGTTTAGGCGGAGCACTATTTGAAAAACTTTTTAGTTGTTTTAATTGAAATACTAGAACCACAATTTGAATAACAGCGCAATACTTTGCTAGCCTCTTTCTTCACCCCACTTTTCTATAAGCTTCTGAAATCTGCTACCGCTCGACGCTGGTTCTCAAACGACTCCAAGATGGCTGCTGACTCCAACTCGAAACCAAATTCTATCAAAATAGTTGTATTACTGCAACAAAAATGATAAATCAGTCATTAAGTTTGAATTAAAATGATGTTCGCTAAAGACTGTTAGTTATTTTCAAGTAAGTAAACGCTTTCAAAGCAAATTACACAGATACATCAGGTCAATACAAATAACTTCTACTCTAAAATGATCGACAAAGTTAGCGAGGTAACTTGTCGGATAAAAATGATAAAGTAGATCACGTTTTTTGGCGCTCTACTGCTTTATACCCACACGTACAACTAATTCTAATCGCTAATTATAAATATGCTTACGCAAATTGTACAAAAACCTTTCATCCAAACGCAAAACTAATTAGACCATCGTCTTCAGCGCATTTGGGTGCACAAATTCCCGAAATTTTACACAGAACCGTGCTGGCCACATGTCGAACGATTGTTAGCAGGAATCGACCTTCGCCCCATACACAAAACAGATGCGTTGTCTGAAAAGTGGTTTCACAGCCCTACTACACGTGTGAATGTTCTCTACAAAATGGAATTAACAAAGGTCTGCCCACATAGGTCAACGTGACACTTGCATCTTAAAGTCCCACAGCTCTGCCCCAATATGTCCAATAACCTCTCCTCCATGTATGTGCCTGCTTTATAAACTGCACGGACCAATACCAATTCAGTTTGATGTCATCAGATTTCAGAACAGAGCAGGATAAGTATTTATAAGATGTCGTTGGATTAATTAGCAAGTGCACTTTAATAGCCGACTGTCTGCAGTTTATCTTACCTGCCAGATAAATTATTTCGACTTGTAGTAAAATACATTTTTAGGTTGCAGTCTTGTATGGTGGTAATGCATCCTGCTGTTGCTATAAAAAGATAACCACGCTTTGTCCATAATAATGATAGTAGTAAAATAAAAATCCATTATACATGTATGGAATTACGTCAATCAAGTGTATTAAATATATTGTTAGGTAAGCCCCTTCGTCTTTTATTTTACAATGAGAATATTAATCAGTTAGAATTTTAAAAGAAAATCCCTTAAACTAATTGAAAATACAGCGAGAATGTTTGAAGGCTAGTATTGTTAGCATAGAACATAACAAACATTTGGCAATAACCATATCTCATACGAATGCGAATGTAACCTCAGACTGTCCTGGTAACCTTAGCAGTTCTCTCGTGGGCAGGTTCCGTTTCTTACTATTTAGTCGTCCTTTGAGAACGTATGTTAATGGCAATATAGGTGGTCTCGTGGAAGAGTTTGTGCATTGGCGTTTGTTTGCGAACTTACTAATATATAGAAATACCTCTTGATACGCTGCTTTTAGAGTTAATTGTGTATATAGGCCTACAGATATTAGTAGAAACTAAGAAAGCAACGATAAACTACGCAGGGGGCACGAAATGAGAGAGGAAGGACTGGAAAGGGATGAAGAAAGCTCAAATTAGTAATTCACACATTAGAAAATACAGAAGGGGAATTGAGGAAACAATTGGGAAATACAATAAAAGTAGTGTTTACTAAGTTGAGAATTGAAGCAAACGACAATATGAGGGAAGAGAAAATAAAATACCTCATAGGAAAAAAATCCAGTAATGGTGAACCTAACTGGTGGGAGTAAGAAAGTCAATGCCCTGAAGGCAGACAAAACTGTAAAGGTCAAGGAAATTTGGATTTCAAAAGATTACCCAAAAATGGGACGAGATCAGAGAAAAAATTAGGAATGTATTTGAAACAAAGGAGAGATGAAAAACAGACAGCTCACTTAAGATACAGCAAAATGATTATAAATGGAGGATATACTAGAGGAAATGGGAAACAGGTCGGCCTGAAGATATATGAATGGAAATGGAAAAATTAAATCAGAAGAAGGAAGCACTGCAAGTGAAAGATCTGCCGGTGATGTAGACAACAAATTGATACTAAAAGCACATAGGTTAGGTTTTATGCTTAAACTGTAAATGTCCAGGAGTTGTGTTGAGGTAACTATTTTCAAAAATAATTTACTTTGAATAACGGGACCTAGGACACCACTTTCTTGTTGAAGTACATTGAGTTGCATAGCTTCCTGGTCAATTTTGGGTAAATTTCAAAGATAGTGAAATTTTTGCTGATTCCTTACGATTGCCTGTGTACAGGACATAGCGGATTCTTGTAGCCATTTTGGCGAGATCAATGATTGCAGCTGTGTCTTAGTGTAGATGTTTTTGGAGATGCATTTCGTAAATTTGTAATTCCTCCTATGTATTGCAATTTCTCAAGCAGCATTGATGAATGGTACATGCAGCCGCTGAAATTTATGTAGCAGTGCTAGAATTAAAGAGTATTCAGAAATATATTTACTCTAGGCTACCTTCCACCCGATGACCATTTTCTTTGTGCCACCCGCATGGCGTATATATTTTCAACTTGGTGCTCTGACGCCATCTCATTAGAAACACCTACAAAAAGAATTCGTTAATAGCTTGGCGGCGCCGTTTATCTTCCCTAGAAAAAAATACCACTTCCGAAGTCCTTTTGCTCCTACGATTCCACGCCATATTAGTGGAAAAGAGCTTGCCATCCCTGTCTTGCAGCTTTGCTGAGGAAGCTTTACCACCAAATTCAGGGGTAGATTTTCTTGTGTCTCCTTTGAGGTCAGCCGTGTGCAGCCTGCACATGCCAGGTGGTCAAGCCATTTCGATTGAGCGGGGTTGGATAACTAGACAAGTACTTCTCACATATATGTTAAATCCTTATTCTAACGTATTACTCAGGGATTCCGGTGCGAAGTAGCTCACTAAAAAATAAACGGCTACCACTTTTCTACTTTTATTGCCTTGTGTACAGCGAACTAGTTGTCACACCCTAGTAATTATTAGTACTTTTGTATTGACAATTTTTAGTCGCGTTGAGTTACTTAACGTAGGACACGCTCAACAACAACCCTTGTAGGCGATAATAATATTGCAAGGCAGTTCTGCGCTTTGTCTTGTTAATCGTGGACAGCTAGTATACAATTTAAATTGTAGTTCGGACCCAAAAGGACTTATGCGCTGCAAAGCCGGTTGCTGAAGTAAATAAACTTCAAGTGGAAATGTTAGCATCCGCACTTCGTTTTCGCCCATTTGGAACTTTTGGTTGGGGGGGACGTGTACTAGTGTAAGCAATTTCGAGAAAAACCGTACAAGAATTTGCTCTTTATTCAATTTATTTACCAATGGAATTGTGTATGTAAATTTGATTTATGGCTTTTCTAATCCTTTTGGTATTTACGAATTTTGAACATTTCCGTTGATGCAAATATTACTTAATGTTTTGGAGCTGCTTGGATATGATGTAAATAAACATTGGTTTACAAAAATTTCTGATTTTTCTTTGTTGTTGTATGGAAAGAATTTGGTTTAACAATTTACACCAAGTAAATAGGCTTCTGGCGCCTCAAACCTGTGTCGCTTTTACACAACCCGCTCTATTCTGAGCAGTAACTAGCTGGTCAAACGTTTCTGTAACTCAGAATTCCTGGACCACAGTATCTTGTTTTCACAAAGAATCTCTGGGCATTGCTGAGCATTCGTTTTTATTTATAGAAATTCTTCGTGTAGTAAATGTACTAACACATTAAGAAAGCAAAAGCCAAATAAAAATATTTTGTGGCTTGCCACATAGAATGTTAAAAGGAGCACTGGAACATTTTAAACAAGACTTTAAAGGATACAATTTCCACATTACTGCATTACAAGAGAGAAGATGAGCAGTGGAAGGAATTATGACCGAGGAATATTGTCCTTTAGCCTGCAGCAGTAAAAAAGACAAAATAGAACTGGGTGCACACCGGTGAATGAAGCGATAGCTGCACTAAGAATTAAGACAAGGTTTAGAAATATAACATTATACAATATACCAACCGAAGAGAAAGGGGAAGTGGCGGAGAAAAATATGTTTGGTTCTAAACTACAGGAAATAATAAATATAATTTCATACCTCCACGGGAAAATCATAATCGGAGCCCTTAATGGGAAAATAAGAAAAGAGATTTTTTCTAGCAATTCCAGCAAACACAGTTTGTACGAGAAAAGTAACAATATTGGAAAGGGGGTGATAGATGTGACGGGCAGTAAGTACTTGATTTTATTTTTTGTCCGCTTCCCAAATAAGCTATGTCATTAATTATCGTGAATATCCCCAGACGGATTAACTAGAAATCAGACAGACTACGATTTGGTTAATGATAGATATTGGATATTAGATGTAGGTAGTTATAGAGAAGTCGACTGCGACACTGACCACTTTATGGTTTATATTAAATAAACGCAAGCAGAAAAGGTAGCCAAAATGGAAGAGCCAGAAATGAATACAGGCATTTTTAATATTGAGTACTTAAAACAAAGTTTAAATATAGCCAGGGTAAATGAAGCAATCATTTTAAAAAAACTAAAAGACAATAATAAATCAATGCGAAGAAGTAACAGTTAAAGGCGAATGAGTAGATATAAAGGAAGTAACAAATAAAACGATTTGATGAAGATAAAAGTGAACGAAGAGCAAAAAATGGTATGGTAAAGTATGTCAAAGTGCAATTCGAATAAAAACCTAGACGAGACTGACAATGTTAAACCATGTGAGCGACGAGAATAAGAAAGAGTATCATGAGTAAGAAGAGAAGCAAGAAAAATATGTAGAAAAAAGAAAAAGGAGTACGAACAGGAGAAATTGTATAGACAATTGGGGCTGCAGGAAAAATGGTTCCAACCACAGGTAACGCTCTGCAAGGGTGAAGACGTAAGTCTGAATGTTGGTAGGAAAGAATGTGCAAAACGATAGAGGGAACGTTTTGAGATACGTTTACGTATCCGAGGAAAATAGACGAACCAGCCGAATATATAGAAGAAGGACACAACTCGTTGAAATAAAATAAATGCGTAAAAATAATAAAGTCCTCGGGGAAAGCTTAATCATGGCAGAGTTGCTGCAATTTGGAGGCAGAGAATTAGAAATACATATATACCAGATAATACAGAAATATTTCATAGAGAAAGAAATACCGGAAAATTGGCGTACAACCATAATGCATCCCCTGCATAAAAAGGGGTGTAAGGCTGTATGCTAGAATCTTAAAGGGATATCTTTGTTAAATATAGGATACAAGATTCTACATACAATGGTTGCCCTAATGCACTTTTCCATCTGTTCATAGATTTTAGCCAAGTATATGACGCAGTCGTAAGATAATGGTTGTGTTAGATATTAGCGAAATTCCGATTACCAAGAAAACTCACAATGAAGGTATGCTTAAGTAATGTGGAAGTGATTGTAAAGATACACGTGCAAATTTATCAGAAGCATTCCAGATTTCAAGGGGGTTAACATAGGGGAATAATAGGTTCTCAACAGATTCACATAGGTGCTCGCATATGTCGACGATTCCATTCTAAAAAAAACATAGCTGTACGATACATGCAACAAATAGAACTACAAGCAGGATTAAAGGTAAACCACTAACAATTGATATTCATAATCAGCATCAGAACCCAACCAGAGCATTGGGACCTGGATGGTGGGGGTAAAATGTTGGAGAAAGTAGGTTCCTTCACATATAAGTGCTATTGCCACAGAAAAATATAGTTTCAGAAGCTATAACAGTGAGAATAAGAGTTGGCAATAACTGTTATTATGATCTACGCAACATGTTTATTTCAAAAAATATCTCCATAAATGCAAATCTGGCTATATACAAAGCTATTAATCCAACAGTAATGCAGGGGTCAGAAGCTTGGACAGAAAAAAAATAGAAGGAAGAACCTAGACAGTAATAGAATAGGATCGTCGAAAGATATAAGATGCAGTAAAAGCATTATTAAGGAAAGTTTTGAAATAAAGAGAGTAATCAACTTCCACTGATAGATTAGAATTTGGTTTAGAAGCTCATAAACCAGAGGAAATGACGCTAAATGGGTTGCAAAGAGCCAAGTAGTAAGTAAGTAGGTAACAGTGGAGGCTGTTCCTTAGGGCTCAACGGAGCTAGGCTCCCAGCCGTCAATAGCCTATAAGGCATTAGAAAAAGTTATTCCATAGTTGAAAATATATTGTATCATGTATTCTATCGTAACATAGCAAAGGTTAAGGAATGAGAACCGAAGATCGCTATTCGATGCCACTGGCACATATCGTACGCACCAAGCAGCTGACTGCTACTGAGGGCGATCTGAAATATGGCCTAAAGTTATATGGGAATTACGGGCGAAAACGTCGTCGCTGCAGAATCGAGGTATTGCAGTTTCAACGTGACGCCAAAGCTGATGATGTTGCAGTCGAGACCGTGGTTAAATTCTTGGGATTATCGTTATATTTACACTTCGTTCCCAAAAATGCAATAAAATCCAAGGGTAAAAGCAAACACCCGCGCCGCTAATAAGTGTGGTGCAATATTTGACATTGAAAATGGATACCAGTGCGGCAAGGAAATTCTTGCATTTTTGTGGACCGTGTTTGGACATAATATCAGTTGCAGTTTGAGCGTGTTTATTTACCTTGAGTGATTTTGGATGTTTCATTCAGTTTTATACAAAAATGGAGGAGAAAAGCATAAGTAAGTATTCTCAGAATCAACTTCAGAAGCCTACCGTTAGCTGAAAAGGCTAGATAAAAACACTTGGATGACCGACACCGACAAAAATCATTGTTATATTTGGATTAAAACATAAGTACCTAAGTTATTAGTTATTATTTCTGCTTAGTTATCATCATCATTGTCTATTAAGCCTATATACTTGTTACTATATCATGCATCTTGATCTGTCCAACGATTTCTTGAACGTCCTATATTTCTATTTCCCGTTTGTACGTCAATTTTGGTGTTCTAGTATTGCCTATAAGCATAAGATGGTTTTTCCATATCATTCTATAATTTTATATTTCTTCATTTAAATTGGATATATCTAGATCGTTTCAGATGTCTACGTTTCTTTGGTTGGTTGAGATACTCATACTACATTAGTATGATCTGTAACCGTTCTCAGGAATCTAATTTTTTTGTCTCTATTTCTTTTCATATCATTTACTGCTAATGTCAAGCACTCGCTTCCATATAGAAATGCTGGCATTGCTATTGCTTTCTAAAATTTCGTATTAGTTTCTCGTCTAGTGTTTTTTAATAGTTCCATTGTTTGATTTTGCTTAGCTATTATAAAAAATTGAAAGCCCCAATTATCTCAAGCCGAAACTCGTAGGAAGTAGAGACAATTCAGTCTCGTCCACAGAAATAATAAACCTTCTAATAATATGGCATGCGTGTATAATTGATAAAATAGATATGCAGGTAAGTTTCCACATTCTTTTGCCACAACAGTCATCTTTACATAATGGTAACTTTCTGTCTCTCTCTCTCGGATTTCTGTATAACAATATCAATTATAAGATATTTTGTCAATTAATATAATTTCGGATCGATTATTATCTAGTGTTTTATTTTTATTTTTGGTACTCAGCCAACAGCCGTTAGACCAATTATAGGCGTCGCAGTACATTTTATTCAAAACCATTTTGTCAGGGAAGATAGACGGTCGGCCTTACCTTTTGGCGAAAGTTGTATTTGATATTTTGCCGGCTGGTAACTATCGGCCTAGTTGGGCTAACTAGTCGCGAGGGTCGGGGTTCCAACTATGCTGAAAGAGATTATTAAAAAAATAGGAGAGGGCGCCAGGTCCTCGACTCAGATCTAATCCTTGTGCCGGACCGTACACAAGGTAACGACAATTTCCAGCAGAACAAAGAAAAATAATCAAATCAACCACCAATGAAAATATCAGCTTTATTCAACTTGGTACTATAGTGCGTCACATACAAAATCAAACACAAACAGGCAAATCATCAAATAATATACGAACAAATCGAAAGCGCAGCAATAAACAAATAACAATATACAAACCAATACATCAACAGTAAACACGTTAAAAATCGACAAGGTACTGCATCAATACATTTCATAAAAGCATAAATATATATATATATATGTTAGTCGAGGGCTAAACGATAAACTACAGCTGTAAACTATCGTAAATATTCAAACGAGTTGCTAACCAAAGTAGCAGCACCAGCACAATAATTCGTCCGCATCCTGTGAGGCAGGGTGTGACGAAGCTAGAGCTATGCAAGCGAAAGGCTAACTAATACCCCGAATGTTAGCTGATAATTTTAATGTAACGACAAAATTTCAAAGGCTCGAAGCCCGCTGTTACGGATTGTATGATCATACAGGCGTGGCGGTTTCTTTTTTAAACGCATCAAGTTATTAAATGATTAAACAAAGCAATGGCTTGAATTATGCTCCTCACAAAAGCTAAACTTACAGATCGCCAATAACCAAATTGCGAAAATCCTAAATATTGAGCACAAGGATACCGTGAGCGGTTCTTGAGATACGACCAACACCCTAATAATGACATTTGACAGATTAACCTCTGCAAAGAAGCTAGTGAAAAGCAGTGACCAAAGTTGCATAAAAATACAATTAATCTGTGTTCTAGGTAAGCTAATCTATCACGGAATAGTTCAACGGCATAACTGAATGTTTTGTTACGTTACAGGGCCCAGAGCAAAACGGCCTTCAACACAGATTACTACTAACTGACGGTAAGCAAACCTAAATGTAGCAAGCCATTCGATAACCCAAAAATATCTACGATCTATCACAAGCATGGCTAATGCAGCTACCATGAACATAGTCTACTCTAAAGTTACACGAAGTGCAATACGAATCAATAAAATAATCCCAAATGCAATATACACCATGAATTTCAATTCGACGAACATTTCTCAAATACAAATTTACACAAATAATCCTACAATATGCATGCTATACGAAATGTCTATAATTAGCAGAGCAGTTAATACGCTAATTCAGATATACACACCTCAGTATAAGTCACATACGAATCACGCATGCTGTTTTCCAGGGTCGAGCGCAAATCAACAGCAAGTTCGGAAGCATCTGGTGCGCCAAGGAGCCGACTTCCGACAGCATTGCGAGCGTCGCAGGGAGGGTGGCGAACAGACGATGCCAGTACCCATTACACAAAGCACCAAATAAGGTAAGCGAACCAAATTCATATTACGAAAATTTTCCTGGGTGGATCCAAAACTCAATGGCAAATACGATCCATAATGCGATCCCAAAACTTAATTCGATCCCAGATTTTAATCCATATTTTTAATCCATATTCTTAATCCATATTTTTAATGGCTAAAAATACAAAATTTCCAAATAGATTACGGCGTTCAAAAGAGGGAAGCGCCGGCAAACACCATGTACGAACATTAATATGTTGTGCAACCAACTCGTTGTCGGGCGTGTGAAGAAGGAACGTCCCAAGAAATCCGTCCGTGACGAAACGAATGCCGGAGACACCAATACCAATCTTCGGAACATTCCAGCAGGGGTTAAGAAGTCTCCAAATCCTTCCAACTATGAAGATGGCTTCCAAAAGCCGCGAGACCAGCCCCCATAGGAAGCAATTCCAACTCTCACAACGCAAGACTTGCCAGGAAATGGCCGAAAAATGCTCCAAACCAGCCCAATTCAGTTTATCAAAGTTCCCAAAAATTGGAAAGTTGGCCAACGTAAAAACTAAAGAACGCAGAGTGCTCTGAACTGATAACAGCAGTGTAGCATTAAGTTTGAAATTAAAGGTAGATGTTAACAAAGTTGCCTATCCAAAGTAAAGTATTGTATTTTTAGGAAAATAAAGCAAATAACCAAACCTGACTAACTTATTTCAATCAATAAATAGGAAAATGTCAAAATGAGCGTAACAACTTCCAATCCCACTAACGACTGTCATGATGTTATTATGACGTCCGGTACCAACTATTTCCGTGGCAGCCGTACCACGAGGCGCTGAGAGAAGCAGCCGTGGAACTCCCATCCAAGTTGTGACCAGAAAAAGCGTTGCTTAACTCTATTGATCGTACGTGGACGCTTGTTCAAGCTACACCACCCGGGAGATATATAATTTATTTGAACAAGTCTTTAGTAGTATTTTTCCACGATCGGGGGTAGAAATCCAGAGAATGTCAATTAGAAACAACATAAGACGAATGTAACAATATGTGCTATCACTCTATTTATAACATAAACACACTTCAAGTGCTATTAAATATTGCACTAGTTACAATTCCGATTGACTGCAATGCTTTATTAAAATACGCGTTTCTTGCTTCTACTATAGGTGGTGGAAAAATAGCACGAGTATGCACGACAGGTGCATTAATAGACCTTGAACTTCAAACTTACACATTGGGAAAAATGATGCTATTTTCTCTTTTGGCGTATAATGTGCCTACTATTATAATATGAAGGTGCTTGCGCCTCCTGCATTAGATTATATTCAATGGCAATTTAGCGGTGAATAATCTTTGCTACTTGATGCTGCCGATGTCTCTGGTAGGCATTGTTAGACAATTCTGGGCATCCTGCGGTTATATATTCAATCGACTCTCCGCGCAAGTTACATTTTCTAGATTTATCGGTTACGTTTTGTTTTAGAACGTATCGGTCATAACTTCTGGTTCGTGTTACTCTATATTGAATTGCTATATTGAATCCTTTCGTTTGTGGATAAACTTGTCCCTTTTTAAGTCACAATTTAGAATCACATTTGTTGATTTCAGACTTCAAGATGTGAGGCATTTTTGCCATGAAACACCTACGAATGTTCAACTACGTATTTGCGTCTTTCACTCTGAGTTTCATTGCATGTGAAGATGTAATTTTGATAATTTTTCTATTCCAAAGTACATTTTATTGAGTTCTTGACTGTATCTACTATGTCAATTAAATCTTCTACTTCAACTGATTATGTGGCATACCTTTTTAAATCACTCATTGTTACAGGTCAAAGTTTACACTTAGTCGTTTAGGTATTTTCGAATTTACTCCGTCGCGATTTTCGTCTCGATCGTGCACAGCTTGTTAATTTAGCTTTTTCTATTTTTGAGTGGTTAAAAACGCGCTGAGTTATCGTTTTTATTAGAATAGTTTTTGTGTGCTTCGTGTAAATTTAAGTTTGGGGTTACTTTGGACTCACATTTATGTGGATTTGATTTAAAGGCGACTTTATTGAAAGATTAGTTTAGTTGTGTATCTGAAACTTGCAATTTCTTATATGAGCCCTAATTCTAACTATGGGTAGGTCGCATTGGCATTTACACCCGCTATTTCGCTGTGGCGGCCCTGGTTTCTCTCTTGGCGCTACTTTCTGCTGGCCGTAGTTGGTAACATAACCGCTCTTCTCGTGAAACCAATTTTTATTTTGACTTTATCTAAGCCATTTCGTGACCAGATGGAGTACTTTTTCTGTCCCTCTCATGTGACCTGGCGTCAGCCTGCATCAGTAATTAAGAGTTCCGAGGACCGGTTGGATTGCCCTCTGTGGAAGGTCCTGTTAAATCGAGTCACTGTGGGTACTTTGAGACTATTTACTCGAGGTAATCCTAACCTTTTAGCCTTTGCGCCAAGTTCGATTCCTGCTAGTTGTACACAACATCAAACTGTCTCTGGTGATCATATCTGACTGGATGTTGGCGACTGATTTAACTGTACCCAATCGTTTTACTAAGCAGTACTGCTCTCGACAGGGCATCTATACCCCTTTGCAAATTGTTATTAGCGTACGTAAACGTAACTTACTTTTTTATTACCTTTTTTATCGGCGTTTTGAAAATTACTTAGAAAACACCCAAAAGACTGATAATTTTAAGAATATACCTAGATTGTGCAAAGCAATAAAAAGATTCCGGAGAACAGTATGTTCATACCTTTGGGCAAGATATTGCTGCAAAGAGAATAAAACCTAACGTTTTTCAAAATGAAAAGGGAGTTAACAAACGCAAATCGTTTTGAGAAAGAAAAAGTCAAATTGTTTTAATCTTTTTGGGTGCCATAGAGATAGTACCGAACAAAAAACATATTTTTTCTGCAGCAGTCTTAAAACTCATGATTTTTAATACCAAAATATGTCATTAAAGCTGACATTTCTTCTACTGACACAAAAAAAGTAAATGTTGTAAGGCAACACTTTTAGTTCCTAGGATTAGAAGTACTTTTATTTCCTAAGAACTAAAACCAAGTTTTATCGACTAAGACACAGCTATCCCAATAGTTTTTAAACGAGAAACGACATAAGCGGTCAATTCTTTACTATTTTGCATATTTTGTAGATCTTTTTTGTTGCTACTCTGCGCTTTGTCTCGCAAGTGCAAACATAATTGCTTATCAAACAAAGTGCCACTTTGAATCATAATAAACAATATATTATAAGTGCATGTATATTGGTCATGTCAAACGCAGGCAAATGTCTAAAAATTTGATTAAACGCAATTTTATGAATAAATAAAGGAAAACAATATTAGAAGACAAAAATTTTGAAAAAATGTTTGACTAATACTTTATTGATAACTAGGAGACTCTTAAAATTTGTTTTAAGTAATAATAGGTCAGAAACAATAGAAAATAGGACGAAAAAAGTGGTGGCAAGCTGTTTTTTTTTAGTATAGTTATTAAGTGTGCCACTGTATTCAAGATACAAAAAGCTCTGAAAGTTCCTGATGGAGTGTTGCCTCTTAGGGGGTTTGAAGCTCCCTTAAAATAAAAAAGTTTCCAAAGTTTGGAAGGGAGGTCAATTTGACGTTCGTGGTCTTAGTCCCTTCGAGTCCTTAGCTTAGTTCCGGATATGAACACAAGACATTTTTATATGCTGTAGGTATAGAAATCAAAACATTTTTTTTTAATAGTAGCAACCATACCAACAAACTAATTGTTAGAAATGATAATGTTACAATATGTACAAATTCTTATTAATTAAACAATTGGCTTAATGACGTCAATTGTAGACCATTTTACAAGAACTATTGATTTATTTTATAACTCTATTCGCTATCATCTGATGAACACATTATGTCCTGAGGTAGTTTTCGCTTAAGCCTAGTGTGTAAGTGTTTTTGACCTGTGTTGTAAACTACCGCACTGTCATATCTGTTCATCCTATTAAAAAATGTTTTAGCCACATGTCTTATATGTTCTTCTATAGTTGGCATATTAAGTTCGGCATCTGCTGGTTTCTCATATACCAGAGAGCGTTCACTATTATTTACTTTATTTTACACTAATTGTAGTTTGTTTATTTGTGATTTTGGATCACTACACCGTACCGCACAGCAATAAGTTATTATAGGTCTAATTATTGACTAATATATTAAAAGTGAGCACTAAAATTTTCTATTAATTATTTGATATAAGAGAGCTAGACGTGCGTGGCACTGGTTCAACTTCGTATTGATATGGTATCCCAATTTCAGTCGTCTATCCAAATACACTCCTAAGTATCTGACTGCTGAATCTTGGGGGTTCCAATTAATTAATTTTTCATTCGATGGGCAAATATTTTCGTTTCACATTTTGTTGGGTTTAGTATAATTCGCCATTTGCAAAACCATTGTGATAATTCATCGACTGGTGCTTGCAGTAATGAAATGGTTACGTTTAAATCTTGGTGTTGAGTCAAGACGGCGGTGTCATCTGCGAATAAAGCTATTTTGCTATGTATTGCTTCCAGTATATCATGGATGTACATGTTAAATAATAAGGGTCCCAAAAGGCTTCCTTGAGGGAAACCTGCATTGGCATTTCTCTTTGTAGAAAACGTAGAGTTTATTCTTACTACGAACGTTTTTTTCTTGAAGAAATGAAGCTAAAATTCAAATTAGATATGAAAGAACGTTCAACTGTAATAATTTATACTGCAATCCGATTATGCAGACTTTATCAAATGCCTGTTGAAGGTCCAAGAAAGCAATTGTTGTGTATTGTTTGTTCTCATAACCTTTCTCAATCTGTTATTCTGATATTCGTAGCAGCTGATGTGCTGTAGAATGCTTTTCTCGAAACCCGTACTGAAAAATTGGCAATACCTGTTTTTTGTTATATAGGCGTGCAGTCCTACATAGAGATTTTTGACAAAAGACTAATTGGTCTATAATTTTCTGGATTTCGTTTGTCTTTGCCAGGTATATGGAATGGCAAAATGTGAGAGAGTCTCCACTGGTTAGGGAAATAACTAAGACGCATACAAGCATTAAAAATACTTGCTAGAAAAGCAAGTGATTTGTTGGTGAGGTTCTTTAGCGCTATATTTGGAATTAGATCAGCCCCAGGTGTTTAAGTTTAAGTTTTTTAATATACTCTTGCAATTCCTTGGAAGATGTAGGCTTGAATTGTCTTATTTCTTGCGGAATATGATTTTGTACATAGTTTGACATTTTGGACGACATTCTCTGAAGTGGGATCTGCTGGTGTACAATTTTGTTCAATATGAATGGCTAGAATTTCACTTTTTTCTTGATCTGAAGAATATACGGTAAGATCTTTGATTAACGGTGGTATTAAAATTGGTTGCCTCAAAATCTTCTTGGTAACCTTCCATAATGAAGGATCACGTGGTTCAAACTGTTGTATGTAGCTTTGATAAGTTTGCATTCTGAAGTTATCTGTGGGAGTTAGATAACTTCACCTGATGTGATAATTGATTTAATCTGCGTCGTAATACGGGATCTCTCGAGGTTTGCCATAATTGGCGGGTTTTGTTTCTAATTTTTATTAATTTAATTATATCAGCCGGAGGATGTACGTATCTGGAGTTATATTATCTGAATTCTTTAACTATAGCCTTTTGTATACTGGTTTTAATAGCATTTGTAAAATTAGTTATAGACTGATCTACTGCTTCTTCATTTACAAGGTTACCAGGAGCTTTTATGTTGGCATTCAATTGATCTTGAAATAACTCCCAATCTACTATGCCATTTATTAGTCTGGGTAGTACTGGTTCGTAATATGGAGTTTCGTAAAATGATATTAAAACGGGCAAATGATCAGAATCTAGTTCAGTAAGAACAAATTGATAAATAGGTTTGAAGAAATTTTTATGCAACATTATGTCCAATATATTGTAATGGTCTTATGCCTGAGGCTCTACTCTGCTTGCAATACAGTTTAGAAAACGAGTCAATAACCACAGAGTTGGGGTGTTTTCTGTAGCTGCCTTACTAAGCTTAAACTTCATTCAGTAAATGAATTGGAAAAGAGATGCCAGTATTAATAAATTAATTGAGTAAGGAACGCAAGGGGCAAGGCTTGTTTTTCACAAGGTTGAAGCCGAAGCTCAAATTAATTAAATATTAGGTTTATGCAGAATGAATAGCCAAACCAAAAGAAATGAATAATCACAAAAGGGTTTGCTATGTGCAGGTCAATGAAGCGTAGATTTCAATATAGCTAAGTAGGTCAAGTTGGGAACAATCTAAAAAGGTATAAGAAGCCAGATAAGTAATAATGTTGCAATGTTGCAATGAGCAATTAAGAAGGCAGGCATAAAGACATAAAATAGCAATTGTGAGAAGCAGACAAGACAGGATAAGGCAAGGGAAAAGTAGACAGCAAGACAAGAGAAAAAGCGAGTGAAAAGAATACAGATGGATATCAAAAGCATTTATGAAGGAAGTGAACTCTTTAAAAGGATCACGCGAGTGAACAGAACAAAGCAAATAATAAAATGTGTAGTGGCGCAAAGAGACATTTTGACAATTAAAAATGCAGACAATTTTTTAGATATAAGAAAGGTTTAAATTTAATAATTTGTAAGTAAATGTATCTCAAAATGTAATTGATTTGAACTTGGCTGATTTCCGTTTGTATAGTATTAGATTAGCGTTTGTTTATAGCGAACTTGAGCAGATAACAATTGAATAAATTATAAGATTGACATGTAGATCTGTGCTCCATATTTAATTGAAGTTTTTACATAATAAATAATAATTTTTATCTACAAGAATTATATCGTTGTGTTAAGTAAGTGGTCTAGTTCATATGTGAATGTTTGTGGCAATTTCCGCAACAAAAAAATTTATTTCACCAAGAGCATTTCCGACGGCTGCGATAGTGAGCCACTTCAAGACTACGAACCAGAGTTGCAACCGAAAATAGGGTCCAGAGCCAGGGTTTTCCACTGCGACGCATCAGGCAGGAGTTCAGGACACCGACTAGCAGTACAAACACCAGGGGAAGCCGTTGCAGAAGAAGATACTAGCGGGGCCCCTTTCCGACCACCGAACGAAGACACCTCAAAGTTTAAGATACTGTAATAAGCTAAATGTCAGTGTGAGCATCCAGAAATTTGTGTGCATGCGAGACAATACCGTACTGAACAAGATTCAAGATCTTCAAACCTCCAGCGAAAGTGCTTTTCAAATTATTAACCAGAGTCCTAGTGTGAGGTTAGGTGGAGATTAAACAATTGCAGAAATTCAGTTGGCGTCCCTTCTGACGTCATAAGACAAATTAATTCCTCAAACAAATGAGAATAATAACCGTCAAAGCACTACGATTTAAATAAATACCTCTTCGAATGTTCACAAATTTGATTTTTGAGGTCAACAACGCTTGCAGCACAATACAAACCATTTTTGTAATTTTGACAGCAGTGCATACATTTGCGACTGCGTATTTGGAACTAATTCGGGTGGCCAGTGGCGCACCAATTTACAAATTATTAGGAATTCTCCCCTTTGAATAGAGTCGATTGTCTACTGAGCTAGCGTTATGAGTATAAAATTGCAGATAAATAAAATACGACAAAGAGCATAATACTATTTATTTGGGTCAAGTAAATAAAATATGCAAAATAAGATTATTTTAATCAGTTTAAGTCTTACATTAAATTTTAAAACCATCTCAATTTAATATCTGGCTGTTGGTCTCTGCGATAAGGGCAATAGGTATAGTTAGGTGGTGCAATTACTTGGATTCCTAAAATGGTTGTAAAATTATTTAGTTTAATACTATTTGGATTGTTTATTTTGCAGCCCCACATCGTATTTTTACAATTTAAGTCTCCTATTAGTAATGTGCTTTCATTGCTTTGGAACAGATCGATAAGGTCTTGCTTATCTAATCTTCGATATGGTTGTTTGTAGGCTGCTATTACGTTAACGTTGTTATTGTTGTGGAGTTGCAATTTGATTCCTAGAGTTTCTAAGCTATTTAGGTTTAGTTTTGGTAGTTGGGAATGACCATGCTTTTTCCTAATAATGACGGCTACTCCTCCGGGGGCTATGAGACCAACTCGATCATTTCTATATACTATGTTGAAACAATTTTTTGTCTCCGCTTTATTGTTTCGCCATTTACCAAATTATTTCTGGTTTAACCTGTATATTTAATTTAAATCATAAGCAGCTCGCATTTCGAATTGTTAATTTGCCAGTTTTGTCCATTGGTATTCCTGCCTAACTAGCCGTTCGCTATCAACCGAGTGCAGCGCTGTTGTTATCTTCGTTCCCAGCGTCTTGCAAATTGGCCGAAGCGCATTCTTATTTTGGCAACTTGATGCAGCAGCTCGCTGACGAGTAATTTGTCGTGTGCTTAATTAAGCATTATTTTCCGAGAGCTGAGAACAAATCACGTATGATGGACTTTCAAATTTTATAATTCCCACATTAATTGCATTTCTTTCGCTCTAAATTGACAGTTTTACTCAAGGATTTAATCTTGAAAGCAAGGTTGCTGTCCTGATTTCATTTTCAACACCTGCTGGCGTCCTGCCTAGCTACTGCAGTTCGAGGGTGGCGTTGCTTTAATTAACGATGCATCCACAGCGCTTTTGACCACTGTGTATAGCAGCTCGCGACTTTTTTTAACCGCAACTTGTGGAAGTTTGAGGTTAGTGTTACAAGCTAATTCGGACTGGCTATTCTGGGATTAATATTATATTAAATTATCTTCGATACTTGAAGTTTACATTTGTGCATCACGTAACTATTGGTATTTAACGTTTAAATTTATACTTTCCGTTATTATTAACATGTAAAGTTCAAATTCGTACATTCATCACTTGTTTTTAGTATTTGAAGTTTTATCCGTATATTTAATTACTATTAATATTTAAAGCTACAATTTAGGTGGGTAATTGAACCTTTGTAAAATGAGCATTCGCGCTTTTTGATTTCAATAGCCTGAACAGAAAGGTTTTATTAAATGACAGCGGTATGCATATCGCTAGATTAATTTGTGGTTACAATTAACTTAATAACCCAAAAGGAGTTTCTTGGTGCTTGTCGCAACCTTCATTTAACTTGCACATCCCTATTATGACATTATTTGTGGTCAAATTATTTTGATTATTTTTTATTGACACTCAAGATTATTTAGTAGTTATTAAATAAACGCTAGTCAGTTGTAGTTTACTTAAATTATCTGAAATCATTTGAATTCTGGCGCCCATATCCTTTTTTTGAAAACTTTGCAGGGTACACAGCTAGTGGTTTGAATCCACCACCATATCGCCGAATTTGAGTTAGCTCGGCCATCGCGGTAAGTGAAGATTTTTTAGAGCTCTCGTGTTGTACACACTTGAAGGTAGTTAATCTGCCGTTTTTACTACCATTGATTATTTTATTTAATTAATCGCAG
Organism: Agriotes lineatus; assembly: GCA_940337035.1. Lineage (NCBI taxonomy): Eukaryota > Metazoa > Arthropoda > Insecta > Coleoptera > Elateridae > Agriotes > Agriotes lineatus. The sequence goes on from OW679197.1 coordinate 18,214,455, forward strand.
GTCAGCTTCTTTATCGTTTCAATGTGACCCGGAATTTTAAAAGTTTCGCTTTCTCTTAGGTGCGTTTCAGAAACACAGGCTATGTCGACATTGTGTCTAGCAAGGAAATTAATAAACGCAGATCTTTTAGTCTTAATTCCATTGGCGTTCGAATTTATTACGGTTATGTTGTGTATTGTTATTTTTCTATTTGGAGACATGTTGAATTATTGTCGGTAATAATGTCAAATGAAATGGTTTAATTTTTTCTAGGTGTGGTAGGATGGCATCTATTTTGGCTTTGATAATTGTCGTTATTATGTCTGCAGTGTTACTATTTTGGTTTGTGGTGGCATTGCTTGTACCTACAGTAACATCCCTATATGTTCTATTGGTTGCTAATTTCGGTAAGAGTATCCTTCGTGACTGTCGTTCGGTATTATTATTGTGTTGATATTCTGATTGGTTGTTAATGTTGTGAGTTTGTGTGGGATGTGTAGATTTTCCGCTAATTTTGGTAAAATAGCTACACCCTTTGTAGTTGGCGGGATGTTCTTCTCCACAGTTTACACACTGTAGCTTTTCGTCGGGTCTTTTTGGACATTCACTAAATAAGTGATTCCCTGTGCATTTTACTCAGCGCGGTTCTAGTTTGCAATAGTTTCGCGTATGGGCCGTACCGCTGACACCTTTTGCGTTAGGTATTTCATCTGACTTTCTACGAGGTTCTACAGATATTATGCAGTGATTAAATTTTGTTAAGTCAAAAATTTTCAAAGTTTTTTCATCTTTAATGAGTTCTACTGTGCACAAAGGCATCGAAAATTTATTTTTATCAGAAAGTCGCACAACTTTGGTGACTGAGAAACCCATATTAATTAATTCGGCCATGATTTCCGTTTGTGTTATAGAGATTGGTATATTTCTTAATATTACAGATAAATTGAGCTGTGCTTTTTCTGGATCTCTAAAAGTATGGAACTTCAATTGATGTTTTGTGTAGAATTTTGACAGACAGCGCAGGTTAAATTGATTTTTAAAAACTGACACTTAGTAACTGTTGAAAATTCAAGTTTAATGATTTTCTTGATATCGTTTAAAACTTCTTGATAATTATTGGCATTGTGTAGATAAATGGGAGGTATTTTGGGATTTTTTGCTGTTTTTACCTGCTCAGATGGGTCAACACACATCTTGCATTTGAGAATTTTGTGCTTCATCGTCAGTTTTATTTGCAATATTTAAAATGTGGTTTGGCAGATAATATTTATTGGCAGTTATTAAGGCATTGTTTTCAAATAAATACCTTTTACTGGGCTCAACTAAGGGTGGCGGTGTAAGACTGGAACTATTTCTTTTGTTAGATGCGCTGCTGTTGTTACTAGGCATCGTGATTGAAAGGCGGGCCTTTCGATGGGCCTCACGTGTTACTTCTCTAACGTAATGCGTTATTTGAGTAGGTACTGGTAGGAAAAATGGCTCAATTAAATTCTATTTCTTAATGGCACTGGTAGCTCTAGTAAAACCAATAAATTGTAGAACTACGCTATCACATCCGTTTGCAACGGCTGATGGCACGAGACTGAGTTATGTTAGAAATGCATGACAAGCAGTCAGCACTTCTTGACTGCCCTAGTGAATAAACAGCAATTATGCTGAATTGCTGATATAAACATTACCGTTTGTTATGAAATGTAGATCGCCAGTAGGAATGCAGTTTTAACTGGGACAACGTACTCAACCTATGTAATTTACGTCATATTTTTATGTATATATACTAGGTGAGTTTTTTAAAGCGGTACAAGGCGATATCTCGAAAATGCTATAAAATATTTTGATGAAATTTTGGTGAGATAATAGAGAGATGGGGGGACATATTTAAACATATTTTTGACATTTATCTCCTCTCTCTATTTTTAAGGGTGGGGGTAACTTTGGAATTTTAAATAGGATGATGTACTTTTGTTTAGAAAATTAGAATCTACGTAGAAAACTACATATGTATGCATACAACTTTTTGATTTGCTTTTTCGATTAAGGAATTCTGATTTATTAGGTTAGAAAATAAAAAAGAATGGTAATCGTTAAAACGTCAAAATTCTCGTCTGACTTAAGTAAAACTGACTCAATTCCATGGAAACGAATAATGATTCTGAAATAAGTGAACTGATTTATTCGTAAAATAGATTTATTTTTTTAAATTTAATCAAAATTTAGTTAATCATAATTCCATAACCGAAACAGCAAATCCAAAAATGTTTTGTACACATACGTAGGTTTTTACGTAGATTCAAATTTTATAAACAAAAGTTACTGATCCTATTTAAAATTCCAAAGTTACCCCCTACCCATCGAAATAGAGAAGGGGATGATTATAAAACATATGTTTAAATATGTCCCCCCCCCCCTATTATCTCACCAAAATTTAATGAAAATATTTGAAAGTCTTTTCGAGATATTGCCTTCTAATATTTTAAAAAATAATACAGATTGTCCGAAATCCGTTTTGAACATAGAAAAGTGCGACAAGGAAGACGTAAACAAAATGAGTTGCAAAACAAAGATAGAATGTAGTCATGGCAAGGTACATTTTTAACTAAAATTAAATCATTGAAACAAACAAACACTACTCTCAAAGATTTTATCTGTCATTAAGAGTATAAAGTGAGGTTTAAGTAATTAAAATAATTATGTGAATAGTAAACACTAGTATTAATTTTATTGATACGAATAATTTTCTTTAAGGGTTTTATCATGTTACATTCTATCTTACCTTTCTTAGTCCACGGCTAGCATACAAGTGTAAACAAATCAATTGTTCGACTCTCAGTCTCGTCGGGTTACTGCAGAAATTTAATTAGGACGCACAAATAAAACCACATAACCCAAATATGAAGAAATTAACATTTATCGGTAAAATTTCTGTATTTTTGAAATATTTTAAAAAATAATAAATTTATAGTATAATTTGTTTCTTAAATTCAATTTTAATAACAATTAATGCTGTGTGTTTACTTGCAGTTTAATTAATGTTTATTTCTAAATCGTTTCATGCACCTTTCGCTTTAAACACTGTTAGTTTTGTATGTCTTGACTTGTATAATTTATATTCTTCAAATTCAAAAAGTTGTTCACTTAGCGGTTTCGTTCATTTAATAAATTTAATTTTTTTCACTCAGATCTGGCATATTTATACTTTCTTAGTATTTTACTTGCATTCTGGTTCTCTATCTTCGAGCTCAATTTAATTTCTTTAACTTAATAAACTTGCCTCTACTGCATGGACTGCTTGCACCGTCGTCAGCAACGCCCGCCAGTTATGCACGCATACCACCAACATCTTCATAATTCTTAGTCCAACTTCTTAAGATGACCACTTTCATTTTATAAAAACACTTTTTCTGGACATATATCAGTATTTATTTTAATTATAATTGAATTTCTTAAATGCCTTTTCAATTGAAATTCAAAGATTTTTACACACCCTAATTGTTATGTTTTATATTCTCCCGAAGCCTTGAAAATGAAATATTAAAAAATTACAGATTTCTACTTTTCAACTACTGTGACATTCAGCTATACATGTCATATTAAGGTTAACTTGTTCTCAATTTGTAGCAGTCTCCAATTATTATGTAACAATGTGCAACATTATTATCTATCTTTCAAATAATATTTACTTTTGCAGATAATAACTGATTTATATAACAACCAACTTCAAAATTACTGTTTCACATATAGTTTAATTAATAACTATGATTCTTTCGGACTGATCCTTGTTTCAGTAATGGACTGTTGGCCTTACTATCCTTCTTATTTGTATTATAGTTACGCTGTTTGTTAATTATATTTTATTTAAAATGCTTTGCCGTTTTAAGACCATATCAAAATATAGGGACTTTAAGGTCAATAAACCAATGTAATTAGATATCTTTCTGTGTTCACAAACGTTTAGCGAACGGCTTCAAGTTTTTATTATATTCCTTATGTGAGACAGCATACAGCGTTCTGGCATGTCATCCTCAACCAACGGAGCCAATTATTTACGACAGTTCTTATGTGAGACTACATAAGACCGTTCGTTTGCATCCTTTTACATTCCTGGACCCCTAAGTATTATCCTGTAACTATCTAAACATTAAAAACATATAGTTCACTACACGCTCCACCCTGGACACCGTATATTTACTAACATTTACTTTCGATTTACAGCTTTCCCTCTAAACGCTACTTTTAATTAAAACTTGCATGCTACATTGAGGCTGGACCCCCCTCCCTTAGCCCCACCAATCTTAAAAACTAGTTCTGCCTGTTCTTGTTTAAGTACATCTGGTTTATTAATATTAAATTGTTTATAAATATTAGGGTCACCACGCAAGAAGGTCTTCCACTGGAAAACGCTAAAATTATTATAACTAAAAATTCACTCTATTTATTATTATTATATTATGTTGTTTACAATTATCAGGTTAAACACAGGTTTCGATATTTTTTGAAGGATAAATCAGCTAGAGGAGTTAAAACCCTCGTTCCGTCGAAGTTTTCCTAACTGGACTGTAAAATTTACAGAAAAGGACCTAAAAATATGATTCATGCATATACACGTAGTACATTTCAATGCCATTTTATATTTAAATTGCACACCCACCAGGTAAGCACCAAATTGACCACTATTTAAAAGTATTGCTTGGCACAAATACCAACAACACTTTTGGAATGCTCTCTTCTCCTTCGGTTAGCACTAAACCCGGGGGTGGTTTTGGCCTGTTCTTCAATGGTCTGTCATCTCTTCCTATCGGTAGCTACGGTCCACCAGTTTCTGCATCTGAGTTTTATAAGATCCTCTACTACATCATCTTTCCACCTTTTTTGAGGTCTGCTTCTATGCTTCGTTTCGCAAGGTTCATTCCGTTATCCTTATGCTTGCTAACTCCATTCTTCGTATATGACCTAGCCATCTCATATGTTACGATTTCACACAACTCACTATAACTTCTCCATGGATTAATTTATTTAGTGCGTGATTTATACTGGTTTTCCATGATCCATCCGCTTCTTGTAAGGGTTCAAATATTTTACGAAGGATTCTTCTTTCGAAAATTCGACTATTTTGATCGAATTCGGTAATCCTCTATGTTTCGTCTGCATATGTAGCCACCGGTCGTTCTGCTTATCAGTTGTGTTGCCAGCAATTTCTTATAAATGTATGTACATTTGGCTCCCGATATGCATTTGTTTTAAGCTCTTGACTCACATCCTTCATACTATGTAATTTGGAGCCCAAATAAACAAAGCTAGGACTCCGCCAAACTGTTGTTCTTCTATTTCTAGTTCTTCCTGGTCTATAACACTTCTGGTGTTTTTTAAGTACTTAGGTTTTTGTACATTAACCGTTGTCCCAATTTTGTAACCTAGTTTTTTAACTTGGTATAGGTTGATTGGAGCTTGGTCCTTTTCTGGCATGGTATTTAGAGCTGAGTGGGTTGCTTTCCAGGTTTAATGTTCTCACTACTGATTTTAATGCCAAGTTGAACAGAAATGCTTATAGTACATTTCCCTGACGTACCCCACTCTTCACGTTGATTCTTTCTGTTATTTTACCATGATTTGCGACTACTGCTCGCAGTCAATTCAAAGCAATCCTGGCCAGCTTAATACGCTTCATTGGTATACATAAAGAAGGCAATATGAATATTAGAGTGTTCCTAAATACTCTATCAAATACCTATCTGTTTGTAGTCCATGAATAGGTTGTATACGTATATGTTGTGCTCATAACAATTCTCAAATAAATGCCTCATTATATGGATTTGGTTGTTGGTTGATGGATTTGTTCTGAACCCACGTTGATAATCACCCAGTGATCGTTCTGCAAAGTATGTAATTTTGTTATTTTACAGTATACTTGTAGTGGAGGTGCTAGGTATAAAAAAACTGCAAATTGTGATAAGAAGATCCCCTTTGGCAGAAATGTAGTTTATGGCTATACAATTCATTTGAGAAGGGGAGGCATCTCGAACAGTTTTTAGAATTCAAGATGGCGGCTAAAATTCAAAATGTCGTCAACAATGGAATTGTTTGCAGTTTTCTTACTAACCATCGCACAAGAGTGTGTTTGGTGTCAATTTATATGTTTTTAGGCCAAAAGTTCATTTTTCATGTTAAAAATAGACTAAGTATCAGTCCATACGGGCATACAGATGTCCTTCTTATGTACAAACGTCAGTTTGTGATAAAAAAATCGAACAAACTCTTCTCAGCTATCCGCATAGATCAATCACACGAGCAAAACAATGCTATAGTGAAAGGAGATGGAAGTGCAGCAGGGTTAACACAGGATCCATCGGCACTAACACGTTGGATGGTAGCTGGACCGGAGATTTGCCACTTGATACAAGAGTTTGAGTGTAAGATTCAGACAAAGGTCGAAGAAAGTAATAGACGAAATCATGAGCAATATCACTCATTTCAAATTCAATTTGTCACTTATCTTCAAGCACTTTATGATACTCTGAACTAGTTCAGAAACTCATTTTTAGAAAATGGAAAAGATTTGCTTGTCATCGACAGCAGAGTTATTGTTGATAAGGATATCAGTGCATCTGTTTATTTAGCTGGTTCAACTGGTATTACACAGTTCCACAGTTTCATTGAGGAACGCCTGGTAAAAAGTTCCTCAACACTATTTCAACCTTTGAAAAAGAACAAAATCCCTCTCTTCAGTACTCCAACAAAAAGCATAAACAAGAAAAATTAAACTTTGAAGATTTTAAAAACAGACGTCCAGCTGTTTTCCAGGCTCCTAATAGTTACACAGAATCGTCAGCTAAATATGCAGGATTTTTTCAAACTCGAAAATCAGCCATTTCCGCCAGCATTTGCCAGTAATGGAGAATTTCGACCGTGCCATAAAAGTGATCTAGCACATATTTTAGAGGAAATTGTTGAAAAGAGTGACATTGTCTTTCCAGGAACCTGACATGCTAAAATTTATGATGGTGCAGTTTTTGCCAACACTTTAAAGCTTCATCAGTCTTCAAAGACGTTTAATGATTATTACATTAATACATTTCATCCTCACACATGTAACGACATTGAGAGTTTTGGCTGCCATAGAATTGATTTGATTTGGGACAGATACCTACATTACTCCGAGCATTAAAGGTGAAGCCAGACAGAAGAGGGGTACAGGAACCAGGAGACAAGTACTACCTCATGTCAAACTACCTACAAATTGGCAAGAATTTTTACGAGATTCGAATAACAAAGAAGAACTATTTTCTCTACTTGGATCATTAACAATGAATAACATACACAAAACACAAGTTATTACTACTTCAGGTGATAAAGTTGAAGGAAATGTCAGTGCTGTAAGTTTCTTAATTGGAGTGACTTGTCCTGGTCATGAAGAAGCAGATTCAAGGATAATACTTCATCTCAAAGACATTGTAGAAAATGGATTGAAAAATATTATCCGCTCTGTAGATACGGATGTATTAGTTTTAGCAATTGCATACTTCTTTGAACTGTCAGATAAAAGCCTGGAAACACTTTGGGTTACATTTGGAACTGGGCAGAAATATATATTTATTCTCGTTCATGTTATAGCTTCATCAATTGGAATAGAAAAGCATAATACTGTACTTGGATTTCACGATTTCACAGGATGTAACAGCAATTTTGGTTTCATAGGAAAGTCAACTTGGAAGACATGGATTCTCTTTAAAGAAGCTACTACTGCATTTTCATTCATATCAAAACCGCAAACATCCATTCCTGACAATATATTAAATAGGTATTTCAGAAAAATTTGTAGTATTGTTGTACTGTCCAAAAATTAACAGCTAAAGTGTCAATGATGCCAGACAGGAACTGTTTATCACAAAAAATCGCCCTCTTGAAAATCTGCCACCAACAAAGGGTGCACTACAATAACATGTTCTACGGAGTGCTTTCCAAGATGAACACATTTGGCGACAAGCAGACCAGCGAGAAATAAGGACGCCTTCTCCAAATGAATGGGGTTGGTGGTTGGATGATGTATCATGGAAAATAAAATGGTCAGAAATTGCAGATACTTGTAAAGAATTAATAAAATGTATGTGCAAAATCTGTAAAAATAAGTGTGGCTGTGGAAAAGTTGGACTATCTTGCACTTTGTTATGCAACTGCAAAAACGAGTGTCACAAATGATATAAAACCTAAAGTTTATAAAGTATTTGTGTAACTGTAAAAAATGCAAGAGTAGTTTTTTGTAAAATCTTGTATAAGTAGGTATTAATAGAAACAGATCTTGTTTAATTTTACTGTATAATTGTGACTTTACGACTTTGCAACAAGTCTCCTATGTTGATTTTATCCATATTTCTGACATTACAGATGAAATCGTTGGTCTAAAAAACATATAAATTGACACCAAAAACTATTTTCTGCGATGGATAGTAAGAAAATTGCAAATAATTCCATAGTATGACGCCATTTTAAATTACCGCCGTCATCTTGAATTCTAGCGATTTTTCGAGATGCGTCCACTTCTTCAATGAATGGTATAGTCATAAACTACATTTCTACCAAAGGATATCTTCTTATCACAATTTGCAGTTTTTTTATTAGATGAGCCATGTAGCACCTCCACTATTGATAGTACCTTATAGGACATATTCAACAGCATTTTAGCATATTCACTTTTGTTTACTATGATGAAACAAGCGCCGTTTTCTAGTTTTATTTTCTTATTAAAAGCATATAATTAAAGTATTTTTAAAAATTTTATTAAAATTTAAAAAATCAAACTCCCATTAGGCATATCCAAAAATGTATCGTAAAATAGATATCTAGTTTTTGGTTCTTTCTGTATTTTACTGATGTTAGAGCGTCGATAAGCTACTGGTTATTATTCATATTTTAATATAAAGTTAATGTATTCTAGTTACTGAAAACCCTTTATAAACTGGCTATTAAGTGAATTTGTTGCAGCGTATACGTATAGCGTTTGAGTTTATAAGTTCTCGTCACTATCGTGGTCATCTTTGGTGTAATGAAAACTCATTGGCCCCTCTTTGTGTTTTGATTACTTAAGTATGTGTAAGAGAACCCCCGCCGTTCTTAATGAAATAGTCGGTCCTCAGATATGCCTATGTAGTATTTGCGGTTTGTGATAATTGTATTCTGGGGCTTTTAATGTTTAAAAGTAACTATGCAAAAACTAACAATGACTTAACTAAATTCCATGGACGTTTTAATCTAAATATAGCAATGATTTGTAATTGTAGTAATCCTAACGGAAACGTCATATGCACAGTACAAAAAGTATTCAAACACAACTCAAAGTTTACATAAGTGTTAAAAACGAAACACGATAATAATGGATTTAATAATGGAAAACCAAACATGTACTGCATCACGAACACAAATTCATTTGATTTTTTTGTGAATGTCCGCAAAATGTCTTTTAAAATTGTGAGTTCCAACATTATTTTGCAGGTTGAAATTTAATACAATCAAAATCACCTAAGATGGATAAAGTTACTCCAACTGCAACCGATATTATTCCAAACTCGGCTAACAATGACACTAACATGTCCTTGCTGCATTGTCATTTATTTTCATTGTCAGGGTTTGCACCACATTACGTAGAAGTATTGGCGCGGAGGCATCGCATTACATTTCGGAGTGCAATGTTTATAAATATTACGCTAAGCTCTCGAGTTTTCAGCTGATTGAACTCCAACATTTTGAGCCCTTGCGTCACACTAAAAATGCTATATCTGTGACTCTGCAGCGATAGCGTTTTCGTCCGTAATTCCCGTACAGGTTCGGAGCTTTCTTTTGGAAAAAACCGGGTAGCTGCTAGCTGCTTGGTGCACATGCTACGAGCAAGGGCGGTGTCAAATGACTCATGTTATGCTGACATACTTTATTATTATTATTTGTGTTGTTCCACTCATAGAAATATGTTAAGATCTGCCATGGCAGTTATATTTTTAGAAGGGGCAGAATTTGCATTTGACGTCATTTATAATCCAATTCTGAAATCAGGAAGTTTTTAAAAGGCTTTGTTTGCGAGCTTTGTCCGCAGTATCGTCAAATCCTAAAAAGCTACCGAATTCTGGTTGTTTTAATTTCGCCCTGTAATCCCATTGTGCTTCTTAATCGCAGTCTCTTCCGCTCGCTAAATGTAGTTTCCGGGCCGTTCCAGCACAAAGGGGTTATCCGCCGGCAGAAATAGCGCGCAATAAATGTAAATTCATTAAATCTAATACTCGATGACATTCTGGGGCCATAAATTAATCTGCAAGTGCACGGGCCGCGTGGAGACATGAATAAGTAATCGGCAGCAGCGCGCGCGGCAAAAAGGCGCGCTCGAGTCCGGCCCTCGAATCCGGAAGTGCCCCAACTACATCCGTCTTGTAAGGGTCGTAAACTAATGCGGAATCAAACAAGAAGTTATGGACCGGCGGTCATGCCTTGTTCGCTCCCCGAGGAACGCACATGACCGATGCAACCGTCGCCAGCGGCTCTGAATAATTCATTCCGTGCCATCTCCGGTACGTTAATGGCATCGCGCGAATCACGTGGAGATCTATCAATTAGGGTGCGTCTGGCTAATGTGGCGCACGCAACATGTCTGCTGTCCCGGAACTGGTCGCCGGAATTCCGCCCGTATTGGTTATAGATAACCGAAAACCCTGCGCCAGGGGAAATAGAGCCCGTTATCCAGATAGGGATCGGATCGAGCGATCTGAGTCACCTCGACTTGCGATGCACGCGAACGCGGCCACGGTTATTTATTCACTGGCAATATGATTTCCCTAACGCAATTTGTTTCCTTCCGGCTTATAACGCAACTTCCGCCATGTAAACGCTAGTAGGCATTATTTCCACTGTTGACGAAGATTAGGTTGTCCGCCCTTAATGCCGTGCATACTGGATAGCCCTTGCTCGCGCTGCATCGCGAAATGATTAATTTTTATTCTCCCCGTGCATTATCACTTGCAGCAGGAAATCTGCAAGTTTCTCCCAGTGGAAAATTGAAGAGGAAATTGCTAGCATTGCGCGATGCAGCGTTGCTGGCGCCCGCGCGGATTTTATTTGTGAGGAGGATTTGGACCGAACGCTAGTAAAAAGTCATAGTGCATAATGTAAAATCCCTTAGGATCATGAATGACGTTCGCATACGGCACAATTGGAGTGTAATGGTAGGGTTGGATCGGACGAATTTCATAAGCTGATAATATTTTCATTTGTTTTGTAAAAAACCGTATTGTAGTCTACTTTGTGTAAAGCGGGATCTACACGTTGTTGTTTAGAGTTCGAGCTGAGAGGCAAAGACAGAATTCGCAGGGTCAAGGCACATTTGAGTTCGTACTTATGCTAAAAATTGACGCTATTTTAAGTAGGCTGCTTACATAGCCATCTAGAGATGGCAATCAAACAAACAACCTCTCACTTGAGGATGAAAATGACTTACACCACACTCAGAGGCAATTCTAAGCGAATTAGGCCTGGCCTATATTACCCCTAACTACGTTATGCGTAACCTTTAAAGTAGTATTTCAGTTCAAAAAATTATAGAAAACGCTACTCTATACTCGTATATCTTGAACTGAAATCTGTTGAATTAATAGAAATTTATAAAATATTTTGTTAAATAAAGTCAAATGCTTTTGATGTGGAAGGTATATTACTAAATATGCTTTCATACTGTACGCTTGTGATATTGCAGTTCTTACAGTTATAACAGATGAAAGCATGGAAAAGAAGATTTTTTTTAAATAGTTGCAATTATACTATTACGTACAAAATTACAATTCAGTTTCTTGATTCCACCAGACCTAGAAGTATTATTCCTATACCGTTGAAATTATTAGAAAAAGCAGATTGGCATTAAATTCATTAACTTTTCAGTACATAATACGCCTTCATTCTAATCTAGTATTTGTTTCGGATATATTTGAGAAACACTTCTGCTAGAAATAGTTGATGATATTCTTCCACTTTCCGAAAAAAAGTACTGTTTATCTTTATAGCTCGAAGTATGAGTATTTGTAACAAGAAATTACTTTCGGTACTATAATAGGCTAGTTTTAGATTTCAAGAAATTTTTTATTTAATTCATCGAGTGCAATTTGTTAAATATGATGATAAATTTTCTATTCATGCTAAAATAGGTTGTGCTGTTTCATACGGTTCAATATTGAGTCCTCTATTCTTTACTATACATTACTCAGTTCTTGCTAATACAATTAGGTGTACTAAATACATCAATACGATAATGGTATCAATTACGCCTGTCTTAATGCTTTTATTATTGATGATGAATAGCATGGTTTAATTATTACCTTCAACAAATTTAAATTAATGTTAGTTGTAGGTACCTATCTATAATTCTGCCTGTCCTCATGCTCTTTTTAATAAAACAAGTATAAACAGTAATGTCTGAAATCACTTTAGTATGTGTACTTTAGTTAACGTTAGCTTTTAATGCCACACAGGTAGCTCTTTCCCAGGACTCAACGATGTCTGGAGTGCTTAAAGTCGGGTCAATTGTACAATATCTATTTGGAAATGTACGGTACGAAGAAAATACTGTCTATTACCTAACTGAATGTATTTACAATAAAAAGAAACGAACGATGTGTTTCTTGGGCGATCTCGAACGCCAGCAAAGCGTCAACACACAGGGCAACTTTCGGATCTTTCCAAGTCTGCCTTTGAAGCTATGCGCTGTCTTTAATTCGACTGCAAAAACGATCAGTTAGAAACAAATATCTTAGTGTACGCAGACTTTGTTACTTTCATGGGGTGTAAATCTGCTCGGTCGTAAAGCATTGGCTTTCTGGAACTTCAATTGTGCAACCAGTTCGTATGGACCAATGAACATAGTAAAATATGAAACAGATTCAAATTAGTTACTGGGAAAGTGAAATTTCCAATATACATCGGGCTTGTGCAAATCGGTGCTGATGTAAATCATGGTACAGTCTAAGTCTAAAGTGAGTATAGGATAGTGTCTAGCAACACGTGTAAACCCAGATAAAGAATCCCAACCTCAACACAATGCATCCCCAGGTGGTGGAAACGGAAAGCATCCTATAGGAATGTAGTGGATTTTTCCCTGTTTTCTTTTACAATTAGCTGCTGCTCTAGGAATGCCCACTTTTCTGGTACGATTTTAGGAGTGTTCTTCTTTCATACGTCTCCCTCTTCTTATTTCTCTTATATTAGCCCAGTGACTTATTTAATACCATAAAGTTGTGGTTCTATGAGACCTGTTTGCTCTTAAGGAGGGTTGATGGCTGGCATTGTCAGTCGAAATTGAGAAAGAGCTGTTTTGTAAGGGCGGTAACGGTTACCGTAGGTGTTAACGTGGTAATCAGGAAGCGTACTAATCTAGCCTGGCCATCTGAGAGCCATTGCCCACTAGGCCATCCGTTCTATCTTGCTCTTCATATGTGAAACTACTAATTTAAAAAAAGAATTTGCTACAATCCAGTCCGCATATCGTACGTTTTATAAAAAATCTGTAAAGGGCTTTACACGGATCTTTCCTCGCAAGTGCAAGCTTTGAAAATATAATTTTTGAAAATATGAAATGAAAAGAATTATGTTTTTTAAAGCGTTCATCCTGCATATTTTGTGGAAATCTATACCGTTTTTCTTCAAGCGTCGAAACCTGAGGTATGTGGAAATTATTACTTATATTTAACTCATAGTTTTTCAGTTAAAGCAAAATTTTACAGAATCTTATTTTTTAAAGGTGCTAAGGTGCTCATACAATCCGCATGCAAAATATCGTTTTTCTTCGACAAATGGTTTTTAGTTATATCGTCAACAGGCAGACAGAGAGAGGGACAGAGAGAGAGAGAGAGAGAGAGAGAGAGAGAGAGAGAGAGAGAGAGAGAGAGAGAAGAAATTGAAAATAAAACTGATTTTTGTTATTCATGAATCCTAAAACTGGAAGATCTAAGAAAATTTTGAAAGATGATTTTTTTACTATACAGAATTCAAACAGAGTGTCTATTGAACCTTATAGTACTGACTGAAAACTGATAGTTGTTTATTAGAAGGAACTAACTAAGGTAAGACAATATCATTGTATCAAAGGTAACAGCCACAATATTATATTGACTTGAAAACTACGATGCATCTAAACGTTAAAAAACGGCCAGTATACAATTAATTAAAATATTAAAACGTCTGGAAATATAGAATATATAAAACTGTTTACAATTTATGCCGAGGGCTAGGAAACTATTAACTGCAAAGCCGCTTTCTTTTGCCCTGACACTTGTTGAGGTTAATAAACAAAGAAGGCGACGCTGAAAACACTCAAGTAGGAGACTGAATCGTATTTGAAAAGTAATTACATGTGGATCATCACAGCAGAGTTGGGGATTACAAGGGTTAATTTACAGAGCTCGGAAATGTCACGAAGCATTAAGTTTAATGAATTTATATTTATTATTCGCACCTTTCCGGGCCTGCACTTTCGCTGCTGCATAGTAACTGTAGCAAGCACTTCATCATTAATATAATGATATTAATCAGATAACCACTCTGCACGTTGTATGCAATGTTGTTTAAGTCAAAAGCGGCTTCTAGCAACTGCATTAGTGTAGCTGTAACATTATAATTTGGGGAAGTTAAATTTAATCCTCCTCCTTAATGACTTCGAGCAGAAACTGTTGTAGGTTCACTTATTTCAATCTGTTTTTACGATTAATTACTGCATTGCCGCAATTTATAAATGGTGCCGATTTAATGAATACTTTAATTAAAAAATTTATGACAACTGATAATACTGATGACGGTGGGCTTCCTAAACATACAAGCGAATTTACTCATCCAATGTATGTACACGTGCGGAGCTAGTCTAAAGTGGGAATATTCATGGCAGATTTAGGTATCATACTTCCATCGATACTTGATATCTTGTTCTTTGAGACATTTAATGAAATTCTAATTACTACAGTGTTACTATATTGAGGTTTCACTTCACATATTCTCAAAATCCTTTCAACTATGATGAAAAGATAAAGATGAATGTTTAAATTCCAGCTGTACTGAATCTCTCGCAATATAGTTTAATATCGAGTGTCCAAAGCTTCAAAATGCTTTACTTCAAAGAATATACAAAATATATTATGTTTATCAAAAGTCCTTAGGTACCTATAAATTAAATTCTCTATTACCTCCATCAACGTCTAGATCAGTTGTCATCTCGATGCCTTTAATCTTATACTGCTGTTGCAGCTAGTGAAATTAATTTCACTAGTAGTTTGTGTAATTTCATATTACCTGGTTTAAGGCTTCCATGATCCTGCCTAAAACGTATAGAAACCTCTTTGAAGAGAAGTCCCGAGTTGATTAGTTTACATCAGCAGTTCATGGCAATTTAATTTTATACATAAATTGGTAATGTTTCACCAAACGCAATTGCATTAGAATGTAACAAAGTTGTCTCATGTATGAACTAATCTATTTCTACGCGCTAATAGAAAGTTAGATTTTTATAACATTTAAAGGTTTAGAAAATGTTTGCATTTGGTTTATGTACGGATTGTTGCTATGGAAATGCTGCTGTAAATACTTTATGTGTGTCGATTTTAATCGAGGCACAGAAAGTAAAACACTTTCTGTTCGTCGTTGAATGATTTGTCATACTGTTAGTTAATACAAGCTTATCGATAGCAACTAGATAGCGCGTTATTTGTTCTGAGTTATTTATGAAGTATTAAATTACGTACTATTAATAATACATCGCGCAACTTGTTTAGAAAAGTGATTTTTACTGAACAAGTATGACTGGTTTGAGTACGAAGCTTAGCCAGTAAAACCGCTTTTCTAATGCGGTTAACATTAGTTTTTAGTGCCACACAGGTAGCTCTTGGCGAGGACTCAAAGAATCTGGAGTGCTTAAAGTCGAGTCAATTGTACATACAATATCTATTTGGCAATCTACGGTACAAAGAAGATGATGTCTATTACCAAACTAAATGTATTTACAATAAAAAGTAACGCAAGATGTTTTTTCTTGGAAGATCTCTAACGCCAGCGAGGCGCCAGCACACCGGGCAGCTTTCGGAGCTTTCCCAATCTGCCTGCGAAGCTGTGCACTGTCTTTAATTCGACTAAAAACACGATCAGCTAGAAACATATATTTTAGTGTACGCAGGTTTTGTTACTTATAAACTAAATTCTCTATTTCCTGCATCAAGGTGTGGATGAGTTGTACTTCCAATGCCTTTAATCTGATAATGGGCTTACAGCTAGTGAAATTTTAAGTTCACTAGTTGTTTATGTTATTTCATATTACCTGGTTTAATGCTTGATCCTGCCTAAAACGTATAGAAACCTCTTTGAGGAGAAGTCCCGAGCTGATTATTTACATCAGTAGTTTATGTCAATTTGTTTGATTTATAAATTAGTTGCTGCGCAAGCACCAAAGGCGCGCTTCAGCTTTGTATCCCGAATCAGGGGCAAGTTGAGCATTGTACCGCCAGATTCCAGCGCATAAAGTATCACCAGCCTCTACATAGCAAGGTAGATGGGGTTACTGATAATACATACATACATACATAAATTACTAATATTTCACAAAACGCAATTGCATTAGAATGTGACAAAGTTGTCTCATGTATGAACTAATATTTTTCTACTCGCTAATAGAAAGTTAGATTTTGATAACATATCAAGGTTCAGAGAATGTTTGCATTTCGTTTATGTAAGGATTGTTGCTATGGAAATGCTTCTGTAAATACTTTATGTGTGTCGATTCGAATCGAGACAGAAAGTAAAACACTTTCTGTTCGTCCTTAAATGATTTGTCATACTGATAGTTAATACAATCTTATCGATAGCAACTAGATAGAGCGTTACTTGTTCTGGATTATTTTTGAAGTACTGAATTACGTACTATTAATAATATACTGCTCCACAAATGAACTGGCCCACTCATAAAAAATAGTACACTTTACTCAACTATTTTGAATATAGATATGTAGTACAAGACCACATAAAATGCAATGATAGAGAAATATTAATGATACAAGTTTGATTATCATCATCTTAAAGAAACGAGTTTGATTGCCAGAACCAGGCGGTGAGCCGAGTGCGGTAATATCCAATACCGCATTGAGTGCGGTAATATCTATTCATTGCCGCACTGAGTGTGGTAATAAAGCACTTAAAGATACTAAAACTAGTTTGGTGAATAGTCTATAACAACACCCATGAAAATAAACGGTTTTTAAACTCCATAATTTAACCCGTAGAAAAAATCATGTGCATAATGCGCATAGAAACTCTTTGCTGAACTGGTGTTCTTGAACTCGGTGCAGCAAATTCTACTTCCTTGCTGCTTATTATATAAATAACTATTTCTACACAGTTTCCAGTGCCAAAAGTGACGTTCATACCACTTTTAATTTTAACGAGCGATATTGTTAACACCTAAAAAGTCGTTAGTCGGTGCCTGTGCAAACCCTTCTATAAGGGGTGAGCCTTCGTCTTGTGGACAACGTAATAAAGCTGCTTAACGCTCTCTTCAAAATAGTGCCGTTGTGTGCCAATATAACGCTGTTAGCAGCGGATTTAAAGTGAGAGCGTGCTCCAAGCAGATATACAGGGTAGGTCATCGTTGTCTCATCGTAACGACCCATTTCCAAGTCTTGCACACGGATTCTCCTACGCATCAGTCCTAGAAAGCCGGAGGCCACCTTTGCCGTTCTTCTTGGTCACCCCAGATGGCCACGTCGTCGAGCAGCAACGAAATCAACCCCACGGGGAAACATTCCCTACTGTCGTAGTTCAATACTGCATTGCTGGAGCGCTACCGACATGTACTGTAAAGTTTTACTTTTATGGTGATTTTTGACTAAAAGTGGAGCGTCTTAAGAAACATGGATTTAACGTTGTATATGAATTACGTCATATGTCGCTAAGATTGTGCCGCCCGCTTCGAGTTTAGGGAAGCCTTAGGTATTGTCGCAGCATGAATTAAAGTAAAGACCTAAATTCGTATTCTAATGTGTTCTACTTTAAAGTAGCGTCTTTGAGTGATTCCTAACCACTATATCTGCCCTGGTATAATGCATGTTAATATTTGTGTGAATAGTCAATAGACTATTGTTATTTAAACTACCTCACGTGCTTCATTTACTTGTGTTTATTTACATTTATTTGAACTTATTGTACAGTGCCCAAGGAATCAAAGGAAGATCACCAAAGGTAGGCGAAACTTTCTACAGCTGTTGAATATCTCCCAGGGGCAGTGAAATGAAGTAACAGTAGTTGAATTTGGAATTTTGGCCAATTCCACCTTAAGTTGAGTACTAAACCCCAATTTGTGTGGCGCCCGTTTATTTCTCTTATTTTCTTTGTTGTAACGAACATCCCAAGAAGGAGCATCTCGCCCTAAGTTGTGCCGAGTCGAACTGAACCCCCCTCCCTTTGAGTTCTTAGCCGGACAATAGGCCTGTAGGGGCACAAGTGGGGCGAGCGTTGTTTTTGAAAATAGTTAAGTGTCTTAATAACTAGTTTATACCGTAACACATTGATGACGTGTTTTAATACTGTATTAAGTCACGCTTTTCCGTAATTTTTAATGTCAACATAACCTAGAAAATCTAACACATTGTGACGAAAAAAGTGTCACCGAACTATTTTTCCATATTTCTATTACGACCGTAAAATAGAGTATGATACACTTCTATAAGTGACATTAAAGACCTAGCGACTAAATATGTTCTTGTAATACCTTAAACTGGACTTACACAATATAGCAGTTAATGAAGTACGTCTGTTGCAAAAGCATATTATATTTGAACCCCCAAGAACAAGCTAAGACATTATTTGATAATTGATATTTTTACCTCGTTTATGGTTTTTTTTGTTGCTTAGTAAAAAAATCCGATGAAAATTATTCCCTAGGGATATAATATCTGATTAAGATAAAAATAGGTCATTATCGAATTAAGTCAGTGACAGTTGTCATGTACCATCGTTCATGCAATTACTGTGATCTGTTTTTGCATTCCAAGAGACGGTCTAGGCTGCAATGATATTTGTAATTTGGTAGCAGTCAAACATTTGTTAGGGTACACGTTTCGTAGCCTACTATGTATATTCAAAGTCACAAATATGGGCGACGATATAAATGAAACTGATGATACAACGGTAACAGGTGGTATCCTTCTTTGATTCCGGTGGAGAGCAGATCTACCTCAAGGAGCTAGCGATCCTGTCTACGCGAGCTCTTGGTTTCTCTCATCTTCTTGCCAGGAGGAACCACATCCTAACCTAATTCCCAGCTACCCTATTTTTATCCTACCACATCTCAGATGCCGCCTTAGAAACCAACGGGGTGGTTTCTAGGTGTTTTAGTTTCCCAGAAAATAACTATGACGGGAAAACAAACGGCCCCTAGCCGTGGGCAGCCTTTGGGTGGGTAAGATGTGCGAAGAATCTCCCGGCACAACATAGTGAACTCTAAAACTCGTTTAACAACTTGCAATGCAGGAAACTTGTATGCAGTCGGTGAATTGGATAATGCCATGCCAGAGATAGACAGAATTGCGAAGCCGGACAACTCGGCGCCGCCATCTCGGCGCCGCCATTTCGGCGCCGCCATCTCGGGGCGGGGCCAGATCGGCGCCGGGACAACTCGGCGCGAAGCCATCTCGGCGCCAATCAACTCGGCGCGAGGCCATCTCGGCGCCGAATTCAAATTTTCAAACTACATTGTGCACTACGTAGAAAAATTATTATCAAAAATGAATAAATAAAGTGATCGCCAAAAAACTGTCATCAAATGAAAAAAAAATATTGAGAATTTCTTGGAAAATCAAACACTGACGCCCAGAGGCGGTTGCAAAGTGATTGCAAATAAGCCAAACAAAAGGTGTCACATGACTTCCGTTATCAGTAAAATTTTAGTTTTTTTTAAAAATAACTACGAAGCATGCATTTACTAGTCAAGATAGAGACAAATCTTAGGAAAAACAGTTTTCTGGCCTTGAGATTGTTCAGTCAGCTAAAACTACCACACAATAAAAAATCTCATTGAAATCTTGCTTAAATTCCGAAAAATAGCACTTTTTGGATTTACACAATTTTGAAAAAACACCATTTTCTAAGTAAAGTGGTTTTTATATGACAAATATTTCTTTAATGTTTATTTTCCAAATCAAAACATTTTGTTTTTAACATTTTTTTATTATGAAATAAAAAACCTTTTTGAAAAATGTTTGTTTTTCCATAGCCGTCTTTGTTAAAAGTAAAATTCTTTGATATGAGACCTAAACATAAAAGATAATGTGAGAGATCAAAGTTGGCAGAGGATTTTGAAATTTGGAACCTAGATGTTGATTCTAAACAACTTCTCTTAATAACTTTTTGTCCTATTTACTATATAAAAGACACGCTACTCTACAGTAATAGTTATTTACCTAACAAGTTCGTAATTTTCCCGAATGAACACTTTGTTCTTCCCGAAGGAGTTAGGTACAATGTTTTTTGTAACGAATAACTGAAAAATATTTTTAAAAATTAAAATAGTTATTTATGTACCTAGAGGGAAAAATGATGCATTAGGCGTGAGTTCGAAAGTTTCGGGTCGAGCGAAGCGAGGTCCGAAAAAACTCTAACGAACGCCTAATGTATTTTTTGCTCGTGTTGCATACAAATGTTTTCCTACTACTGTAAAATTTTCGAAAATAGGTTTAAACTGGTGTTTTTTGCCATTTCTAAAATTTCCAGCGACGTGCAAATTTTTACATCAGAATTGGAATTTTATCGCCCATTTCTTATTTTTCTTGACACTTAAACACCGACAATACACAAAATAAAGTACAAGTAACTTTAAATCGCGAAAAAAGGTTTAAATCAAATTCACAGTGACAGCTGTCAACTTTGACGTTTTCAAATAGCTGACCACTAGCTGACTTAGGTATATAATCATGAAAGCTTATATAAAATTTATGTATGTTGCTATGTATAACGATTCACGATTATATACTTACGTATGACGGCTGCCGCGATGAACTGATTCAAAACAATCATCTTTTGACGTACGTCAACAAGGCGGAAAGCTTGATTTTAGAAGCAGTCGTAGGAAAAATTATTATTTAGTGTTTTACTAATTTACTTAGTTGACAGCACAAATCACTAAACTTTTATACCTATCCTACGCACCTGTTAGTTTTTGTCGACATTTACAGCGCCTCTAGTGTTTGCAGGCGCAATTAAACCAACGACGGACAATCCTCTATATAATAAAGGAGAACGATCCAGACGTGTGTGTCCCGAGGGCCCCCTTGGAGAGGGGCAGAACCCCGAGGGCCCCCTTAGAGATGGGCGGAGCCCCGAGGACCGCCTTGGAGAGGGGCGAAGCCCTAGGGCCCCCTTGTAGAGGGGCGGAGCCCCGAGGGCCCTCTTGGAGAGGAGCGGGGCCCTGACGGACCTCTTGGAGAAGGGCGGAGCCCCAACGGCCCGCTTAAAAATGGGCGGAGCCCCGAGGGCCCTCTTGGAGAGGGGCGAAGCCCTGAAGGTCCCCTTAGAGATTGGCGGAGCCCCGAAAGCCGCTTTGGAGAGGAGCGAAGCCCCTAGTGCCTCCTTGAAGAGGAGCAGATCCCCGAGGGCTCCCTTGGAGAAGAGCGGACCCCTGAAGGACCCCTTAGAGAGGGGCGGAGTTCCGAGGGCCGCTTGGAGAGGGGCGAAGCTCCAAGGGCCCCTTTGAAAATGGGCGGAACCCCAAGAGCCCCCTTGGAGATGGGCCAACGTAGTAGGCCTAAAAATGGTGGTAAATTGAATAGAATAGACAGCGCAATAGCGCGCGCAGCCCCGTTTGTTATAAAAATTTACAAAAAACACACAATTCCCCTAGTTTTTGTTGAAAAGTAAAAAAACACCGCAGTGCGGGAAATGTAACTTTCGGCGTATGGGCAATGACCGGGAAATATGAATTTTGAAGTCATGAGTACAAAAAATAGTTTTTTTGAAAACTTTCAAGGCATACTTGAGTTTTAAAAACTGAAATTCTGTTAGAAATTCGCCTTTAACCAAGCAGGGCTGAACCCCAACAAATGAAAATTTAAATCGAGAATTTTTTACCTTTTACAAGAGTCGTTCCACCTATCCAGGGACACACTGTATATACAGGGTGATTTTTAAGTTGATTCTTTTCTTTTGCCAGGATATAAAGCTAAAAAAAGTAAGCCATTTACCACTTTTGGGAAATATTAAAACTAACGGAGGTACAAGGTGTTAAAGTTTCAAAGTATGAACTAAAATTACTTATCGAAAATTAAACTAAACTTAATCTAACTTAAATTATCAAAATTATCAGCATTCGCTTCTACACACACATTCCGCGTATAAGAGCGATGCGGCAGCGGCATTTTGACGACACTCCCAGTAAATAATAAGCATATTCACTCATTCATTATTTTCATAAACATGAGCCATTATTGCAGCAATAACCTTAAGAAAATTACAATGGAAAACTAGTTGACAGATCATTGCTTGACAACAGAGATAAACAAAAATAAAATTGTCCAACCGCCTTTGCGCCAAAGTTTAGTTTTTAATTTGAAACTTTAACACCCTGTACCTCCTTTAGTTTTGATATTTCGGAAAAGTGGTAAATAAAAAAAATACTTATTTTTTTAGCTTTATTTCCTGGTAAACGGAAAGAATCAACTTAAAAAAATATTGGTAATGTTTACAGTTCACTTTATACAGGATGACAGCTTGTCCGAAAACCTATTTAGCCCGTATTAGATATATTGAGTGATTTTTACTTAGTTAAAAATGGCGTTTTTCGAAATTGTGTAAATCCAAAAAGTAAAATTTTTCGGAAATTAAGCAAGATTTCCATACCATTTTTATTATGTGTTAGTTTTAGCTAACTGAACAATGTCAAGGCCGGAAAACAACTTTGTTTCGTAAATGTTATCCCTATCTTGGGTAGTAAATGCATTTTTCAAAATTATTTTTAAAAAATGTTGAATTATACTGATAACGGAAGTCACGTGACAACTTTTGTTTGGCCCATTTGTAATCACCTTGCAATTACCTCTGGTCGTTAGTGTTTGATTTTCCAAGAAATTCTAAATAATTTTTTTTCATTTGATGCCAGCTTTTTGGCGATCACTTTACATATTATTTGTTTATAATAATTTTTTTACGTAGTGCACACTGTAGTTTGCTAATTTAAATTCGGCGCCGAGATGGCCTCGCGCCGAGTTGGCTGGCGCCGAGATGGCTCCGCGCCGAGTTGTCCCGGCGCCGAGCTGGCCCCGCGCCGAGATGGCGGCGCCGAAGTGGCGGCGCCGAGATGGCGGTGCCGAGTTGTTCTAGACCCACAGAATTGGGATTCACCTATTAGGAATCAGCGAACTTCGATGTCCAGGTTCTGCAGTGTGTCACAAAGAACACGGGAGCCTTTATTACTCGGGCAGAAAACCTAGCGACCCTCATCACCGAAATGGAGTTGGGGTCTACGTTTCATCAGAACATTCAAAATACATGACAACCTCTACCCTAATTCCAGATAGAATTATCGTACTTCAACTGCAAGAACAGCCTTTTGCAATTAATATTGTACAAATTGATAAACCAACAAAAGAAAAAAAAACATATGACGAAGAGGTGAAATCATTCTACAGCAATCTTAGTAGCGTCATAGATAAACTAAAAAAGTTACTGCAACATCTGTTATAGGTGATTTTCTCGTCAAAATTGGTCAAGGACGTAGATTAGACCGTGTTGGTGACTTTGGCTTAGGTAAAAACAACGAACGCAAAAATAGACTTTTCGAATTTTGCCAAGAATGTGAAATGGTTGTTACTTATACTTGATTTAGGTCATCTAAATGACGTTTATATATATGGACTTCTCCTCTCCATTTACCAGATGGATCACGGATCAGTAATCAAATAGATTTCCTACTTGTAAATGAACGATTCAGAAACTGCATGAATACGGCAACCATCTATTCTGGTACAGACATAGTTTCAGACCACGAATTACTAGCTGCGGATATAACCTTTCATCACAAAGTCACCAAAGCGAATGCCACTAGACGACAGGTTGACATCAGGAAGTTCGAAGATCATCACATTAGAGGCACTGTTCAAGATGAACTTAATAATGACCTAAACGTAGTTAAAAACAGCATTCAAAATTCAGTAAATGCATAGTTGATTAGAATAAAACAAATAATGAATAACGTGTGGAAAAACCATCTAAAACCAGGACGAAAAAATAAGGAATGGATGACTGACGATAGTTTGAAATTGATGAATCGCAGAATACGTTAATAAAGGACAATGCCATGGAGTACAATAGTCTGCAGATAAAGATAAGAACAGCCAAAGAAAAATGGATGACAAGAAAATTTGAAGAGGTACAAGAGCTGCAACAAAACCGCTATACATTCAATATGCACCAAAAAGCTAAGGAGGTAGCGGGATCGTACATAAAAAACTCTCTGCTGCCCTTCTCGATTCAGACAGTAGACCCATAGTAGACGAGGATGGCATTAAAAAAAGCATTGGAAACCCATATCAAATATCTTTTCACTGATTACCGATGCAGTATCAATGTAAATAATTGTACCAAAGGCCCACCAATTCTAAAAGAAGAAGTACTCCATGCAATCTGCATGACCAAAAACAGAAGGGTCCTAGATTTTTCAAATAATAGATGAATGCAACATCGATATAATCACAACACTCTTTAATACCATATACAACTTTGGAGATATTCTAGAAGATTGGTTGAGATCAACGTTTGTCACGATTTCCAAGAAATTCCATCCTAATAAATATGACTACCGCCCGATCAATCTGATGAACCATCTACTTAAAATCTTTTTGAGTATAATACATAGTCGCATAAGAACAAAATGCGAAGCTGATTTAGATGACGCCCAATTTGAATTCTGCAATTTCTTTGAAATTCGAGAAGCCCTTTTTCGTTTTAGTGCTCTACTACAAAAAGTAAACAATCAACAGCAAGACATTTTCGCATGCTTTATCGACTATGAACAGGCATTCGATAGAGTTCAGCAATGCCAACTCGTTGAAATGTTCCAAGATATGAATATTGATAAGAAACATACAAGAATAGTTAGAAACTTATATTGGGGACAGAGTGTTGAGGTGCGTGTAGGTAATGTAAGATTTAATATCTATATTCAACTGGGTTTGTGGCGAGGTTGAATCTTTTCGGGACACTTCTGTTTAATTCATCCTCGGACACAATATTCAAATGAACCCTTGTAGTTAAAGTCAACGGTGTTGTCGTCAACACATTTACATATGCTGACAATACGGTGATTATCTGCGATACCTTGGATGGACTCTAAGAGCTTCTTGCAAATATCAACTTAACTGGAGTAGAAATGGGGCTTAATATCAATACAGGTTGTTTCAGGAGGAAAGGGAAATATAGACAAAACCAAATTTATGGTCAACCACAAGCAAACGCAAACATTTGGATAGGAAAACAATAGAACGGGTAAATAAATTGAAATACCTTGGGAGCATGACAGCCCTTAAACTTTATCCAGAAAAAGATACAAAACCGAGAACAGAGATGGCTGAATCTTCTTTTAAGCAAACGAAATCTTTGTTGTGCAATAACAATATCAACCACAAATTATGCTAACGTTCATTGTTACATTTAGTCGGTTCTGTTATAGGGTAGAGACAAGGCCCCTCAAGGTTACTTCTCTTAACCGTCTCGAAACCTTCGAAATGTGGATTAACAGAAAAATGCTGAGAGTGCCCTGGAACGATCTATTAACAAACAATGAAGTAATACGTAGAACAACGACCAAACGGGAGCGTATGCCTACCGTAAAATGTAGAAAAATTGCAAACCTGGATTTTGAGCGGAAAGATTGAAGGTCGACGAGTAGTTGGCCGAAGAAGAATGTCATGGCGAAGGAACATTCGGAAATGGACAGGTGTACATAGTGCCACAGAACTATCTAGAGGGGCACAAGACAGACAAGCGCTGAATATAGTGATATCCAACATCAGGGAGACCGAGCACGGCACATAATGAATGATATAAAAAAATGTGAATGCAAATCCTTTGAATATACACCTACCTAACACTGCTCATTGCGTGCACACAAGCAAAATGGGGGGTTTTGGTGACTGCAACGTATAGATGACGTTGCTAGACCTTGTTCGGCTACGTTGCAATGATGTTCTGGTTATGAAGTAGCGACCTTGCGGTTTGGTAGCCGCGACTTTCACTGGACATCACTACTCTTTTCGATTACCGTTGCTTACTTTGTCTTGAAACTGATTTTCTTACACTTATGCTTCATTTCTTCCTGATCCTTTGTCTATTTTCCTACCTGATAAACGAAATTGGGTGCTATAAAAGATGATTTGAGGGACAAAGTTAAAACGAATGTAAGTTTACTGTCAAACATAATGAGGATACGTCAAAATTGCATTTTTAGATTAAAATTTTGGTTTTCAAAAATTTTACATCATGCGAGAATATGAGAGTACTGAAAACCTATTTTTATAGTTCTTTGACAGTTGAAACTAATTATTATATAGTAATTTATTATGTTCAGTTCAAAAACGCTGATATATAGTTTTTAAACTGTTGTACGTGAAGGCTCATGGTTTTTTACTAACGGCTCCGTAAGGTTCTAAAAACGACGTATATCAGAAAAAATTACCTTAAAGTTGTTCTATCTAATAAATATATAAGTTACCTTTACTACGATACCGACTGGAACTGTAACGTCACTTTAAAGTTCCGGTAAGGTTGAGACTGCCTCAAACTGCCTGTTCAAAGTGTCCATTACCACTTTATGGTTTCACATGGAGCTTTAGCCTATAACAGTTTTCTTTAAATAGCCACTGTCACACACAGTGTTTATGTGTTTATCTTTAGTAAAATGTAGAAATTTCGTAATTTATTTTTTCTGAGAAGTGTTGCCTTTGTAAACAGATGACAGTATTTCTAGAAGCCAATCTGTTACGTACTTATGTACGTTACTACACCATATACAACAATGTACAGCTTAAAATTTTATTCAATAGTTGCCATTAAAGGATGAATACTTCATAGTAAATTTAAGAGGTGACACGGACTTTATAGTAACCAGTGTACAAAGACCTTCCATGATAAAAGAAGCGAAAAGAAGTCTTTACCATGTTGAAATTAAATGCAGCTAGAGTAGTATGGCTATTAAGCCAACCCGGAGAGTGGGTGAAAATTTAACTATTGATGAGAAGAATATAGAAGTGGTCTCAAATTGTAACTACTTTGGCGCACAATTAAACGAAAACAATGACAGAACACAAGCAATTCAGCAAAGAATCGTTGCAGGAAACCGAGCCGATTACGCGGTACAAAATGCTTCTATATCTAAGCTAGAGGTCTTGCCATATCTCAGCGACCACAAATGCGCAGTGGATCAAGGGAGAAAACTGTAGAGCGAGACGCCCAAATAGTGTTTTCAGTACATCCTAAAAACATCAGGCTAGCTTGCAGGCGCGAAATTTAAAATAGGTTGTGTCAATATTTCATGTTTATTTGATAAAACTGTTTTTTATAATAAACGGAAATATAAGTAGATAAAGAACGCAAAAACTAACTTATAAGCAGGAATATAGCAAACGATGTCAAACACAGCAAAATCGCAATTATATTTTCAGGTTGGTCTGTAGCCTTGCTTATGACGTATTTACAGAATTTCGATCACTGCGCAGGGTCGCTGAGATATGGCAAGCGCTCTAATAGGTAGGGCGACCAAAGTAAAGATAAATAGAACCATGGTAAGACCCGTAGTAACGTATGGCTGCCAGATATGGGTCATGACCAAGCAAACAGAAGATACACTCATGAGGTTTGAAAGAAAAATTCTGCGAAACATATGTGGACTCATACAGGAGATGAACAATGGCGCATACGGTATAATCATGATCTGGCAGAACTGTAAAAGTCTCCTAATATGGTTAGCCATGTGAAATTCCTGAGGCTAAAATGGGCTGTATAATTAGAGCGAATAGAAGGGTGCGAATTTCAAAACAGATATTCAGGGCTCAGTATGACGGAAAGAGAGGAAGAGGAAAGCCACGACAACGATGGTATGAAAATACAAAAAAAGATGACTTGGAAATCCTCCACATACGAAACTGGCAGGCAGTCCTATGGAAGAAAAGGATTGAGGAGGCTCAAGCCCACTGAGGGCTGTAATGATACGGAAGAAGAATGTATATTACCTATAAGCTCCATGATCTTAAATGGATAGTGTAGGTCTACAGAATATCGCCGCAATTGTCATTTGCAACTTTAAGGCAACATTTTAGCAGCATGACTTAGTCGCCACTACCATCGTTAGCTATTTTCAAGTTCTTGAAACTTTAAGGTCGCCCTAAAGATAATTAGTGGATTTCAATTACCGATAAATTTACGTACGAGTCGTACGACAAGCTACAAAGTAACTATAGTGTTGAAAACTACCACGCAGCAACTGTAGATTTGTCAAATAGAGTTATTTATGCAGCAAGTCAAAGTTTTAGTGGCGGTTCGGTTATAGTTACCCATTCGGGGTTTGTGTCTCAGATACTTACTTTGGTGTTAGTTGAGATGTATATTCATTTCTATAGCGTCGTGTGTTATACCATGGCCGGCCCAAGTTAGTACCCTTTTATCAATTTCTACCTGTTGATTTTGTTTTCATTGTTTGTTCAAAATCCTTGTAATATTCTGATTGTTCTATTGATTAATTTCCGATAAAGGTGTTCCTTGAAGCCTTCCTGATTTACCATATACTGGTTTTTTTTTTCAGTTCTAGACCACCGCTATTTGTTGGTTTGGTAGCATAATGGAGAAGGTTTTGTAGTGTCCTCACCAAATCTTGGATAATGAAGCTGTCTTCTAATTCATCCCATTTGATGATTTCGTGGGCGTCTTTCAATAGATAATAAAATAAAAAGTTTCAACATTCAACCCCTTGATCTTAGCTATTTTTACTTTATTTATGTTTTAATGTAGTTGCACGTGAAATTTGTAAATTTTTTAAATAAAATTTGTTAACAGTAACCACTTTTAAAGTTTTCTAAGCTTGTTTTAGTACCCACACCTTCACAGTGTACAAAATTCCATCCACATGGGTATGCTGTATTTATTCACTCTCTCTGGAAGAATCCGATTTACATGCAGGTGTTGTGTGGAACTGCGATCAGTTTGCATTATGGGTTGGTATAAGTGGAGTTCCGTTGTTAGTATATTTTATTTATTAAAAGAAGAGCTTGTATATGTACTTTCAACAAAATCAGCAGATGTTTGCAGATAGGAATTTACATATAAACAAAATATTCGAAAATTAATCTGTGACATACCAGAATCTATGCACGATTTGCAGTAACAGTACATGGTTGCTGCATATAAAGTCAAAGATGATAAAATAAATTTGATTCATATGAAAACTAAGTTGGAGATACACGATGAGATGCTAAACTAGATGAACATATATAGGTAACAATCGTATGGTCGCTGATAAAGTGATAGGATACAGAAAATTTATTATATAACTATACCGTCTAAATTGATATGATCCATTGTGCATCTTAGAAGAGGCTAGGACTGGGCGCGTGACGTGAAAACAGTCGGGTGATACTGGGTCACGGAGGGCCCCGTCGTGAACGTGAGTGAAAATTTCCAAGGCGTGATCCACGCTCCTCCGCTGACCACCCATTTGGAAGATCTAGAGCTGGAGCTGGAGGTCATTGTACTTCTGTGTGGCAGCCTGAAGTGACGGAGCTTCGTACCTTGTGTTGTGAATATTGTGTCTACAGTCAATTGCGTGTCTGCGTCTATAGGCGACCAAGTAGTACTTATTTTTAGTTCCTCGGGCGTAAAAGTACTGTAAAACCTAGGAATTAAAAGTGTTCCTGTATTCGTATCAGTAAGGGAAACGTCAATTTCAATGTCAGATTTTGGTAATACAAGTAACGTCTTTGAAGACGTTTGCAACAAATATTTTTGCGAGAATTCAGTATTTATCCCTTATTGTAAGCAGAAAATAGGAGCTGGGTCACAAGATTTAAAAAGATGAAAAAAAGGTGGGATGTTTACGACAAACTCGTAACAATTGCCTTGAATTCAATTTTACTTTCGTTGAGATGTGATCAAAGAACGTTTTATTCTGATGTGCGATTGCTCCTTTCAAATTGCAATTAATATTCAGAGAGCATCTCTGGATGGGATTTTCAGTAAAACTTTATCAGCGTCGAGTGCCTTTCTGCAGAGGAATGCCTCATATACTTTTATTTATTCTCGTCCATTACGCGTTCTCTTTGCTAAGCTATAAAAACCTACTTGTATCAGGAAGTACAAAAGGAAAATTGCGTTCCGGGGGCAGAATCTTATTGTTGCCGTTTGTTTGTAATGGAATAACGAAATGCGACCGTTTTGTGTACAAAGCATGAAGCTGCGAGTCAACAGTGGCCGCCCTGGAAAATGCGAGTGTATCGCTACATATTTCAATTTTCAAAACACTCTTTTATTGAAATGCAGTCAGCAGAAAGCGGTTGTTTAAAACGTCATCGTCAGCGAAACTTCGCGGGTTGCCAACATCTGGAGCGATTTTCCGGCCTCGCCCGCGTTCGGCAGTTTCTTCTACTCGGGTGGCTAATTTAAATTTGCAAGTACAGCGCAAGTAGCGTTCGGGGCATTCAAACCGCGAACCACGTAATCAATTCCTGAAATCGGAGGTAAAAACTTCGGGCGCGGACTTATTTCGCTAACGACCCCACTTTCTCGTCGGCGGCTCGAGCGTTTGTTTGATAAATACGAAAATCCAGCGAAATGCCTCCTGGAGGACCCGCGCTTCGTCATTTTTAAGTTGGTTTTATTAATTTACTTTCGGCGAACTTCGGGTTTGTCTTTGCAAAAATAAATTGCCGTTCGCCCCGGAAGTGAGACGCCTTGATCAAACTTGTCCTATTGGCCGCGTGGAAATAAAATTTCCAGGCTTTAGAAACGCACCGTCAGCTAGTCGCACTGTTTTAATAAAATTTCGGGCTCGCGAAATATTTCATTACAAGTTTATCCCCCGAGCTTTTTGTTGAGCACGACACCGCCAATTTTTCGTTTGCACGCCGTTATAATTTTCCGTAAATATTCTATTCCTCATCCTGAGCTTTGAACGCTGGGGCGGGCCGTGGGGAATTCTTCAAAACGGTCACCCACGGTTACTACTGCAAATCGACGGGCTTCCACAAAGTGGCACCATAAACTTCCAAGAGAAATAATAACGGGTGTAGAAGTTTTTACCCTTACGAGAAAGGGTAAATTAGAGACGAAAAGGATTTTTAGCATAGCAGTGAAATGCAATGATGTGGATAACATATAAAATGTTAGATAACGGTAAAATCTACCGCCCGACAGAAAAATTCATTGAATGAAAACGTATTATTAGTCTACATTTGTCCATATACGAGTATGCCACAGGATTTACTTTTATCCAATAAAGACAACGACAGCAGTTAAATCATAACCTGTTATTAAGTGTAAATATTTATGATTAAGCTATAGAGTAATGTAATAGCCTATTGATGACATATAATGGTTATTTACTATACAAGTGAGAAAGAGCATCATTAATATACGTGTGTGTAAGTTACAAACACGAGTTATGTAAGCACACAAGCATATTGTAACGTAGCAGTGATGAATGGCCTGAAAACGTCTTTTGTGCAAGAGAAAGCCATAAACTAAAATGCAATTGTACAGTGCGTAACTAAACGAGCTAGTAAAAGTAAAATTCGGGATGTGACAGGTCTAGTGTTAATTGTACGCCTGCAGTAAGAAGGATCTGTAATGTCAAATGTGTCGTCGAATTGAACAATCAAAACTAACTTGTCTAAACGTCACGATGCAATTTCTAGCACAGCCGGAGCTAGGCCGCAGGGATATCGGCCAACAAACCCTTTTGCCGCAACTAACAATAGACCAGGCGAAAAGGAAAAGTCAACCACGGTCGACAATACAGTCGTAAACGCTCGAAAAGGGAAAGTCCTGTTTGACGGAAGTTATTTCAACCTCGTGTGCTACAATAGAGCAAAGGAAGCTTAGCTGGACAATTATATTGTACTCAAAAGAATAGGGAATGTCCCTTCCATTCGGGCGCACCCTATATAAGCGCAAGTTGCTTAGTTTTTGAGATCACTTTTACTTTTACGCAAAATCAGATTACTTCATCACTTCGAGTAATATCGCTTGACTTAATATCACGTTTTATGCATATTCTGACTTGTACCATTTTGGAGCAAAGTCGAGGACCGAGGTCAGTTTCCAAAGTCGTTTAGTAATAAATAATTCAGTATCGAAAACCACGCTACTCACATATTTGTATTTTAAATTAATATTAACGAATTTTTATATGTTGTATTTTGTTCGTGTGTTCTAAAGTAATAAAAGGAATGTTATTGTTTTCCACAAACGGTAGTATTTTACTGCACTTAATTCCACAGTGATAAACAACATAATAGTTCCAGTGGTGCAAACTACCAAAATATTGATAATGCATTATCACACATATATTGTACAAAATGTTATCTACAACTGCCTAAAATTCAGAAAAGTACATTAAGAAAAATATCAGATCTGTCATTATCAAAAATATTTTAGTAGGCAAATGTCATTATGTCATTCATTTGACACTGACTAGTTAGGTAATGGAGCCATAACACCACTCAGTTTGGTAATAAAGTCACTACATAATTGAGTTGTGTAATAAGCTTCATTACCCAACGGAAACAGTGCCAAATGAGTGACGTAATGAGTTACTTATCCCACTGGAGTAGATAAATGTTATTTAATTACTTTGAAATATCATATCTAGTATGTACAGCATTGTAATGCTAAACTGCTAAAATACACGTATTTTAAAGAACATGTTACAATGATTTCGAATCAAGATGATCTAACTGAATGAATGTGCCCAATACCCACGCCAGAACCTAAGAAAGTCTCGGCCAGCTCACGAATGGAAGTTGGAGAGGGGCCGTGGGCAAAGATAGTATAGTGCAACTAATATGTGAGCAAACGAAAATGAAATCAAGCTTGGCTTTGGAATATTTCTTGTATGAATAATATGTTGGTGGCACTGTAAATCTATATCAAATTCGAGGTTAGTAGGTTAAGTTTGGCGTCAGTCTGTGTCAAAGGTGACGGAAAACCTAACCTGCTAACCTCGAATTTGACATAGACTTACAGTGCCACCAACATATTATTCAAACAACAAATATTTCAAAGCCAAACTTGATTTCATTTTCATTTGCTCACATGTTAGTTGTTGTAACTAAACGAAAGTTTAAAGCTCTAGGCTCTTGATACACGTCGCAGAACCATTTGGGGTAACCGAGACAAATCGAAAATTTTATTATGAAATGTCGATAATATACTGAACGGTTCCCGTAGAACGATACGGTTCTACAGAAATTCCAAACTTATATTAATTAATAACGTGACATTCGTAGTTTAATGTGATTAATAAGCCGACCTCAGTTTGACTGTAACATTTGTAGAAACGTAAAATTAGTCTAAGCGAGTCGACATAAGAATTAGAAGCAAATCGACGTTCATATAAACAGCTTAGCTCCCAATCATTATTATGCTTATGGATATGGATCGACGTTAACAAAAGCTCAAGACGAATTTCACACGCGATTCGAATTATGCGTTTAACTATTAAAATTTTTGAATTTGCAATTACTTTCGTACTAAATACAACGGAAATATGGTGAGTTTTCACTTGATTTCTATTTACGACCATAATCGATGTGATTGTAGGATTATGATTATAAAATTTACTGTTTTTCAACTGCTCTGGCTCATTTCGTCAATAATTTTCATAGTAACACAATCACAATTTGAGTTTTAAACGGCTTAGCATATACAAAAGATACAATGTATACATGTATTATCGATAACCTCATTTTTACCTTGCGGTGTAGAGTTTGGTGTTTTATGTGCTTGCATCTGGCAGTATAATGCTCAACTTACCCCGGATTTGGGATACAAAGTTGGATCGCGCCTTTTGTGCTTGCACAGCAATAATTGTGTGAGGTGTGGGTCATGGTGATGTGTTGGCGTTGTTACTCTATCTCTTAGGTGTGTGGTTCTGAGTAGAGCACAGTTAATTTGGTGTCCAACTGTGAATAGTCTCACCGAGCCCGATTCCAATCGCCAAAGCTACGGTAAAATTCCGGTCCCGCGGGATTCGAACCGAGGACTGGCTTGATGCAAGTCTAGCGCATACCCAACTGCCCTACTTGGCTTCTTTTTCCACAAGATAAAATTCGTAATACAAGAGATTTCACCGCGAGTGAGAATATACAGCGTGACTCATAATGAGTGTATTTTGTTGCAGACCTAATTTTAAATGAAAAATATTAAATAAACCTAGGTCCTACGGTCACTTCGGTGGATAGCTATAAGAGACCAAAGCATTAAAAATGTAGTGACTCTATACATCTAGTTATTATATAAAAGCAAAATACAGGCAATAATAATCGAGAATCACTTGTTTGTTGAACAATTCGAAGCTAATATTTGACAATTAGTTGCTTCCTGTAAGAGAATAAAGTTAATAATTAGAAATTATTGTTTGTGGGAAAACTGTCACGATTCATTGCAGCTGAATATGTCGATATTGTTTTCGTGTATATTTACACTAATGGTAACGCTCGTCGTGCATCCAGAAAATATGGCCGCAGATAACCAAATAGACAGCAACCCCCTCATCGAGATTCTAGCAGTACTTTTTAAAGACCCCATGAAACTGGTATGACTGCTGTACTTCCACACTTCTTTTATTAGGTTTGTTATCCATCTCAGTAGTAATGGACCACTCTTTTTCAGGAACTCTACTGGTATTCCATTTTCCCCGGCGGTCTTATTTCTTGCTAGTTTTGTAACTATCTCCTCGATTTCTTTTTGTGTGGGTTCTGTTATGCAAGGTATTGCTGCTACACCTCTGTTTTTTTCTTTGCATCGCCTACTAACTTTCCTCTAACTCTCCTCCACAATTTGCCATATTTACCCAGTTAACTAATAGTGTTGTAACTACAGGTTACAGAAAGTAGATTGGGACGCGGTGAAAATCGGAACTAATGTTAGAATCTAGTAATTTTCAAGTTTCGTATTGGTAACATTTTTACATCTATCATATTGACATTAAATTGTTAACCTTACTTAAGCTAAATGACACAATAAATCAGAGGCGTACGCAACATTGCGGTATGGTATACTATCAG
Source organism: Agriotes lineatus (assembly GCA_940337035.1). Taxonomy (NCBI): domain Eukaryota; kingdom Metazoa; phylum Arthropoda; class Insecta; order Coleoptera; family Elateridae; genus Agriotes; species Agriotes lineatus. The sequence continues at coordinate 18,249,743 of OW679197.1, forward strand.
TTCTTGAATGTTAATAGGATTGCGGAAATAATGATGTACGTTGAACAACCAGGCTCTGCTAAACCTTCTATACCAGCAACAGCAATTTCCGCACTTTAAAACACAAATAAATAATCTGTCATATGACGTTAGTCACTGCGCAAACGAATCCCTCTAACCACCGTTGCTGTTTACTTGTCATTTAAAATATAACCTAACTTTGTATGTTTTTGACAACTTTCCACATATTGCCAATTCATCAAATATGATCACAGCGCCTTTCATGACCTACCTTGACACCCTATCTACTTTCTGTGACCTGTAGATGTATACCCCATCTTGCAATTGTTTTTACGATCACTCAGCATTTGTCCAAACAGCATTGAAATGGGTTAAAATTGTACAGGAAGTTGGTTTGTAAGCCGACATTGCCTTTCCAAACGTTAGTTCTTGGTTCTTTGGTGATTTTTTATTCGATTTTCACAAAAAAGCAAATCCATAACCTGAAAAAGAAAATTTTAGAATTCTGTAATGTGACTTTTGTCCCATTGTTGGGGCCATTTTGTAACTCTGTGAAATTTTATGTACAATAGGTAATCTCTGAAACTTCTTTGTGGCGTGAATTCATAATTCATATTCTTATTTGGGTATTTCGCCACTCTGCAAATTAAAATATTAAATAACGAAAATATTAACAACGAACCTTTCGAGGGACAATCTGCCCTCGTTATCAACGAACAAGAAACTTATCTTTTTCCAGTGGAAGGAAAAACGACCAACCTCCAATGAATTTTTTAACATTGACAAACGTCAGAATATGAATTACAATAGGTGCAGAGGCCAAGAAACCCAATTTGAATATTTATTTGTATGAGCAATTAAATGCTGCCTTAAGGGAGGAGGAATAAGGGCATAGAAAATATAGTGAAATTTATTTTACTGTGGGTTTCCAAAATAAATATGAGCCAAAATGAATAATTTTAACACGTTTACTGTTTAGAATAAAAATATTTGTCATTTTACGAGGGCTAATTCATTAATTGGTGTTAATAGTTATTAGAATAGTTGTACAGTTTAATATGGTGTGACGCAGAGTCATTAATACAAACGAATAACTATGTTCCATTCCAAATCGAAGACTCTGAGGTTGCGTTGTTTTTTATTTATCTTATTTTCTTGCAGTCTATATAAGCAAAAACTCGAGCTGAGAAGAGAACTCTGGCATTTTTTATTATTAACGCGAAAGTACGTTTTTTTGTTAACCCGATTTGAGGTTAGGTTAATTGTTTATGACATTGAAATTGTTTTTAAATTAAACCTGAGCTATGGTTATAATAATAATATTGTTATGTAAACACTCACCTGAGATATCAATTAATGGTGGCGATAACGAGTGTTTTCAATTACGAATGGCGTTGATTTTACTAGTAATTAACCTTGAACAAACTATGAGGGAATTAACAGTCTACGTTAGAATTGCATGATTAAAAAACTCGATTTTGGTTCGTGTTAAAAAAACTTCATCCTGGTATAATACAAACTAACTATACGCTTGTTAAATAAAATGCTATAACGTGATTAACTTCAGAAACATCGTATGCTTGTAAAACATATATTACATTGTTTCAAACTTTTTAGTTTCTCTGATAGTCTAATTGTTGATATAACAATGTTAATAACATAAAATATTATATTGTCCTCTAGAGAAAACAACTCACGAGAAATAATATACTTCAGTACAAAAGTTTAACCGTTAGGATCAGGATTTTTTCTCTTGCACAACACCATTTCGTATTTTCCATCCCACATATAGTTAAAGGTTCTAACTTTCTTCTGCATGACTACTTACACCAGGAAGCCGATAGTTTATTTCATAACATAGTCACCTTGTACACCTATACAGTTTTCATATCTACGAGATGAGACGCCGTGAACAATTTGTTACGGTCTTAAACTGACTTTACGACACCGCACCGGCTCATACAATAACGAAACGGCCGGCGCGGGCCGTAACTGACGAAATCGGGACGAAAGTTCTCCTAGGCCGCCACCCACGCCGCAACAAGTTAGGCCGAGCTAGACTTTCAGTGGAGATGGGCATGTCCTTTAACGAGATTATCTGAGGGTAACAGCCAGAGGGTCGGTAACTAACGGTAAAATAATGAGGGCGCCACCAAGCCTGTCTTAACCCGAATAACCGGGCCTGGGCGGTTAAACGGGATAGAAGTATTCAAGATACTCCGTCGATAAGAATTCTCATGAGCTGCAAGCTCAAATAACAATTTCGTGATCGCAAATACTGGAATGGTAATATTGGGACTTTTTGGGCCGAGACTGCGCAACCACTGGACCTACCTGCACGCTCTGATCTCTCACGTCTCGCCGTACACCAATCTTTACACTGTAAAAGGCGCTATCTGAAACAAAGCATGCACAGGTCGAATAGGAATAATACGTCCCTTAATTAAATATGCGTCTATTGGTCGATAACTACATCTGGGCAGCAAATCGTGCCGCCAAGCTTATGTTATTTCTTACGTTAAGCACCAGCTGATGGACGCGCTATGCTAGTAAACAACACACTATGGGTTGCCGGCCGCAGTGGGCTCGACACTTTACATATTAGAGTACAGTTTAGAAACACGCACTCCGGAAAAGGGCGCGTTAGTTCGCGATAACAGACGCCGACCTGCAAAGGCAACGGAAGCAGTGTAGCTAGCAGCAAAGCACGACGCCGCACAAATGCGCGACGATTTAATTGAAGGCCTAACTCGTTAGGCAGCGGGGCAGCGTGACTGCAATATTTGATCAGGAAGAGGGGCTAACATAGCCTCACTAAAGCATGCGAATTTGGAATAGTTGCCAGCCCCTGCTACGTCGCCCACGCAGTCGTTGGCTGCGGTTAACACCTGATAAGCAAAGCACAAAGCCCTCGCAAACATAAACAAAGAGCTCGAACAGATTAGGGCGCGCCAGGCTCAGCACGGCGAGGCGTTGATTCCATTTATGTATTAATCGGTACAATATAGCGAAGCTCGCGCACCTAAGGTTACTGAATTAAAAGTTAGCACAAACGTAGCACCAAAACATAGGCGCAGAGTTCTTTAGCTATTTAGGCGATGAAATGCGAAACTCGCGCACATGAACTTACTAGTAGGCTACCAAAGTAGCGTCTTGAAGCATGGTGGCCTCAAACCGGCATTAAAAGCCGCGACAAGCAAGCAAAGGGCATGCATCCGCCCACACAAAGTTGAGCACAAGAGCACCGCCGCTCGCACAAGCGACAGTTAATATGTTTAAATGGTTGTAATTACAAATACCTTAGTCCGTAGACGGTCTATGAGAGTTGCGTGCAGTCAGTTGGTAGAAGGCGGCAGTCTGTGGCAGCTCAATCGCCAAAACACGGCATTAGGGGTAAACGGGCTGGAATCCGCCAAGATGGCGGCGTTAGGACGCTCTCCTGAGAGCACACTTACGGCGGCAAAGAGGCCTACTTCATCCTGCCTAGAAAGATCCTCGAAAACAGCGAGTTGAAAAGGGAAAACCCCCTTTCTCACAAACGCAGAACTGGCCCCGTGAAGCCCATCACACACCCACGCTTTGACGTAAAGACTTGCCACTCGCACAATCACATGCGACCTCTTAAAGGCGAAACAGTTTATGGCATATTCGCTGTAACAGCACGGGAAATAGGAAGGCTTTCACAGAAACGGTGCTAACAAACAACGGCAATTTACACAACATTCGCTGAAACAGCACGAGACGGGAAAAACAGGCTGGCGTCCCCACCAATGGCGGGAACGCCGCGAAACGGCACACTCTGCGACTTCTTCGATCAACGGCCCTCGGCTGAATGCCCCGCAAGGAGCGTTACGACGCTTGAAGTGGCGTGAGCCAAAACGGCGTTACCACGTGACCCTCGACAGCCAATGGCGATGCGCCCAATGAAACAAATAAGTTCCGGTAACGAAGACAGCACGCCTCAACGGCGTGATTTCTAGAAGGTTCGGAATTCTTGCGAGCGATAACACCCGGCTGCCAAAGTACCAGCAAAGGGGTGCTCCAACTGACGAGAAATACTGCGTTTGGGGCCAAATATGTGCAAAATCATTATTATGGAATTAGGCGATGAAGCCAAATAAGCTAAAAGGGTTTAGCATACGGGCACGCTGCCCTAAAGCCTAGGTGGCTAATTAAAATACCCAAAATAACTTGACAAATTGTTTAGGTGTCTCCATACTGAAAAATAAATAATGCAAGAGCGACCAGACTCAAGACTGAACGACCATGGAGAGTATTGTTCAGAATTAGAGAAATCCAAAAATTGCTAGGTGGCTAGAGAGCGTAATTACTTTGAAGTTGTTGTCATGAAGGAGTCTGAAAGTTGGCTTCCCGTTGAACAAGAACATTGTCACACCAGCTGCCGCTTTTTTGCAATTCTGAAAATATTTTGTCTTCAAAACACCTTCGTGGGATGCAACCGTCACTGTCATGCGTTTTTAAATTTAATGAGTCAGAAGATGGCTACTATCAACTCCTCAGGACTGACGCTAACCCGAAATTTCTTCGATAGCGGTGACTCCGTGTTCTTACATTCCTGTGACTGCCGTTAAGTTTCACGATTGAAAAACTGCATCCATGACTCATCAATTATAATATGGAATAAAATATTGTCATGACGTGGCATAATCGCCTGACCCACTTGAAAGAAAGTTTTCGCTTTTTTAGGTTTCCATGTAAGATGATACTATGGAAATGCCGACTTTGTGCAATCATGTTGTCAGCTAAAAGCTAAAAGATTTGACACCAGATTTGAGTCAGGTTCACGAAAAATTAGAGAATATTTTTTCGGTACATATAAGCCATGTTCCTTTATTTACAATACGTACAATTTCCAAAAACAGGGATCCCGTACAACAGAAATAAATATTTTAGTTTTAAATAAACAAGGTAAAACTATTGATTAATTCTTTCCATAAGCACAAGCTGGATCGTCAAATATTAAGATACAATGAACGTGGGAAACATATTAGTTAGGGTAAACTTCTAAAATGCTGTTTCATGAGCTACTTTACATCAAAACAAAATCTATGGTTTCTAAGTTTAAAATGTGAAACGATCGTAAGGTTCTTATAGAAGAAATAGAAAAGCCAAACAATTATGTGTTTGGGAAAATATTCGAAATATACAAGCAATCCTAGTGTTGAGTTTGTTTTTCTTGATGAGATGTGCCTACAAGCAGTTTCAAAAATCGAAATTCTGACGGAGAGGGTTTCAGAATGTTACATGATGGGTGTTCTCTGAAATTTTTGGTTGGTTGCTGCCTTTTACTTAGATCACAAAACCATAGATAGTAATCTCATTAAAGAGTGAGTACCGACCAACTCATTCTATTTTTAACTCAATTACTTCCGAATAGAAAAGTTGTAGTGATAATGGATAATGCATCTCATCATAGTGTCTTCCCTGAGAAACTACCGACCCGTTCCACAAATAATAAGTTCTGGAAACATATTTCATTAAAAACAATATTACATATCAACCAATCTGCAAAAAACAGATATCGGAACAATATGTAAAAGAAGAGCTGCGAATTCAGAACCAATTATTCCAGCTGCCATATCCTGGTAATGAAATAAACACAGTTTATTATAAGTTTGTGTTATTATAAACGGACAAATATTTATTCTAAACTGCTACCTTTTATGTTTCGGGAGTGAAGTGTCTTCACACGTTTCGCCGGATTGAAGGTACGTGATAACAGTGATCCAATTTCGTTTCGGGGACATATTCTGGCAGTGATAATCAACCTCTGACACGTGCCAAGGCCGGGATGGATTCCAGGGCGTCCAGAAGAATTGTAAAGCGGTCTCTGGTAGATATATTTTGCAGGGGATGTGCCTGCGGCAGCCGACTTGTGTCGGAGAAATAGTAAAGCCACCTTAAGGTAAATTTTGCCGGGGAGTCGCCTGTTGCGATTGACGGTGCTTAGCCGGAGAATTCCTCCCGATTTGCCAGGTGTCCTAGGCACAGAAAAGAAATTAATATAAAGCCAGGGAATAGTTTATGCTGTTATCAAACGGCGGTAGGCCGTACAATAGCTGTTCCCGAGTCACGGGTGGGTGCTATAAATCCAGAAAAAACAGGAATGTTTTATTCGGGTCGTGAAAAGCGTTAGGCCGTAAATTAGCTTTTTTGAGTCACAGGTGGGCGCTATGAACCCAGAAAAGACGGGAATAATTTCTACAGGGAGCCGAGGCGACCTAGAATCCTCGACAAGTTTTCGCAGACTCTCCAGATATATCCCTGTCGAAAATCGTTGAAAAATTGTTGTCGAAGAATCATCCGGTCGAATTACCCATTTATAACAGCGCGTCGGTTTTCCCTTCTGTGAAAATTTTGAGAAGAGGTACGCCGTGAACGTGTGGTTGCGGCTGCGCCGAAAGCTGCTGACCATTTCTAATGTAAGAAATGCGAATACTAAAAGCTCTTCATGTTATATTATGATTAATCAGCGTTTAACCCGGAGCGAAACGTTACAACCTACCTATGGAAATTATACCACCTTATTAATTCGGCAGATTTCGCTTCTGCGTTGGAATTATTTCTATCTGATGAAGAAAATACATATATCAATTGTAACGCCCCGTTTCAATTTCATTTTAATAGCGCGTTATTGCGATTATCACCTTCTTTCGGACCACCTTATATCTCAATATAGTAGCAAAAGAACTCAGGTTTATCGCAGCAAACGTCTGCCTTTAGAGATAAACACCTGCAACTTTTCCTGCCGCAGCATGTTAGCGGCATTCGATTCCCAGTAGGTCGTTGGAAAACAGTGGAATCGCTCGAGTAGTATTGATTTTTCAATAGAGTAACCTAAAGTTGTAATTTGAGCTTTAATCAGCAATTTGTGACTTGAATACTTGGAAGTTAATTCCTATTTGTGGTTTATTAATTCATTTGATAGGCAATGGTCATACAAACTTAAATTGTTGTCACTTAGCCTAATGGCGTATGTATATAGTTCACGTACTACTGCGATTTATGGGTTTAATTAAATGCCCCTACTGCTGTTATTTGTTTGTGTTCTTTCCGCAACCCCTATAGCTGTAAGAGTCATAGAGGTATTCAGCGAAACACAAAAGATAGGTAGCGTATTATTAATTCGCTAGTTTTGTTTTTCATGTTTTGAGTAACGACAAGGAACCTAAATTTTAATTATCCTTACTGCTCAATTTTTAAAAGCCGAAACATTTTTTGCCTAGTCTTTACACCCCGCCATATTTGCCGATAGTTGAAACAGCTAGCCGAGGCCATGCCAACTCCTCATTTAAGGGAAGTACACAACGATTGCCTTATTGTGTGACTTAATTTTTGTTCTGTTCTTTTTTGTTTTACTGTCAGGCGTCGTGTGTTAATGATCTAGTTCTCTACATTTAAGTTTCCATATATCAATTGTTGGCCTTGTTTGGGTATAAGACTAATAATTCATTTCTTTTGTTATAATTTACTCTGATGTTCGATCCTTGCTCTTCAGTACTTACACTACTGGGATCTAAAAGGATAATTTCAAGGAACTAGAATTTTTTTTTTATTTACTGTACTAAGTAAAAGCAAAATTGACAGTATAATGATATTGTTTAATACTAATTACAAAATTCTTATGTACGACGTGATCCGGTAACGAAAGATCGTATCCTTCTTAGGTATTCTTTGAAGACGAATTTTTCATATCTTTTATTTGCCTCTTCTACAGAATGAACTTCTTCTCTTACATTCAATTAGAAATTTAATTTGGCGGAGATCTATTTTTGCGAGAATGTTCTGTAAAGACTGTCGTACAGCTGGCCTCTGGTTGTTGAACTAATACGCTTTATTATAGTTAGTGCTTTATTTTCCTTTGGCGAGAAATATATATTTATGTCGTACAATATGTTTTCTACCCTTTGCAATACATTTTTTACGTGTAGAAGCTTATAGTTTGTCGCTGAGTCCTTTACTGTTTTCGTGCGGAAGTTGCTAGCATAAGTAGTACAGGTACAAAATGATTTCAGACAAGGTCTTTTCCTCACGCTGCAGCTAAATACATTTTGAATTTAGTTAAAGCTCGTTTTAAGCTATGCTTGTACCATGAGCTAAAACGAACTCTAAGACCTTATTAAACACTTTTGAAACGAGAATCTGGAAAGTCAACTTTCTAATAGCGTGTGAGCACTAAGCAGTTGTTCTTTTCGGAAAGTCTCAGGAATTTTCCCAACTTCCGGGTTCTGTCTACTAGGGATGATACGTCGTTTGGTTTTATTATGCTCATTTTGTATGAACATTTCTATGAGAAACGAATTTTATTTTAATATAAACTTCGTGTGTTAGATTTGGATGTAAATGCTGTGTATTCAGTTTGAGGCAGCATTCCGATATTCTTCAACAAATGTCTGTGCACGTAGATTGAATTGACATTCGCGAATACTATGATTTCGATTTATAGACGTTAGTGGAGAACAGGACATCGGTAGTTACGAAAGGGATTTAATGGGTAAACAATAGACGACGAGAGATGTATCATGCTTTTGATAACATTTTAAATTACTCTCCCTTCTTTTAATAAAAGTTGTCACACGATAGTAGCATACATTTCAATTCCGTGTTGTCAACGATCTAGTATCGGCAAAGATATATTTGGACCGATTATTTCGAGAATACTAAAAGAAGATTAGGGGACTTTGATGCTACGGGCGGATGCTAATTCTGAAATACAGATTCTGTGTTTAAGTATTTTCGTACATAGTACACATTTGTAAAAAAAGTAGGCAGTTACAGTTATCGTTATTGTTTAAAGGTGTTAATCTGGCTTCCTCAGCCAGTGATGATTAAGGTATGTTATCAAACAAGAATGTACATGTGCGTTTCCTCAGCAAGGATGTGATGAACAATTGCTTCCATTGACTTTTAAAACTCATTTATGGGAGAAATAGAACATATAAATAATTTTTACTTGGAGATTGTTAGAATAGTTTGAAAATCAACGTCGCCACTGCATTTGGCGCGCACAAAGGATAGGATCTCGCTATCGCTGGGACAGATATTCAGTTGACCTGGAGTCGCAAAGTAAAGAGATTGTGCGTGGTGTGTTATTTTTTCGTAAATGTTGCCGTTCGGTAAGCTCCTTACAGTGCAGATTATGCGAACTTAAAGACGATTGTCAGTTATATCCAGTTTCTCAGAATGCAGTCGAAATATGCAAGATACCAAGTCTCGTTTTGTTTTTCTGTTTCGAGGAATTTTATTTCAACCTACAGTTGGATATATTCAAATGAACTTCTATGGTCCCGTTACGACTTTTATATCAGCTCTACGATCGACGCTTGGTAGATCAATCTATCGTTTCGCAATCATCCTAAATACCGCCCAAGTGCCCGTCAGCGTGTGTATTCACGGTAATTGCTTGTAGCTAATCCTTTAACTACCATAGTCCAATCGTTTGAAGCAAAATCGGAGAGCTACTCCTAAATTGCTTATGTAATTTCCGTTTTTTTCGCCGGCACATATCCTTGAAGCTGCCCGTTTTGCTTCCATTTGCAAACCTGCAAAGGTTCCAGAACCTTCAGAAATACCGTTTTTAAATGTCTGTAGAATATAGGCTACAAACTAACAAGGTGATATGGCTATCATCTGTCATTTTTCTAACAGCTGCATGTGCATTGTGCTAGTTATTATCTCATTGAAGTGAACGAAAATAAGGGGTAAGTAGTGGTATAACGACAAAGACTTTATTACTATATATGGGTTAGTATTTCGGCATCTCTTTCGATGAATGGTTTCTATTTATGCAGTCTAAGGACTCCCACCACTTGGACGTAGCTTTAACGTAATATAAATCCAGAGCGTGGTATACCAACTACTGACAATCTCTAACAACAGTAGCATAGAAGCTCGAGACTTTTTCATCGTTGATTGTGTCTTGCCTCAAGTATCTAACAATTTTGACTGGCTACCACAAATCAATAGTTTAAATAAGAGACTCAGCCCAGCTATATTTGTAATTAGGAAAATTAGTAAGATATTAGGTATGCATATAGCTAAAATTGTTTATTATGCGTATTTGAAAGCTACGTGAGTTACATAATTGAAATTTGGATTAACAGTTGCCACGTTGACATAATTTTGAATACACAAAAATGAACAACGGGTGCGGTATATTCGAAATCATGTAGAAATATTTTTATTATCAATTATATTATCAATATTTTGTTTACCCTAACAAATATGTATATCTATAAATACTAAGGCTAGTTACCACCATAGCTCTGGGCCCTCAATAATTAAATGTGTAGAGCCACGTCATTTCCTTGTGTTTATGTACTGCAAAATTTCTCTTTGATATAATTCTTGGACACTACCCTGCATGACTACTTAAAGCCAGAAACGATTTTCGCAGCACATAATATTGAAAATGTTGGAGTTTTTACCGTAAATGCCAATCAGTTGAACAGTTTGTCAGGTCAGTTTTATAATTGACGCTCTGGCTATTTAATGCACGAAGAGAAAGAAGTTGGAATTAACTGAAGCCGTAGCTCTGAGATAGCGCGTGGTGATTATCTTAAGTGGAACAACGCTCATCTAGCAGAGAGCATATGTGTATGTGCGTGCGTCGCTCCGTAAAGGTAGTTGTTTAGGAAAACCATTTTGACAAACTAGGACCTTTGTCGCATACACCCTATCACACTTAAATTTCAATGATGTCTGTCTTGTTTGTGTGCCGTGGAATTTCGTACTGATTTCAGATCGGATATATTTAGAGCAATTCTCGTATTGTCTTTCCGATGCCATGTATATTAGTCCTGCATATTAGATCTTTCCAACGGAGCCTTAGACGACCTGCCATTACCGGCATGTAGAACAGCGCCGAGTGTTCGTAGAAAATTTTTGAATTGTCCGTGTTCAATTTTTGTTCGACAAACCGAAGCAGCCCTGAGAGGTCTCTCATCACAGATTTTCTCATCATGCCATCCACTGAATTACTGAATAAGCTGATTTGGACATGTTTTATTGAATATGCTCTACACAGCAAGTATTGAATACGTTACAAATAAGTGTTAACCTAAATGTTTTCTCATGCGTAAATTACCGCCATTCTTCTGTGCGTTTGTAAGCAATGTTGCACTTGTGTAACACGATTTGGGGAGTATTCCCGCTGGAAGTGTATTACCCTGTGGAATTGCTTCCCAGACCAATATACCTAAAGGTTTTTGATTTTTATAAATCGTATTTTAATATACCTTTACTGTCTGATTGTAATTTGTGAGGCCAAGCGTAGTTTCGCATATTCTTGCAGTAAGATAAGCATTTAGAGCTCACGAATAAAGATGCAAATCCTGGGGCAAACGGTGCAATAGCTTGCATCGCCGAGGGAGTAGTGTCTTGGTTGAAGTTTCCTATTATATCACCTGCAGGCAGACCAGATACCGCTCTAAATACAAATATGTTTCGAGTACCACGAATAGGGTGTATTTTTTACATTTTGGAAGATTAGAGACAAGCAACAGCAGGGCACGGAGACAAATACAAACGCGGTACTTCAATATGATAAAATACAGGTTGGATTATGAGTTGCCTCATAAGTTTAATAAGGTGCACCTTGTAATGCTAATGGCAATTTTTCTCAAATGATAATAAATGATGTAAGTAGGTTATGCTTTAATAGGTGGAGGTCCAATGTAACCCCGCAGCTTTACCAACGTCAACGACGCTCTTTTTGTCGTCGGATGTCGTCTACATTAAGAATGCCGATATCCTCTGTTGGCTAGGATCAAATATAGTACCTACCTACGATATTTTTAGTTAGAAATAATCAAGCTTTCTGAGTAGACCCCTGTTCCTGTCCCACTGTAGCTGGCTGGAGGCACTTTCGAATTGATTAGTTGCCGTAAATCCATTTTAGATTGTATTGCAGGCTCCATATTTTATTGCTGTTTTACCATAACTCACTACTTTATACGTTTTGGTGTTATTTATTGCATAATGTTTTTCACGGCATGTTATTTGTCACTCATCTCTAACAATTTTTTCTAGTGATTTTTTGCTTCTCTCTGGTAGGTCAAAAGACGTTTCATATATTCTTCTTATTGAATTCAGTTTGATTGTTATATTGGGTATAATTTATCGTTCGTACTTTTACCTTAGCCCTTTGATATGTTATAACTCTTCGATGTTCTTCTCGGTATATCATCATCAGATATTAAGTTCCCTTTGCTTCTATGCTTTTTCACTTCTAAACATATATTTATACACCTAAGCATTTTTCTCGTTACTATTCTTGTCTTCCGTTGCTTTAGAAATTCTGAAGTAAGGTATATATCACTTTGCAGTTCATATACATTATGTAGTGCTGGTTAGTGTTTACCCATTGCTGATTATTTGCAGTAGTCGTTTAAAATTTTTACGAGCTTTATTATTGTGATAACAACTACATTCAAATAAAAAGTATGTTTCAACTGTTACTCATTTGTGGAAAAGTCATAAACACTCAATTAAAATTGAGCGTCAGATTGATAAGAAAAACTTGTAAAAATCTTCCATCAGCACTTTAATCGTACGGCTGTTTACTTCACCTAAGTCATCACTAGGAGCAACTCTCCAATATCTCCCGAAAGCTGAACAAGTAGTTACGCCGATCGCTTTAGAAGTGACAACTGCAAACAACAAATGAGAAAAATAAATTGCAACACTCCCAGGAACAGAAAGTAGAGTGGCAAATGAAAGTTTTACAAATAGCTGACATCCTTTATAGGCATGAGAGGCGCGATAATGTACTGTTTGTGCAATTTAAGAGAACAGTCACGCGGAGACGTTTCTTTATTCGGAATTTAGTGTAAATTAGCTGTTTTAAAAGTTATACAAGGTTTAAGGTGGGTACTTGCTTTTTAACTGTAATATAAATATTCGGTTAAGCAAATCTTACACTCAGAACGCGAGTAAAACCTCGTCATGATGTTGACTTTTCAGGCAACAGACACTATGAATATAATTGAACTTAATTAAGTTCTTACGCGAAAATTAGCCCATAAATGTAGAACTGCCCTTTGGGACTAAATGGGCACTTCTTAACCACAGCAAAAATTAGAATTTCGGTAGATAGTCTTAACAGCTCGCCGGGGCAAGAACGGTTATGAATCTCAAGCTACCTGAGACGGAGAGACGATCTGAAGTAGTTTGTAACTGACCTGCGACATAACAAGTCCCTGTAGTTGCTAAGTTGTCCAAAACCACTTAGAAAATCGGCCCTTGTATCAATATTCAATAAGTTCCGAGAACTTCTGGGTAACATAATATAACTTCTTTATAAGTTGGCCCACTTTGGTGAATACCTAAAGAGGCCGACATTGAAAAATGTATTGCATGGGTTAGTGGGGCAATAGAACGAGAGCTAATGATTCTTTGGGTAGCTATAAATTCTCTTTAAAGCTTCGTACTTTATAAATGCAACTATTGGTAGGATAGAACCCCTTACGTTCTGATTCCTAGTATTTTTCTTAATTTAACTTTGAAATTAAAAAATGGGCAATGAAAATATATACAGAGTGTTTTGGAAATGAATGCAAATATTTTAACCAGTTATAGAGCTCACTAAATGAACAACTTTTCTATCCATCGTTTTTTATTTAATCGCATATTTTTTCAATCATTTATTTCCCCTAAATTTGACGAGCCGCTCGGTAAGCACATCTAAGTTAAAGGTGAAGGATAGAAGCATATTAAAACTGCAAAGTTCTTGCACAAAAAACATGCGGTCAATAACTTACCTACTTGAACGGATAAAGTACGTTGGTGACCAGATGTGAACTAAAGGTTTTATCAGTACCTATGCAGTTCTTGTTGGTTTGCATATCAAAGGATTTTAAATCAGTTTTGAGAGCGATTTCGAAAAAATGATAAATAGAGAAGTTGTTCAGTTTAGCGAGTTCTATAACGGGTTAAAATATTTGCACTAATTTCCATTATACCCTGTGTATATCTAATCAGTTATAAAGAATGTAAGTCATAAATAATAAAATAAAACCTTGAAAAATCTATCACTACTGATCATTTAATATAAAAATATACCTTGGTAACAATGATAATAAATAATGAATAATAGAATCAACCACGTCGAAGCATACTTGATTACAATAAAATTTTGCGAGGTATATAAAATATTTCAAATACCCAACAAATAAAAAACTGAGCACGCATTTAATATGAAACTGTAAAATTCTAAAATGTATCACTATACTTGAAGATATTTCAGATATGTTGTCTTAGAAAATTCGTAACAAAAAAACTAGTAGAAGTAGGTATAGTTTGAGAAAAGGCCTATTTGATGAACTTATACTATACCTGGACTAAGGTTGGGTTCTAGGTAAATTGCACGAATGCAATTGCTCGAAGACGAATTGCTCGAAATCAGTTGCTCGAAAGTCAATCGCTCGAATGTGACTTTGCTCGGATTGCAAGTTTCTCGAACAGCAATTGCTCGATTACCTGTTGCTCAAAAAAATAAAGTTGTGAAATAGCCTTAACTCGAATCAGTTAATATCAAATATAACAAAAAAAACACAAATTACAAATTATAACCTTTATTAATAAAAAATAGGTATATGTATGTGATTAAGTAAAAAATTATAAAAACCAAATATTATATGTTTTTAATATGATATGTTATGTGTTATTCCACGGACATAATCATATATATTTCTGTCATGTCCATAATTATTCACTAATCTTAAAAGTCTCTCTGCACTATCACGATATATTTTTCGGCTTATGATGTGTTGTTGACCGCTGACATATTGTTCTATCCGTAATTCGTTCAAACTCTGCTCCCTCTTTAATGCCGAATTAACATTATTTGTAACAACAACCCCATTATCCTGAGTATGAATGATACACCCTTTGAATACCCGTACCGACACTCCAAGGACATAGTACTGTCTTTGACAACTTACTACAAACGATTTTGAAGATTTTAGTATTGAAGCATTATTTAAGGGGTGGCGGAATAAAAAGCCGCGGAAAAAAAAGCCGATGGTATAAATATTTATCATATTTAATACCTAAATACTTCAAGCAATTGAATTCCTTGTTTGAGTGTATGTGCCGTCAAATCCTGAAAGATTACCAACATTTGCTAGAAATTTGTGTGACTTCAACAAGGATCATATTCACCTTACAGTTCCACATTAGTATTTTACTAACTTCAATAATCTTAAATTCGTGGCAATTTTATTTTTAGTAAATGAAAAGTCAAACTTGTTGCTCTGCATTTCCATACAAATGTGTACATTTCCCCAGTTCAGCATAAAAATAATTTGTAGTGTGTTGTTTGGCCCATCAGCCGTAACTACAATGTTAAGCTTGAGACAGAATCTCCATGTAATTTTAATCCCGTCTAATGAACTTTCAAAAACAGATTGATAAATTCCACAATGTTAGTGATTTGCGATTTGTGGAAACTTTAGAGATGAATTTCTTTAATATGTACCTCTATAATCCCCGCAGTAATGATATTATAGAACCTATAAAGTTAAGTTCCCAAGACTTGGAAATTGTAAAATCCTGTTTAACCCTCAAATTACACTCTTGAACTTCAATTTTTTAAATGCATATTGAACCAACTAATACAAAAGAAGCTGCTTTTATTCTAAAGGTAGGTATTTGATTAACAGCTCAATTGTATTGATTGTTCACAGCAAAATGTTAACGTGTTTTGCAGCATTTATTTAGCTAGTTTTCTATAAAAAAGTAAAATCATGGTAAGCCGTTCCAAAATATAATTTCTTCTTCTATAAATTCTGTAAATGGTACAGATTATTCACAAACAACAACAAGTATATACAGTAATTGCAATTTTATGTTGATTAATGTTTTGTAGCTAGTAATTTTATAAAATATCCAACAACAAAACGTGTCAAGAAATTTTTAATTATTACGCTAGTTGCTACGACGAGTGGAAAAATAGCCGCCCGCAAAAATCCCCCCGAAAAAACGTCCCGGAAAAATATCTCAAGGAAAAAATGCCACCAGAAATAAATTTCCGTGGAAACCGCAGGAAAAGAAAATGTAAGCTACAAAATGACATTTGCAATTGACAACTAAGTTTTGCTTTAACATTATAGCTTTGTTAAAAAAGCTATACTATTGAATCTAAGACGAAAAAAGCCCGGACTAAAACCTCCCGACAAAGAACCCTCGGACAACAAAAAACTCCCCGACATGAAGCTGCTTGAGTTGTGTTGCCCTCGAAAAGTTGACTTCATAATCTGCAAACCATTTTCCTTTAGCTTTAATAATAATGAAAATTTTCATTTACTCAAATCGAAAATTGAACATCCTGTACACGTAATATTTTCATCCGAAGGGTTTTTTGTTAGGGGTTTTTGTCCGGTTACGGGTTAAGACACAAATCAGGATGTATTGTCTAAATTTGTTTTATTTTCTGTTTTGACGATTATCTTGTCATTTACAACTTTGCTATTTGTAAAAATAAACGTATCATAAGGATAGAAATAGCCCTATCTAAGCAAGTAAAACGTTTCATTTAATCCTCTTTACGAGAAAGCTATACATCACTTCTTGCAGAAAGTATTAACAGGATAATACTTCTGTGCTTCAAAGGGTTGACAGCCAGCTGATTCTCATCAGATAAGCAAGCAAGTGCTTCCTTTAAAAATACTAACGGACTATTCCATCAGTTCAAGAAATTATCATTTGAATAACCTCCATTATGACGAACAAACCAGTTATATTATGAAATTTGACGATATTCACCCGCAATTTGCAAACAGCTATTAGCAGAAACATTTGGACTGCAATCTCAAATACCGATGATTAGATAGATAGATGAAGATATTCCAATTAACATCGAATTTAAGTATTGAAAATTGTATTGTAATTTTGGTAAAATATCCTGAATATTTTTTGCTATAAAGTTACGGAAAGTTTGTTATAAGTTGAGGTACTGCTAATTTGCTATGTGTATATATATATATATATATATATACATATGTTACAGGGCTGTACAAACTTGCTAACAATTTGCTATGCATATAATAAATCCGTGTCCGGAAATGAATCATGTATGATATATTAAGCTTGAATTTTACAATACTTCGAAGCAGACAGGACAGTAAATCCGTTAATGACAGGAATGGTCAGAGAATCCTTTAATGTCTAAAGCCATATGCTTACTTCGGACTCATCTCGGCCATCTACAGTTTGGGACCCTTCTTACATCAGGTAAACGGGACTCTGCTGAGATCTCAGTAAATGTTTTCCTAGAATATCTGTGAGGAAAATATACATATTAAATTATTAGCCACAAAACATTAATAAAACGTAAAACTGCAATTACGGTATATACTTGTTGCTTATGAAGAATCTGTACTATTTACAGAATTTATAGAAGATGAATGTATATTTCGGTGTGAAACGACTTACTACGAATTTACTTTTTTATAAATAACTAGCTAAATAAATGCTGCCAACACGTTAAAATTTAGCTGTCAACAACCAATACAATTGAACTGTTAATAAAATACCTATCTGCATCATAAAAGCAGCTTCTTTCGTATTAGTTGGTTCAAAATGCATTTAAAAAATTTAAGCTCAAGAGAGTAATTTCAAGGTTAAACAGGAATTTACAATTTCCAAATCTTGCGAACAGAAAAAAATTAAACATTCCATATCTTTATAGGTTCTATAAAATACAATACAAATTATTTTTATGCTGAACTGGGAAAATGTACACATTTGTATGGAACTGCAAAGCAACAAGTTTGACTTTCCATCTACTAAAAAATATAAAATTTCCATGAATTTAAGATTATTGAAGTTACTAAAATACTAATGTGGAACTGTAAGGTGAATATGATCCTTGTTCCAGATGTTAAAACCACATAAATTCGATCAAAACGTTTTCGAGAAATTGCGGTTCGAGGAACTTGTATTTCGAGAAAAGTTACATTCGAGCAATTTGATTTTCGAGCAATTGATTTCGAGCAATTGATTTCGAGCAATTGCATTCGAGGAATTTGCCGTAGACGCTGGACTAATGCTGCATCTAGCTGCAACTTTACCCAGTTTGAACAATGCAATATCTACGTTAGTTCTAAATAATGTATGGTTAGCGCATAAATATTGTGCTGTTAGTTTGTACGGAACTAATACGTCACAATCAAGACTTGCATTTCACGGATTATAAATAAAGCAAACCAACCCAACGGTACGCGACGTCGCGTAAGCAAGAACAGAACGCATTCTCACTCAGACTTACCCTAGGAAGTAGCTCAGATGAAAGGAGGCCAGAGGAGTGTAAATCGAGAACGCCTGGCCTGCTGAGAGCACTTCGAACTTTGACCTTCTATCCAGCGACCCGACCAACAGTTTTTATCTGGTACAGCTCCAACTCCAGGTCCGGTTGTGTCAATTGAAGCCAGCCAAAACCGCAAGGAACTATTCTAAAGGTCCTTCCTCTCTTTCGTCGACATTCACCCAATGTTGGGCATAGGTCCCTCCTTTAATACTCGAAGCTTCTGCCGTGTGTTTTTTGTTGCCCTAATTTATCAGCCAACCTTTTATATCGTCCGCCCATTAGAGTGGATTTCTATGTAATTTCCGTCGCTCTTGCCTTGGTATCCATTCCAGTGCTTTCTTAACTAAAGCAATAGTGCAAACATTTCTGAAACAGTACAATGAAGCAGCTGCAGAACTCATAATATCGAAAATAACTAGTAAACTCCCAACGAACTAATAGACTGTCACCACAGGCAACAAACCAAACATAGAAACATGGTGGAAAGGCTAAGCTATGTAAATAAGAAAAGGTCTGCAAAAGCAATGCTGAATCAGTTTTGAAAAGTGATAGGAAAAAGACGTTCCTATACTGAATTCTAGTGTATTAAGAATGGAAGAAATGTTGCACCACATAAAGATTCAGAATGCGAATTATTGCATAATTTCCAAACATAAACCTTTCATCGTGTATATTCAATTTGTGAAGCTGCCAACTGTGGAAAAGAACACTATGTAAATTCCTTAGACTTTACTGTTCCCTGTGGGATTCTCAACCACCATATCAATGTTGCACAACACAGAAGAAGTCTGGTGGAGGGCGGATATATATACAAAATGAATTTAGCAGACCTTCCAGAAAACTGTCAACAGTTACGCTCTGCTTTTTAGCGTGGTAATGAGTCATCTAATCTATACCTGAAGTAGATTAAGGTCAATAAAAATCCGATCTCGATATCATGTCGCTAGGAAAACTTGTTCTATGCACAAGGAAACACGGAGAAAACTGTATAAAGCTGCACCAAAATATCAAGCTTAAGGCTCCAGCAAATACATATTCAATATGTGCTTACCACAATATGGTCGGTACCTGCATATAACAAAATCAATGCTCAACGTATATTTCACAAGGCTTTAACTAAAAATACGGGTTTCGTAGAATAAAATACCATTCACGAAATTGCAGGGGCACTCAAAGAAGTCGAATTACCATATTGGTATGAAAAATGCCCGTGACGACATACCATTCGTTGTATTTTAGTTTTTAAAGCAAAGTTGGAGGCATTTTCTGGAAGCAGAAAAAGAAATACTAATTTTCCAGAACAATTTTGTCAGATATATGTAAGGCGCGCGCTTTAAAAGACACCTTAGATAATCAAATTGACGAAGAAAAATAGTGATCTACGTAGCAGGGTAAATATTACCGCAGACCAGAAATTAATGTCGTAGTTTATAACAATTACCCAAAGGTGTAAAGGTTGCGAGCTATTTCTAAAGCCAATCAAAGGCATAAAACGTGCCAAAATCTTGCAATTATTATAAAAGTTAAAAAAAAAACTGTTACTTATTAACGGAGCTCCTCAAAGCTTACTAGAAGATTTTTAGAGCTTTAGAGATTTTAAAAGTATGGTTAGGGTGACCAGAACTTTGCAAATACAGGGCAAAAATGAAAAAAATATTCCAAAAATTACCAAATATTTCCGAAAGCTGTTACCAAAAGCCGTTAAAAATTACTAAATATTTCCAATGGCTCGAACGCATTGTAAAGTTAGCGTCAGTAGCAAATTTATTTTAAAGCATCAATATTATGCCAGAAATTTGTACGACTTGTTCCGTCACAATCTGTGTTTACATCGCCCTAGCGCTCGAACAGAAGATAAGAAGACGTCCATCAGCGGTGCCCAGAGTCTCGTACAAGTAAGCTTGGTGCTAGACCCATTCAATTGTATCTGGAGCGATTGCAGGACAAGGTATCTATATAGTATGACAGCAAATTTCGCATCCACTTTAATTCACTTGAGACTTCAGATCCAATCCTGTAGCATTGAAATAGACCATTTACCATAGGGAATTTTCAGTTATAATTGTATGTACATATTCCATGCATATCTGACCACACCAGAAGCAAAAGTAAAGTAATTAAATTAAATTAAACATTTTCGGAACCATTCGTGATCATTGCACCACTACCAAAGCTTTCCAAAGATTACTGAAAGTTTGTAAAATTACCAAAAAATAGCAAAATATTTGAAAATATTATCCGGGTCTATTACCAAATACGATAAGATATGTCCAAATATTTATTACATTAATTAGAGAAAGATTACGGCAGATTGTAAGATATATCTAAACTAGTGAATCACCCGAGCTACACTTCGATTCGCTACTTTAAGAAAGATTCATAATATATATTAAAAAAAAAGGATGAAACGGCCGCGAATCGAACCCGGGCCGCCCGCGTGGCAGGCGAGCATTCTATCGCTGAACCAACGATGCTTCGTTGAATAGCGCGCTGCTATAATGGTATATGAACATTAAGGGTGTTACAATATAATTTTACTTGACTTTTTCGTAGTTTTTTTCAAAATAAAAACCGGCCTACGATCTAAGTCTAAAAATTAGCAAAATGTTAAGCTATCATACAATTTAATCGGTCTAGTATCTTCGGAGGTGATAGCGAACAAACATACATATATAAATACTGTTATGATA
Organism: Agriotes lineatus; assembly: GCA_940337035.1. Lineage (NCBI taxonomy): Eukaryota > Metazoa > Arthropoda > Insecta > Coleoptera > Elateridae > Agriotes > Agriotes lineatus. The sequence goes on from OW679197.1 coordinate 18,270,761, forward strand.
CAAGCTTAAATGTGTATTGGAATAAAATTTGTTAAAATTGGGAAATTACAGTGGGTTAGATATGGTTTGGATTTATTCGGGGATAAGGCAGATATTTGTTTGGAGCATAGCTAAGTGAAAAGAACAGGTGGATTTGAAAATAATATAAAATTAATAAAATACAGTTTGAAAGTGAATGAGAAATTCTAATTTTGAGATAATATAAAATATTAGTAGATTTAACTCAAATAATTAAAACTAGAAGGCATAAATAGGGAAAATGAGGTAGTTAAGAAATTTGTTTCCATTATTAGAAAATAACAAACTGAAAAATGTAGAAAAAAAATTTTGGTCTAATTAAAAATATGGAATATAACCCTGTTTTATTAATGTAGAATTTGGATAACAAAAATATGGTAAAAAGGCAAAATCTGCGAGGTGAAATATAATGTAATTTAAAATAAATATCCATAAGAAGAGACGAATTTAATTAATGAAGATTTTTGGTGTATGTGTATGGTAAACAAAACTAATGGATAGAATAATTGTTATATACAAGTGAATTATTAGGAAACATACTGGGTCAGTTGTATTTTGGAGATTACATTTGACATGTAACATAAATCAAATAGGATTACGTCAAGTTATTTGTTGTTGACTGGAGCTTCCAAAAGGGTGTCTTCAGAGAGAGGAGGTGCATTCCAGGAGGTAGTTTGCTGTAGCAGGTGGATGTCCAGGTTTGCTCTTGCTGATAACTGTCAAGAATTTGGAGTTTGCTGATATTGGACGATTGAGGCGTGGTCTGTCTGTGAGCAGTGGATTGCAGCAAGGTGCTTAAAAAGGGTCAAGTTCCAGATCAAAAATAGGTTGCTGTTTTGAACTTTGCGTAAGGAAAAATACAAGGTGGGTGATTTCTTATCAAATCCTAACTAGAAGATAAATAAGACAATAAGAAGGTGAAATTAATTAAGAAATAATTACTTACTGTGTTTTTTATATTATTGTGTATCATTCAAAAGATTGGGAATTTGTCATTAGGATTTTAAAACTGTTTTGACATTTGGTTGACATAAATGGTGACTTATGATGCAAAACAAATTTGAAATATTAGAAAATCAAGTTTTCAGAAACAAGTAACTAGATGAAAGAATCCACCCCTGTTGAGTTTTTAGGAGCTATTTTATTATTGACATTATCATACAAAATAGGGCAATTTGTAAATAAAAAAACTGATCAATGTTAATACTTGAAGGTTCAATTCTTAGTTAAAGTGCTGTGGAGATTACCAAAAATTATCAGATATTTTTAAACAATATTCAAAGTGTCCAGAGGTGGTAAAATATTTAAACACACTACTATAGGTCTCCAAACTTTCCGAATGTTATGAATTGTCTAGGGCTTCCAGATATTTCTAAAGGCACCCAGAAATGGCCAAAGCTGTGCAAAATTTAGAAGAGGTTTGGAATTACCTGATATTTTTTAAACCTTCCTGCAATTAATGAAAATTGACAAAGATTGTTAGAACTTACCCAAGATTACAAGAGAATTGTGAATATATAATAAAGGGAAAAATAAGAGATCAGTGGAAAGAAAAACAGTGTCGTTATAATAATCGCTAGTATAAGATGTAACTAGTAAGAACAGTGATATATTTCCGGCGGACTGTGGTAATTGCCGACAAGGCGTCATTTGATTCAAACCATAACGCGATCAAGATCAAACGCATTGAACGACTGCGAAAAGGAGTGCTCTTAAAGTGCGACAATACATCGTCGCACAAGTGGATTACAGGCACATCATAAACTGCTGAACGGCTTTGAAATCTTTCCACACCCTGCCTATTTGACCGATTTCGGATCTCTTTCGTTTCGTCAAACGCATTCCAGGGACGATTACAGTTTGAAAGCTAAGGTAATGTCATGGTTAGAAGTTCAAGGTGCAGACTTTTATATAGTGAGGGGATTGTCAAGCTGAAACATCGATGGGCCAAATGCATCTATTTGGCGGGGATCTTCATACCATACCATTGAAGGAAAAGAAATGTAAGCAGGACGTGGTATTGATCGGCACCGCTAGCTGAAACTCGTGCAGAACGAACTGTCAAACGTCAACAGATACCGCAAATTCATACCTAACCTTTAAAATGATCATGCTCCGTTTTGTTCGGTGTAAAATGCTTTTTTAATAAACTAAATCAGTCTAACTATGTTTAAACGTGTAACCATAATAATTATTTTTAAGCCTCAATTAATTTGACATAAATATAAATAATAATAAAACAAACATGAAAAAACGGTGTTGTCAACTTGAATAAATAATTTGGCCAAGTCCTATTGTAGGTTACGTTTTTATGACATGGTAGATAAGACATAAGATGTGTTTGAAACATCAATATTAAAGAGTTTGTAGTTTTCGAAAGATGTTTTTTTTACCTTTCTTGTATTAATTTTCAATACGACTTGAGATGCGTAACACAATTTTGCTGTCTATAGATTTTTTGTTTTTTTTCTTGATAAGAAGTATGTACACAAATTCTGATAAATTTAGAGGATCGCGTTAGAAAATGTTGCAGAAAACATAGTTTACACTAGCGCTACTATATGTCGTTGCTGTTAATTACTAAGCTTTAATAATACCGCCCCTTCTTTCGTTTCACTTTTGTTTTATTTAACAAAGTCAACTTAATACTAACCAAGCAGCGTTTGCATACGTGTAGCGCATACATGCAGATTTTCCCACACGTGTTAATTCAGAAACGCCCTTCGCAAATTCGGCACATAAGGAAACCCGTATCCGCGCCGAGGGTGCAGGTAAACTGCTCGCCATTGCCATCAAGCTGTAAATTTAAATTTGTTGGCATCAAGAAACCGAGCAGCAATTGGGGCAACCCACGCGCAATTTGAAAAGCGGGCACTGGCCATATTCGTTGTTGGCTTATCGAATTATCTATAAATCCCAACGACTCTAATGGAATAAAATTAGCATTCTTTTCCCCTTTAGCGTCGTTGCAGCGCAGCGGTGGCCTGCGTACCCGCTACAGGCCCGTAGAGAAAATATTGTTGGGTGAGTTTATTTCTTACCTAGTACATAAGGTTCTCGGGAACAATAGCAGATAAAAAATTATGAAATATAAAAAGAGTAAGTTGCATAAATTGGATTGTGTACTTACTACCCTTGTTTTTCATATACAGCCTCTTTCTCTATCCTTAATCCTTAAAGGTCGTGGTGATACTATGGAGTTTATTATTCCATGCTGTTTATAAGTTATTTCCAACGTTCTCTATTCTAGGATTGTTTTACTGCCTCAGGTAAGCATTCCTTATTACAACTTTACTATGTTTACAAAATATTATCCTTCCAGGCAGGTCTTTTTAAATTCTTTCTATCTCTTAAATACACTTCTGATTTTCTCTAGGTATTTTTTTTTTCTATTTCCTCAATTCTGTTTGGTGGGCGAATCCGCTTCTCTCTCCAGTACATATTTTTTGCATTTCTGTGCAAGTTTTCGATATTTCAGATATGTGTTGTGGTTTCCACTCTTTTTTACATTTTGTTCTTTCGTTTTTAGCCTTCCTGCTAATTTATTTTCCATTACATTAATTTTTCTAATAGTTTTCTTCGCAGTGATCGTTTTAGTTATCTTCCTCGTAAAAAATGAGGTGTGGCCGTCATAGCATTTCCACTTACTGCTTGTAAGAATTTTCAAAACTATACTTCTTCAAAAATTAGTTTTTACAAAAATTATAAATAATTACGTAATATGTAAAAGTTTACAAATCATTTATTCCCATTGTTTTTAAACCATTTCTAAAAACTTAATTTTACGATTTTTCAAAAGAAGGTACTTCTTACAAAAGAACTTTTTAGACAAATGTTGTAGATAATTGCACAGCTAATGATCTTGTCCTATGCAGTTAAATTTGTATTGGATCATTATAACATTTTCCAGAGAACCGAAAAAATACAAGGATAAAGTACTACTTCTCGCTGGCCGATTTTAATATCAATTATTGTGATCTCCGAATTTATATTAAAAGATATAAGTTTTTAATCTAATCGTTTAAACCGTCTGGGCTATAGGTAGAACGGACACCTACTCACAGAGTGACATAGTAACAGATTGTCAGATAGAACTCACTTCGAAACCAGCTTTTTTAAATCAGAATAGACGAAAACGGATAGTTCCCCAAAAATTTCAAGTTCGAAAGAAATCATGCTTACTATACTACTACACCAACATGATTTGAAAATTAACTATACTGCAAATATTGAAAAGAGGAGACAGTAGAAAACTACAGGACATTTCTTTAAGTGAGTCAGCGAAGATACGCGAACATATAGTAGAAAAAAGGCTCCAAAAGGAACCTCAAGAGACTCTGCATCATCGATTTAGAAGAAAGAGGGATAGGTACATGAGACCTCAAATTTACACCCAGATGTATCGTTGAGGAAACTAAATCGAGTGGAAACCTTGAGGGGTAAACACTACTAATTTCATCAAAATAAATTTGAGGGTATACTGACAGTAGTGTCAACCTCAGCAAGGTTTCCACTCGGTGGAATATAATCAGTTAACTTCTTTTTGCATTGCAGATGTAACCACAGACTGCGTCGGCATCCCAAGTGAACATATATGGAAAGCATTATACCAATTCGTTTTCTTATGAACTCAGTAAGGCGTTTAAGAAGAAGAGTACGAATTACTTTACAACCAATAGCAAAAAGTCGGAATAATTCGTATTGACAATTAGATTAAGGTTTCTATTTATAGTATTCTTGGATGATGTAATGAGGACATGTGACAGATTCAAGATTCCGTTTGAATGAGAATATATCAGAATTGATTCATATAGCATCTCCAGACGATTGATCTTTACTAGTAAAATCAGTAAAGGAAATACAACCACAATGCTCATCTACCTACAAAACTGGAGTGAGCATGTATCAAATGTATTAATTACAAGGCCAAACCATCAAAAAGCCGATTAATATATACAACAAACATGGCCCAACATTAAAAATATTATTACAAAACACGGATAAATAGAAAATAGAAAGAAAGTGAGCAAAATCCTTGTCATCAAGCTATTTCTTTAGGTATTTCGACACACCACACAAAATGAAAAGTATTACAACATAAACGTTTAGCAAGACAAAACACAGAACTATGTAATTAGAAAAGCATACCAAAATGTATTGGATGATTTCAATGAGAAGCATGCGTATTGTGTATGGAAGACAACAATTATCATACAAGGCAGCATATTTGACTAAAGACAAAGGAGACATCGCCCGTCTAGATATTTTTATGAAAAAAACTTAATAAAACACTAAATGTTCAAACTTCTGTTTGCCCATGAAATGGACAATTCGGTGAAATTGTGCGGAAACAAATTAGACGGCAAAAGACACTCTCAGCATTAATATGGTATCATTACGTAAAGTTTAAATACACATTCTTTGCAAGCGTTGTGTTTTGCGCTTATTCAAATAGTAGGTTATTAGATAGTATAGAAAAACATGACACAATTTAATTGTATATAAAGCTCTGTACTTTATTTGTTTTTTAATATACTGTTATTGTACATTATACACTTGGTCGTAGATAAAATAAAAATGTATAAAATAAATTGGAATGTTAGTACAATTCATATTAACCCATTAAAAAAAGGTCGATGATGTTTATAAAAGTTTCATGAATAAATTTGAGTTAGAGCAAGTTAGTAATGAAATGATAGCTATTGAACATTTAGAGGTGGTTTAAATATAAAGAAAATATTTAAAAAAACGCTAGTAGAAGTAATGACAAATGCAAAATTCTGAAAAGGATATAATTAAAGTAGGTAGATATCAAATAAGAATAGAGTATAGGAGACAGAAAGAATGAAAATATGGTAGTTAGGAAGTTTGTCCCCATTATTGAAAATAACAACTATTAAAATATGTAAGAATTTTATTTTGGACCCATTAAAATATAGAATTTAACCCTACTTTACTGAATAACATGTTTTGGATTATGTAAGAAGGGTATTTATAAAAATTTACGTAGTGTTTTAAAGAAGTGAAATATTAAATAGCAAAGTAGGGAAGTAATGGAGTAACTACAGAAGAGAATTGGAATTGGTAAACTTAAAGGATACTAGCCTGGTTAATTACAAGTGATAAATTGAAGGGTTATATTAAAACCGTTTTATTGGGAACAATACAATTGACAAGTAACATAAATAATAAAAGGTTACATCAGTTTGGGTGTTACTAGTAAGTAGAGAGACCGTAAAAGTATTAGTAAAGCTAGAGAGTCCATTCCGGAAGGAAGTGGCAGAGGCAGGAGCAGATCTGGGTCCGTTCTGTTGGCTGGTTGCTGTCAAAGGTTTTGGGTTTTGGAGTATTGGACGAAGCTTGATACTGGTGATCCGTACCTGATTGCTGCATTGCAGAGGGCTGCTTAGAGAGGGTCCATTTCGGAAGGTGGTGGCAGAGACAGGAGCTGATCTGGGATTGTTTTGTTTGCTGTAAGGAGTTTTTGGTTTCGTGGTATTGAACGAGGCTTAGCACTGGAGGTTTGTACGTGAGAGCTACATTGCAAGAAGTTGCTTGAAGGAGTCGATTGTGACTAAAGAATAGATTGCAGTCTTGAACATTTTGGAAGTGCAATATACAAGGTGGGTAATTCTTTAGTTTATTCCAACTATAAAGCAAATAAACATTTTAAAAGGTGCAATTAATTAAGAAACAATAATTTACCGTATTATACAAAGTTATAATGTACAATTCTAAGGATTTGGCATTTGTCATTGAGATTTCCGAATTATTGTTGACACTTCGTTGACATTAGAAGTGACATTCAATTTAAATGAATAGTTGAAAAATACTTGAAAGTAATTTGTTTACAACAAAGTAACTAGATAATTAACCCCATACCACTGAAAGAGTCTCAGGCGCTATCATCGTAATATTTGAAAGTTTGCATATTGTAAAGTCAATTTAAATAGATACTTTTAAACGCTGAAGTGTATTCATTTGTGAACAAACGCTAAAGATGTCTTAAATGGTAGTTAGGCCTGGCTACTCCATTCACATCTTATCCTACAATGCTTAATCTCTTCACCAAGTGTAAACCCTTTCAGTAAAATAACCTGGTCTTATAACTATGCAATTTATTTTCCGAAGTGAGTCTTGAATGAGAGCAAGAAATAATACACGAAACTACACAAAGCGAAGGCTTCATAAGTTCAAGAAGCAACGCGGACACTATAAGATACTTTTGCACAATACAGACTGGAAGGCAACATTGATATCTACAACATTTATTAGAGACTATAGAAATTCTTTATAATGCTACACAGATTCTAATAAAAATTAACGACAACAAGCCGCTGAACGAAGCCTCGAGAAACTAAGAATGAATGTACATCAAGCCTGCAATCTATATCCAAAACTTTTAAAGATACTTGTATTTCGACGATATGATACGAAAATGGAAGAAAACTATTCGCCGACGACCAGGAAACAGAAAACAATAAAAAACTTAGTTTATCAGTTTATTTCCATCTACTATGTCTTGAATACAGTTTTAAAGTATAAACAGAAAAAACAAGATAATGGCTTTTGCTCCAAGAGATCCTGTAAGAGCGAATATACAAGTCAATAAGTCGAGACCAGAACAAGTACGAAGCATCAGATACCTAGGCTATAAAGCTGCATATTTCGCAAAAGAACTTATAGAATAAGTCTAATACATTGAGACGTATATGTGGTACAGTAGACAAATATTTAGAAAATAAAACAAGCAAGAATATAACCGACTTAAATTATGTAAAGCTATAGCTATAACCACCTTAACATACCGGTGTGAAGCAAGGGTCATGCAGAAAAAAACACAGCAAGCCGAAGAAATTAATTTGTCAAAGCCGTCAAGCAGTGTTTTAGGGATGACCATTTGACAAACACAGATACATGGAACGAGCTTAACGTCATTGCGCTTACAATTGCAATACAAAGATACAGACAGCATTGGTGCGAACAGCACAGCATGATCGCCGAAGAAAGAATCCCACGATAGGTATACACATATCAGTCGATAGAGAAAAAAGAGACGCGAAACGATGCCCTAACCGACGATGTAGGGCGGAACATGCAACCAAACCGAATTCACAACAGGACGACAACGACAAGGCGTTTTTCGAATGTCGAGTAGTCAGCAGTCAAGAGTTAGGTGATTGCTACTACTGATTAGAGTTAGAGCACTTTAGGAAGGTCAAATATATTGTTTGTAGTACTACCGGTTATTTCTGTATATAAACTTAAATCTAAATAGTAGATACAATCTAAAAGCAAAATAATACAAATTGCAGTTAATAGACGTCCGCCAAGTGCCTCAGTAGTTACGGGACCCGTGTGGCACGTCAGCGGAGGGGTTGCCCGGGTTGGTGTGCATTGGTAACGGTACTGCGCTTTGTTGTGGGTTGTCTACATTGGTGCGACCAGTGCCGTTATTTAGAAGTGAATCAAACCCTTCGAACCAAAAGACTGCAGGGCGAGGTGTGTCTTAAATTTTACTTTTTTTTTACCCTTAATAATAGAACCTAACAAAAGGTATCTATTTGAACCTGCAACTTTAATTACTACAAACAAGTACTATGTTTTATGCAAAGATAGCAGTGGAAGTCAAAACAATCAACAAGGCGAAAACTCGCAAGCTGAAAACATGTGCACAGACCAGACTGATAAAGTGCAATCAACTTCGGGCAAACCCAAGGTACCACCAATTTATCTACACAACGTGAGCAACTACCAAGAAGTTTTGAAAGATATACAAAAAATTGCAAAAAATGTGTTTTCCACCGTTACCAAAGGTCAATTCTTAAGAATTAATCTAAGCTGTAGTGATGATTACCCTAGCCTCAGTAAATTTTACACAGAGAACCGTTTAAAATTTCATACATTTAGAGACCCAGACATGAGTCAACATATTCTTTCTGTAATGTTGCGTAACGTTCCTATTTCTTTACCTGACTCCGAAATAATGGCAGAACTTATAAAGCTAGGATATCCGGTTACCAAGGTGGTACGACTATATAATAAAAATAAATCCCCGATGCCTTTATGTGCGGTAGATTTTACGAAAAACCAAAAAGCGGCAGAAATTTTTAATCTTACAAAATTTAATTATTGTATAGTGTCGGTAGAACCTCGATGGAAATCAGATAACATACCGCAATGTAAAAGATGCCAACGATATGGGCATACCCGCAATTATTGCAGACTCGAAGCACGTCGCGTAAAATGCACTGGCAACCATATATACAGTGAATGCCCAAAACGTCCAAACGACAAACCGCAATGTGTTAATTGCGGCGAAGAACACCCCGCGAACTACAAACGGTGTAGTTATTAATAAACCAGCTCACATGAACCAAACTCGCGAATACAATAACACGCCAACAACTAGTTACAATGGTGATCGCCCACAAAGAAGACCGCAAAAGACCCGAATAATAACAAATAGCACCTATAGAGACGCCACCATAGGATTAACTAATACTCCTACAAACCAACATGAAACTAGTACTGATATCATAACTACGGTAATAAAAGTCATAATAGACCTCATCATACCACACATAGACAAAATCAAACCTATTCTTCTAACACTTTTACCAACATTAATACAACACGCATCAAAATAAGAACCTTACCATACATAACATAACAATAATTAATTGGAACGCCAATGGCATTAAAGCTCAGAGATATGCATTCATCAACTTTTTAGCAAGACACAACGTTGACGTTTCTTGCATTTCGGAAACTCATCTGATTGAAAACGAAACATTTCGAGTCACGGGCTACATTTTCTATAGAAATGATCGCGCAGCGCCTATCGCCTCTGGTGGGGTAGCGATCCTAATTAAATGCAAACTGACACACTCATTATTATCCAAGCTAGCTTTAAGAAGTCTAGAAACAGTCGGAATTAATTTACAACTCAAGGATGGGAGCCAAGTAAAAATAGAAGCTGTATATAAACAACCCAATAAAAGATTGGTTGCTCAAGATCTTACTAATATATTTACAAACAACGATAGCACATTGCTAGTAGGAGACATAAACTGCAAAAACACAATATGGGGCTGCAGAGTTAATAACCCAGATGTAATCAAACTAAATAACATTACATCTACTGTAGCTGTACAAGTATTCGCCCCATTGGAATAAACATACTACCTCTACCGGAGAGACTATCAGCCGGATAAGTTAGACATAGTACTATACAAAAACTTTACCAAACCTATCTTTTAAACAGTCCTAACTTAACTCGATTCGGACCACTTACCTGTATTAATATCATTTTTACACACACCACAATATAACCACCCAATACCACATCTAATAAACGGCACAATAGATTGGGAAGTGTTCCAGCTCAACTTAAATAAAAATATTAAAGCACCCGGAAAAATCGACAATACGGAAACAGTAGATGAATCTATAAACAACTACACAAACGCATCAAACTCAGCATAGATACAGCAATAATAAAAAAAAGGAGAGCAGATAACCCCAACTACCTACAACCACCCACAGAAGTTCTTAATCTAATTAAAATCAAAAACCAAACTCGACGCGCATGGCAAGTATCAAGAGATCCAGTTTTAAAAACTCGACTAAATCAAATGACAAGGCAAGTTAAATGGGAGCTAGATAATCACAGGATAAATTCCGATCAAAGGTACATTCAACAATTTGAAGCCCGCGATCCAAAAAGATACTAAAACAACCTACTTTAATTCCATCACTTACTAAAGATAATATAGTATATTTCTCAGATCAGGACAAAAGCAACATACTCGCCAAGCAAATCGGAAAAATTGCACCCCGGCAGACGTAAAACAAGAAAACATAAATGACCTAGAGGAAGTAAGTAATTATATGACAAACCACATAAATCAAAATGCTGGGAAAATTAAACCAACATCTCCACGAGAATTGGATAAAATAATAAGGACCTTGCAAATTAAAAAATCACCTGGACCGGACATGATCCCCAACATTATTCTCAAAATCCTGACCAGCAAATCCTTAGAATTTTTGTCAACCATTTTCAATACCTGTCTAAGACTAGGCTATTTTCCTAAAGCATGGAAACATGCTGATATCCTGCCGTTCCACAAACCAGGAAAAGGTAAAAAGCTAACCCAGAACACTACCGACCTATAAGTATCCTCTCGGCAATCTCTAAACTACTAGAAAAGATAATCCACACACGATTGCAAGACTACGTCGTTAGTCGCAACATTATGCCTCCTTGTCAATACGGATTTCGTAAAAAACATTCCACCGGTCATCAACTGCTGCGCATAACAGAAGAAATTGAAAAGGGATATGAAGGCAAAAAATATACAGTAGCCGCATTCTTAGATCTACAACAGGCATTCGACAAAGTTTGGATTCACGGGCTACTGTATAAATTAATTCAGATAGACGCTCCTTCCTATTTGATTAGCATCTTAAGATCATTTCTTCAACATAGAACCTTCGTAGTAGTAGTACGATTAAATACCACTCTCTCAGAAACAAGAAACGTAACCGCTGGTGTACCACAGGGAAGCATCTTGGGTTCACTGTTATTTATATATATATATATATATATATATATATATATTAAAGGTAAACATTTCAGGGTGTCATACCGCTTAATAAATTTGAAGATTTCTTCAACTGGTTGAAGAACATCTTGAATGGCGTTTGGGGTTGGACGACGTTTCGACGAAATCACATTCATCATTTTCAAGTCCTTATAGTCCTGGTTTGGCTTCTAGTTATGCGGCAACACGACGGACTGTCAACTTGATGTACAGCTGACTGAATAGGTTGTTTATCAATTACTGTGGCAACTAGCATCGAGGGAGCTGTACTGCTAGAACGGATGGCTGGTGTTCGCAGAGAATGGCCGGCCGTTGCTTGTAGTAACGTTGGTAACCACGATGCAGGTAATCGGCTTGTGTCGTCGCGGGTGTTCATACAATTCGGACGTTTCACGATTTCGATGGCTTCTCGTATGATGCATGCGTCTTTGTGTTCGACGCTGGCAATGCTTTTAGTGTTGTCGAAATCAATCTTGTGCGAAGTATCCCATATATGATGCACTAGCGATGAAGTGTGTTCCATCTTCTTAACATAATTCTGATGTTCCTCCTTGCGTGCCTTTATTCTCCGGTTGGTGTGGCCTATGTAACTGCTATCGCAATCCCGACACGGTATCTCGTAGACTCCTTGGTTTTCCAAAGGGATGTACTCTTTAGGATTCCTTAGTATGGACTGGATTATTCTATCCGTGGTAAAGGTTGTCCTGATGTTACATTTTCTAAGGATTCTTCCGATTTTCTCTGTCGTGCCTCGGATGTAAGGCAGGTACGCCGTGCCACAAGGTCTCTCCTCTTCTGCGTCTTGCGTTTTGGTCTTCGGTGGTCGGAACGCTTTCCTAATCGCTGCTCTGCCATAACCATTTTGTTCGAATACTCGAGCAAGGGTTGCTAATTCTTGTCTTGTATTCTCCTTGTCGGCTATCCTTCTTGATCTACAAACCAGTGTTGTCAGGACTGATTGTAGTTGAGCAGGGTGGTGGTGTGAATTAGCATTTAGGTAGCGATTGGTGTGCGTGGTCTTCCTATAAACCGTGTGCCCCAATTTTCCATTCTTCTTGGTGATGAGAACGTCTAGGAATGGAAGGTGGTTGTTCTTCTCCAATTCCATCGTAAACTGGATCTTATTATGGATGCTATTGAGATGGGTAAGGAAATCAGCAAGTCGATTCTTACCATGACCCCATATGGCAAAAACATCATCGAGATACCGAAGCCAAAGTTTCGGTTTGTAAATGGTGCTGTCCAGTGCTTTCGATTCGAAGTCCTCCATGAAGAGATTCGCAATGACGGGAGACAAAGGTGAACCCATCGGCGCTCCTTCTACTTGCTTGTAGCGTTGACCATTATAGATGAAATATGTATTCTGGAGACAATGATCGGCAAGTTTGATTATGTGTTGAGGTGGATCATACTTCTGTTTAATGACGTTTAGAGCTTCGGCAACTCGCACTTTAGTAAACAGAGAGACGACATCAAAGCTCACGAGGATATCGGTCGGTGTAATTTTCTCCTTTTGCAGCATCTCGATGAAGTGGGTAGAATTCATAACGTATGAAGCCGCATCTGCCACATGCGGCTGCAGATGTTTAGCTACGAACGCTGCAAGTCGTTGGATAGGTGATCCTATGGAACTAACGATAAGCCTAAGCGGTGTTCCATCCTTATGAATTTTTGGGAGACCGTATATCTTGGGACATTTAGACGACTTTTCTCTAGGTATAAGTTGATTTTGCACTTCAGTTTCGATGTTACTCTCCTTTATCTTCGACTTGGTGGTCTTCTCCAAATACGTTGTTGGATCTGTGGAGATACATTTGTAAGCACTGTCCTGCAGTAATGAAATCATTTTAGAGTGGTAGTCATCGTTGTTCATGATAACGGTGACATTTCCTTTGTCTGCAGGAAGAATAATGATGTTGTTGTTCTGACGAAGATTCTTGAGTGCCAAAGATTCATCACGGGATAGATTCGATTTGGGTGGTTTAGCCAATCGTAAGATTCGAGAGGTATCTTGTCGGATGAGATCGGCGGTATTCTTATCCAGTCTCGAAATCGCAGTTTCTACTCCGCAGATGATAGATTCCACTGGAATACGTTTTGGAGCTATGGCGTAGTTGAAACCTTTAGCAAGTGCATGTGGCAGATGCGGCTTCATACGTTATGAATTCTACCCACTTCATCGAGATGCTGCAAAAGGAGAAAATTACACCGACCGATATCCTCGTGAGCTTTGATGTCGTCTCTCTGTTTACTAAAGTGCCAGTTGCCGAGCTCTAAACGTCATTAAACAGAAGTATGATCCACCTCAACACATAATCAAACTTGCCGATCATTGTCTCCAGAATACATATTTCATCTATAATGGTCAACGCTACAAGCAAGTAGAAGGAGCGCCGATGGGTTCACCTTTGTCTCCCGTCATTGCGAATCTCTTCATGGAGGACTTCGAATCGAAAGCACTGGACAGCACCATTTACAAACCGAAACTTGGCTTCGGTATGTCGATGATGTTTTTGCCATATGGGGTCATGGTAAGAATCAACTTGCTGATTTCCTTACCCATCTCAATAGCATCCATAATAAGATCCAGTTTACGATGGAATTGGAGAAGAACAACCACCTTCCATTCCTAGACGTTCTCATCACCAAGAAGAATGGAAAATTGGGGCACACGGTTTATAGGAAGACCACGCACACCAATCGCTACCTAAATGCTAATTCACACCACCACCCTGCTCAACTACAATCAGTCCTGACAACACTGGTTTGTAGATCAAGAAGGATAGCCGACAAGGAGAATACAAGACAAGAATTAGCAACCCTTGCTCGAGTATTCGAACAAAATGGTTATGGCAGAGCAGCGATTAGGAAAGCGTTCCGACCACCGAAGACCAAAACGCAAGACGCAGAAGAGGAGAGACCTTGTGGCACGGCGTACCTGCCTTACATCCGAGGCACGACAGAGAAAATCGGAAGAATCCTTAGAAAATGTAACATCAGGACAACCTTTACCACGGATAGAATAATCCAGTCCATACTAAGGAATCCTAAAGAGTACATCCCTTTGGAAAACCAAGGAGTCTACGAGATACCGTGTCGGGATTGCGATAGCAGTTACATAGGCCACACCAACCGGAGAATAAAGGCACGCAAGGAGGAACATCAGAATTATGTTAAGAAGATGGAACACACTTCATCGCTAGTGCATCATATATGGGATACTTCGCACAAGATTTATTTCGACAACACTAAAAGCATTGCCAGCGTCGAACACAAAGACGCATGCATCATACGAGAAGCCATCGAAATCGTGAAACGTCCGAATTGTATGAACACCCGCGACGACACAAGCCGATTACCTGCATCGTGGTTACCAACGTTACTACAAGCAACGGCCGGCCATTCTCTGCGAACACCAGCCATCCGTTCTAGCAGTACAGCTCCCTCGATGCTAGTTGCCACAGTAATTGATAAACAACCTATTCAGTCAGCTGTACATCAAGTTGACAGTCCGTCGTGTTGCCGCATAACTAGAAGCCAAACCAGGACTATAAGGACTTGAAAATGATGAATGTGATTTCGTCGAAACGTCGTCCAACCCCAAACGCCATTCAAGATGTTCTTCAACCAGTTGAAGAAATCTTCAAATTTATTAAGCGGTATGACACCCTGAAATGTTTACCTTTAATACATATCAGCCGCGAAAACCTTCGTAATATTAATATATATATATATATATATATATATATATATATAATATATATATCTATGACATCCCAGAAACTGCAGAAGTACAATTAGCATTGTTCGCAGACGACACAGTTTTGTTGACACAAAATCACAATCTAGAAATAGCCATCTCACTTCTGCAAAGATCAATCGATGAACTAGTGCAATGGTTCAACAAATGGCGAATTACAATAAACGCAGCCAAGTGTGAATGCAAGATCTTTTCTCTTAGAAGAATAATTACCCACCAAACTTGATAATAAATCAAAATATAATAGACTGGAATCCACAAGACTCAGCAGTAAAATACCTGGGAGTACATAATATATGGACACATGCCTGAAATGGGGGTTCCATATTAACAAAAAACTAAATCAGTGCCATGCGCGATTGGCGCTGTTATACCCAATAATGAACAGGAAATCCTCACTAAAAATTGTCTGTTCCCTGCTTATATATAAATCTATTTTGAGGCCTATTTTAACGTACCACTGTGCAGTTTGGAGCAATGCTCCTAAAACCCAAATCAATAAGCTGCAAATCATGCAAATAAAGTGCTCCGAATATGTGCAAATGCCTCGTGGTATGTCAGAAACTACCAAATTCATGAAGAACTAAACATACCTACTATTGAACAGCACATAAAAAAGTGTCTAAAAATGTCTTTACAAACATACAACAGTGTGATAGTGCGGTATTATACAATTCAGGACAAAAAAACATTCACAAAAGACTAAAGCGAAAATTACCCCAGGACTTATGTTCGTCATCCGACGAAAGTGATCCAAATTAACACTTGCATCATTACAATTACGTCACCGAGGAGCTGACAGCCGACCTCATTAAGGGCCGGTTGCAGAAAGCAACGTTAAGTCTGGTGTTAGCTAACGCGACGTCAAAGTGAACAAAAACGAATCAAATCTCAAATGTTTATGGTAACTAATACATTAGTAAACAAAATTTGATGCGATTTTGTTCACTTTGACGCGACGTTAGCTAACACCAGACTTAGGGCCGGTTGCAGAAAGCAATGTTAAGCCATAAGCATTTGAGATTTGATTCGTTCTTGTTCACTTTGACGTCGCGTTAGCTAACACCAGACTTAACATTGCTTTCTGCAACCGGCCCTAAGACATTTATCGTGATTATTTATTATTGTAACAAAACCATGTGTAGCAAGCAATTTGTTGATCTGGTTGTAATTATAAAAAAAATTACTTTTGAAATAGATCAAGCGTTTTCGAGCTATAAAGTTGCTGTCGGCTTCGAACTCGTTGCTGGAGCAGAAATTTCGCCAGTCCTGGTACCAGGAGGAAGTTTTTGCTTCACGTAGGTTTTGCCTTTAATTGTCTACGGTGGTTAGGTTGGGAATGTGCTGATGTCGTGGCTACCAGCGTATTTGTGGAAGGCGTTTTTGGGTTTGGAAGTTTATTTTTAAAGGCATAGTAGTTCTGGATCCCTGAGTTGGTGGGTTGCAGGAGAGGGCGGGATAACCTTTTGTACAAAACAGCTGGCTGGAAGTTCACGTTAATGGCTGGGTTTTAAGAGAGTACCCACACCGAAACTGCTGGCTTGGTAGTTTCTGGAAAAAGGCTGGGTGAAGGCGGCTAGGACTAAGTCCCCTCCCCCCCCCCGAAGCTTAGGACTGGAGGGTCCTGCAGGTGGAGTTGCATTCGCAAGTCGCTGGGTAGTTGGTACTATTGTCAAGTCTTCGCGCGCTGGAGGCTCAGTGTCAATTGTGAGTTGAGTTGGCGGCGTTCAAATTTTAGCACATTATTTGAATAGATGCAAATGTCACAGAAACACAAGTGAATCGCAATAAATGGAAATAAAAAAAAAAGACTAAAAAATCATCGACCTTAGAAGCACTATTGCAAACAAGATAAGAAATTAGAAAATTAGAAGAATCAACACCGTTAGCGGTAAAAATAAGAAAAAAGAAATTTCGTTAGTGTGATTGTGTCTGCAAGTGATAGAAGACCACATCCCAGAAGAAGTGTAAAGCCGAGACAGGAAGGCGAAAGAGAGAGATAAAGAAAGGTCTTAGAACAGGTTGATTGCAGAACACTTGCAAGAGAAAAATGTTTATTGAGATAAGGAGTAAATATGGATTCCAGTAGACCAGGGCGGAGAAAATTTATACCTGAAACCATAACATTGCAACGTACAAGCAAACGGTATTAAGTAAGTTAAAAAAGTTTCTTCTATCAACAGATGATCGATGTAGTTTTTGTGTTGAAATCGAGCAAAGTTGCATATATTTTCATCTCTTGCATAATCAAATAATAATCTTCCATACTCATATGTTTGTGTGGATGCCGTATTTTCTATTATTGATTTACTTCTTCTTTACCTGGTTGTGATTTACGAGTAGATCGTAGAATATACATTCTGTATGATCTGGTTTATGTTCTGGACAGGAATACCCTAATGCATTCGTTATATAAATTGTGTCGATTTTTATTCTTCTAGATTGAGACTTACAGAATTGTCGAAATCTTAATGCGTATCGAATAAACTTCAGAGCTTCGTTTCGAAGCACTGGGTTACATTGACGGTTGAATTGGTAGTACATCTTCACAGTCCCATGATGGGCTTCTAACGTATGGGTCATAAGTTTTGAGAAAAAGTGGCCTTGACATTTCTGCTCGATCTTGATGTCTATCTAGTTGTCGTGAAACCGGTAAACAAATCGTGTTTTGTTGTTATTGAGATTAGTTTTCATGTTGCTAAAAGATCTAAAATTAACCATTAATTTTCGTTTGAATAAAATTTCGTTATTTGCTGATTAAGCATTTTCTTAGAACTTATGACCCATACGTTATAAGAACCTTTTCTATTGTGATTGATGATCTTCTACCAATAAACAAATACATACTATTAACTTAAACTCATTTATGTAGGTTTCTTAGTACTTTGTGTTTTCCATGGCAGAAATCTATCTAGCTAGCATATAGGTACTTTGCTTACTTGATGTGTAGGCATGTTGTTAAGGGTGACCGAAAAGGAGGTTGAACGCTTCATAGTGAAATTATACATATGGATTGATATTCAGTGACTTTAACCCTCCATATTATTGCATGCAAGAATTACTGTGACATTGCGAATTGGTCGGTGGTTAACAAGTCAAATGCCATAGCAAGTACATTCGAGGGCTAGCACACTGCCTTGAGGGAGGATAGTTGTTATTTGTTTTGTGTTGTGCGTTGGTATTTAGACGTTTCAAAGGTAAAACAGAAACAGGGGGTAGTGTTGGTGCGGAGGTCATTTTTTATGTTATACAATAATCTTCTGTGTCAGAGATTATTAGAATCACGTCCAAGACTACTGTTATTGTGTGGTAATCAGTCCCCCGGTAATTAGGTATTATTTATCCGTTTCACAATAGTTTTTCCAGAAAACTGGAGCCTAGTGGAGTTAAAGCGACAAGGGTGATGGGGTTTATTTGCTTTGGAGGTTTACTAGATCCAAGGATTAAAACAATTTAGGAAATTTTTCTTCTTAACTTACTCTGTAATATGAAATATTGCATCACAGAAGCTTTGTTAAACAAAGAAGAAAATCAAGAGACACACGACATAGTCATAGTGTTGAAGTTTAATCAAGAAATCGAGGAAAGCCTACAAGCCCTATTGCAGCATCTTCTGCAATAAGTGTTTTTATAATCACCGCAAAGGTTTAGAATTTGTTAGAAATTAATCATTAGAAAATTTTGAATAATCATAAATCCCTTTTAGGGGCGGCAAGTGTGATCACGAGGGGAATCCCCGTAGCTACGGCGTGCCCCGCTTTCCAATAAACAATTCGCAGGGAGCGGACGTTTCCTACCTGGAGGCGATAAGTTCGGAATTTTATGAAGTGTCAGTTCATAACCGCAGATCGCGGCGTAATATGCGCGGGGAGCGAACATTTAAAAGTGAGGGTGCGTCTTGGGCCGTGAATGCCTACAACGTTTTAACTTTATGGGAGTGAGGAGATAAAACAATAGCACTTGAACAATGATAAATTGTTGAAAGGCGAGTTTGAAGTTTTGGGCAAGAATAGGACGAAATGGGGCCGTTTAATCTTTCTGGCCGCTGAGGGTCGATAAGCGGCAGAGGGCGCTATGAGGCGCAGGTACGGCGACCGCGAAGGCTTCGCCAGTGGCTTACGGCCGTCATACCTGACAAAGGCAGCCCGTGAATGTCCCCATCTATCAGTGTCAGCGACTCGACGCGCGGAAACCGCGATTAATGGAACTTACATGAATACCAAGGATGCAGCATAAACAACCCTAATGGAAAACAAACCTACATGCAGGGTTATTAAAACCCGAACGAGCCATTATGACGCGCGATCGCATGGAGGTGTCAGACTCCGCTTTACAAATCCGAGCGCCGCGTAATGACGCTCTCGCATTCAATGCTGAACATAAATCACGACCTCCAGTCATTCGTTAAATTAAAAACCGCATCCGAAAAACCGCCGCCCTTGTATCTGATAAGCAGCTATTTTAGAAATTTAATGGCTTCATTAATAAGCCCCTAAGTCTTTCCAAGTGTACCCTTCTTAATGTCGCAGGTGTAGAACGGGCTTCATTATAAATACTTGTAACACGTTTTACATATATTTTCCTACACCTATCTCTGTAGTGTGATTGTCAGTATTCTTGTGGTTGTATTGCTACTGCCATTCGACTACTTCAGTGACGGTCTTCCAACACTGAGTTGCTTATTTATGGTCACTATTCTAGCTCAAGGTATAGATCGTTAGAAAAGTTTGTAAAAAGTAACATTTTGCACCCTCAACTTGAACATGTGCACATGGAAAAGTGCTAGATATAATATGTTACTATTGTTAACAAAGGGTACTATAATATTCAACTTTCGAACAAGCTGTGTAGGATACACTGCACACCTACTATACACCTGTAATGACGAGAAAGATGACACCGCTGCGCTCAGTTCACATTAGACATCGAAGGACTAGCATTCCCAGGTGGCCAAATAACATGAAATTAGCTGTCAGTTCGCTTTCTCTTGTTAAAATTTTTATTTATTGCAGTTTTCATATATGGGTGTTCACCTGCTTCAATAGCTCTTGCATTCAATGCTAAACCTAAATTCCGATCTCAAGTAGTTCAATAACTGTTATTTGTGCATTAAGGGCATAAAAACTCAATATATTATAGCACCAGTAAATGTTTAAAGCACGACGCTAAGCGGAGAGCTTTATATTTCGTGATTAGGCACGTGGTACATACAACGTTTTATTTTATTTCTGTTTTAAAAATGTACAAAATTCAAAGATTCAGTATTTTGGTTAAATACTATTGCGTCGTCGTGGTGCTGGAGCTGTAAATTTTTGGTGTGCTATGGTTCCTATGCAGATTGTTGGTCTTGCTATACTACATTGCTTGGGCTTGTTTTATACTGCTTAACAACTTTATAGGTGCAAGCTCCATAAAAGCCATTTTACATCCACTATCGAGGGACAAGAAACAAAATTATGGTTCCAAAATGAAATAAATTAAAAAACTCATCCCAAATACCGCCGCCTTTATATCTCATAAGCAGAAAGTGAAATCTGATTATAATGTCATAGTAACTTAACAGTACAATGCTAATGAAAACCTGAACAAAGACAAAAAGAGAAATGGTATGAGATAATTGCAAGTTGTCGATAGAATGAAGAAATCAAGTAGGATTGTTAATGTTTATTTGTAAAAGTGGGGCAACAGCTATTTACATTACGAGTGCGCTAAGTTACATTTGATAATGCAAGTATTGATTTTTGAAGCACGACACGAAGCGGAGCGCTTTAATGAAACCGAGGCCTGTAAAATGTTTCACGCGCAAGTATTGTGTTACATTTTGTGACTGACATATTTTTTTAACATTTTATATTTATTCAAAATGAATATCAAAACCACAGTTGCCATCAAACAAGCTGCCTGCAGTAAATTTTGTAGTAGGTCCTGCATCAAAACGTTTTGAAATGTTCAATATAGATTTTTTTTGTTTCTTCAAAATTCAGTTGAACCAGTAATTATTTAACTACCGTTTCCTCAAATACTCTTTACTACTACAAAGCAAGGTCTTTGTTTAAGGATCTCTAAGAGGTAAACGTTTTCTAATCAGTATAATGCAACGAGATATGTAAAAACATTGAGTAACTGTAAAATCATAGTTACGGTGGACGTCAACTGTGTACAAATGTGTTATTTACACGTCAGGAGGTCAAGAAAAGCAGTACCAGTACCAGCCAACAAATATATAGAAAAAAGGAAAGAGAAGAATTGAAAAATACATATTACAATATTTGGAAGAAAAGTAACTCATTAAAGGCATAAAGAAAGCTCTCCAGGGAGCTAAAAGGGTAAAAAGCACCCCTAAAAACATTATTATGTTATACGCACAAGAAGAGTAATTTAATAGAATATAAAGTAGGAAAACTGAAGAGGTGCACAGAACATTCTAAAGAGCCATAAACTTAAATGTAGAGCAAGTCTACCGTGTGACGTTTGCGCCAGTGTGTTTGAATTTGCATACCGTCAACTTAACTAACAATCGGAGTTTGGGTTCAAGTACGAGGGGACTTGGTGATAAGGCCAAAGGCACAGCGGCGCGCTAATCTGCAAACGGCTAACCACAATGTATCTGTACCCGGATCTCTACAGGAAATGGCCCGGGCCGGGTAGTGGTAGATCCATAAAGGCGTAAAACGCGCAGCTAGTCGACTTTACTTGAATCCACCACCCCACCAGAAGAAGTCCTAACAATTTTCCTGAGCTTGAATAACTCCTCTTACATACCAAAGAATACCTCCAAAACTTACTTTTAGACTACTCTATGACTAGCCTATTTTCGCCACCGCAGAGTTCCGCTAAAAGCAGGTCCAGCACTTCTCCTCCGCCAACTTTCGGTACAAGACGAAACTATCCATAACCCCCCGCCCTTCCCGATCACCCCTTAGCGTCTCCTATCCTCGGTACCAAATCTCTGACGCAGCACTTCTGCCACCAGGCGGTATAGCTAATTGCAGTGCAAGAAACCAGTTCCAAGCCAAAGCAACACGGCAATCAATTGAAGGCGTAATTTACGTAATACAGAGACTACCTTATGGACATCGGGGAGTTCCTGTGACGTTTGCAGGCGAAATAGCAACACCTAGAAGGAGCCTTGGAAAAGGCTTACAGAACCGCCGTAAAATCGACCAAAATGCATGCCAAAGTTTGAGCTATTTCAAAGGTAACGGTTGCGCACGAAGCTCGCCAGTTAGCCAAAATTGGCGGGAGAAGCCCTATAGCCCTCGCTCTACAACAGCCTAGAAAATACGCCTAAAGGTTAAGTACTCTTAAAAAGACCACACGCAAATCCGACTCTGTGTGTCAACAAACGCCGCCATTTAATCTTGTTGGTTCTAAGATTGGTTTCCAGGCAGCTCCGCAGGGTGGACCAGAGACGCAGAAACCAGACGACCTCTGAAGACGAATTTGTCTTATTTTGATTTTACACTGTACATACGTTTTAATTCTAGATTTATTTGTATGATATGTATACCATAAACAATATATTGATTTTTATAAAGTGTTCTAATTCTAGTCAATCGAAGCATTTAACGAATTTTGGCCTCTGGCTACCCCAATGGCATTTATACGCAAAACAGCAGTTAAAATATATAAATTACGTCTCAACCGTATAGACAACAGTAACAGAGCCAAGGAGAGTAATGAAAAATATTAGAAACAATAACAGTCCTGGAAAGAATTCGATTCAACACAAAATAATGAAAAATACGAAAAGATGCTACAAACAAAGATATGTGAAGTGGTGTGAAAAGTGTGGAGTATAGACTTCTTTCTTAGCCAATACACAAGAAAGAAGGATATAAGTGGGAATTAATGGAGTAATCGCACTGTGAGACGTAACTTACGAGGCATTGGAAAAAGCAATAAGAAATAAATTAAGAAAGTACTAAAAAGGAATAGGAGGATACCAGGAAGGTACTCTACAGCGGACTGCAGCTGATGTTGGGAACACTATACCTTTCCATTTGCTGCAGTACGAATACGCTGCGACACAATAAGGAAACTTCCTTGAAGATAAGTTAGTGCAGTCAACTGTGGGCCGCAATCGGTAATCGGCATATTGAATCCAGCAATCCAGTTGGAGTCAAAGCTCTGGCTACTGTTTTAATTGTGCTGTCCCCGATGGCAATAGCTGGGGGAGGGGGGGGGGGGGAGGGCAACTGGTGAAGCAGTCAATGGATGTGAGACAGAAGGTATATCTCAGCTAGGAAAGAGGAACAACTAGGTCCAAATGCATGTGGTCGAACTTGAAGGATGACGTGACGAACGTCCAATTGCTAATGATACTTGTCAAGCGGCTGCAATCCTTCCATATGGATGTAGTGAAAGCGGCCCAATTAGGCAAATTTTTTTTATACAGTGTATTTTCCTTCGAAGTGTTGTAATTTTCTACATTTTTGATTCTTCCGTAATGAACAATCCAGCTGTCGACATTTTTTTAAGGAAATACGAGGCCCGTAAACTCCTCCAATTTTCTACTGAAGAAATATCTACAATTGATCAGATTGCAACTTTAGAATATATTTTTAATAACAGCTATGAGCTGAATTTAGTAATACACTTACTTTTCATGGAGTATAAACAAGAGTATGTCAGTATAAGCAAATACAAAATTGTTTAAAACCTAGAAAAGGCTGTAAATTCCTAAGAAGGTTTAATAGAACTAATTAATAGGGCCTGTTGCAATTCCCGAAATAGGGTAGTGGTACTAATTTATAAGAAAATATTGCGAGAAAATTTCATGCCAATATTTAAATGGAGAACAAAGCGTCATAGAAGAGACTCCTCCTCCAAAAAATAAGCACCCTAAAAATTAAAAAAACTGACACAAAAGATGACGAACAGAGCAAAGGACACGGACATGACAAGAGAAATGAAGCAAAAAAGAGGAAAGCAAGATTATATAAAAATAGGTACATGAAACATCAGAAGAATAAACGGAAAGGGGGAGGAACTTATAGAGGAAATGGAGAAACAAAAGTTGGATTATATGGGAATACCAGAGACAAAGAAGAAGGGACAAGTGCATACGAGATTACATAAGAGATATTGGATGCTTTGGTCAGGAATAGAAAATTCTGAAAGGGCACAAGCGGGAGTAGGTTTAATGGTGCATCTGGAAAAAATAGAAACTGTAATAAACGAAAGGTATGTAAATAAAAGAATAATGGCAGTAGAAGTTAAACTAGAGGAAAAACAAGAAACATGGCAAATTATTGTGGGGTACGGACCTGAGGAAGACGAGAAAGTGGAAATAAAAAAGTAATAGATACGAAAGGAAACTGTATTATAATTATGGGGGATCTAAATGGAAGTGTCGGAAACGATAATAGAGGCATAGGGAGAATTTTAGGGAGACGATGAGAGCATAAAATACATAGAAACGGCACGAAGACGGGGGCCGGAATTAGGCAGCAACCATTATCTACTCCAAATGGATATGAGGGTGATCCAAAAACAAATAACAGAGAAAAATATAAAAATAACTAGAGAGAAAATTAAAAACCACATGTTAAAAGAATAACACACCAGAAAAAAGTAGCAAGACAACCTAAAAAAGGAGTTTGAGGAAAACAATATCGAACTGAACATTGAAGAAAAATTTAAAATGATAAAACAATGCATAGTAGAAGCAGCACGAAAATGTTGCGGAGTGGCAAAGGTAACTAACACAAACTTTAAAAGAACGACATGGTGGTCGCAAATATTTGCAAACAAAATCGGAAGAGGACTACAATCTATACAAAGAGAAAAGAACGGAGGTGAAGAACAAAGTAAAGGAAGCAAAGCATAAGGCGTTGGAAAAATTCGGAAACAAAATGAAAAATGAATTTGCCGACAACCAGAAACTATTTTGCGGAACTTTGAAACAAATGAGAAATAAGAAAAGTACACCCACAAAAAACATCAAAGATAAACAGGGAAATGTACTGACAAATGAAAAGCAGATAATGGAAGGTGGAGACAATATTTTGAGGATTTGCTGGCAGCAGGAGAAGAACCGAGAGGATCAGAAAGAAAAAGGGGAAGGAAAAACTCCGGTTTACAGAAAGACACGAACACAAGAGAGAGTGATGTCGCAGAAGGCAAAATAACAAAACAGGAACTGGATATAGCAATAAGGAAGCTCAAACTAAAAGAAGCCCCAGGTATAGATAAAATTACCCCAGAGATGGTAAAATATATAGAAGAAACGGGCAAGGAAAGGTTACTAGAACTATATAATGACATCTTAGTAGCAGGAAAGTGCCAATGGACTGGACAGTAGGAAACATAGTACCCATATATAAGAAGGGAGACCGAAGAGAATGCTGTAACTACAGAGGAATTTCCTTACTAATCATCCCAGGAAAGGTATTGGCAAGGATTCTAGAAATTAGCCTCAGAGACAAGTTAGACACGACAATAGAAGACACCCAAAGCGGATTTAGAGAAAGACAAGATCACATATTCACAATCATACAGCTAAGCGAAAAGGTCATAGAGAAAGGGAAAGAAATCCATCTCTGTTTTATAGACGTAGAAAAGGCCTTCGACAGAATGGAAAGAGCAGCCATCAAAGCATTATATGAAGACAGCAAAAACGTAGCAGTCGGAGGAATTCAAGACCAATATAGGCCTAAGGCATGGATGTGTACTCAGTCCGCTGCTATTCCATTTAGTATTACATGAGGTAATAAAAGAATGTAAGAAAAAAACAAGAAAATACCATGTAAGAAGCTGGAACATGAAACAATCTACATATCAAAACTACTCTTTGCCGATGATATGCTAATATTTGGAAAAATTAGAAAGACCTACAAGAAAACATGAATGTATACAACTTAGAACTAAAAAAGAACAACATGAATATAAACGGATAAAAACACAAAACAATGGTAATAGCACCAGATAAAAGAAGACACCGTATATATATATAGAGGGAAGAAAATTAGAACAACTAGAGAAGTTTAAATACCTAGGTGTATGGATACAGAAAAATGGAAAACTGGATGACAAGATAAATGAAAGAGTAGGAATTACGGCACGACTATTTAACTCCATAAAGTCTTCTTTTCTAAAAAAGGGAAGTACAAAAAGAGGTAAAAGTAGAATTACTTAAAAAATTTGCAACACCAATACTCATCTATGGCTGCGAATCATGGACGACAGTGAATAAACATAGGAGCAGGGTCGAAAGTATGGAGATGAGATTCCTGCGTAAAATAGAGGGCAAAACAAGGAGAGACCATATCAGAAACACAACATTTAGAGAAAATTTAAAAACTAAAGCGGTAGCGGTATCAGTGCAAGAGAGATAGGGTGTTTAGAACATGTAATAAGAATGTACAAGGACAGCACAGTGAAAAAGTGTTCGAAGCAAGATCAAAAGGGAAGAACAGGATAGGAAGGCCGAGAAAAACCTGGGAGAAACTAAAGGAGGCAACAGAATCAAGAAACATAAAGTGGGAAGAAATCCGCACAATAACAAAGGATGAAAAGACGTGGGGAGAAATATGCAAGACAAGTCCGAATCCGTAAACCACAACTCAGCTCATATAGCCATACACCAAAAGGTAGAAATGTTTTGGATTAAGTAAGTATTTAAAAGGAAGGGCTAGGGAATGTCTTTACGAAGTACGAAATATAAGCAAAGTAGTTCGGTCCGTTTGAAAATTGACAGCGTCAATGCTTTTAATGCACTCGGCGAACGAATGAACTAAGTTCAAGCTGACTGCCCATTAATAGTGGGCTAGTAAGTCAAGCAGAGAATGTGTGCGTATTTAAGTGTTATTCTTTAGTGAGAACAGTTTGGAAAAGCCTTGCCCTGCCAATTTGAGAAAATTACAATGACTGTTGTATATACCCAGCTTCCCAACGTAGACAACCAATCTGAAATTCTGTTTCCGTCTTGTATGAATGCCGTAGAATCTCATTTAATCTCTGTATCGTATATATTTGTAGGAACACTCATATCCCCGTATCCAGATGCACCCATAAAGAACCTTTCGTTGTAAATGTATAGATCCACACCGAGGACTGGCGTTGCATTTTCTTCCTGGAGAAAATCTCCCGTTACCTCGCCAATGCCGTCAGTCGACAATCTTTAAGTCACCCATTTCTTTTTCCTTATGGAGGGTTCTCCAAGCAGGTAGAGTTCTTGGGAATTGTGCTAACATTGTCTGTTGCAGTTCTAGCCTTCCGCTGGTCAACGCACAAATGTGTTTCTAAGAATGTTCTGTATGATTTTTATTAGTGAAGCGAAGTAAAGGGCTGCGTATTCTCATAGTAAGATAAGCTTACGGAAATCACGAAACAAGTTCCCTATAACATTACCAACAGCTGGTGTATTTCTGCCGGTTATGTAAGTCCCTTTAAAATAAAACGAACTACTCGTAGTTCCGGAATTTTTCCAAGGAAAATTGCGTTGACTATCGTGACCGAGCTCGCTTTTAATTGAGTCTAAGAACTACCTCTCACAGTGAGCTATTGGACTAGTTTTAGATTTGAATATGCTGTAAACGGGGTTTTCCGTGCACCACTGATTCTTATTTAGAAAATATATGGAAATCAGAGTAACTATGAGAACGGATATAGTAGATGTGAAGTAAAAGAAGGTGAGGAGCATCAGTTCGAGTAGGTTGCCAAGTTAAGCTTTCTGTAAACTCTTATCCTACTCTCATATTCTCATACAAATAAGAAGTGCTCATTAAAACTAAACGTACTTTTTTCAAACAAAGAATCGTCATATAGAATACCCTGGTATTTTACTTTTGACGGAACTGTCAGTCAAATGTTGGAAGAGGTAAGATACGGTCTACATATTATGCTCTACACACGTAATAAAGAAAAAGACAATGGAGGCTAGGCGTAATTCAAATTAGACTTCGAAGAACTACCATTTCCAGGAGAAGACTTAGGGGAACCTAACTATTTTAGTTCCATTTCCATATGTTGACATCTTTATTCACACATTGGTGTTGACGCACATAGCTCTATACATAGTTCTCCCATTCAATGCTGAACATAACGTTTTCAGTTATTAGGCAAATTAAAAACCGCGTTCGAGGAAACCGTTGCCCTTGTATCTGATAAGCAGCTGTTTAAAAATTTAATGGCTTCATTAATAACCTCTAAGTTTTCGCAAGTACCCTCCTTAATCTCGCAGGTATATTCTCCGCCGTGTTTGCATAATAATATCACTTGGCGGCGCTGCTTGAGGACTGCGGCCAGAGAAATAAAGTAATGGAAGAATACATTAATGCGGAGTACCTGCCGGCGCACCTCGTCGACCGCCCGTAATGAATGCGTATTTATTATCGGTCCCGGATCTACGGCAGCCTGATACAGAATCGATTCTACATTCTGAAAATGTAGGGAAGACTTAGCAAGAAGAGCGTACTGAAATACCGAAAAATGTATTCATTTCCGAATCAAATATTCAAAGCAGAATTCCAATATATGCGCTTCGGCATTTTCCCTGTGTTCAAAGCATGTTAGAATTTTAAGATTGATACTTACTTCATACCAAACCAGCTAACTAAATAAGAAACAAATTGTGTATTACTGCTACTCACGTGGGTTCCTAAACTAGATAAACAGATTAGAGCAACCCCTATGACGATATACAAACCTTAAATAAACAAAAAGCATTTTGCAAGGTTTAAAGCAGTACAACATGAAATATTCCCGTACAACCTCAGATCAGCACGATATAAGACGTGCAAAACATGACATCGGTTGATAAAACTTGAACAGTCACGTTCAAATGAACCTGCTTTATACTTTCGCACAGACAAATCTCTGAAATAGAGTGGGAAGTTCTAGCAGTATGAATAACTTCCGTATACATCTGGGAGCATATACTCGTAGCATCTCATCAATATTACGAAATAGCCGTATTGCTGCAAAAATTGTCTCAGCTTAGTGTCCTGTGAATCACACTGAACTAATGTTAACAAGATCAAAGCAATTTCACCACAGCTGGCGATCTAATAATTACGTAGCTTAAATACCTTCCATGTGCAAAAGCGATGTAGCACGAATACCTCTGCCACTAATACTGCATATAGGTACAGTTCAATAAATATTAGCTTGTATGTGAGTAAACGATGCGCAGCAGCCAAAATGGTGAAGTAGCGACGGAGCTCTTTCACTTCGTAGTCGTCTAACTGTGAACATCGGGTACATTCTAATATAAAGTGAGTGCAACGGAAGGACATCATTGCTTGAATTCAGATTGCCTTTTTTCCTCCTAATGCTCACACTTTCTCGCGCCGCGCTGCACAACATGCAAGCTAATAGAGGTTCTTTGGTTAAATAAGGGAGCCTCTAGTTATGGTTTAAAACCGAGCCGGCGTTTCTAAAGAATTTACCACTTTGGCTCTCTTCAAGGCCAAAACAACTATGATTCACAATCTTCGAACCCAATAAGACTCCTACAGAAATAATTCTTTCTCGTGCGATATCTTCAATAATCGGACTATAAAAGAAGCTGGTGTACAAACTAGTAAAAAAGACTGAACTACAGATCAATTGGCTACCCCACTGTCACTTTGGGTTTTTATGAGAGCAACATTCTACTCTACAATGCGTAATGGTACTTTTTATTTAGCCCTTGCGATGGGCCCCGTGAACTGTAACGTGGCTTTTTCTCGTGCCCTTTACTCTATAATCCTCTTTGTTTGTTAGTTAACTCAGTCTTAAAGGTACAACACCCGCTCTAACCTCAGTGCAGCTAAGGGCTAATGTCAGTTATTGCGCTTGCTGGTCTGCTCGTGATCACCTACAATACTGTTATTTTACATGCAAACCCTGCCAGAAATTAAAACCAAACATGAAACGATATATAATCTGTAAAAGAAAGAAACATGCATGGAAATACATAAAAGAATACACAATGTTAATCTATAAATGTTATGTGCGGTATTAATATTAGCACGAAACAGTCCACGAGCTTGATGTTTAATCTACCTGCAATGTTTGAATCACGCACACAAGTTCGCTTAATGCGGTCCTGGCTACAATATCTAGAAAAATTAGCTGAAGTGTTGTGTCACCAAGATAATGCAGCCCTTAGGCCTGGCTCTGCTAATTCAGCAAGCAACCGCACGTGTCCCCTGGGCGCGTCTTGGCTCGTTGCTGTTATTGTACAATGCGTTGCAAGAGCAGTTAATTCCTTATTGTGGTTTTCCAATATTCCTGAGCCGTACATTCACTCGTAAAATGTAATTACAGTAACTAAATTTGCCTTTATTTCGATGGCCACGATATCAGCTCCGAGTGTTGACAAAGTCGACTGGCTTCCTTGAAGCTCGAACGGCAGCCAGAATAGCAGCTTCTGACTATAAGCTACATCTGACTCTCGGAGATGCTCCCTCAAGCTCGCACTTAAAAGACTTTGCGTGGCGTCCCTTTGGTTTCGGACAACCCTCACAGCTCGCTTGTTGGCACGCGACTGTCCCCCGCGCTTTCGCTCGCGCACTTCTTGCCCCAAACCGTTACGTCACTCCGTCGCATACAGTTCCAATAATAGCACACGGGATTAGTATTCTGCTGGCTTGCACTTTACTATCCGAGCGCGCGGAATATTCGTAGAAAGTTTTAACCTTACACTACGTTATAATCTAATTACTACAATATAGAAATACAGTTTAGTTTTATCCCTAGCAGAATAATACTTACATACCAAGGTAATTATTAACTGCGGATGTTATTGTTAGGTATAAAAAGAACAATAATACTATCTTTTCTAGATAAGATTCAGGCTTTTGATAAGGCATAATTGTTTCTACGTCAATGCTTTCAAGTTATATTTACTCGATTATTGCATCACGGAAACTACGACGAGGAAATTTATCAATTTCAACCCACAAAATACGGTAAGGTAGCAAATTAGAATCAACGCTATACTTTCCATAAACATGTCTTCATTTGAATATTTCACAAACACAAATGGAAACTTCTACTGACGATGTCGATATCTTATCTCGCCACACAAATACGTTCAGTGAGCATCATTACATACAAAGTCAATTAACCCGGCAGCACTGGCACTGCTCCTGAGAGACAGTTTTTCTTGCGCAACCTTGTAGTGTGGTAGATGAATTAATTAAGCATTTGAGTGTCTTATCAACTATGCATGACGTGCTACCCGTGTAGTTCTTGTTTCTGAAATAATTGTATTGAATCACTAAAATTTGGTTTCAGTATATGAATAACTAATATTGATTGGAGGTATATGAAACGGTATTTGGCCCAACTGTATCGGCGCTCAGGAAGAGTATGTGTTTGTGCATTTGTGTATTGCAATATTTGGCTGTAAGTAAATTTAGTTGGTTTCGAACTGTTACCAGTGTGCGTAAGTTTCAGTCATCTGTAAAACCACGAGTTGTAGTATGTTGTTTTTGCAAGCGTCGCCGGTAGCAGTATATTGGAAAAGCAAGAAAGATGTACGAATTGGGACAAGCGCATGCATAGAAAGTGGGATTAGTTATACGAACGTTGAAATGAAGAGATTGTTTCTTCGCGTTGCTAACATTTAGTCGACTCCCCAAAGATTGTATTTAGTGTTGAGATTTTCAGAGATTTGAGCATTACTTCGACTTCTGGCGTCAGTCGCCACCTCAACGATGGACCATCTGTCATGCAGGGCCGGTTTTTTGCAGTTTAATCTTCACGTATAGGACAGTTCTTATTGTTTCGCTTTTTCGCAAATATTGATTAAACAGAAGTGTGTGTCAGTGATCGTTTTTCTAGTTTTGATTGACTGGTAAACGCACATAGAACTTAGTATAACGCTCGTAATTTTATATTATTAATTAGCACCGTTAGGTCTAGCAATGATCATTTATTTTATGTGTTATTCTATATTATTTCTTATTTTATTTGTGTATATTTGAATCTAATATATTTTTGTTGGGCAGATTGGCTTTTATTTAAGAAGAAGCTGAGAGTATATGAGGTCAAATTATTGAGTTTTATTACATTGAGTATCTTTAACTTCGACTAGGGGCTCCCTTGTTGTAAACTGATCTAGCTGGCAACAAAACGGCCAATAATTTAACGAATTACACACAACACAGGTTAACAGGTCCCCCCTTACAATATGGCTTACAACGGTGGGGTTCGAACCACAGCCTGACTAGAATCACCACTACATATAATTAATGAATTGCTACTACTTTCCACTAAATATATGAAGGATAAAGGTTAACGGAATATTAACCTCACTAACGCAATAAATTATCTTAAATGCAGAAAAGCAAGGAAAAGTGGTAAAATAGTAGTCACTTATGAGACAAAAGTGTCTCTTGTTATCATAAAATTGCTCCGATTTACTAATTAAGCATGAAATCCGTTTTAATTTATAGTCTAGGATTATGGCGATGTATTAACATCTATATTATGCAGAGACCTTAGTCAAAACAGCTTGAAATAGTCTCTGACGCTTCATTACTAACCAGACTCTACATAGTAACCTCAAAGTGTATTGCACTGATGTATTCATTTCGGGGGTACGGAGTTAGAAGTGTGAAGGTTGTAAAAGGCCAGTTTGTTTCACCTTGGTATTGAATAATCACCTTACTAGATTTAAGCCAAACTGTATTTCTTACATTGTAATATTTAAACACACGAGTATCGCGGTTAAGATTGTGGGCGGAAACCAGTTGTCGAGTGCGGTTATTAATAGACCAAAGCAAATTATGCTCAGACTTGGAGGCAAGGGGAGACAGTCGCTCACTAATAGGCGACCTATGCGTTACGTCCAAAGACAAAGGACGTCACGCGAAGCATTGAAATGCGATTGAAGGCTTCTGCGTAGGACTGCGTTAACAGCAGTCTACGCCCCATTATTCTTGAGCTGAAATACAGAATTGAGAGCCTACAACTACCTTGTAATCAACACCGAGGTGCCGTTAATTCTTCAGCGCCGAAAGTAACTTCGCCAGCTTCTAAGAAGCAATCGATTATTTGGAGCAACTATAACGTAAGGTTAATCCTATAAGTAACCATACTAGCGAATTTTTAACTTATTGCAACAAAGTACGCAATAACTTTATCGTGAAAATTACGCGCCCGAAAGTAACGGCAACCTGCTGAGTCAACGCGTTAGAACAAGGCTCTTGTATCGTTCCTTGGATATATTCTGTCAGCTGATTTCAAGCTACTCGAGTCAGGGCCGCATTAAGTGGATTTGTGTTAGGAATTTAAACGTTATGAACACTGTGGGTTTTTTGATTTTGCATTGTTAATTAATAAGTCATAGCTACACTTAAAAGGTGTATTGTAGCATGTAGATTCAGCATTAAGATAGTGGGCTGTTTGTTGATATTGTTAATAGCGCATATAACATTTACATATTACCATTGTGTACCCTTTTATGTATCTTTATGTTTGTATTTTCATTTAACAGTATATGTATTTTCATTTAAACTGTTTGGTTTTCATTTATCGCAGGATTTGCATGTAAAACTACAAAATTATAGGTGATCAGAGGCAGGTTGGAACAAGCAATATTGACATTTCCGTTAGCTGCACTGAGGTAATAACAGGTCTTGTGCTTCTACGACTGAGTTAATTAGCAAGCAAAGGGCAATCTGAATTCACAGTAGAGTGTAGGACACGGGAAAAGCCACATTACAAAGTTTCTAAATAATATATTCGTCACCAGTTAGGGACAAGTATCACCCTCACCTGTACGAAGTGCTGCTGAATAACTAACGAGGCTCAGAAGACCAAAACCGGTCTTTATACTGTATAACTCTACAAAATAAAATTCTTGCATCCACAATAAGTCACGATATGCTCTAATCGCCTTTCCCTGCATTTACAATTGAAGTCTAAAGTCTACATACCGCCGGCTATCAAGTGTAGTTGTTGGAGTGCAAAATCTCCCACACTATCAATCAACATATAGTGACGGAAACAGGAGAAGAGAAAAGGAGCCCTATGTAGAAAGAGCTCTACTTGCCTCGCGATAATCCTGTTTGAAAAACCACATCCAGATCGATATCACTTTTAGTGTTCGAACGATGAAAACCCAATTACTACTTAAAGTTACTACATGAAACATGAGGTCACTTCACGATAATTTAAATCTTCAGAGATCTGAACGCATAACTGGCCTTACTGTTCGCGACCTTCGAAGATGTGACAGATATTACAGCCCTTAACGACACCAAACTATCAGAAAAGGGACAATTTATTAAGCGAACAGATTGCTACACCTTTTACTAGAAACTAGAAAGGTAAGCCAAAAGGAACTTTACGAATACATGAAATTGGTTTCACCATCACAGCAAGGCTAATTAAACTTCTAATTGCTGAAAGCGAACGTTTTATGGCTCGAATGAATCTTTGGTGCAAGTTGACTGGACAACGAACTACAATGACTAGCAACTATGCTCCAATTATGATAACAGACAACAATTTAAAAATAACTTTTAAATGGCTGAAGGGTCAATAAGTCGATGGTTAAGTATGTAGATTATTCCATGCAGAATATATTTCATCAGCTTTTGGTGTCCTTTTCAAGAGCCATTGCTTGCCTCATGCTTCTTTCATCCATTCTCACTATCATTGCAATTCCTTCATTCCATGTATTTATCGGTCGTCCAATACGTAATTTTTATCTGCGACCACTTTTCGTTTACTTTTTTGGTGTTCGCCATTCGTACTAAGGCACTATTAGTTGCTGCCTCTCAATTTTCTTATGAAAGGGTTTATGCTTCAATTACTTTCTCATGTCGTAGTTTTGGATTTGACCTTGTCCTTTTGCCTCTGTAACTTGCAGTAAATATCACCTTCCACAGGCTTGTATTTTAGACTCCAATTAGTCAAACTTCTTCACGCGGGTTCAACTTAGCAACAATAGCTAGGTATCTACTGTCAAGCAAACGGGGTGTCCGTGGCTTGAGTGTTGTTTTTTCGTGAGATGTGTCAGCCATTTCAACAGTTTGGGCGTGGCCGAATTTAATCATTTCCAAAGTATAGTCTACCAATCTGACATGTAATTTCTTGTCTCGTTGTGGTACAGGAAAATTTTATTGCAACCCCTGGTCGGATATATTGAGAAATGTCTATCGTCCCGACATCAATCCTTTCGCAACAAATTTGTATAGCTACGCTTTACGGCGACGCAGGCCTTAAAAGCCTCTTTACCGATCCTGTTACCTGCGCTTTGAGCTGCAACTGTCAAATTTTTATTAAACGGGGTTGCCTGTGTAACAAGCTTTTAATGCTAATTTGTTATAATGTTTACAATATTTATTTAATAAATGCTTCTTGGTTCTTCATGTAGTTATTTCCACTTTTCGTCGGATTTATTTTCATGCATGTCAGCTGCTATAATTTTGTATTTTTACGTTACTTTATCTCTTTACTGTTGGAATGATAAGCAACAGCTGTGGTGAAACTAATTAGAGCAGAGATATAATAATACCAACCGACTATTTAGTCTACAAATTTTACAAATTAATCTCTCCCTGGGTAGCGATTGTGTATATATGTTTTCCAGAAATATTTGCGCCCTCCTTGTTGTTAAATGGTTAAAATTATTGTTGTATAAATGTAATGCTGAGCTATAACGGTGTGTTAATTTCTGGAACGATTGTTTATGACCATTTCCAATAAGAATTATTAATTTAGAAGTAATATTTTTAGCTCTCCAGTAATAATTAGACAAATTAAAAGGGGACGCTACAATCTCATTATTGTATTTGAGCTTGATAGTTTGATAGCTGATAACGCCGGGTTTCGATTGCTAGAATCTTATTAGTGTAACGGCTACAATGTGTTTCTAATTACACAGCAGTAAATCACTTTGTGCAATATGAACTCATAAACTGATGCTTCAGTGCATGATTAACATAACAACTTCCTCGTTACGCTTCAATTAAGGTAATTATCGGAAAAAACATTGTCTGGTAATATAATACAAACGCTGTCGCTTCGCCGTTCGGAGTCCTTCCATGATACGAGTATTCCTTCTCGCATCCTCGATACGTTATATGGCCCAACTCTTACCCTTAGGATATTCCTGGTAGTTTATATGTTGAACAAGGCCTCTGCTCTCTTAATATCTCTGACCCTCAAGTTCTATTATTTCTTATTAGCAGCCATAGAGCTCTGGTATTGTTACAGAACTAATCACGCCGAAGGCAAATTGCACTTTTGTTCTGGTGGGCGTTAACACGAGTTTTAATTAAATTTATGCACGACCTACCATTAGAGTCGCTTTGTGCCAAGCATGTGGAGAATGCTCCAACACCATGGCTGTAGGGCATTAATTGATAGCACTTATAGATGCCTCAAATGCGTCAACAGTTCTATGGAATGCTGTTTTCGAAATTAGTGAATTTTTGGCATTATATATAAGCGTTATTGAATATTAATACATATCCATAATTGTATTTCTTTATTTTTTAATACTTTTATCTCCGAAATAGATGAGGCTTTGGCGGTAATATTTTGTAATTATTGTACATTTATAACAATTCAATACTTCTAGTTGTTTTTTTGAGTGGTTAGTATATATCAACAAGAGTTACAGTACTAAATAAAGCATATTATGAAGTAGAAGGAGTATTGAGTATTTTTTTCTGTTCTGCTATCTTCTTATTTAATGACCATCCGTTTTAAGGTGAAATTAATTATTGCCTAACTTAATAACATGCGATCAAACGACAATGAAATCAAGCTTGGCTTTGAAATATTGGTTTTATGAATTATATGTTGGTGAGACTGTAAGTCTATGTCAAATTCGAGGTTATCAGGTTAGGTTTTCCGTCAGTCTGTGTGAAAACTTACGCAAAACCTAACTTGCTAACCTTGAATTTGACATAGACTTACAGTCTCACCAACATATAATTCATAAAACAAATATGATATTCCAAAGCCAAGCTTGATTGCATTTTCGTTTGCTCACATGTTATTTTTCTTAATTAAGCATACTTCAATGTGCTGTCAGTGGTTTCACACTGGAGTACCTTTTTTATATAATAAATGTTATATTATAAATTGCCGATATTGAATCGGACCATGCATTCGACTAACTCGGGAGAAGGGCTTGGGTAACTTACCTTCGAAAAGAATAGATTTATACTTTTAGGGACGCCAAATGGTTCCCTGCTATGTTCCTCTGATCGTTTGAGCTAACGAACCATTAGATTGCTCAAATGGTAAGAACAGACAATATAAACAATGGAACCCAAAGTTCAAAAATCGTATAATGAATCAATCAACTAGTTCAGGGCTGTCCAACATGTGGCCCGCGGGCCGCATGCGGCCCGCCAGGATATTTTTGCGGCCCGCGGATCTAAATCTCCCTTGAGTCCACCAGTCCTGATCCTGTCCTTTCTTTTTCTACCTGGACCATCTGGTCTGACACGCTGAACTGTCTAACGGAGTAGGCCTCCAACCCTTACGAGACCAGGCTTCAAGGGAGATGACGTGTTGTACTGTCAGCCTGAAAAGTTCAAATTTTCCGCAAGGGCAAGACGGCTAGAATTCGATTTTACCTTGGGAAATCGAATACCTGAGGCCTTAACCCTGTCTTAATACGCTGTACTGTTGTGCAGGAGAAACTGCTTAAAAGCCATTTCCGACCGCCTAATTTTTAAACGCAAATCCCGGCGCCCCGAGAGGTGAAATACTCCTCATAACCTCAATTTACTAATAATTAAACCTGTAACCTGTAGGAATCGCAGCCTCTATCCCGCTTGTGAGCGGCTAGTCTTGTGCCACCCTTTATAAACTCACCGGCAGGGCCACCTTTTGGTCATTAAAAGGCGAATTCCTGGACTTTGACGTTTGATTCCGCAGTCCGCAAATTTCCTACCAGGGAAATGTCAACATCATTTTCTGGCTCAAGGCGAATACATTCCATCTGCAGGATTTGATACCGCGTTCGCTCCAAGAACGACGCCGAGCCGTCGTAAGGTACCAGCAACCTCTGCACCAGGATCTAGGCACTAACGCCCGCCCCAGGTAACACTTAAAATCGCTAAATTCACCGGAAAATTACAGCTTAAAATTACTGCTGCGTGGAAGGTCAAGTTTGCAGGAACAAGAGACCTACTCAGCCCATTTCCCGAAGAATCGACGTGCGTACCGGCGGACTACCAATAGGGACCCGCAACACTCGGCGGCGCATTGGGTTGCAGCTCGACCCACAAAACCAGACACCGTTCCAGAGGAACATGTTAATTTTAAATAATGTACAACTTAGAGTTATTTTCAATTAATCATTGTAACTAGCTAAAAACATTATATTTGTTTTGGTAATTATCTGGTGTTTTACCTAATCGAATATATAGTTGAGTGAACGTATTTCTCCGATTTGAGCTTAACCTGAGGGGTAAATCTTTACTCCCTGTATATCTCTTTTATGTTTCAATGATTTTAGTAATGTAACCTAAGCTTCTTGAATAAACAAAAATTAGTATTAAATATGCACGGTTTATATTTATTACAAATCACTCATGAAGTCGCATACGACACATTTTATGATGCGGCCCTCATAACCTTCAAGTTTTTTACAGTGGCCCTTGGGCCCCTTGAAGTTGGACAGCCCTGAACTAGTTGGTAACGAGACGGGGATAAAATCAATCGTAATTACTGGCATCAACAATTAACAAATATACCTCTTAAATTACTATAGTATCACATAATTATACCATAAGTCATACAAGGTGACAGTGTGTGTAGGTGTCAAAAACGTAAACGCAGCCTGACTGAGTAAACCTTTACTAAAATTATGAACTGGTTTAGATAACATTGCTAATCAGGTAGCCAAATCAAATAATTTAGAAGTAGCACGCTTGCTGAATGAATATTATCGATACAACGTTCCACACTTGTCAGTGTAATTTTATATCGCGATTTTATTCTAACATGAAATACTGGCACTGTTTTCCTAGCCTTCAAATTTAATTCGGGCGATATTTTGCGAAACAGTTGTAAAAGGAGTACGACCACTCACTCAGCTTGTAATGTCACATGTATACATGCATACTGCGTCTAATATTATTCTAATATTTCAAAACCAGATAGTTATAAAAATAATACTTATATAAAGGGTGGCAGTTGTGAATAGGAACGAGAGGTTACTAGGTCAAATAATAAACAAGAAGTAAAAATTTTTATATTCGACTCGATTTACGTTAAAAGCCGTTGTAGGTTCAATTCCATACAATTGGGGAAAATTTTATATTTAATTGAAATAATATTACACAGGAATGACCTGTGAGTGAAGTCTGATATTAAATCAGAATAATTATAATTATTTGCAAAGAGTCAAAGTCAAAGTAACATTATTATAATTATAACGCGACAAAATATAAATGTCATTAAAGTCAAGTTTGACATTGACGTTTATTTTATAGATGCAGATGATATATAAAGAGGGATAATTAGTAGAGCAAATTGTAGGCGAATTCCTATTGCTGCTATTACATTTTGGCTCACAAAGTGGGGCTTGAATTTAATGTAAATAACACTACTAAAAAGAGAGGGTGCTATTACATACTGGAACCTCAAGTGGGGCTATAGCTATTAAAAACTGTAAATTAACAGCTCTAGCTGGGTCAAAATGGGCCTAAATGATCATACACAAAAAATAGAGACTTGGATACTGAAGCCATAAAAATATTTTCAAAACACCGCAATTCAGTTTATAACAAAATACAAGGCAATTGCAACTTCACATCACCAAAACTGGATAGAGGGCATCCAAGGGCAGCGAGGAAATGGATGCTTCCTGCAGTACGAAGCGGATGCCGCCTGCGACGTTCTCTCCAGTCCCTCTACCAGCGTGAGTATCAACAGGGAATCAAGGCAAGGTGGACCTTGTACGCCACAGTTCTCATCCAAAAAGGCCCAAAGGGGAGATGCAAGCAGACCGCTTCGGAAAGCATTTACAGCAAATTTGTTAACCGGTACCGTGAAAGTTGATAAAAAATACACCTCGGAATTAGCAACGATCTACTGAAGAGTAAAACGCCTTACCAGAAGATTTCCCCTTTCGTTTACACAACACCAAACATCTACTTTCTACGTTCATTCATTCTCACAGTCAGATTAGGAAATCGTGGTGAAGTTAATTTTTATGACCAATCGATAGCAAAGTTATGGGGGTTTGTAAGCTGATTTTCTGGCCCAGAACTAGATTCCGGCAGCTCAGAACCACATCCACTATCACATAGATAGGGCAAATTCCACCAATTATTTCTATATTATCTTAATTAAATGAAAATTTCTATTACAAAGTAATAGAAAACAGCAGGATCATGTAGTAGAGCTAATTATTTTATGTGCAATAACTATCATGGACAACCAGTCGATCTGTTAAAATTCCGGCGATATTAGAATTGCGCGGGGTCCTTGCTTTCCTTATTTATTTTCTCTCCTCCTGTCTTCTATCCCTGTTTTTTAATTAGAGTTATGTGGCCGATCATCTTAACTAGTGTTGTTCCAGGCCGTGACACTGTCTCTGGTGCCAAATTCTCTGCTAGGCCATTCCAGAACACCCTAAGTTTTAAAAACCTTCAAATATATTTGCCTTTAAAAACTATTTTGACAACGCAGATCAAATTAGTTAAAAAATGCGTTTTAGGCGTTGCGTACTACGCTGAAGGTCAACTTATGCTTCATCAGTTGCTACATACACCGGGTGATTATAAATACTATTCCATCAGGTTTCCTTTGATATATTTGTGGTATGAATAATATGTTGGTGGCACTGTAAGTCTATTCAAATTTGACATAGACTTACAATGCCGCCAACATATTATTCATACAACAAATATTTCGCAAGAAACTTAATGGAAAAGCATTTATAATCACCCGGTATTACTTAGCGTGTTAAAATTTTCATTGAATTGAAATAGTAGGTCAATAATGGATACACGTTTTGCATTTAGAGGACTGGCGGATTGAAAAGTCTAGTGTTGTTTGTGCAAAACACATATATGGAAGGTGATAAGATGAAGGGACCTGTTCCGATTGCAATACCACTGGATTCCAAGCAAGATTGTAATTTTGACAAAGTTACTGTTTTAGATGAAGTCGCAATTAGGAGCGATTTACTTGTAATGCAGAATTTGGTACTACCTAAATCGAATATTACGGTGAAGTTACCCACGACGATCTAAATAGTATCTAGGTATGTATAATCTGTAACCTTATTTACCTTCATAGTAATAATTTTAAAGAGTTTCTTTTTCAACAGGCATGAATCAGATTGACAGTCACAGTACACTGACAAATTTTCCTTTTAGCGACGAACACTAGTAATTTTGTGTTAAAAGTTGGCGAAGCAATTTGTCCAGATGTTGGAAGGTTATTTCAGAGATTACCTTATAGGCCCCCTGTCACGGCCTGGAACAATATATACCGTCTTGATATTAGTCATCACGTTTTCTTTTCAGTTAATATTTATGAATAAATCTCGTATAGGTATGTTAGAAATTACTGTGTGCTAGATGTTACTTACTCTGAAAGCCTAAATCGTGTCCTTTTCTTTTCCTTCTCCTATGAATGGGGTTGTAACATGTTGTAAAAACTTTAATTGTCTTGCGATGATGAAGTCCCACATCTTTTTACATCTCTTAGGTTTTATTCCCTGTAGACGACGTGGTTCAGCTTGCAATTCTTACTATTCTCTCAGTTGGAATTTTGGATATATGTTGGTTCCAGTCTAGTCTTCTTTGCCTAGTTCATCTTACGATATCCGGTTTATTGCGTCTTCATCTGCGTATTTGACATTATCTATAGCTGGGAAACAAATGAACAAACTTTTCATGATCCTTCTTATTAAAGCAGGAGTTGTACATAGCTTTATACATGTTTACCGTATAGTCCAGTCACTATGTCCAAAAATAAGGCCTTTGCTGGAAAGTGAACCGAAATTTTAAATTCCTTTTTTGGGTGTTTGGGGGGTCCAGCAAAGCTTAACTTCAAGTTGTCGACCAAGATTTCCTATGTGCTATTTGCGCCATCTTGATAAATGGGTGCGTTTGATTTTTTTGCGATAAATCGGTTCTCGTTAACACTACACGAAAATAAAGTAGGCATCTTTTTTAGAATTTTTAATGATCTACAATTGAGGCGTTATAATATCAAAGGGGTTAAGTGCCATTTTTTGCTAAATTGAGTTTGTATCATAGAAAGGGGCTAACTAAGTACCAGCGGGCATAACGTAAGAATGGGACCATGTGCCAGAAACTGTTTTTGTAGTTGCTATGCTATCTCATAGGTTGCAGCTCGTGTAAGTGCCAGCATATTCTGTTTATCAAAGGTGCTAAGTGCCATGGAAGAAGACTTCTATATTGAAAAAAGGAAAAAGTCTTCCTGACTTAAATAATATGAATCTATTGATATTGTTCAATCAAAATAAAATGGAGAAAATAAAACGAAGCATTTGGAGTCGATGATACCTTATTTAGAAAAAGAAGAACACAAAAACTTTTATAAGGAACAACTTAATATTCAATAAGGCACTTAGCCCGTTATATTCAATAAGACACATAGCCCCTTTCCTAATTTTGTTCTTAAAATATTTTTTTCCTTTGTTTATTTTAATCATTTAGCCTTGAGTGTTTATGATTCCATCTAGCGTAATAATCTCTTATGTTGTTTATATGTTTTAGTCATTAAGCCCAGTAAAGTTGGAATTAAATGAGTTTTTTGAAATTACTGTGTTTATTGTTTTTGGCAGTTAGCCCTTTTGATATTTCAACGCCTCAATTTATGTTCTGTTTCTTTTTCGCATACGAGTGACATTTGTCGAGATATCGAACGCGAAAGGGTCGAGATTTTTTTTGAGCTTCTGGGCTTCATTGCATTATGAGAATCGTTATATTTCAAGTAGCCAGTACGTAAATTGTTATTTTTGACGTCGT
This sequence comes from Agriotes lineatus, assembly GCA_940337035.1. Classification (NCBI taxonomy): domain Eukaryota; kingdom Metazoa; phylum Arthropoda; class Insecta; order Coleoptera; family Elateridae; genus Agriotes; species Agriotes lineatus. Next base: position 18,314,068 of record OW679197.1, read on the forward strand.
TCACGATGAAACCGACAATGACGATGAGGATGCTGCAACGCTCGAAGTAAAAATCGTCGAGGAATGGGAACATCACGAAGAGCACCCTGACCATGAATGTATACTTGAAGAAAGTAAGCATCAAGAAGAAGATAAAATATATATCGAAGAAAATGAACCAGAACCATCAAAACGGAGAAGAAAATGAAAAAATTACAGCACCGATAAGTAAGTAATTAATTAATTAATTATTCTGCAAGTCGTAATTTTAGTTGAATTTCAATTCATAGCAGGTAAAATTGCAAGCATTTTTAAGTAGCGTTAGCAAAAACCGAGTTACTGCAACAAAAGCAAACTCACCATTTTTTTTAAGATGGCGGAAACAGAGCATGGGAAATCTTCGTCGACAACAATTATCATTCTAAATAGCTATAGTAATTTAAAACATTTTTTAAGGAAGGGTGGTTGAGAGGAAATTTCTAATGAAGTAAATTTATTAGTAGACCAGGATAGAATCCCAGTTTCTGATGATGTCAAAAACTTGGGTCTTTATCTTGATAATGATTTTAAATTTACTAAACATATTTCAAAATGTCTGCAAAAATCATATGGTTCCTTGAAACTTATTTATCAAAATCGACAATTTTTAAGTGTAAATGTGAAAACCGTTTTGTGTAAAATTCAGAACTCATGTTTACGCCTCATATTTGGAATACGAAAATATGAAAGAATTCTTTATAAGCTGAAAGATTCAAACTGGCTTAGTATAAAAGAATGGCGCTTCTTTCATTCTGCATGTCTTTTCCACAAGATTATTTTGAGTAAATCACCGAGTTACTTATACAACAAAATAAAGTTTAGAACCGACGTACATACTTTAAATATAATATTTAAAGGAACGCTGACTCCACCTCAACATAAGTCAGAATTTTGAAGCCATCATTTTCTTACAGAATAACTAAATGCTATAATTCGTTACCAAATGTAGTAAAAGGCTATTGTACGTCAAAAATTAAAAAAAGCTGTTTTTCAAAATTTTATGGATAAACATCAATGAGTTAATTATTAGGGTTAAAATAACACACTTCTTTTTGTTTTTCACCGGTTTAAGTGGAAGAACAGCGGATAGATCTGTTTTTCTATCAAGTTGAACTTCGTCTAAGACAATATTACGTTTTAGTCAACATTTTTTTGTGTAACTTTGTAATAATTTAATAAAGATCTTTATTATTATTATTATTAGTATTAATATGCAATCATATAATACTGTATACTATCTACTTGACGAAATGTAATGATTCCAATAATGCAATAAAGTTTGTTATGTCATCTACGAAATAGTACGATACATAAAATAAAAATTACGCGCCAACTTGACAACTTTGGCCCGCTCTACAAGTTACAATTTTAGTCGCATATCAATTTATACGAAGCCGGACATCTCGGCGCCGCCATCTCGGCGCAGGGCCAGCTCGGCGCCGGGAAAACTCCGGGCGGAGCCATCTCGGCGCCAACCAACTCGGCGCAAGGCCATCTCGGCGCCGAGTTCAAATTCGCAAACTACAGTGTGTACTAGGTAAGAAAATTATTATAAACTAATAATAAATAGAGTAATGGCCAAAAAGCTGGCATCAAATGAAAAAAAAATATTTAGAATTTCTTGGAAAATCAAACACTGACGACCAGTGGTGGTTGGAAAGTGATTACAAAATTGGCCAAACAAAAGTTGTCACGTGACTTCCGTTATCAGTAAAATTTTACGTTTTTTAAAAATAATTACGAAACATGCATTTACGAGTCAAGGTAGAGACACATTTTACGAAAAAAAGTTTTCTGGCCTTAAGATTGTTGAGTCAGCTAAAACTAACACACAATAAAAAATCTCATTGAAATCTTGCTTAATTTCCTAAAAATAGCACTTTTCGGATTTACACAATTTCGAAAAACGCCATTTTCTAACTAAGTAAAGTGCCCTTTATGTGACAAATATTTCTTTAATGTTTATTTCCCAAATCAAAGAATTTTATTTTTAACAGGGGTATTTTATTACGAAATAAACTTTCTTCAAAATATTTTCCATAGCAGTCTTTGTTAAAAGCAAAATTCTTTGATATGGGACCTAAACAAAAGAAAATGTGAGACATCAAAGTTAGCCGACGATTTTGAAATTTCGTATAGGAGCCTAGATGTTGATTCTTAACAACTTCTCTTAATAACTTTTTGTCGTATTTGCTACATAAAAGGCACGCTAATCTACAGTAAAATATGTTTTTTGAAAATTTCCAAGGCATACTTGATTTTTCAAAACTCAAATGCTGTTAGAAATCCGTCTTAACCAAGCAGGGCTGAACCCCAAAAAATTAAAATATAAATCGAGAATTTTTTACCTTTTACAAGAGTCGTTTTACCTATCCGGGGACACACTGTATACAGGGTGTTTGTAGATCGCTAGACAGCTCATAACTTCGTTAGTCATAGAGATATCGAAAAACACTTTTTTCTGTTTTAAATGCCAGTACACAATCTACAAATTGACGTAAGCCAATTTAAGCCATGGCCTCCTATTTTGCGCATGATGGGCGACTTTGTTTTTTTAAATGGAACATCCTGTATATTTTTAGATACTTGCAATCAGCTCTAAAGGTGCTTTATGGCCATTAATTATGCAAAATCACTAACAATTGAACAAAAAAATTCAAAACAAACTCCACTTGGTTCTAAAAATTTCGCATGACCGAATTATAGCACCAAACGTACTAAAACAATTGAAAACTATGTTTTTTAAATGGAATAACATGAGTTTCATTAACAATAACACGTATTTTTAAATCGTTTTACGTAATTTTGATTTTTAAAAGCTACTTCTAAACGAAATGGCAAATATGGTATACCGTTGGAAAGCTCTTTTATTGTAGTTTTCAACTGTTTAATGAAACTCATATTGTTCCATTTAAAAAAAACATATTTTTCAATTGTTTTAGTACGTTTGGCGCTATAATTCGGTCATGAAATATTTTTAGAGCCAAGTGGAGTTTGTTTTGCATTTATTGTTAGATTGTTAGTGATTTTGCTTAATTCATGGCCTACTTCGGCTAAAAAAAATTTTTTTATTTTGAAAAATGATAAGTTCCAAAATTTAAATTTAAGAATGCTATCATAAAGCACCTTTAGTGCTGATTTCAAATATCTAAAAACGTACAAGGTGTTCCATTTAGAAAACCAAAGTTGTGTACCACTACTTACAAATAGGAGGCCATGGCTTAATTTCGTTTAAGTTAATTTGTAGGTTGTATACTGAAATTTAAAGCAAAAAAAGTTCTTTTCGATATCTCTATTATTAAGGAAGTTACGAGCTGTCTAGCGATCTACAAACACCCTGCATACAGCAGCTATACGGTGTTAAAGTTTCAAATTAAGAACTGAAATTACTTAACGAAAATTAAACTAAACTTAATCTAACTTAAATGATATGTTCAAAATTATCAGCAATCGCTTCTACACACACGTTACTCGTATAAGAGCGATGCGGCAACGGCATTTTGACGACACTTCCAGTAAATAATAAGCATATTCACTCATTCAGTATTTTCATAAACATGCGCCATTATTGTAGCAATAACATTAAAAAACTTACAATGGAAAACTAATTGACAGGTCATTGCTGGACAACAGAGATAACCAAAAATAAAATTGTCCAGCCGCCTTTGCGCCAAAGTTTAGTTTTTAATTTGAAACTTTAACACCTTGTACCTCCGTTAGTTTTGATAGTTCGAAAAAGTGGTAAATTAAAAATGCTTATTTTTTTAGCTTTATATGCTAGTAAAAGAAAAGAATCAACTTAAAAATCACCCTGTATACAGGATGTCCGGAAAATACGTGTACAACGGAAAACCACAAATTCCTTTGCCCAAAATACGATGATTTAACTCAACTTACCTATATACAAAGTTGCTTAGTTTAGCCGCTAGAGGGCTTTAAAAATTAATAATTTTTTTGAATGTTTCAACGCCCTGTATAATCACTAAATTTTCTTTTTTCTAAATAGTTACTTTAATTTATAAGGTATTTCCTCTCTTACAATATTTTAGTTGGGTGAACGGTTTAGCCACAAAAAATATTTTCTAAATCCCTACAAGCCTAGTGTTAAGTTACAATTACTGATTCAGGCTTGTAGAAATTTAGAAAATATTTTTTTGTGGCTAAACCGTTTACCCAACTAATATTTTGTAAGGGAGGAAATAGCTTCTAAGTTAAAGTAGCTATTCACAAGAAAACATTGTAAGTGATTATACAAAGAGTTAAAAAATATGGATTGATAATTTTTTGTGACAACGTTTTTAGACACCCTGTAATTTTAGAAATTAAGGTTTATTCCACAAAGAGCTGTAGTTTACTGGTACAAACGCATGGCCAAAAAATGAATAAAATCTATCAAAGATATTTCGACTTAGTTGAAAAAATTGAAAAAAGCTAATAATTTTTGAAGACCTCTAGCGGCTAAACTAAGCAACTTTGTATATAGGTAAGTTGAGTTAAATCATCATATTTTGGGCCAAGGAACTTGTGGTCTTCCGTTGTACACGTATTTTCCCGGACACCCTGTATACAGTGTGTCCCCGGATAGGTGAAACGATTCTTGTAAAAGGTAAACAATTCTCGATTTAAATTTTCAGTTTTTGGGGTTCAGCTCTGCTTGGTTAAAGGCGAATTTTTAACAGCATTTCAGTTTTGAAAAATCAAGTATGCCTTGGAAGTTTTCAAAAAACCTATTTCACTGTAGAGTAGCGTGCCTTTTATGTAGCAAATACGACAAAGAGTTATTAAGAAAAGTAGTGTAGAATCAATATCTAGGCTCCTATACCAAATTTCAAAATCCTCGGCCAACTTTGATCTCTCCCATTGTCTTTTATGTTTAGGTTCCATATCAAAGAATTTTACTTTTAACAAAGACTGCTATAGAAAAACAAATATTTTTAACAAAGTGTTTTATTTCATGATAAAAAAACTTTGTTAAAAATAAAATTCTTTGGCCCATTTGTAATCACTTTGCAACCACCTCTGATCGACAGTGTTTGATTGTCCAAGAAATTTCAAATATTTTTTTTTATTTGATGCCAGCTCGTTGGCGATAACTTTATTTATTATTTTTTTATAATAATTTTCTTACGTAGTGCACACTGTAGTTTGCGCATTTGAATTCGGTGCCGAGATGGCCTTGGGCCGAGTTGTCTTAGACCCCAATTTATAATTGATCAAATTTAAGCTATTTTCAACCTCTACAAGTTTGATACTGGCTACTTTTTCGCTAAATAGAAAGAGAAATGAGACACAAACCCAGAAGCTCGAAAAAAAAAATCTCGACCCTTTCACGCTCTCCTTTCGCGCTCGATATCTCGACAAATGTCGCTCGTACGCGAAAAAGTAATAGAACATAAATTGTAGAGCATTCAAAATTCTAAAAAGATGTCTCCATTATTTTCATGTAGTCTGAACGGGAACCGATTTATCGCAAAAAAATCAAACGCACTGGTTGATCAAGATAGCGGAAATAGCACAGAGGAAATTTTGGTCGAAAACTTGAAGTTAAGCTTTGCTGGACCTCACCAATACCCCAAAAAAGTAATTGTTAATTTCGCTTCACTTTCAAGCAAAAATGACATAGTGAGTGGACTAGTATTACTGACTGAGAGGGTTAAGGGGGTTAGCAGAGGTAATATCTTTGCTCCGGTTTGGTTAGACACTTTCTTTTACGGTTGGATGGTACGACGCTTGTGATCCAGTAGTTACTTATAGCTTGTCCTAAACCAAGACCGTAATGCTCGGTGAATATCCACACCCTACAGCAGCTATTCCTGCTTTCGCGGAACACTACGGATCTAATCGGGAAGTTAATAAACACTCCTGACTTTGGGTAGTAGAGTCAGTACCAACATTCGGCTGAAAATGGCAAGGCTGATAAACAGACACTTCTGAAAGGTGTTCAAACAACAGAAACACCAGAATGCTGTGGCACAGAAGGCAACTCAATACCACTGCACTAATATTTCTTCTTGGACACTTACTATGCCCGGAAAATAAACAACATAGCCTAGAGCCTCGGACACACCTTAAATGGTCAGAGGATGCAAAAAATATCAGATATGAACTTGGACAGGGAGAAGTATGTATGAATCTGGAAAGATCCATAACACTATTTTGAAAATGAAGAAGTTGAACGTAGGCAACTTGGGAATTAGCGATATATGAGATATACGGTCTACTACGCTAGTAACGCCGAAAGAAAACACCGTCAGGGTATCGGCTTGTTAGCTATCAGAAGCCTGCAGCCCACCGTCATCATCTGCTATTTCAATCGGACACAGCCATTATGTTGAAGTTGCGAGTACACGCTGTCCATATCAACCTTATTCAGGTAAATACCTTAATCAGCGATAAAAGTGAAGGAAAGGGGGGAAATTTTACGCTCACATTGAAAAAGTGCTCAAAAATACAAAAAATCAAAAAGTAACGATCGTAATCGGAACCCCAATGCAAAGGTTGGACAGAGCCTGGAGAAAGACATTGCAGGACCATTTGGACTAAACCTAAGACACCAAAGAGAGGAGCGACTAGTACAGTTCTACAGGTAATAACACCTTGTTTTCACTAATACTTGGTACTAATTACCTTCTCGACGACTATTATATCCATTGATGGCAACAGCAGAAAGACTCATAACCTGGCAAGGTGGAAAGCAACAAAATGGTTTACATACTCATCAAACACAGATAAAGGAACCTCATGATGTCAATCAAGCGATATCCAGGAGTTGACGTTTCTTGCTATAATCATCTTCCCATCTGCTGCCTTCGGGTAAAGCTTCAGAAGATCCCTTACAAATGCTTTCCGAAAAAGGACGACCTTACAACACTGCAAGGAATAAACGAAAGACCCAATAGATAAAGCACTGAATATTGTGCTCCACACAATTCGACTATCTGAGATGCAAGCAACAGATCTCTAGTGCTCTGTCAAGGGTGCGCTGAGAAGTGCCGGTGAGGGAGTAACGGCAAAAAAAAAAACTTGAATGGTACATAAAGTTCACAATTTAATTGACAGGAGAAAAGTGGCAAAATGCAGAGACCAAAAGTACCACCATGATATGACATCTGGGGGAAGATAATGAGAACAAATATAAAAAAATAGAATAGCTAAATGGCAGATACGATGCCCCCAACGTCTACAAAAGGATCAGTGAACCTCTCGGCAGAAACAAGCAAAAAGTAATCGAACACATCATTTGGTTGGAGTACACGAACTTATCGCAGGGTCTACCACACGAGTAGAGAGGACAAATTAGACATTAACACCAAAAGGGCCCAATCTCTTCTTATGCATATATGTCCTGTACCACCTGGAAGGATCGTGGTGAACCACCAATGGATAGACAGAGCGAATGACTACATATACCTCGGTTGGAGTCTTAATACAAGCTGGGATCATAATTCAGCAATTAAGTGCCGTATCGGAAAAGCTGTATCCATCCTGACGAAGTTATGCCCACTTTTAAACAAGCCTTCTAGACGATGTCGTCTACTTAGGATTTCGTTGGCAGATCACATCACGAACGTGCTGCCAACAGGAGCTGATGAAGCAGCAGAAGCTCGAATATTTGGACCACGCCAAGAGGAATGTGAAATAATACCGCGTCCTACAATTTTTCATTCAAGGAATAGCGAAGGAGGGAAGATGGCCCGGCCCGGTAGGAAAAGCATCTCCTAGCTTTCTAGCCTGAGCCCTGGCATAGCCAACAGTCGGGACGGATAATACAAGGAAAGAAGAAGAAAAAGAAGATTATCTACTCTCTTTTTATCTCCTGTTCGAAATCCCTCTCCATCTCTTATAGTACCCAGGTACGTTACATTTTCTTTTACTTGCAGTTTGTTACATTCATCTATGTACGTATTCTGGATGTCTGGCAACATTCATTACTTTTTCATTTCTCCCGTTGATCATTAGGTTACATATACATAATCGCTTTTCTTAAGTCAATCTCTAATATTTTCTGCTGTTTTCAAACAGTATTAAGTCATTCACATATATTCATAAATTCAAGGAATGGAAGAAAACCGGCTTTGGGTTCTACTTTTCCTTATCCGTACTACATTTTCTGCCACTGTATCTAAGCTTTTTCCCATTGCTATCATTGTATTTTTAACTGTCATCTTTTTGACCTTCAATATGTATCTTCTAGCGATATTGCCAAATGCGTTTTCCATATTTATTGCAGGTATTTGCATATTTTGGTTTCCCCTCTTTTTTTCTCTATCTGCCGGAGGAAAAGAGATTGCTTCTAAAACGTTTTCCAATATTTCCTCTTAAAATTCGGTTCTATACTCTATAGGCCACATACACAAAATAGCGATAGACCTCTGTAGTTGTTGCACTCCAATGTATTTCCCTTTTAGGTATTGGTGTCACAAAAACCGTTTTCTAGCCTTGATAAATTTTCTTGCGTTCCATGCTGTTAGTATGTATTCTATCTCCAACACTTTGCCATGCCTGGCGGTACTTCTTCATTATCTGTGTAATATCCTAACTTTTACGGTTATTTGAACTTTCCAAATGAATGCTCACTTATAATTTTGAGAAGACGTAAAAGCCAGAATACTCGCCCTTTTTAAATGGGTAGCTGTAGTGGGTCAGGGTTCGTTTAAACAATCGAGTAAACACAAATAAACAAGGGAGAAAACAAAGACACCTCAATTGTTGTCTTAAATACATAAATTCAAGTTCTGTAAACTTTGTGCAATGGATTTACAAGCTTTCTAAGTAAATCGTTCCTGCAGTCCTGGCAGGTAGGTAACCAATTCGACAGCGCTGTCAAACCGGTCGTCAGCTGCTGCTTTCTCGGATCTTACTCCGCGGAGAAAATTTTCGGGCTGTGGGTTGGTAAGACAAGCAACTATCTGCAATGGAGCAAAATTGCTTATTTGACAGATTCAGTTTATACAGGGTGTTCGGTAAAGAATGGGCCAAACTTTAGATATAGTTAATTTCGACAAAAATAAGCTGATTTAACTCAACTTACCTTAGTCCAAAAGTTAGTACTAACGGAGCTACAGTTGTCAAAGTTGAAAAAAATAAATCACATTTTTTTAAATATCTTTCGACCACTTCCAGCTAATTTCACGAAATTTCGTATCCGGGGATTTTTTGGCATGAAAAAATCAAATTGATCAACGATTCAGTTGTATCTTCTAGAGGGCGCCACAAGCGACCATTAGGACACTGTTAAACCGCTGCAACTTTTTTGTGTCACGGTGTATGTCATTTTCGACTGGAAAAATCTTTATCCCTATCTTTTCTGTTTAAAAAAGTTACATCTTATTGAACTTGCTAGAAGTAACGGTTTCCCAGAAAAAACGCATCTAAAACTGATCATGCGTGTAAATTAGTCTAAAGAAAAGTAAGATTATTGAGTAAATACTTTGGCTTTGGTACTAGGATAAGCTGAAGTAAATCAACTTATTATGGTCTAACTATTACGCTGTTGCGGAATGGCCCATTATTTACTCAACAATCTGACTTTACTCTAGGATAATTTACATTCATTATCAGCTTTGGATGCGTTTTTATGGTAAACCGTTGCTTCTAGCGAGTTCAATAAGATATACCTTCTTTAAGCAGAAAAGATAAGAAAAAAGATTTTTCCAGTCGAAAATGACATACACCGTGACACAAAAAAGTTGCAGCGGTTTAACAGTGTCCTAATGGTCGCTTGTGGCGCCCTCTAGAAGATCAATTTGAATATTTCATGCCACAAAATCCCCGCATACGAAATTTCGTGAAATTAGCTGGAAGTGATCGAAAGATATTAAAAAAATTTGATTTATTTTTTCAAATTTGACACCCTGTAGCTTCGTTAGTACTAACTTTTGGACTAAGGTAAGTTGGGTTAAATCAGCTTATTTTTGTCGAAATTAGCTATATCTGAAGTTTGGCCAATTCTTTACCGAACACCCTGCCTACAGTTCGGGGCTTCAGTGCAATTGTTAAGTATTCCAAACAACCTCAAGGTGTTATATCAACGTTTAACTAATTGGTGGTAGTGCCTGAAGGAACCCTTTGACCAGGTAAGTGGCCTTCCGGAGCTGGATTCGCAGGAGATTGCTACAGAGCCGGGATTCGTTTTGTTTTAGCGGTGCAGGTACATGATCCGGGCATTACAGCGGAGGAATACTGTTTTGCGGTCTAATATCCGGTAACACAGAGAGCGTACAGTCGACACAGAGTACTGCATCGACAATGCAACCATGGGCGGAAACTTCGTGACAGAATGCTGTCTAACAAAGCTTTCCGTGAAAGTTTAAATTTGACAGGTAAGAAATATTTGCTATCCGGAGTTTGAAGAGTAACTTAAGTTTAGTGGCGAAACTGCTTGTATCTATACTCGGAATTATTTTGTAGGTTGAGTTAAGTAGGAGAATGAATTCATGAGATAAGCAGCGCTGGACTACGGGCGTTATCAACATTTTTGTACAGAAATGTTGCATCGACCCTAAGGTTATCAAGGATTTTGCATGATTGTGAAATGAAAACACCAAATGTGACAGGAAATTGGTTATGCGTTAATTGCGTTTCTTAATTAGATTTGCGTCTGGATTTCGTCACCTCTGAGCTTTCATATTCGCAATTTTTGTTTATTTTATTCCTTTTACCACTTCCTCAATCATTTCAGGCATTGATTCTTCTAGGTCATCACTATCTTGAATCTGTTCATCCATTCTACTTTTAATATCATGTAGTTCCACGTAGTGCTCACGCTATCTGACCACCATTTCGCATTTTCTGTTATTTGTCCTTTCTTATTATTTATACTCCTTAACAGGGTTTTTTCCTCTTTTCTCAGGCCTGTTTGCATTAGGTACGGTATATTTCATTTCTTTCCGCATCCTCTTTTACTTATCTCCAGTTTTTTCTCGCGATCTCTTTTGGGCTGCTTTTACTATTGCTTGTGCTCTTTCTCCATGTGTTGCATATATTTATTTTGTGTTTATATGCTTTTTATAGCTGTTTGGTTTTCCAGCGTAGTGACAAGTTTTCTTGAGCAACACAAATTCGAAAGGAATCGAACGCTTCGGTGCATATAACCAATTTAGACTGTGATGGGTGATGCCTCAAAACCATTCTACCACATCGATAGAAAACTGAATTCTAGAGAACATGTTTCTTTAAGGTATTGATGTGTGTGTGAAGATTATGTTAAAAACAACTAAAAATAAAGCGGCGATTTAAATAGTGTGAATTCGGGCATAAACAATTAAGAAAAGGAGCGGAAAGTAAAACAGATGCAACAAAAATGTTCAATCTGAATTTAAAGCACTTGCAAATGCGACGAACCGCTCAGGCTATTTATCTACTTTTAACGTCTACTCATTAACTGGTTGACATCATCTTGCTGTCTATGCTTCGGCACTGGAGAAGTGCTTTATTGATGTTTATACAACATCTAAAAATTACCTATCAAAGTTTAAAGAGCAGCAAAGCTAATTTCCTGTTGGCTATAAAAATTAAGCACGAATGCTTACTAGGATTTGCGACAGTATCCGATATAATTTCAAGAAGCCTGCAATCTTGCAGCCTTGATCCTTTTCAGATGTACCTTGAAGTTGTTTTACGGAAGATTTTATTACCGGCAGCTTCTTGAGAATGGACGCTTCTCAAAAGCACCGGTGGCAGTTTATTTGCATAATGGTATCGCTCGATTGGCGAAAAGCAGGAGCAGATAAGCAAAGCAACGGAAAAACACATTAATATGAAATAGTATAGTCGGCGGTGGCGATATCGGCGGGAGTAAATAAGGGCATCGTCAAACATTAGGCGGGAATTCGGCATTCGATAACCTCTCATTTGTTGAAGACGCGCTGTCGCGGTGGCCATAAATTGCTTCGATATCGGCAAAGCCTAATGGAAACCACAGCAAGAGAATGTACCGAGTGGCATAGCAGATTCCTATCCGCGCGTAGATCTTCGAAATCCGCGATAATGATTTTTAAAGCTCCCTTCATTACGCCGTAATCGTGGCTGCTAAAAGAAACCGTTAAGTGGTCCTAGGGATTCCGGCACTTGATATATGTATTTATTTTCCCTGCGGCGCTCCCGCACCTCCAGATATAAACCAGCCAAATTAAAAATCCTCCGAGAATACACCTTCCTTCCGACGCTCTCTTGCGGCGTTGACCCGGTTTATAAAACCCGGAAATCTAAACAGGGTTGAGGCTATAATTTGGCGCTGTTTACCCGATAAATTACTTTACTTTCCGCTAAATGCGCCGGAGGAAAATAACATCGGCAGCGATATCCTACCTGGATTAAAGCTTGATGTATGACGATTTTAACTTACACAATTGGCAAAGCAGATCATCTGAACATTCTCGTACAAAGTTACCGTTCCGCTTTAATAACAAATCTGCAGAAATATTATTTCTACAGTCTCACGCAGGTAGTGCGAATGACTTTCGATTCTACTTACATCCGTGAGCCGTAATCATGGGTCAGCAAGAATTTATCGTTTATAAAAACTATCCATTTACTTTTTAAAGGAGTGCAACCTGGTCGCGACGAGGAAACTCAGTAGCTTCGATGATCTGAAGAACAATTCCAACAGGACAATAAGCTCCTGTTAGTGCCACACCAGTTGGCAAGGTCGAAGGTGAGGAGGTGAAGCTACAACTCATCCACAACAGTAGCGCCTGATGCAAAGTGAACGGCTACGAAATAGGACTGATCCGAAGTAGACGATTTAACGTTAATATTTGACCCCCTAACACATGAAAAAACCAAGGGAGAAGATAAATATGATAAAGGCAATTTTCCGGTTGGTACTTCACAGAGAAACATACAGTGAACGTTGGTACCAGGAATATTCAATGTATTACTAAGATGTCATCAATGGAATTTCAAACATCAGTATAAACATAATAGTGCTCACAGACACAGAAAAAGAAGGTGCGATATAGAAAATAGGCTCATATGCAGGTTGTCCTAAAGCTTGCCAGACATATTTTAAGAATCAATTGGGTAACTCATTTAGAATCAAAATGTTTAGATAAACATATATCCTACACTCAACCGATAACGACTTGTTCTTGATTTATAATTTTTCGAGCCAACATCACGTAGGCCATGAATGCTATTTATTTTCCATAACATTGAAAGTTGTTGTTGACACACAACAGTTTTCAGTGTTAACTGTCGAATTATTAAAAAGTTAAATAGTTACAATGGTGGTATTCAAAGTTTGTAATCATCTCAAATTACAATGCCGAGATTCTTTTCGAACGAGAACTCCAGAAATCAGGTTTCACCATGAAGTAATAAGTACATCATTATTTTGCCATATCCTAGTATTTTGTCACTCATTAGGTTTGGATAACAATAGTAAGGGACCATTTCTATCAATACCATTACCAAAAGGTTCAAGTTTTGGGAAATAAAGGCAGAAGCTCTTGTATGTGCATTCAGACGCATAAGAATGCCCTGTCTAAGATTCATATTTTCGATGAATGGCCAAGAGAAAACCCTTATTTAAGTTGACACTCTCATTTACAAGAAATATTTAGTGTTAATATGGTGGCTGGTATCTTAAATGATCGCTTTAGTTAGTCCATTTTAACTACCACAACATTTGAATGCTGAAAATTACAAAGATCTTCTATACAATTCGTTGTCGCTTTTACCGAAAGATATCTCGTAAAATATTATGCGGTAATGGCTCGATGAGCACGTGCGCGTAAGTAATTGGTTTAACACACATATCCCAGGGAGATGGATTGGAATAGGCGGTCCAGTGGCATGGCCACCGCGTTTGTCAGACCTAATTCCCATAGACTTTTACCTCTGGGGCCGCATGATACAATTATTTTATGTTACGGAAGCACACGCCGATCGCAATGGGGACAATTGCGAAAATATTCTGTGAATAATAATAATAATAATAGTACAATATTCTAACGCTAGCATCTGCATACATTTATAAAACAAACATTAAAAATGTATTAAACTTACGCCTCGCTTATTTAAGAGTTATCAGACGTTGCATCTTTTCGGCGGGTGTATTTCCGATGACGCGAAGGCAAAGCGCAACGTAGCGCTAAAAAACCGACCGCGTCGTTTCGCCACACCATGGGAACCCAGAACCGCTGCACCGACAGGGCCGCCAGAAGGATATAAAATAAGCACTTCCATTTTACTTCACTCGAGATTATCCGATCTTGAGTTCATGGACTTAACCTTATCACAAACTCCTCTCCTGGAGTTAGATTGAGACGGCGACTGCCCGCAGCGCCCGCCTCCTAGCTTATTAACCTGATAACCTGACCTAAAGTTAGATTGAGAGGGCGACTGCCCGCAGTGCCCGACTCCTAACTTGCTTTCCGATAACTTAAAAACCCGCTTTAAAATCCGCCATTATAATAGTCCCAAAACTATGTAATAACATTATTGCTGGGAATCAAAATCACACGAGATGTCAATGCCCCCCGCCCGCTAAAATTTGAGTAAGAAATGCAGGCCGAATTTTAATCGTCGTCCCTCTGACGGATACGGTACGAATTTCTAGGACCACTAGAAGGCCCGCAGGAACTCTGATCTAGACACTAAGGTGCAGGTATCATTATATCAGCGTGATTTTGCTTTTGCTCAGACGAAATTGTTATTTACACAACATACAATTCATGTTTACATTGAATGAATACTAATTTTGTAATTATAGTTAAACACAATATATTCTTGGTAATTACACGGCGTTTTCCTGGTTGTATATATTTGAGTTTGATCGAACCTTGCCTCTGATTGAGCTAAACCCAACGTAGAAATTTATAATGCACTTAGTAAGGGGGTGAAACGTTATAATATTAGAAAGTTTATTTGGTAAATTGATTTTAGAAATGTTAATCACAAATTATAATTTTTTTTAGCTTTAAATGAGTTACCCAGTAGATTCCTCAAATATTTTTAGTAAGTTTTGGGCCACCCTGGATACATATATGGGGTAAGGTGGTCATGAATAAATCCAATCACCATTGTTCAACCGCTAGCTATTGTGAAAATATCACTCCACTATAAAGGTTTTGTGTTCTTGTAATAACATTTTTAAATTAAATTTAAAATTTTACAGCTCAAGTAGTTTAATAAATTTATTGACAGCATCAGCTGTCACTATGACAGCTGCTATTTTATGTTGTTATAACACACACGACATGAAATTTTCATGGTCAACCCTCATGAATTTTCTTCTTAATTATACTTTATATGTGAGATGCAGACGCCTGAAAAAGAAAAGGTGAACAACCTTAGGAATGTATTACTAAAAAGTTCTCATTCGCTGTCTACCTTTGAAATATAAGCATAAGGTAACAGCTTGTAAGTTGTTGGTCGTTAATAGGGACTGTACAAAAACTGGACTTAAGTAGATACACAGGAAGAAAAATTCTTTCGAAATTTAAGTACAAAAGAGGTCGTCCAGTTCAACTGTCTTAGTAAGTCAGTTTCCCAACAACGGCAAGGCTGTTATCTTGACATCAAGCATGCCCCATGACTGCATCACTAAGCAAATTGTAAAAAACTAAAAAGCTTTGTCCACTTGAATGCTAAATTTCGATACAGTAAAGAATAGATTTCTGTCGCAATAATAATGCAGAAGAAATGAAAAGGTAGAATTTACTCAATGAGCTTTGTTACAATAGTTTTTGGTAAGGTATGGCATTAATGGGAGTCCTAATATCAACATCATAACTTTTAATGTTCCAAACAATCAGTCCTAACAGAATTATGGATAGGGTAATGGACATACGTAAGAGATTCACCTACTAGATATGAGCAATAACGTAATAGATTACGACCCAAGGTTCAATAACTTACCGTGTCCTGCTCCGTCGAACCAAGCAGGGTAAGTGAGCTACGACGTAAATGAGATTAAAAAGAGATAAAGAATGCAAAATAGTACAAGATCTAGAGTTATACATGGCCAATACGGTTACTGACAGCAATAATGACATCGAAAGACGTTAATAATACCGGTGATGAGAACACAAAGCGAATGGAGACTTCAAATAAATAATTGCTGACATATTAGTAAATATGATATATTTGTTGTACGGTTGTTACACGGAAACATGGAAGCGAAATGTCTGGCTTGATGAGAGCGCGCTCAAACAAAGCTGCAAACTAACTAAATCACAGATATAGTCATCGAAAGAGCCTCCTCGAACCTAATTTTTTCATATATAAGAAAATAGTATCATTAGTCTATTTCAATATACAACCTTCGCTTTAATCACCAAACAAGTTAAGCCGTATACTATTCCCGTTACAAATCAACATTTAGTACTGAATCAAAAAGTAGGGTCTAGCTCCTAGGCGCACACCTCGAAGCGATAACGTACGGTTGAAAACCAGATGACAAAGCTATATGGTAGCAGAAGTGAAAAAGAAACAGGGTGAAGCAGAACTAAAACTAGAAGGGCGGAAAATAATAAAAAAGCCTGAAATTAAATTACATATAGCGTTATCCCATGTGTGAATAGATATACCTAGAATGGCATCGTACCTAAGATTGTAGGCGGTCATCAGATATCTTACATTCAGAAAGCTACCATATTCTGTAGGATACAAAGGGGGGAGTGAAACACCTAAGAAACCAGGCTCAATCTGCTCAATCACGACGATTTCGTTGGGCTCACCAACAACCCACACGAATACGTCGAGTAACTTCAGAAGTCACAGCAGTATTTTTTTTATTTCTGAAAGGGAATGGCTACGAACCTCTATCCGCCACCTCGCGCGTGGCTAATGAATCTAATGGCTAATACAATGCACTATGGAGTTCAGAGTTACTGAATGTACGCAAAATCGGCGAAAACCTTATGGTAACAATTTACGGCCTATAACAGCTTGGAATGGCTCTTTGGCGATCTTTATCGTCGTCATCATCATTCTTCAGAAATAGGTGTCTACTGCTGAACATAGGTCTTCTCTAATGTCTTCCAATAATTCTTGTCTTGAGCGAATATTATTCAGTTGCCTGCTATTTTCTTGATGTCATTGCTCCATCTCGTTGGTGATCTTCCTCTACTCCTCTTATCAGCTCTGGGTCTCCATTCCACCACTCTTTTTGTCCACCTGTTGTCCGTCATTCAAGCTATGTGTCCAGCCCATCATGTTATTACTGTTAACTAGGTTCGTCATAAATTCGGTCTTCTGCAAGTTAATGTCCAAACCAATATCTGTCGACACTTATTATAATTCTTTGAGCATCTGTTGGGCATCGCCTAGGTTGTCTGCGATAATAACCACATCATCAGCGAAGCGTAAATGATTTAAGAATTTGCCGTCTATGCTTCCACCCTCTCCTCCCCAATTAAGCTGTCTAAAAGCATATTCTAACACCATCGTAATAATCTTAGGCGAGATCGTATCTCCTTGCCTAATTCCGCGTTCTAAATGATACTCATTTGTGGATTTCCTGAGCTTGATGTTTGCTGTTTGTTGCGCTCAGTTTGTAGTTTTGCATGCAATATTTGGAATAATTAATTAGATTCTACTTTTCACATTTTATTAAGTACAGTTTCCCTTGAATGGTTAT
This sequence comes from Agriotes lineatus, assembly GCA_940337035.1. Taxonomy (NCBI): domain Eukaryota; kingdom Metazoa; phylum Arthropoda; class Insecta; order Coleoptera; family Elateridae; genus Agriotes; species Agriotes lineatus. Next base: position 18,331,673 of record OW679197.1, read on the forward strand.
GCCATTGACATATTTAACAAATTCAGCAAGTTGCAGTTTTATACTTATCAATTTAGATCACTCTGCATTTTTGTAGCATTTCGAACCTCTTTAAAATTTTGGAACTCTTGATATCCGGAGACTGTAGACATTTTTGGCAAATTTTCGGCTGTTCTATTTCAGTTTTCGTTCGAGTAAAGTGATCGTTCCCCTTGGGTCTTTGCTTTGTTAGAGCTCTGGTCATAGCTCGCTCGGTTTTGGGAGGATTTGTGAGGCATCGTAATCCTCTTGAACGTTATGGTAGCTTGTGTAATGTTACCCGCGTGTGCTGCGAATTTGGTGGAGCCCCGCTCATCGTTTGAACTGCACTGCAGGCTGCTCTCCACTTGTTAAGGTTAGTTTTTTTGGCTTTCTCCCTTAGCTCCGTTGTGTACCTAGAAATTTGTAATTTTAGCCTTTTTCCATCTGGGAACACTTTTTTCTATCTGAAAACGTTACCTGCATAGGATTCGAACGTCCGTCCCCTGGCACGTACGTTAGGCACGTGTGAGAACCATACCAGCAACTGGTAGTCGGCGATGTCCCTCTGGATTCGCTGTCCCCTTCGATCGAAGGACTTCTGCAGCCCTCCGAGAGCTAACCCCGACTTGACTGCCGCCTCCATTCGCCCAGCTTCTCGCATCATGTTTCTACGAGGTTTATGCATTAGTTCAGCCATGAGTAGGTGTACATAGTCCTTAGGACGTTTTGATTTGCATGTTCGTTTTTTGATAGTACATTTTAAGTTGCTTATTTGTGTATTAAACTGCCTGGTATACTCACTCGATTGCCCCCGCAATCCCGGCTATTGTGTTGCGAGCTGTGTTGATATAGAATTCATTACAGCTACTTAATTAACTACGGGGTTATTTAACTTGCTCATTTGTTCCGCATTTTATGTTTTAGCAATACTGTCACTCGCGGACCGACATCGCGGTTTAAGCCCGTATTTCTATTTGTTCTGTTAGTTTTAGTTGTGGCTACACCACCACTCACGGGTAATTTGGTGGCCCGCTTGGAATTAATTTTATAGCTTAGGGATCCGAAACGAAAGCAAGTGTATTACTTGGAATGTCAGCAAACATACCATGAATTCCTTGTAGGAGCATTTCAATGTTTGCAAAGCCTTCCAAAATAGAAATGTATCGCCACTTAAAAATTTTGAGCGACTTAATAGCGTCTAATAAGCTAGCTTACGGAGTTTACGGCTATCTCTACTCTTGCGCCGCTCTGCCGGATTGCCGTATTACCTCGTCATATTACGCTTTGTTTGGAACTCCGCCTCACGGAGCCCCTTTTACTTTTAATAAAAGTTTCACTGTTGTTTGCAAGATTATTTATTTGAAATTTTAAGTGGGTAGTACAATTACAGCTAATATTTGATACGCAGCACTATATATTGTTTTTTTAATATGCAGAACTGTGGTATATTTGTAATATCTATTTTGTTGTGTATTTATGTGAGTTTTTATGTTGCGATGTGGTAAACACTATAGAACCAGAAATCTAATTATCAATAAATGTCGTTGCTAGTTTGTTTTGTTATTATTTTGGTTTGCTTGGTGTATCTCTACCTTGGGAAGGTCCAACCCAAGGATTTGTCTGCGTCGACGACCTGGCCTTCTCCCATAGTTTCTTTTTCAGCTTCGCTGAAACCCCGACCCTCACGACGGGTTAGCCAACCTAGGCCGATATTTACCAGCTGGAAAAATACCCAGTACAACTTTTGCCAACAGGTAAGGGTCGCCCTTCGCAATCTTTCGTTACATGTTGCATTATTGTATATGTGTTTTATTATTTTCGCGTATCTGTAATCTACTCTGCATTGTTTTAGTGCTGATAGTATTGCTGGTAGTTCCACAGTATCGAACGCTTTCCTAAAATCAACAAATATCGGTACAAGTGGTTTATTGTATTCGATAGACTTTTGTATAAGAATCTTAACCGTTTGTAAGTGGTCTTTGTCCCATAATTTTTTCTGAATCCAGCCTATTCGCATGGTTGGTTTCGTTTGAGACGTTTTGCTATGATATTAGTAAACCACTTGTAAATGTGAGTGTGTAGGCTAATAGTCTGAAGTTTTCTAGATTAGTTATGTCTTCTTTTTTGTGTATAAGGATAGTTATTGCATTATTCCATTTCTTTGGGACTATACTAGTAAGTAAACAAAGGTTGAAAAGGGATACTGTTATCGTCAGTAATTCTTCGCCACCCATTTTGACAGCCTGTATTATAATTTAGTCCTTTCCCGGAGCTTTGTCGTTCTTCATCTCTTTCATAGCTCTTCTGGCTTCATCTATTGTTATGTTTGGTATGTCTTCCGAGCCTTGATTGATTACCTTATGTTCTTGTCTTTGTGCGTTATTATCTGGTTCTATCCTTCGGCTTTTATAAAGTTCTCTATAAAATTCTTTTGCCATTTTTAGTAGTCTTTTCCTGTTTGTTGATTCATGGTCATCTGTGTCTTTCAGTTTAAAAATTTTCTTCCTTCCGTCAGTTAACTTACTTTTAAGCACCTTCATGTATTTGTTTTCTTCAGAGAGTTGTCTCTATGTTACATCTTATTAAGTCATTTAGGATTTCTTTTGAAATTGTCTTATTTAGGGTTCTTAGTTGTGCGGAATCTTCATTTGTTCTTTTCGTTTAGTTTTCCATTGAGCAATCAAATCCCTCGTACGTTTGCTTAATTTTTCTTCCTTGGGTCTGGCCTTTTTGGAATGTTGTTATTGTGCTTTTATTAATGCATCAGTGATCGGTTCGTTCAGAATATCTACGTCATTTTAATTGTGGTAATTTTTTGTTATGGTTTCTTGATAGCCTATAATATATTCTGGATCATTCCATTTGCTGGGTCCTGTTTTCTTATCATTTTTGTTCTTTGATTTTTCAAATTGATTCTCACTCTTGCTCTTACTGGTCACTTCCAATACAAGGTTTCTTTCTATTTCAATATGGGCTTAGCCAGGTCCATCTCTTATGCGCTGTCTTCTTAAAGAAGCTATTTATTAAATGTAGATTATGATGATGTAGGAAGTTGATCAACTTCTTTGCCTATCTTACTTAATAACAAACACAACATTTGTCAAATTTTCCAAATAATACCTAATAAAATTAGTACTTCAGTGCTCGTTTAAATAATTCCCGAGGAATATATTCCAATATCTAGGCGAAAAAATGCACCTTTTCCTCTGCATGGAATATAGCACGTCACGTAAACACTAGGAAAAACCACTCTGTTTGATATGTGCTAATAAGGTATATCCGCAATGTTTGCAGAAGTAAAATTATAAAAGTTATTTTACGTATCAGAGGTTTTTTAACAAAAAATATTTTTATATTTCATTAAAAGTTGTTGTCTATTTCTGTTTTTATTCATGGGGTCACATAGTTGATCTGTAAATTAGTTAATCAGCCCCAGAAATTTGAATTCTGTAAATTAATGTAAATTCGATAAATTAAAAATGCGTCTTAGGTACATTTATAGTAATTTCTAAGCATGAATCGCGCAAAATGACTAAAAACTCCATTTATCAAATATATGCGATGTCCTACTCGTTGACTCCAAATTAATATTTTGTTTTAAGTAAACATTATCGAATAAAATCCAAGCGATAACAATACATGCCTGGTGTAAAACTGACGGTTCTCATTCGATTGAAAATGGCCATCGCCACCTGTATAAAAGCCATTTTACTGGAATCTCCATGCAGTGTAGGCTTTCGCTGTCAACAAAGAGACTTTTTGCATACTGTGGAAATCGTTTACAGGGAAAATTCTAAAGTGAAACAAATTTACTTCGTTCAACAATTTTTTCATCTTCGTAGAAGCTAAACCGCATTAGCGAGAAACTGCGTTGCCTAGAACAAACCTATTGGATTCCTCTTTGTTATTAGCACTATACATTAATATTTCCAGGGACGTTGCTTATACACACGATATTGCACACCGAGGCATCGCATGTAATGTCTATCCCGTTTGGGAAATGCGAAATAATCCCTAGAAAATGAACTTGCTTCCCAGGCACGTAACTAGGATCTCATTGAAGGGTGGGTCATGATTGGGCCAAGGGAACTCAGGTGAACAGCTGGATATCTACGATCACTATGTGTATAAATTGGGCATTATCCGACGTTAGTGCAGACATTTTCCATTTGAGCTTTGTTTAAAATGTAACCAAGTGTGGGCGTGAATTCACAGTGGATTTGAACTTTATATCTAGACGAATGGTGTCTCCGTGCATATATTCTTGTTCTACTTACAAATTGGTTTGGTGATCTCTGTATTTCGAAACACACATTAGGCTTTTGTCCATTAATACAATCCCCCTCTTACTTGTTTCATGTATAATTATCTTTTTCTTTTCTGCATAATTATTTTACTTAACATAAATTAAAAGTTAATGCCCTTTCATCATATGGTGCTCGACATTTCGCATATGTTGTACTTATTAGATTCTATATTGAACGGAATTTGATTTCAGCGAAGAAGCAAATTCCTCATCACCCACCATTTTATATTTTTTATTCAATATTCTAGACACCTACGTGTGCCCTAACAATATCGATAAACGCAGCAACTACAACATGAAATTCCTTTGCAAATACAATGTGATATGAAAGTTTTTAATTGATTTTAAGTTAGCTATCGCTTAATTTACTAAGACGGCTTGGATTCTTTTGGAAAAGCTTATACCTAATAAAACGACAAAGCTCACACTGCGTCTTTAATACAATGACTATTTCCATAATAGTGATAAAAACGCATAAACTCAAAGATGTAGTCGACAGCTGTATAATTTGAAACCAACTCACTTATCGGCTAAGGCATAAAAGTGTGCAGTAACTAAAACGCATATCATCTATGGTAAAATGTGTATATTAATCCGGTAGTAAGTATACTACCAAGTACACGCAGTAAAAATTGCAAATATTAATACAGTAAGGTGCACTATGCATAACAAATATTACCTCTAAAGTAATACTACTGCAATTTAGCACTAATAGGCCAGAACAAGGAAAGATAGGTATAAAAGAAACACGTAATGAAATGATCAAAAGTAATAAATAACGGTAAATGATGTTTACACGAGCTAATAGAAACTCCATGGGGCTTGGGAACACCTGTAGAGAGCAATAATTTCGGGTAAAGTAATTTCGCAAGATTACGTGTGTCGTGTGTGTGGTGAATATACAGCAAAGCTCCCTTACTATAAGCACGACGTACGTAAAAATTATGCCAGTAAAACCGAGGCTTGAGAAGCCAAGGACTACGAAATTAACCAGCTGTGAAAGGCGACCGAGGTGAAGTATCTGTTAAACTCCTTGTTTTCTGCTTTTTATATCTTACACCGGTTTCTATGAGATGATGGTCCTTTTCGATAAAGGAAAACGGCACACCAATTTCTCCAAACATAAGGCAGTCGGAACCAGTCAAATGACAGAAGTCAGAGTGTCGCCAGCTCAACAGGTAGAATATCTAATAAAATCTAGAATACAAGATCAAAGACACTTGGAGCGATATGGAGAAACACAGCGGAGAAGAAAACCTAATTGGTACCAATACCTTAAGCGCAAAGATAACGGACGCAGCACAAATCAAGATCCGCAGTGCGGCTATATGAAAAATTAACAGTCTTATGGAGCTTTGAGATAAACTATTTGAGGTGTTCCGGAGTAACGATAATTTACCGAGTAATTAATTTGTACACCAGCAGATAAATGGGCATCAACATAGATATTTTGGAAGAGGTCATTAAAGCTATACGGCTCAGATGCAATGCTGCAATTGCTTAAAATTGGTGACTATGTAATGATATAAAAAGTCAGATAAAATAGGATAGGTGCAATTAGTTATTCAAAACAACACAAGGAGAAGCAGGTTTAAACTGGAGCAGCAAAAGTCTAGTAACAGCTCACGGACATCACAATCCCTATAACAGGTTTTTCAATAGCATCTAAAATAAATACTACTGAAAATGCGAATATGTAATTTCAAATCTTTATGCAAACAAGGATAAACAAGCATTACAACATTTAATAGTACGTGTTCGGGATGAATGGGGGTTTTGCGGCTCTCGCGAGGCTTCCACGTGGCCCGTAGTAGAACGTCTCGCCAGGGGTGTTCTCTTTAGGTGTACCGTCCATAATGTACCTGTAAAACTCTGCAATACGGATGCTTACTCTAATTAGCGCCTATCAGTTGTATGCTATCTTGACCAATGAGCTATAACTCATGTCAGAGTGATTTACATCTACGGTTGGCCATTCCGCAGAAGCCACAATCACAAGGCATTTGTAGGATATGAGTATCCCATAACTATCCAGGTCCGCTTTCTGAATCACTGACAACTTAGGTACTTATCAGGTGAAGGGTTAACGGTCATCTCGCCACATGTGCGCTATTTCCAGGTGCAATTGTACTATCAGCGGTACCTAGTGGGTACCAACACATAAATATTAATGAGCAACGTCCCAAACAAAGAAAGCAATCAATGCAGCAAAAAAGCAATCAAAAATAGTACAACTTGGCTGCACAATAAGTCTACATACAAACTCCATTGCAAAGCTACTCCAACATTTAATACCTATTACAGACCTTATTATTCCATCTTCTGTATAAATCTTTGTAATAATCATTACACAAGTTACACTTCAAAAACACATAATAGCTCTCGCAGCGGAATGCCACCCCTCGATCGTGTTAGGTGTCACATCCACAAATGCACGATTTCGGACCCCGAGATTTGAAAGCTACCTGTGGCCACTTAAAATAACTTTGGCTCATTTCGATTTTCGAAGTATTTATAACGTATTATTTAAGCTGTTGATTCATTCAAAGGCTTGTAATCACGAAAATACTAATAAATGGGAGACTACAATGGTTACAAACACAAAATAAAATTGTACTAAAGTAAGCACAACACTAACTATAAAAATCTGGTATGATACACGCACACAACTTCCTTTTACAGTGATCTTATGGTTAGCCAGAAATTTGATTTTTAATTTTTAAGCATTTGTCAAACACCTTCAAAAATTACAAATTCTACAAAAACGGTACAAAATAGTTAGTTTAAGAGACAAATTTTCTCTAAAATTTTAATCTGAATTCAAAAATGTAATAATATACCGGGTGTTTTATTTAAAACAGGAGTTAATAAAAAAAAATTGAAAAAAACAAAAGAAACACATTTTAGAGGTATTCAACTGGAAAATCACCTATCTCACATCAATACACATTAAAAATATAATAAAAAGTTTGAAATAAATCATTAGAGCCGTTTTTGAAAAAATCGAAAAAAACTGAAAAATCACAAGGGGAAACACCATACACCGGTTATGCGATTTTCTTAAAAAGCTTGCTGTCGCATCTAGATTGTACACGAAACTTATATATGAAGTTTCAACGCCATACCTCTTTTCGTTTTTGAGATATTCTGTTCACAGACAGACACACAAACCAATGAAAAACAACATGTTTTTTGGGGTGAATCTAATACTTCCTTTATCGCAAAAGAAAGTAAAAATTGAATGTAATATTGAATTCAACATCTTTATCTAATTGCAGATTAATATTAAATTGTACAAGATTCTGAAAAGGTTGAAAATTGTAGTAGTACGTATTGTTTATTAATGATCTGCTATGGTGTAGAACTTCGCAGAAACGTTTCGTGTGACGTATAATAAACAATAATAATACACATGTGAAGAATTTTAAAACTTTTTTTAAATTTCTATCCCTTGTAAATCTTTCAGATTTTACAAATTTTATGCCAGACTTTAAAATTAGCCAAGTTCATTTTCAATGTGTTAAGTCATTTTGCTGTTGTAGATGCTTAATTGCATTTCACGCCTTTAGGGCAACTTGTTGCTATGTTAAAACCATTTTCAATCTTTGCGCACAAGTACAATCTCATCTTCCGCACATTTGATTCAGGTCATTTTGGTATTTTAAATAGCCACCTAGGCTTTAGGGCAGCGTGCCCGTATGCTAAACCCTTTTAGTTACTTATTTGGCTCCATCGCCTAATTCCAGAATCATGATTTTGCACATATTTGGCCCCAAACGCAGTATTTCTCGTCGGTTGGATCGCCCCTCTGATGGCGCTTTGGCAGCCGAGCGTTATCGCTCGCAAGAATTCCAAATCTTCTAGAAAACACGCCGTTGCGGCGTGCTACCATTGTCGCCGGCATTAATTTGTTTCATCTTATCGCCTCACGATTGGCTGTCGAGAGTCACGTGGCAACGCCGTTTGGCTCACGCCACTTCAAGCGTCCTAACGCTTTTTGCTGGGCATTCAGCCGAGAGCCGTCGATCGAATAAGAGGTCGGATAGTGTGTGCGTTCGTGCGGCGCTCCCGCCCTTGGCGGGGGCGTCAGTCTTTTTCCCGTCGAGTGCTGCTTCAGCAAGTATGTGACAAACGGTTTCGCCTTAAGTGGCAGTTGATCGCAGCCCGTTGCAGAGAGCGTTCGTGTGGTGGTTGTGTGTGAGTTCCGAATTGTTTTCGGCGTAGCGTAGGTGCATCTTGAGCCCAGTTCCTACTCCCGTAAGTAAGGGATCGTGCCCCTTCATCTCGACCTTCGAGGATCTGTCCCGCAGAACGAAAGTGGCCCATTTTTGTCGTCCAGTTGTACGCGTCCTGACACGTCTCACGTCGCCAGTATGGCGGATGTCCACTCATCACTATAGCCGTCGAACATCGAATGTACCTGCCACCTAAGACTGCAGCCTGTCGCAACTCAACTGTACCAGGCTCCCCAACCGCCTACATATTAAGGTATGTGTCTTTGAACTGATTACCGCTGTGAACGCGAGTGTACCTGTCCCGCGGAGAGCATTAAGCCCCGCGTACGAGCTGTATTGGGACGCCGAGAGCGAGCACTGGCAGGCACTGTCGTCATATTTGTGCGTTCATTCCAAATTACAGACTGTCTATTTTACAAGGACTTGCATTACTGTTTGCTGCATAAGGCGTCGCGCCCGCATATTTGTACGTTCATTCCAAATTACAGACTGTCTATTTTACAAGGGCTTGCATTACTGTTTGCTGCATAAGGCGTCGCGCCCGCATATTTGTGCGTTCATTCCAAATTACAGACTGTCTATTTTACAAGGGCTTGCATTACTGTTTGCTGCATAAGGCGTCGCGCCCGCATATTTGTACATTCATTCCAAATTACAGACTGTCTATGTTACAAGTGCTACTTTGTTCATTATTGTTCAACATCTGTCGCTAGGTTTAGAGCGCGCGCCAGCTGGTGTTTTCTTAGATATAATCTATTTATAGATATAGGGCGACGCACTCCGCTACCCCATTGTAACCCGTGAGTCAATACATGATTTGTTAGTTAAGGGAACTATTGTTTTGTTTCGACTTGTGCATGTTCTGTTTCAGATAAGCGCCCCCTTCAGTGTACTGATTATTGTGCGACGGAACGAGGGAGCTTTGAGCGTACAGGTGGGTGAGACAGCTGCGTAGTCGCGGTCGGATTGGCACCTAATTACAATCCTTGCATAAGGCAATCTCGAAATTGTTATTTGACCTCGCAACTCTTGAGTAATCCTATCGTCGGAGTATTTTGCGTGCTTCGCTCCCGTCTAACCGTCCAGGCCCGGTTAGTCGGGCTCCCGTCTAACCGTCCAGGCCCGGTTAGTCGGGTTAAGACAGGCTTGGTGGCGCCCTCATGATTTTGACATACCCTATATATATATATGCCGCAACACGCTTGCCCAGAACGTATCGTGTGACTCACGCCCGACTCCCTGAGCGTTCCAGCCATGGCCTTTAGCCTATTTTTAGCCGACCTCAGGGCAAGTGTGCCAGTTTTTCAGGACTGATTCCGTGGTGCGATGCTCACCTTGGGTGGGTGTCGTAAAGTTCTTTTAATACCGTAACAAATGCATTAACGAAGGTTGGTAAATTGCTACTTCTGTTATTTTTTTTTAACTAAATTAAACTCAGTACAGTGTGTCGCCTAATCCTTCCCTCCCTAGCACTCAGAAAGAGAGAGAATTCGATTTATATATCTTCTATAGATGAGAATTAACAGAATTATAACAAACAAATTGGTTAATTTGTGTCGTTATTTGTTACTGTTTTGTAAATCTGTTTGAATACACATAAACTTTATAATAGGGTGTAGGTTACAAAGCAATGGAACTATTTTTCTAATGTTTCATTAACGTGTAATTAATATTTTTTGAATTAGACCATTATCAAGAATTAAAGTTGCTACATCTTCCATATTTCTTTTTCTATACTATTTAAATTTCGTCAGCGGTAGATATCGCCAATTGAAATTATGTTCAGTAAACGGTGATTAATCAAATAACAACTAAGAAATATTGAATTCAAATGTTTAATTCTTCCGTGCCGAGTACTAAAGACAAGACTAGATATAGAAAAGTAAGTACGGACAATGCATAATTCAATGGTAACCAGGTATGCGGATTAAAATAATGGTAGGGTTGCAATCCTCGTCTTTTTTGGTTTATGAGTAAAAGTACATACACTTTGTATTTCATACTGGTTTCTATTTACTTAGATAACACATTTTTTCTACGACCACTACTAGAAGTTGGCCTTTTAGGTCTAGCTTGTTTCACTAAAAGTGGCGTTTTAAAATTCAAGGTGTTAAAAGTGAAATCAGTACATGAGTTAAAAGTAAACAGCTGGTGTTGGATTTAGAATTTCGGACTGGAAGTGAGGTTGTAAAGTTATTCTAGTTACTTCTTGCGTTAGAGGTAAAGCGTTTTTTAAATAATTAAAGCATTATGTAATGATAACCAACTTTGACAGCTATTGGCTGCAGAAACATTTACCTGCCCGTCAAGGTCATCTCTTTATTATGACACAAATTATAACTGTTATAAATTCAAACTTTGTTAAATCGACATTTATGGATTAATAACAGTAAATTTAAGACCGTAGAAAAAATACTGTGTTCAAACTCGTGCTAAAAGTGTTTATGCACTAGACGTTATGAAACTCAACCTTCGGCAGTTATGTAGTATTAAACGCCGACTCCTAGTAGATAAAGTTTTTCTCCTTGCCGGAGCCGTATTGTATTATCTTATCATGTGCTGATGCATTTCCTATGCAGAGATTACCTGCAAACCAACTTCTGTATTTAGTTTTAGTTCGTAGCTGCATGTCATAATTAAAACTTGTATTGCTACGACTCCGTCGGTAATTTAAGTTTTTCAATAAAGTACATTTTTAAAAACTTGTATCGACGTTAAACAAACATCAATGGCGCAGTCGTGCAGATATTTGGCAAATTAAGAGCGAATATCTTAATTTCCAAGAAAAGCCTGCTACCCAACCCCGCTGGTCCGAAGCATTTCAACAATCAAATGCCGAAGCCCCGCAACTGAAGTTGGTACCGCCGAGCGGAAGAAACAAGCATCGTTCTAAGTCGAGGCACCACCAATTCCAGTCACCCCCATTCATTGTGAATGCTTGATCATTGGGATCGACCCCTAAACAACGCAGCTATGAAAGCGTAAGCGTAAAATTTTACATACTATTATAAGTGAAGTGCATTAATAATTGCAATAATATTTACTAACATTATTAGCTTTAAGCAATTAGTTCTAAGATTGGGTAAGTGCAAAACGAGATGAGGTACTGGCGTACACGTTAGGTGTGCTTAATAATTCAGCCAACCGACTTTGCACTTAAGCGTAGGTACCCTGAATTAGGTTAATTTTAAGGCCCTACTAATATAAAAATAAATAATTAATGATTGATACGGACACTTCGTCAGAAAGTGAATCCGAACAAGCGAACATATTTGAACAATCAACTTTAGTAAATCGCGTTATTCTAAGACCTCCACGTTTAACGATGGCAAACGAACAAAATCAAGTACCTGCAGAACAGCTGCAACAACCGCAACAGCGAGTATTTAATGCGTACCCACCTGGATTTCATATGAGTATCTTAAATGAAATACCTACATTTTCCGGAAATCCATCCGAACTAAGTGAATACATTCGCGCTATCGAAGACATCTTTGTACAATTTTGGCAAGCTCAAGATCTAAACGCATATATAAATAAACTATTGTTATCTGCTGCTAGAAACCGCTTAAAAGGTGCAGCGTTAGAAATTGTAACAGGATACACTTTCATTTTATGGGCAGATTTAAAATCAACTTTAATTAGCAATTTTGGAGGTCAACGGTCTGAATTAAATTTACAAATTGACATGACTAGACTCAAACAAAGTACTAAAGAATCACCAATCGATTTCTTTAATAAAGTCAGATCGCTTTTAGCAATTTTAAACTCAAAAATTTCACTGGAAGACGAAGCCCAAGCTATTAAAGATTATAAACTAACAGCATCAAAGGACTTAGCGTTAAAAGTATTTACAAGTGGTTTGTTGGAACCCCTCGGTAGCTTTACAAGAGGCAGAGCACCTCAATCGTTAGAACAAGCAATTACAATTGTTAAAGAGGAATTAGACATTTGCTATTTTCAAAGTTTAAACAAAAATAACCCCCCGAATAATTTCTCGCAACCAAAATTTTCATTGCAAAGACCACCTACTTTCCAAAATTATCAAAAACCATCCAACATGCAACCGTTAACGCATACGTTAACACATCCAAACTATAACCAACAAAATCATTTTGCCAATTCAAGGCAACCGCATATTAATACACTATAACTGAATTAGAAGGTTCAATTTCAAGTACTAGATAGTGTGATTAAAAAGCAAGTCAAATTGATAACAATTTGATAACTCAAAATACAATTCTAAAGGTATAATTCATATTAACAATAACTCATTCAGCTGAGAAGGAAATAGAGTTCTTAATTGCTAAATAAGCTGGCTAGCCGAGGTACATTTAAAAAGATTTAAATGACATAATTTCAATGTCATATATTTATTGATGAGATATGTCAATTTAGAATTAATTTGAAAGTAACAAGGTAAGTGCGAAATATATTATTATTGATGCTACTTCTGTTCAATAAGCAAATAGGGTAGATATCTTAATTTAATTATTATACATAAAAAACCCGGAAGAAGGGGTGGTGTAATAACAGTGAAGCGAAAACTATTTTATTTTGAGGTAAACTACCCTTTCTGTTCATGATACGGCAAAATGTTACCAAGAAATGTGGTTCATAATGAAAAATTATGGCCCTATACAAAATTAATTAGATTAAACTAAGGATTGTTTATGTTTTTTTAATTTGACGTTAATTAATGAATTGATATTGCTCAGAAAGTTAGGTCTTTTATTTTACTTAGGATATAATATTTTTGACAACGTAGTACTGTCTACATAACCTAGTAGTCAAACATCTAACATAAGAACAGACTGTACAAATTTGAATTAAATTTAATACTAATATAATAAATTGAAATAATGATCTGCTCTGGTCTAAAAATATTGGGAATACAGTATATAATCCATTCACAATGTTTCCTCTCGCAGTAGGCTGTTATAATTATGTTTTTAGTTGGTTGCATGCAAGAATTGCGATAGAAGTCAAACTGTGACATGAAAGAACTATGAAAGTTTTTACAACTGCTTTATAACATTGTTGTAATTTTACTGTCAACATTCGGAAAACTTTATGGAAGAAGACAAAAATTTAACTGGCAACAATGCACGCCTTTAAACATTATAACCACAAATTGAAAATAACCTAACCCAATTTTAGCATGTCTAGTTATTTCGCATGCGCACCAACAAACATATGTCACCCTAACATAGCCTGCTGGGAGGAGGAAACATTGTGAATAGATTATAGTTCCTAAACTTTTATTTTTTACAAGTATGAAATTGAAGAATCCCATCTATTTTCATTGTTTTATTCAGTTTACCTGATAAAGAAGATGACTTGCCTTCTCTTCAGATAGAAGTCGTAGACCCAACAAAAATTAGAATAGAGCCTCCTTGTCAACATGAACTATTTTACAGAACAAAGTAGACAGTTGCCAGTACATGATGCAAAATGTACAATGGGGAAAATGAATTTCACAAAATAAGTCAGAACGGACATTGTATCCTACTTTACGTACTACTGCAATACTTGCGAAAAAACCTTGAAGATTTATTCTCTCGCCAAAGATATAACACCGGAAGCCAATAAAATGCTTGTGTGGGGAACAAACTCGATTGGAATTGGGTACTCCTAAATGGAAGAACTTTTTTGCTGCTTGGATATTCCTTTCATGTCTACCACATACTTAGGAAAAATAGAAACTGCGGTAAATGACAATTGACATGTTTGTTATAAGAATTATACCGGTCTCTCGACTGGAATGGAACAAGATATAACAGTCGACGGTTTCAATAGAAGATCATGGTTTGTAGCATAAATACGTAATTGGTGCTGGCGATTCCAGCGTATATGCGCATATTATTGAACGAGTAACATATCGAAGATATGTTATTTAACTAGAATGTGCAAATCATGTTACAAGATGTTACACATCTCAGCTACATAAAATTTCAATGAAAGCAAGCCATGAAATTGAAACCAGTAAATTTTAAAATCTCACATTCCCCGACTAAGTACTGCAGTACGCTCTGCCATAGCGAATCATGCTTAAGGAACATTAGATGTGAAACTACTTCGCAAAGATCTGAAAAATGGGCCTTACCACGTTTTTGGAGACCATTCTTGGTGCTGGGTATAGTATTGTAAACGAAAAGAATGAAACAAGATAAATTACTTGGTGTTACTACTCCAAAACCAGCTTTTTTTCAGAAATTAATGCTGCTTTAGATTACGTTGTATCTAAGCCACATCGCTTAATTACCATCTCTGCCACCAACTACGCTGAACGGTATATGTCAGAGGTTGCAAAATATTGTGAGGGGCAAAAGAGTAAATTTTTGCAAAAGGGGTTCGTATGTGAGACGATGTGAAAGAGCTGGATTATCTTTCAATAATTTCGTCGCACTGGTATTGTGTTATGCCAACCTAAAGGCTCTTCGAGTCGTCGAAGAACAGTACCAACGATAATGAAGGACTGTTTTTGACCAGGTCGTGCACTCTCCGCAAAGAATCCTTGTACGCACATAAACTGAATATCAGTGAGATATCTACACGTCGTATGTTCAAATCTATTGGCGGTTATCTTTAATAGCTAATAAATAAGTAAATATAATTTTTTATTTTCGGTACTGTTTATTTTGGCGAATACTGTATTTCACAGCATTCTGCAATGAAAGGCAACAACATAAAGAAGCAATAAAAATCTGTAGAAAAAAATCAGGTGTAATACACTCACACAACTTCCTTTTACAGTGACCTTATGATTAGTGAAAAATTTCATTTTGAATTTTTAAGCATTTGTCAAAAATTTTCAAAAATTACAAATTCTACTAAAACGGTACAAAATAGAGCGTTAGTTGAAGAGACAAATTTTCTCTAAAATTTTAAGCTGGATTCAAAAATACAATAATATACCGGGTGTTCTATTTAAAATAGGAGTTAATAAAAAAACAAGAAAAACAAAAAAAAAACATTTTAGAGGTATTCAACTGGAAAATCATCTATCTCACATCAATACACATTAATAGTGTAATAAAAATGTAAAGTTTGAAAAAAGTCGTTAAAGCCGTTTTAAAAAAAAACGAAAAAAAAACTGAAAAATCACAAGAGTAAACACCTACTTTCGGTTATGCGATTTTGTTCAAAAGCTTGCTGTCACATCTACATAGTACACAAAACTTATATGTGAAGTTTCAACGCCATACCTCTTTTCGTTTTTGAGATATTCTGTTCACAGGCAGACAGACAGACGCACAGACAGACAGACCAATAACAAAAATATGGTTCTTGGGATCAGCGGACTCTAAAACGTGAAGATCGGACAGTATCAGGAATTCTAGAAGTTTTGAAAAATTGCAGATTTTGTAATTACATTTCTGGAAGGTATACACATACAAGCTGCGAAAAAAAAATCAATAGAATATTGACAATTCTATAATCTTGATGGAAAAAAACTGAGCTGCTCAAAATTGTTATGAATAACGGGATCGACGCTACGATACAAATAAACAAGTGGACTACAAACAAACAAAATTGCGTCACTTACCTTTAATCCTTCCCAGGTACAGGTACATAAGGCTCGGAGGTGAGTGGTTTCGTAACGCTGAAGGGGGGATTCGAACACCCAGTACAGGATATACACGTATTTCACGGTGAGAACAATGTATGTGCACAAAATTGAATTAGCCGGCGACAACAAGCAAAAGCTGTTCACTCTGCGACGGGTGGAGACTAATTACCTTTAGGAACGAAGGACGTTTTTCGGGATTGAACTGAAGGACTCTAAGATTTTAGGGTTTTTAGGACAATGGACCACATGTTAGAACATAGGAGTGACACAACTAGAAGAATACAGTCCACTACCAAAATAAATTTAAACTAAAACGCGAATCCAAAATTTAAATAATATACGCTACAAACAAACAAAAAATATTCATTAAAACTACAACTAACAGGACAACTTAGAGATGCTTTCAGACATAACTTAACATGAATATCTACTAGGTTTCGTCCAGCTGACGCATCTTTTAATGCCTTGCAAAAGCAAGGCTGCTTATATTTCATAGAGTTATCAAGTTACTATTTACAAATCGGGCCATTGAAACGTATACGTCAAGCAAGCAGAAAAGCACGTTGCGACTATTCATTCAGGACGTTAAGGGCCTTAAGCTTTTATTCATCCAGTCATTTATTTTACAGCGTTCTCCACAATTTGCTCCATGCTTGTATCAAAGTGACATTTTAAGAATGCAGGCACTAAAGTGACTTGCATTGAGAGGCGAAAGCCAATTCCGGCCGTCAGAGCAATTACTCAGAGTGTTACCAGAGTAGCCTACTAAAAACTGAGATAGCAACTGTGTAACCACACGTAACTTTGATGAGTGCTCCACTTTCATCGCGAATAAGTGTTTCAAACAAAACACGTAGCGGGACGACCGAGATAATCACAAAGCTTAACGCATCTGCACCAAGTTTTATTAGTAAAATAGGTAGAGCTATGAGAACGAACGAACTTTTCCATTTGAGCAAATTTAATCCTTGGCCGAAGTAAATTAAACTGTAAAGACATTTAATCTTGAACAATAATGGCAACAGCCAACTTGTCTTTCAAGTTTATGTCAGCATCGTGTAGCTTTTAATTTTTCCAATGCAATTATAACTTTTTCGAATGGAAAACATGCCAAATAACGTAAGCAGAGCAAAATCCTGAAAAAAATCATATGATGCTTTGTGCAGGGAACAAATGCGCCCAGTAAATGCTAAGTATTTGGAGAATTTGCTTTTCAGCCTAAGCTTTTCCGGGAGAAGTTGGTAGAAACTCTCAACACACGCACCCACCAAAAATCCGAGCTTAGATACTTCAAAGTGACAGATTGCTCGGGTTGTGTTGATAACGTGGGCGGATAGTCTTTTCAGCCTGTTTTACAGAAGCTTCTCAAATGAAGACATTGAAAGTTACGGCCAAGGTCGAAACGTTTTTAGGTGTAACATTAAAATGACATTGTAAGTAATATAATTTAGATTTATTGCTTTAGTATGAATTGTTTAATTATAACAGCTAAAATAGAAGCTATTTATAATTGCATGGTTTAAAAGATCGGTCAGTTCTGACTCAAAATCAACAGCAAGTGTGAAGTAGGATCACGCTGAAGCTGTTAAACAAGATTATTTTACTAAAAGTTGGTTTATGTAGGTTACCACATAGATATTCTGTAAAAATATAACAAAGTGAAAGTTCTTTCGATAAACCTGGATTTATTATCAACGCAGATTAATTAAAATGCGGTTCAAAATACTATAATGAGAAATAATAGTTCTAATGCGTATCATTGGGGCCTTGATGAGCGAGCGGTGTCGCCCGTTGCAGTCGAAGCCACAGCGAAATTCGGACCATGCAAGCGAGTACTCCACTCCCAGCTCGGGCGTTCCGGGTTTCGCTTAGGTATGGTATGAAGTAATGCGAAGGCAGTTCCAGGGGCAATCGTAGAGGTTAAGAGCAAAAAAGGACTTGTTCTTGAAATTGATAGCTGATTATGTATGTGGTACTTCATGTTTCATTAAAGAAAATCATATACATTTTTCTGAATACTAAGGATAGATCTCGTCGTCACGGCTTTTCTCACAACGTCTCTCTATATTTGTTTAATGTATCTTAGAATTACAATAAATAAACTGTGCAACCGTGCAACGGCCCAGCGACGTAATAAGTTTACCATTCGGAGCTGCTTCATTGCAACGGGAGGCAGCTAGGAGCCTGCGAAAAAGGGTTTTTCACTATTGAGCCGTTCTCACTTCACCTACAGTCTCGTACGTATTTTCTTTGGTTGTTCATGTAACGTTTTGTAGTGGTATACGTCTTAACATAATTAACTTGTTAATTCAGTTCGATCATTTCCCTTATATCCATAATACTGCGTACTTAACATGCTGTCTGCCAGAGTAATAATGATAAAATCTTAATTGTTAAAATATAACCGCCGTCAAAAATGTGTTAGACTTTAATCAATTCTGAATAATTTTGATATCATTATCAAATGTGGTGTATCAAAAAAAAATTATTTATTTATTCAGGAAATTATAAAGGTGAACATTTCGGGTGCATTTAAGGTAGCCTGAATAAAATTTGACGATTTTCTGTCAAACTGATTTGATCTAAAGAAATTTCTTAGTTGGCCATTTTAATGCACTTGGGATACTACTGGGGATTACTTGGAATAATTGATTCAGTTACTTGTAAGTGCAAAAGAAACTTCAACTTCACGTATCGCGCCATTAATTTGAAAGGATTCGGGTTCTTACTTCTTGTAACCTATTATTATATGTTTATGAATTATTATTTTATCAAATTGCCCTGTTTATTATTTGAATGTTAATAATTATTCTTTGTGCTAGCTCCTGAAAATCAGGGGTGGATTATTTTTATCTAGATTGCTTATTGTGAAATCTAATGTTCTGTCAAAAAATATCTTCTGTCAAATGATAAGTCAAACAAATTTGAAAATTACATGACAAATACCAGATCGTTTTATTAGTCACATAAGAATAGCAAACAGTAAGTAATTCTTTAATAATAAATTCACCTTTTAAGTATTTATTTTCTTGTAGTGCTTACCCAAATATCTAAACTGACTCACCTTTAACTCGAACTTATCAATGTCCCGTATGTCAACCAATCTGCTCCACTCCGCCAACTACCACAACCGCTTCAGTCCCGAAACACAGCAAACAGCTCCAATGACAGACAAGATGTCCAAACTGATCATCAGAATCAGGGACACAAACTCCTACACAGCATGGAACCAAATACACCCTAGCTGAAGCCACCCAACTCCAACACGGCATCCGCCAAATACTTCAAACGTGCTTCCTCTACCAATGGTCCTTACTTGGAATTCTCCCCTAGCACCAACAGGTCGACGTAATCAAAATCAATTGATATACAATATCAAATGTAATTCTCCAATAAACTATACTTAATACTTTTTTTCATTTATTCTCCTTTGTAGATTAGTTCTGCTCCCAGTTTAGTTTTTTACCACATACTTGCAAACTTCCTTAGTTTTATATCTCTTTTATAACCCTTCTTCATCTCCAACCATATTAATTTTAAAATAGGGTTTATTTTATACTTTTCTATTACACCAAATTAATTACAGGCACATTTTTTCAAATTTGTTATATTAATAATCAAAACAAAAAGTGCTTAACGATATCATTTTTTACTTTTAGCACTCTATATCCTTATTTTTATTTCTACTTACTATTTATAATATTTTTTTTCGATTAAGTCTTTGTCATTACCTTCAAACCCTATCTTTTTAATATTACATTGTATTTGAATCCATCTGTTTTTCAATTAGCCATATTTTATTCAATTATATATTCAATTTTCTTGTCTAACTGCATACTAATTATTCATATTCCCAATTCATATTTAATCCCTTAATCATATTTTAGAATTGATTTTTATACCCCTGTTTATATTATTACATAAATATACCTTTAGATAATATACATGAAGTTCTATTAAATTGAAAAATGTATGAAAGTAAAGTATGGTCAAAAATTATTTTCGTTTAGTATGTCCATGGAATACTTCCTAATTTATGAATGCAACTACATTTATACTTAAATGTCAAACGTGACACTTGATTTTTAAGTCAGTTAGAGTTGCATTCATAAATTAGGAAGTATTCCGTGGCCATACTACATGATTTTAATTTTTGATCATACTATATTTTTCACTGATCATGAGTTGTCCATTACAATAGTTTTTAAAACTCTTCGTGGCGTTCTATTAGCATGGAAATTTATTTAGGGCATTTTCACACGCTATAAATTTTAAAAACATTAATATACAAACGTTTTCGAAAAAAATCCATTTCTGTTTTCAAACGTTGCAACTGCTTTGTGAAGGGTGCTCTCGTAGAAGAGAATATAGACTATATTAGAAAATTAGAGACAACAGCAACTGATAAACTTGCTAAAAAAGGTTTGAAAAATGAAGTAAAATACCGCAGAAATAATTACTTAACAATACACTAGACTACAGATTACAGATAAACAAATGTAGATGTAGGAAAGCAGAATTACCTTAATAGGCCACCTAAAAAAGAACTAACATAAAATAAATTTTCGTGGTTTTTGTGTAATAAAGAAAAAATATTAACCAGCCCTCTGTTAGGACGTCAAATTTACTGTCGTATTACGCTCAAAATTTTTTAAAGTTTTTGTTCATAAAAGAATTAATGTTCTATCTCATTAATGCGAAAAATTACTGCTATAATATACCCGCTGACTGTTAATTTCTACTAATTCTAAAAAAAACTTGGTTATGCATATTTATGCAACCTGCAGTTACACCGTGCCTATCAAGAAGAATCCACTGGACCAAACGTTCTATAAAAACCAGGAGCTAGACTTGTCTTACCTGTGATTATTAGCTTATATCTGAAAAGTGCGATGCTTAAAGGCTTAGAACAATTATCACAAGCATATCTTGTTTTATTTAACAAAATACTCTTTCTACCAAACTAGCATGTGACTCAAAGATTGAAGTGAATCCCTTCTTAGGGTTCAATGAAATGCAAACAAATTGTTTGACTTTTATTACATAGGCAACACTTTATTTTTCACTTCGCGAATTCTTAGGGATTCTAAGAGGTCAAAGAAAATTTCTTTTTGTATTCCCTGAAATTTCTCTCTTAAATTCTCTGGTACATTAATATATCAACGAAAATGTAACAAATTCGTCAGCTAAATGCATTGCAAATGGCAGAGTAAGAAAATCGCCCTACCGTAACGCCACTGGAATTTCTATGCGATCACTGGACGTTCTGCGTCGATACAAGATAGACTTCCTGCTGGATGCTGGATGCCCTTAGAGGAAATTAGTTGTGGTGTTGACGTGCTCCAAACTCATTAAGACAAACACTTTTGTTAATTAGTGCAAATTATACATGTCAAGTACAACTTTATTTACATCTCAAGGCAATCGACCAATCACACTGAACAGAAAAAGACTAACAATGATCAAGTGACTCTCCAAGATCGGTCACAAATGATGGTCTCATTAAATTGTTATTATTACCTGAGAAGCAAGAAAATGGAGATATATTTTAGGAGGACGAGATATATATCATTCGACTCAGCTTGAAGAGTAGATTCCAAAAATATATAGAAACCGGAAATCGGATTTCTTTTCCGAGGTCGACTTCCGGTCAATTTTTTTTTAACTTTTAACTTTTTCCTTTATAGCTCCTGCAGTTTTTGAGATATTTAGCTCAAATTTGGAATACAGGTTACGCTGCAGGGCTTACATCATTGAGCATATCAAATGGTTGTGAGAATCTACAGGGAGATATTTTTTCAGGGGTCATGCTTCCTTTTCTCCCCCTGAACTTTTTTGCGGTGCGCCGCTGTTAGATTCTAAAATACAAATTGAGTTTTCTGTTTTGTTTAGAATCTTTTTGTAACTTAACTCTAACTAACAGCTGATGCTCGTTATGACCTAATTTGGATTGCCCATGTCAATTTATGAGTAAAATTACTAAATTTTCTTAGCTCATCCGACATTCTCTGTTGAGATTCGGGGTATTCTTTACCTGCTTCGTGATGTTATGCGTTTGGCTGCCGTATGATTTAACGGGGCTTTATAGTAGCTTCTACTTGAGATCGGAAATTCCAGCATCATTGCGTCATATTGTGGTGATATTAGCCTATATTTGTATTAATTGCATAGATAAAATGGTTGAATGCCCCTTTCTTAATATTTTATTTAACTGCAATACTGTATACTAGCTCACGACATAAGCTCTTTTCTCAGTTGGGATCAGAAGTTGGGTATATTATCAATTTGAGGCTATTTGTCTCAAAGTAGTTTATATGTTCACTCATAGTAGAAATATTTACAATCTGTCAGTGGTCGCCAGTGCAACAGCGATTTTGAATATTTATAAAAAAACCGTGAAGGTTACAAGGAATCGTCAGGTAAATAATTGGTTATTCTGCTTGGCAACAAAAACCTCGCCTTAATTGTTCTAGGATGATGTAGAACTAACTCTGACCGTTCACTAGTTTCTAGTCCTTGAAATTCCGCCAATTTCGCAGAAACTGATGACGCCGTTCGATTTTTGAGGTTCCCGAAGTATTTGGACTTTTGGAAAAGCACTAGGCCTCTTCAGCAAGGTCTACTCTTGTATTACTTCGACTTGTAGTGTACGAAGTATTGAAATTCCCTCGTATCGAAAACCACTCTGTGTCAAATATCTCTAAAATTCGAGCCAACCGACTAATGAACCTACTATATTAAATCTCCGTCACGGCTGTGCGGATCTTTTGGTGAAGACCCCAGCCCACTAGATCCCTCCCTCGTATTGGGGGGTGCTTTGCGGTGTATGTGTGTTCGTATGTGTACACCATTCCGGTCGCCAGGAACCTTCCTGAAGTCTTGGATCGTTTTCATACGATAGGTCCTCCGAAAATAAAGGCAACATTAACTTTTGAGCTATGCTCGTCGGCAAAAGAAATTTTTTTTTGGGTTTTTCTTTGATAAATAACTTGTTCATAACATTTCATTGTATTAGCGAAACGGAGTGATGCTGAGTGTCGAAGTATTCTTGGAAAGCACGGAAGGGCGCTTTTCTTGGGTGGGGGGTACCGTATATTTTTAATTGCTTTCCCGTACGCTGACCCTCAATTTACAGATCAATCCTACCTCGTAATGTTCTCGACGATCTTGCTTCGATGGTGGTCGCAAATGACGCTCCCGGTTTTCTGCCTCTAGCTCCGCTTTCCTGGCCGCAGATGTTGAATGAGACGTTCTTGCAGACCCTCCTGACCTGTTGCAGTGCAGATCTCTGGCTTCGGATGCTTAGTTTGGTCGCAGATCACGCTAGAAAGGTCCAGGTGTTGGCTGCCGATGTCCACTTTCGTAGGCGAACCCTCCTGACCCGTTGCAGTGCAGATATCTGGCTTTGGATGCTTAGTTTGGTCTCAGATCACGCTCGAAAGATCCAGGTGTTGCCTGCCGATGTCCACTTTCGTAGGCGAATTGAAAAATTTTAATTTTATCTCGTAGAACTGGCTACAAACACTCCCACAGCTGGCTGAACACTTGGTCAATAAAATGGTATACTTATTATTTCTTGAACACACTTTTTATTTATAAAAAACATTAATTAAAGATGGAGCACAAATTCGACCAGATCTATTAATTTCAATTGTTCTCTTCCTAACAACAAAAAAAGCATCACGTTGCTATGTTACTCGCGATGGTTTTTGTTAATTAGAAATTAGTTTTGATAGCCAAATACACAAATGGAGTAAAATTTGATTACATAAATCTTAAATTAATATCACCTTAAATCTAAAAAAAATTCTTAAGCTTATAACTATCATTGTTCTTTTCGTTACGCACACAAATGTTGAAAATTTAGCAGAGCAGCCCTTTCACTTTTTATTAATGCACCGGAAATTGAGTTTAAATTTACTCACGTTGCTCGCTTTCCTTCTTTTCCGTTTCCTAATTTCGGGATTGCTCTTTGCAATTTTCTATTATCCTTTATTCCGATCTCATTTACTTTTCAGATTACTTGCCATTCACTGGCCTTTGCTTTTATTAATAACTTCGCTCATTTAGTCTGCACATAACACATTTTTTGTGCCAATTAAATTTTGTTTGGTCTGGCTTTAACTATGCACAAACGTATCATTTTAACTATAATATTTTATTCAACTTAAAATTTCAACCCTCTGAAATATGCTTGCCTTTATCCGTTTAATTACTACTTCTCGCATCTCATTATCAATGCATTTAATACTTTTATTATTGTTTTAAATTGCAATTTCATAAAATACCTTAACTCTGTGCTTTATTGACTTGGTTAAATTTATTTCGCTGCAAACAGAGCCAAATTGCCAAATATGCAAATATATCTAAAAAAAATTTGATCACGTGGCGTAGATACTATTATTTTTCTGTGATATATCATAACGTTTAACATGTACTACTTTATATATATATATATATATATATATATATATATTGAAGGTAAACATTTCAGGGTGTCATACCGCTTAATAAATTTGAAGATTTCTTCAACTGGTTGAAGAACATCTTGAATGGCGTTTGGGGTTGGACGACGTTTCGACGAAATCACATCCGTCGTGTTGCCGCATAACTAGAAGCCAAACCAGGACTATAAGGACTTGAAAATGACGAATGTGATTTCGTCGAAACGTCGTCCAACCCCAAACGCCATTCAAGATGTTCTTCAACCAGTTGAAGAAATCTTCAAATTTATTAAGCGGTATGACACCCTGAAATGTTTACCTTTAATACATATCAGCCGCGAAAACCTTCGTAATATTATATATATATATATATATATATATATTGTTATGATACACTATAAGTTGATCGTAGATGAAATTAAAATATGTAGAAGAAATTGCGATGTTAGTACAATCCATATTAACTTATTAAAAAGGGTCGATAATGTTTAAAAAAGTTTCATGAATAAATCTGAGTTAGAGCAAGTTAGTAATGAAATGATAGCTATTGAAGATTTACAGGTGGTTTGAATATAAAAAGAATATTTAGTATATACAGTAGTAGAGGTAATGAAAAATGCAAAATTCTGATAAGAATATAATTAAAGTAGGTAGATATCAAATAAGAATAGAATATAGGAGGCACAAAGAATGGAAATATGGTAGTTAGGAAGTTTGTTCCCATTATTGAAAATAACAACTATACAAATATGTAGGAATTTTATTTTGGTCCCATTAAAATATTGAATTTAACCCTCTTTTACTGAATAAAATGTTTTGGATTATGTTGGAAGGATATTTATCAAAATCTACGTGGTGTTTTAAGGAAGTGAAATGTTAAATAGCAAAGAAGAGAGGAAATGGAATAACTACTGAAGAGAATTGGAATTGGTAAACTTAATGGATACAAGCATGGTTAATTACAGGTGATTAATTGAAGAGTTATATTAATACTGTTTATTAGAAAGAATACAATTGACAAGTAATATAAATAATAAAAGGTTACATCAATCTAAGTGTTGCTGAGTAGAGAGTCCATAGGAGTGTCAGTGTAGCGAGAAGATCCATTTCAGAAGACGGGAGCTGGCTGGCTGCTGTCAAAAATTTTGGGTTTTGGAGTATTGGACGAAGCTTGACACTGGTGATCCGTATGTGAGTGCTGCATTGCAGAGAGCTGTTTAGAGAGGGTCCATTCCGGAAGGTGGTGGCAGAGACAGGAGCATATCTGGGATTGTTCTGTTAGCTGGTTGCTGGGGTTTTTGGTTTTGTGGTGTTGGACGAGGCTTGGCACTGGAGGTCTGTACGTGAGATCTGCATTGCAAGAAGCTACTTGAAGGGATCGATTGTGGCTAAAGGATAAGTTGCAGTCTTGAACATTTTGGAAGTGCAATATGCAAGGTGGGTAATTCCTTTGTGTATGCCAACTATAAAGCAAATAAAGACATTTTAAAATAGCTTACCGTATTATAGAAAGTTATATTGCACAATTCTACGAACTGGGCATTTGTCATTGAAATTTGAGAATTGCTGTTGACATTTAGTTGACATTAGAAGTGACATTCAATTTAAATGGATAGTTGAAAAATACTTGAAAATCTTTTTTTTTTAGTTTGCATATTGAAAAGTCAATTTAATTAGAGTAGCTAGTGCATAGCAATATATACATGTTTTATATACCTGCAAATACATATTAACATAAACGTAATTGCAAATGCAGCAAATATATGTCTTGCTATTGCTCTGATAAATTACGGTTATCAAGGATTCTGCTGTAATTCTGGGAAGTCACATTTGAAATTGCATCTTTATTGCAAGTTTTGATACTCAATAGTATCGGGGAATTTTCCAACTTACATTTTGCGAATTGTTCGTTATTTAATTCAGTGGCGCTTGTATTTAGATACTATATTCAGTTTAGTGTTAACTCACTCCCTTTTGGCTGAGTTTAGTCCGCTGGTCCCGTTGACCGCAATAGTCACGAAGCTATTTTGGGTACTCACAATTCCGTATCAGGCTTGCTTTGAAAGGTATTATAATAGAGATTGATTTAGTTTAGCGCTATTTATTAATTTGAAGGGTTCGATGGGTAACGTAACATAACAACTCCTCAGATCTAAGTAAATGCAGTACGGGAGTAAGATATTTAACCAAAAACATTTGCTTAGATCGAATTATACGGGAAATAAAGCAAGTAACGGAAATTCTGGCTTCGAAAATTTTCAAAGAATAGGCAATATGCTCTGAAAAGGTCAATGAAATGGAAGCCGACAGTAAGAAGAAATATAAGACAACCAAAAAGACAACAAAACAGAACTCTTAAAGCAAAACTTGGATTTCCAAGAAGGCGTGTGGTGGAATATAGGTACCAGATTTTGATTCGTCGGCTAATTCTTCCAAACTCAAATGTGAATAAAATTGCTTTCCGGGCTACCTCAGTGAAGACGGTGCAGTTTATTATAAATACTGAAGATAATTAGGTAGCAATAACGTGCTCCAACGAATTTAAAAAAAGACGACAAGTGTATTACAGAGAATCCTAAATTTAAAAGTACCACCATTCTCTGAAGGAAAGCACACTAATCCAGGTACCAGTAACATAAACAAAACGGTGTAATGATATCAATATAATAACCATATAATAAATACCATAGAGAGCGAGCACCGCGTACAGGTGATTATTCTATAAATATGCACTCAAATCAAGTGCAACTCAAAAAAATAAACTCGACTAGTCTTGCGAATAAGTTAAAATATATAATACTCTAAAATGTACAAATACGGGTGGACTATGTTAATGACAACCAACAATAAATTAAAAGTGTTGAGGGGCCTGAAAGTAAGCACCCAGGAAGAAAATCATTAACTATAATAGTTTGCGCATTCGAATGGGCCTTCAAAGGTACCCATGGAAGTTCTTACGCAAACTACGATTAGCGATCGATAGCAAATGTAAAGCCCACAGAGTTCTGAGGAAATTCCAGCAGAACTTGCTCGCAATATATTGCCGCAAGGCAAGTTACTAAAGTACCAAAGAGGAACAGGAGCACTGTTCAATAAATTAAAAAAGCGTTAAAATTAACAACAACAAACCGCATTACATCAACTATTTCGTTGAGCTCCCAGGTACTAAATCGCTCAGGCATGTCGAATGTACACATTTAGAATAATTAGAACGTGTAGATGTTTCACAGAAATAACGGATTATTTCGAGTGCAAAACTTAAAGGCTTTTAAGATTGAATCCAAATAATAGTTAAAAGTACTTTAACGTCTTCTTGTCTAGCCTTAAAAACTGACCAATATCGCTATCTCCAAATTAAGGTAATGAATAGCTTCAAGTCTAAGTAGGAGTATTTCTTTTCAACCCCATTTTAAGAAAAAATATTAAAGAAAACCACATGCAAAGCACTCTACCTGTGCGAGGGAAACGATGATATACTGTAATTGCTTAAAATTGAGTTTTAAATAAAATATAACATTTATAATTAAGCCAAGCGATACTACACTTTATGAAATGAAAGTTTCAATTAAGAACTTACCTATAAAACCCAGGGCAAATTAAGAGAATGTAATAATAATTACCAAAAATAAATGGCTTATTGCTCTTTTCTTATTATACCTATTTGCAATAAATTAGGGCTTAGCTCCGGTGAACATGAAACAATTCTTAACTCAGGGTGTCGGTTCATAAAATTAAGTAGAAAACTTTGTATGACAAATAATTCGTTGTATGACAATTACTTTCTGATACATACATACATACATATCCAGCGTTGACAGGCCCTTCAGGCCCATTGCTGTGTGGTTTTCTTCCACTCTTCTCTGTTTTGTACTTTTTGTCTCCAGTTCGTTATTCCTCTCTCTCTAAGGTCTGCCTCTACCGCTTGCCGCCAGCTGTTTCTCGGTCTTCCCTGTCTTCGTCCATGTCGTTCCTCATTATTTAGTATTATCTTTGGTAGCCTTGTGTCCGCCATCCTTCCTACATGTCCTAGCCATTTTAATCGTTGCTTTTGGATAAACTTCGTTATTGATCCTGTTCCGTATATCTCTTGCACCTCCTTATTTGTTCTTTTTCTCCATTTCTCCTCCACCTTCAGCCCTCCGAATATCCTCCGTAATATTTTCCTTTCCCAAATTTCTAAGTTATCTCTTTCCTTCTTATTCAGAATCCAGGTTTCTCCTCCGAATGTCACTATTGGTCTCAACACTGTTCTATAGAGCTGCACTTTCGCTTTCCTCGACACCCACTTAGATTTTATTATGCCGTTTAATGCCCATGCACATTTATCACCTTTCACTATCCTAGCTCCCACTTCTGTACCTTCGCATGCATTGTCTGTAATTACCGCCCCAAGGTATATAAATTGTGTTACTTGCTCTACTGTCATTTCTCTATTGCCCGTTAGTTGGAAGGTTACTTCGGTTAGTGTCCCTGTTGGTGGTGTCTTCTTTCCCATTGTCATATATTTTGTTTTTTCTTCGTTGATTTGCAGTCCCACTTTCCTTGCTTCGTTTTCCAAGTTCTTTATTATTCTTTGTAGCTCTTGGGGACTCCTTGCTAATAATGCAATGTCGTCAGCGTAACCTATGCACTGGTGGCTCTTATTTATTAGGGTGCCTGTTGTATTAACTTTACTTCTTCTCATTACTGCTTCCAGGGTTAGGTTAAATAAGGTGGTTGAGAGGGGGTCCCCTTGTCTGAGGCCGTTTTTGACTAGGAACGCCTCTGAAAGCTCTTTCTCTATTTTTACTCTGATCTGTGTTTGATCCAGTGTCATTTTTATGAGCTGTATTAATTTAGTAGGGATTTCTAGCTCTTCTAGTGCATCAAATAGTTTGTTCCTCCTTATTGAGTCGTAAGCCCGTCGGAAGTCGATAAACAATGTGTATATTTCGGTTTTATGCTCGTAACATGTTGCCTGAATTTCTTTTAGCGTGAAGATTTGGTCTATTACCGAACAGCTCCTTTTGAATCCGCACTGGTATTCCCCTATTACCTTATCTGCAATCGGTGGAAGCTTGTTTCTTATGACTGCTGCTAATATTTTGTATACAGTATCTAGGAGTGATATACCTCTGTAATTTTTCACAATTGGCTTTGTCACCCTTTTTGTAGATAGGCACTATAATCGCCGTTTTCCATTCGTCAGGGATTTCCTCCTTTTGCCATACTTCTTTTAATAGTTTGAACAGTTCTTCCGATAGTGCTCTGCCGCCATATTTTATCAGTTCGGCTGGAAATTGGTTCTCACCTGGGCTTTTTCCATTTTTTAGGTTGGTGGTAATCTCTTCTATTTCCTCTCTTGTTGGCTCTTCCTCTTCCCTAGGTTCTGTCGAATTGTTCCTTCTTCTTGTCGGTACTTCTGTTTCTATCTGGTCTTGTTCATTCTCCTCGTTTAACATTTCTTGGAAGTACTGCTTCCATCTTTCGACTTTTTGCGCTGTGTCCCCTATCAGGTTCCCTTCTTTATCTCTGCAGAAATTTGTCCTCTGTTGATATCCTGTTCGCCACGATTTGATTTCTTGGAAGAAGTTTTTTATTTCTTTATTTTTATAGTATTGTTCGATTTTTTGTACTTTCGCTTCGTAATACTCCCTTTTAGCTCGTCTATAGATAGCCTTTGTTTTCCTCCTCTGTATTCCATATCTTTCTTCTTCTTCTTGTGTGTAGTTCTGTAGCATCCTTTTCCTTGCCTCTATTTTATTTTTATGCGGTAATGCAGTCCTTGTTAAACCATGTTGTCCTTCTCTTCTTTTCGTATCTGCCTAGATCCTCCTTAGCTGTTGTTACTACCAGTTGTCAGGGCTTTCCAGTTTTCATTTATTCCGGTTTCTTCCGCTAGTTCGTTACACTTTTTGTTGATCTTGTGTTGGTATTTTTCCCGTTCTTGTGGGTTCTGTAGACCTTCTGGGTTAATTTTCTGTTCGTTTTGTTGTTTTCCCCTGGGTTTCAAAAGTTTTTCCATTTTAAACTTGATTCCTACCAAGAAGTGGTTGGAGTTCGCCTCTGCTCCTCTGTATGTCCTGACATTTTCCACTTGTTTTGCATCGTTTTCGTGGATCAGTACGTGATCGATTTGGTTCGTATCTTTTGTGCGTGGTATTATCCACGTTCCTTTATGGATTTCTTTCCTTTGAAAATACGTACTGATAATTCTACACTGCTTCCCTGCTGCAAACCCAATCAATTTTAATCCGTTGTTGTTGGATACCCTATGTTTACTAAACCTCCCAATAGTTGGTACATAAGCTTCCTCTCGTTCTATCTTGGCATTAAAGTCCCCAACAATGAGTGTTGTATCTCTCCTTGGGAGTCTGCCATATGTTTCTTCTAGCTCTTCGTAAAATGTATCTTTTTCTTCTTCTTCCTTTTCTTCCGTGGGTGCGTGGACATTTATAATATTGGCATTTGAACGTTTTCCTTTTATTTTTATGCAGCATATTCTTTTAGACTGGTGTGAAATTGACGATTGCATGTTTTAGTTTTTTTGTTACCAAGAAGCCAACTCCAAACAAACTTCCCTCGTCACCACTGTTAAATGCTATGTAATTTCTCATTTCTATTTCGAAGTTTTCTTTCTGCTTTGTTTCTTGAATAGCTAATATTTCTAATATATATCTGTATGCTTCTTGTTCTAGTTCTTTCAGTGCTCCTTCATATCTTGTTCCTGTTACATTCCACGTTCCTATATTTATTTTGTGCTCTTTCTTCATTTCCATTGTCCTACTTGAATACGATTCTTTTACTAGGTCCTTGCTTTTCCGTCTCCAGTCCTTTTCTCGGGCGAGGTCCGTCAAAGTAATTCCGTCCTCAGTTATCGCCTTTAGATTTTTGAGTCCGGGTCTTCAGCGCTTTTTAGGCTTCCCCCTTCCTCGTCGCTCCATACGAATTTCGTTCCGTCTATTTCTATTTTCCTATATCCCACTTTGGTTCTTTTTCCTGCTTTCTTTTCCTCTCTTCCTATTTTTCTAATTGCCGCTTGAATTCTTTGTTCCTCAGATGTTAGGTCGCTTTCGATGAAGATTTCTCGTTGTCCTAGCTTATATTTCTTCTTAAGTATCTCAACTTTTTGGTCGAACTTCTCCAGTTTAACTATTGTCATCTTGTTTTCCGCTTTCCCATAGCCGTATGCTTCTTCAATAGTTGCATCCACTTCCATCTTCTTCTGCATGAATTCTCTTATCTCTTGCTTAATATTTCCTTTGTTAAAAACCATTCCTCTGATGACTACATTATTTCTTTTTTCTTTCTTCTCCTGCCTTTCCAGTTTTTCCTTTATTGTATTAATCTCATTCCTCATTTCCGTTCTTTCTTTTTCCCAAACTTTTTCTTTCTTGAGTGCCTCTTCTTTTAAGTTCTTTATTTCTTCTTCGAATTTCTGTAGTTGGGCGTTGATGCCATGGATAGCAGCATTTGTGCTGCTAGTGTCCTCTTTAATTTCCTTTATCTAGGAATATAGCCCTTTAATTAAATTTTCTAGGTTTTCCATTTTCGTTTGCCTCTCTGCACCCGGTTTCTCAAAAACTATTTCGTTATTCTGCAGCGGATTCAGTGTTTCCTGCTGCTTTTGTGTGTTCCTGCTTGTTTTAGCGCTTTTCTGAAACGCTATTATTTGCTCTCGTTCCCACCTTTCGAACTCCGCCGGATCTTCCTTTCCTCTTTTACGTTTTACGAGTTCTTTTACCCTAGGTACTTTTTTGTCTTCTTGTCCCCCGTTTGTTTTTAGGTCCTCGCTGTCCATACACCTAATTACTTTTACTTTTGTCCTACTTTCTGATATTAGGGCAAATATACTGGTTCCAACTGACAGTTAAATAACCTCTAAATGTAGTGCAGTAAAAAAGATGATCCGCCAGTGCAAAAATAGCGAAAAATTGAATTTTAAACACCAAAATGGCAAAAATGCATCAAGTAAATACGATTAGTTCTATGACGTAGCAACGATTACCCTCGTTTTTTTCTAGTGTGACGTATACCCACGCGTGATTCGCTTTTGTTCAATTTCCGGCAAAAACTGCAACGGTCGCCCAATTCGCACTTTTTAGGGACGGCAGCTAAATTATTCGAAGATCGGTGAATCTAGGACTCTGGCAACACGTTGAACTTCTCGGTAAAGGTCTATTCTTGACGAGCCCCAGTTTCTACGAGGCTGCTGCTCCTAGTTTTTATGGAATCCTACCTTTTTTTAAAGAGGTGCTCCGCTATTGGTTGGCACACTGGAAGGACTGCACGGGAAATACTCGCTTGGAAATCGCTTGCTGGTTCTAATTCTTCTATCCAGGGATAGCCGTAGGCCTCCTCTCCATGTAGCACAAAAAGACCTGCCATCCGATGTCTGGAACTACCCCAAAATCTTCACCGACGTAGGTGCTCAATCTACGACGCACCAGGTGAACACTTGCTGGCTTAATTGCACGATCTTGGGAGGTCTACACTTGAAAATATTACACCCACAGATGCGAAGCAACTTGGTGGATAACTTTTCACAAAACTGGCGTTACAAATGACTCTTTATTCACAATTTGATACAATAATATTGAGCTCAATTTGCTCCCAACATGAAAAAATTTATGTTGTTTCATTAATTATTGACAATTGACTGTCTCGTGAGTAAGCAACTAGATTTACAATTGTTTAAAATAAATTAGGTTTGATTACATGTTTGAACTTATGGACTACAGTTTTGATGTCATGTCTTTGCATTTTCACTAAATTGTCCGTTTATTGGGATAAATGTCACTAAACTTTGCTCTGCTTTTAGTTTTCACTTTGGTTTATACTGCACTGATACATATGAATTCTTTTAGCATCTTAATAATTGTTTATGACACGGTACCGACCATTAAACTGCTACAGGTGCTAAAAAACAGGCATCTACCATAGGCCTATATAGACGTGATCACAAAAATTTATAAAGATAAAAAAAATGTGATTAAGATTGAAAATAAAGTATCCCAACCATTTAACACTACCAAGGGATTACGACAAGGCTGCTGCTTGTCCCCAACACTATTTAAAGTGTATATAGATAAGACATTAAAAGAGTGGCAAGCAAAATGTAAGAGAATGGGAATAAATGTAAATGGAAATTTCTTACATACACTACTTTTTGCAGACGATCAAGTAATTTGCAGCAGACGAGGATGATATTAATTATATGATCAGAAAACTGAACGAAACCTTTATAAAATGGGGACTTCAGATTAATTTCGACGGAACCAAATATATGGTAGCAAATGAAAGAGCTCAGGAGGTACAAATAAATGGTAACACAATAAGAGCTTGCAAACAGTACAAATATCTAGGTACAATAGTATCTGTGCAAAGTAACAGCCAACAAGAAATCGCACATAGAATCTCACAGACTAAAAAAGTTACAAAAACATTAAATTCATTATTATGGTCCGAACAAGTTCACAGGCATACGAAAAAGCGAATATACGTACAATTCTATTGCAAAAAGTACATTAGCATACGGTGCGGAAACATGGAAGATGACTAAAAGAAATAAAAGACAACATTTTAGCTACAGAAATAGAGTTTTTGCGAAGAAGCTGTAGAAAGAGCAGACTAGAACACGTAAGAAACGATGATATTCGAGAAAGTATGGGAACACAAAAAACCGTATTGGAAGAAATAGAGGAAAAAAGATTAAAGTGGTATGACCATATGCGGAGGATGAATCCCAACAGATGGCCGCAAATAGCGTGGAGTTGGATACCTTATGAAAGACGAAAAAGAGGACGACCACCGAGAAATTGGAATGAGGAAGTTCAAGGGGCGATGGAAAGCCGTTGACTAAACGACGAAGATTGGCAAGACAATGATTATTGGCGCTTGAGATGCGAGAGACGGCACTGAGCTGTAAAAATACTCTTTTATATATATATATATATATAACCCTTCAGACTATATGGTACATATCAAATCAACCCCCAACGCTTTACAGTGGTTGACCTTTGGGGGACTGTGTAGAGGGTCAAAGTGTTTAGAGAAAGACGTAATCCTTTTGAGGAAGACCACGCACACCAATCGCTACCTAAATGCTAATTCACACCACCACCCTGCTCAACTACAATCAGTCCTGACAACACTGGTTTGTAGATCAAGAAGGATAGCCGACAAGGAGAATACAAGACAAGAATTAGCAACCCTTGCTCGAGTATTCGAACAAAATGGTTATGGCAGAGCAGCGATTAGGAAAGCGTTCCGACCACCGAAGACCAAAACGCAAGACGCAGAAGAGGAGAGACCTTGTGGCACGGCGTACCTGCCTTACATCCGAGGCACGACAGAGAAAATCGGAAGAATCCTTAGAAAATGTAACATCAGGACAACCTTTACCACGGATAGAAAAATCCAGTCCATACTGAGGAATCCTAAAGAGTACATCCCTTTGGAAAACCAAGGAGTCTACGAGATACCGTGTCGGGATTGCGATAGCAGCTACATAGGCCACACCAACCGGAGAATAAAGGCACGCAAGGAGGAACATCAGAATTATGTTAAGAAAATGGAACACACTTCATCGCTAGTGCATCATATATGGGATACTTCGCACAAGATTGATTTCGACAACACCAAGAGCATTGCCAGCGTCGAACACAAAGACGCATGCATCATACGAGAAGCCATCGAAATCGTGAAACGTCCGAATTGTATGAACACCCGCGACGACACAAGCCGATTACCTGCATCGTGGTTACCAACGTTACTACAAGCAACGGCCGGCCATTCTCTGCGAACACCAGCCATCCGTCCTAGCAGTACAGCTCCCTCGATGCTAGTTGCCACAGTAATTGATAAACAACCTATTCAGTCAGCTGTGCATCAAGTTGACAGTCCGTCGTGTTGCCGCATAACTAGAAGCCAAACCCGGACTACAAGGACTTGAAAATGACGAATGTGATTTCGTCGAAACGTCGTCCAACCCCAAACGCCATTCAAGATGTTCTTCAACCAGTTGAAGAAATCTTCAAATTTATTAAGCGGTATGACACCCTGAAATGTTTACCTTTAATATATATATATATATATATATATATATATATATATATATAGTAACTGTCTTTCAATCGGTTACCTTACATTTTTCTATTGCTCTATTGCAATTATTGGTTTGCTAGCACTGTTTTTCGTTTACCTTTCAGTTAACTTGCCGTTTGCTGGATTATAAACTTTTAATATATACCGCTCATACAATATCTGTACTTAACAAATCATTCTGTATTATTTTATTCACATTATGTTTGACGTTACTAAGCTCAAATCCATCAGTTTTAAATTAATTGCATTGGCCTTCCAAACACTTATCATATCTGAAACTCTAAACGTAACCCTTCTGAAACCTCCCTTATCTCATGCTAACCTTTAGTCCGCAAATTATTAGTTACTGCTGCTCAAATCAAGTGCATTTATTAACGTACTTCTAGCATTAAACTACTAATTTAAAGAGGCACGACTCTTTTAAGGTGTTAAAGCTTAGATATGAATAAGCAAAACGTTCTCATTCAAACTACATCAGCCATATAAATCAACAACGTCAAACTAGAATGCAGCAATGTGTTCCATA
Organism: Agriotes lineatus; assembly: GCA_940337035.1. Classification (NCBI taxonomy): domain Eukaryota; kingdom Metazoa; phylum Arthropoda; class Insecta; order Coleoptera; family Elateridae; genus Agriotes; species Agriotes lineatus. Next base: position 18,367,842 of record OW679197.1, read on the forward strand.
TAATCCACAGTGTACGGGAAAGCACATTTATTAAACGATTATAGCTATTTTTATACATCGTTGATTATTCAATTACATTTATAAAATTGAAGATGTGAATCAATTGCAGAATAGTACCACCAATTGATGTATTTACGATTTTATTTAGTGGTAGGCTTGGTATTTTCAAAAACTTTCTGCTTATTAAGCAAGCAGAAACGTGTCACTTTTAAGATTTATCCAGAATAATAGTTCAAATCAAATTTTCATTTCTTTACTAAAATTAAGAGTTGAAGAAGTAGCTAATTTGTGATCTCTGCTAGACCTTATAAGCAAAACGTATCAAAAATATCCTCTAAAGACAGTACATGCAATTATAGACATCGGTTTTTAGGGACTCGTAATGTATACTAAATACTAAGTAATACTACAAATAAGCAATTACTCAATGTTGCCACAATCACGCTGTTGTTAGCACCCAAAGGACTGCGCTGTAATCGCATCTCATCTAACGGAGAGATGTTGAAGCTTTGGTCGCAGACAGTGGTGTGCTCTGTACCTAATTTTCCCATTAAGTTGGTCTTGTAAACCGCGGGTTGCCAATTGTCTCATTAAGAAAAAAGACTTTTGAGCCATCTTCGAAGTGTCTTGTCCGGAGATAATTCCATAAGGCATTTCCATTCTAAATTAATAGGTTCATCGAACTGCCATATCTGTGGCTTTCCTTTATCGTGACTTCGGAGAATTGTGCCACTTTTTTATCACCATTTCGGGAAGCAGCTTTTCGACAACCCTAAGACAGTATCTCATCTCCATCCTGCATCAGTCTGTGTTTGTTTTTATTTAGAGAATGGCTTATTTTTGAGCGGTAGGCCCCGGTCTGAGATTCTTAGTCCCTTTAGGCTTGTTGCGCTGTCTTATGTCTATCAAAATAGTGTGCATCTTTATGAATCACAATACGATTATTAAGATAGACCAGTAAGTAAATGCTTATTTAGTCTAAATGTTATTGCAGAATCAGACAGTGTGGAGTATAGTGGATATCCTTTAATAATAATAATGATATATGTAGCATGCAATAACTATCTATTATAAGCAAAATATGCAAATTAAGTTAAATTTTATTAGTTTAGACGCTAAGGAACGTGTAAATATAAACCAAAAATATGTGAATCAGATTAGTTCATATTCCTTGATAAGAAATTAAATTCAAGAGTGTTACCATTACTTAGATATCTGCTCATGGCCACCCTAGGTACCCCTGTTTCCATTTTCTTTAATTTTGTGTTTTTTTCAATTCGAAAATTTACAGCTGCTATGAGTATATAGGTACTTAGGTCCCCGTATGGAAAAGTTAAACAGATTAAAACGCGATTTAAATTTTTTTAAGGAAGATAAGTGCTTATTTAACACCAACTTAAAAATTCAGATACTGTAGTGCAATGTAAACATTTTACCAGTGTTTGTTTATAACCGTGTCGAAATTGCAGTTTGTTCATAGAGTCATAACTAGCTGCCCCGCCATAAATCTTGCACTGCAAAGTTTTTGACAAAAGTAGCCACGATGTAGAGCTGGCACAACCCCAGGGCAGCGACTTTGTTCATGCTTAATGCGTGGATGAGAGCTCCACGGAGCTGTCCTCAATACACAAAAGTTCTATTGTTTTTGATTGCCGAAGTGAGTAGTGAGGCATCCCTTTGTCCGGCTACTATTGAGAATGCACTGCTGGCCAGCATTCCAGAAGCGACCTTCTTTTGCTATTTCCACCTTAACACTCACATAACCAGAAGACGTAAAATATAAAATACACAAAATGTCAAAAAGACAGTATAATATTTATGATAGGTGTAATCCTGAAAATAATTAGAATACGTGTCGTGCTATAATTGTTTGAATTCCAGAACCACTTAGAATTTGGTTTTCAGTTGTATTTGACAAGCTATGATAACAATATTGCTTTCGGAAGTAAAGTACGGCTGTATCATTCCCCCACATTTATTTATAAATACGCCAATTTATTGGTTCAGACTTATGTCTAAAATAAAATGCAAAGAGGAAAAAATGGGCCTATATTTAGAAATATAGTACAAAACGTAAACTTTTTTTTGCATTTTCTAAACGAATTGATTATGCAAACATCAAATGTAACGGTCAGTTCTTCCAGAGTATGTCGTGATTGTCGATTTATACTTGATGTTTCGCTGCTCATGCTATCAGCTTCTCCAAAAGTTTTCCAAAGACAGACGTTGGTGTCTCACTCTCCTGATTATATACCGAGGAGTCGTTACGGTTGGCTAATCATGTAGATCTTGTATGCTCTTGGCACTTGCACGTTGCCCAGGCCATAAACAGAAAGCGTTTAGTAGCTCCAGTGTACCTGTGGCAACTCTTACATCAGACAAACGGTAAGAAGCATCCAATATAGAGTGAAAGAACACAAGAGCCAGACACGACTTGGAAACACACAAAAATAGTCATCTCAGAACACTTATTCGGACCAGGAGACAACAGAATGGATTACAAATCCGTGAACATACTAGCCAGGACTAAAAACCACTACCATCCTGTTATTCGGGAATCGGAACAACATTAATCGAGAAGATAGTTACCGCCTCAGTAGCATCTGGAAGGCAGCTTTCTAAAACCAATCGAACCATACACAAGTTTCACTTGACAACCATGCGTAATGACAAGTCCTATAGCATACAAGATCTACATGAGAAGCCAACCGTAACGACTCGTTGGTATATAACCAGGAGAGGGTGACACCAATATCAGTCTTTAGAAAACATCTGAAAAATCTGATAGCATGATCAGCGAAACGTCAATTTTAAAATGACCCCGGCATCACCCGGAAGAACCTACCATAGACAACGGGCGTGAAAGCCTACAATTAACTAACATCAAATATCTCTTTTTAATTTGGATGACCATTACAGGGGTTTAAATTAACACCCCTGCAATTTTTTTTAAAAACTTTTTTACCTCCTAATTTCGTTATAGGAAAATTTGTACAGAAAGACTGATTTATTTTAAACTTTGTTAGTCTTTTCTTAAGGCCAATGGATTTTGTAAAAAAATATAGCATATAATAGTTGTTAATTTCAACTATTTATAGTCATAGATAAAAATTGAACAAACATATCATAAACAAGATCTCTACTGGTACACAAGGTTAGTCAATTTTCACTTTAATATGGTTATCTAGCTTGCGGTTAAATGCTACATCTTAATTTTGATCTCCTCCAATATAACGGTTGCAAAGGAGCCTCCTCAGGCACTCCAAAAACGTCATCCGCGGACATCACGAACGTCACGAAGGCCTTTCGATAACGAAGCGCATTCAAAATCAGATAAAATTTACGCTTTGTCAAATACGCAATGCTTACGCTCACTATTGACGCAGGTTAAATTACGCCCGCATACGTGGAATGAAATCCAAAATTAATTAATGTGACAAATTAATAGCGTAAGTGAGACATAAATTTAGCTAAATTGTTACATTCATAGCATTATTGTACAGTGACGCCTATAATTGGCCTAACGGCTGTTGGCTGAGTGCAAAATAAAGTAAAATAAAAATAAAGTTTATTGACTATAAATAGAAGAATCACAAATTCAATACTTAAAAATATTAACTAAAGTTTGACGAGCTATTGCTGAAACCCCGTTATTTTAAAATTTCTACGAATTTCGGGCCGTATTAACTGTACCAAATGTTTTAAATTCACACTTTACTAAACCTAATTATTAAAATCTACCAATCAGCAATAAATGTAAAAACATACATGTACAAATCGGTTATAATATACACCTACTTGTTATTTGTCAATAACAGAACTGCCAACCTGACTGAAAAGTTCCCCATAACAGAACATTTCATCAATATTTATTCAATATGACTACTGGCAATACTGAAACGTTTTGTTGGTGACACTGTAAGTCTATGTCAAATTCATTGTTACCAGGTTAGGTTTTGCGCCAGTCTGTGTGAAAAGTGACGGAAAACCTAATCTGATAACCTCGAATTTGACATAGACTTACGGTGTCAGCAATACAATACATTTCAGTTTTGCTAAACGTAATGTTTTTCCATGGGTGACTCTGATCAGAAGAGTATTCTAACACCAGTTACTAATACTATTTCACTGTTTCATTTGACTAGCGCTAAAATTTAAATTCTTGTAGGTATTATAAAAAATATTCAACAACATATGGCCGTTATGGCATCTAACTTACTTGGATAAATTCATTAGCATCGGCCTGACGGCCTCGGCTACAAATTTATCTTCGTTTCTTAGATGCTTACTAACGGCCTTAAGTAGTTAATAACTATAAACAGCGACTTTAAACACACTCAGGTGGCTAAGATCAAGTTCCCGTTACAATCCTATTGGGCTCTTTCTTGTTAAGATGTGGATTTTCATTGGGATACTTTTCTTGGTTTTGTCTTTTTTATTTTGCTTTCAGTCTTTGCCTTTGCACTTACTTTCATATGCAAGAAGTTGCTGGTGCTTAGAGCCATAATCCCTTACTATGGAGGACCTTGCTCTCCATTAGAAGCTGTATATGATTTTTCTGCCTTAAGGATTGTAAAATATTCGTCGTTATTTATTTTTTCCACGTTCCTATAGGCGGATGCCCTTATAGGTTGTTATCAGCCGATTACATCTGAGCTCATATTTTTTAGCAACGTTGCTGCTCTTACATTCCTGATTTTTATATTGGTTTGGGTAATTCTACCATAATAGGTAGGCGGATTTTCCATATTATTCAAAGAATAAGATATATTTAAACAACATATATACTCCTAGATATAGAAGCGTGCCACCCGATCAAAATATTAGCTACGGACCTGAGAACGACTGGGTGAATTGAACAGGTCCCGCAAAAATCATTTCTCGTGCGGCTCTGCGTAATTCCCAGACATGTTATTCAATTTCAGCAAGATTTTTCAGCATGGCGGATTCCCAAAAATTGGCTCGATTATAGCTCAATGTGGGACCTCTGCGCCGCGTCGCGTTAAATTTTATTTCCATTTATGTTTGCGCGAAATCGCGGCTCGTGCCCACGGTGGAAATCCATAAAACACGTGTTCGTGATGAAATTTAAAATTCATATTTCACCTGTCATGTCGCATGGATATGAATTAAACATAAGCCTGCCATATTAATTTCGTTCGGATTACTATTATTTGGTAATTAATTTCGAATTCAATTTGTACTAATCCGGTGAGCGTATTGTCGGTTGTGTACAGATTTTGTGCAAAACATAATGATAGTTAAATTGCTACTGGTTGACGTTAGTTTAGCATTTGAAGGTAAAAATGCAATAAAGGCTAATGAAGTAGCTCTCAAACACAATCTATTAAAAATGTGCTGACTAAAACTTCAAATAGTTGTTAAATACAAGGGTGGAGATTTTACAATTTATAATATTATATACAGGGTGTGTACGAATTCGATCGACAAACTTTGAGTGCATATTTCTCTCACTAAATACACCCTAAAAGATTCGACAACCTTGATCCTTATCTGCAAGATAAACTCTGCACAGGTCAAACTACTTCGAAAAGACACTATATATTTTTCAAAATTTATTTTATTAAATAAAATGAAAATTAGAAGAAATCCATTAGCTTGAATATTAAGAATAAAATTTATTATCAGCTATGGCCTAGCTATCTTCTTTAAAGAATTTTGGTCTACCAAAAACCATTAATAATTACACATTACACGCATTCAAATCTCCAAACTTGAATATTTTATTTCCACTGGTAGTTTGATTAATTAAATGTCATGTTTCATATGTACGTAATGTCATTAATTAATTAGTATAGTTTGATATTTGAGTAAAATTTCATTCGAGGATTTCAATGTTAGATTAAAAGAAAAGTCATAAAAGAGGTTCTAACTTTGAACTGAAAGGAGATTGGTTATAAGTATACGAACAATTTAGGTACATCTTTAGGCAGTAAATACACCCTCAAAGTTTGTCGGTCGAATTCGTATACGCCCTGTATATAAAGTGCAAATAATTTAGAAAAAAATAAATTGGATGTCCAATTATGGAATATATTACGAAGTTCCAGTTGCTCTACCCGTCTGTTCTATGAATGAAATATACATACAGTTCCACGGGTTGTGACTAATCCATAGTTATCTTCATTAAAAGTTGCTAAATTATTAATATTATTATTTTATCACCAAATTTGGACGCAACCGTTTATTTCCTCAACGTGAAAATACTATCAGAAACAAAGAGAACCAAAATAGCAAATAGCGTTCACGTTTCCCGAAGGGTCACGTATATGAATTATCCGCCTAGAAAATTAAAAATTCAGGTGCTCGAGTGCAAAGCTCTTACAATTTGTTACAATTCGGAAGCAATCTGCAAACATCCAGACTAGGAAGATGTAGATATCTGCTTAATTCATATCTTTTACTATTTAGTTGGTATTTGTAATCTTGTTTATTTGATAATTTAATAGTATTAATTATATATATAATTAAACAACCAGGTATGATTATCGATTGAAGTAGTTAATTTGTGGGTTCAGTTACATAGGGTTGTTTATTAGCTTTATTGACGTTTGCTGTATAACCAAGCAATCTTTCTTACTTAGTAGTTTCATTAAACGGGCTTCAGGTAATGCCTTCGGCGTAGTTTTTTTATAAAGCGTTAATTTCCTGTAATTATAAATATGCTTCGTTATTCAAAGGCCTTTGTGATAAGCGTCGTATCCGAGATTTGTGTTTAAAAACAAAGCTTTTTGAAGTTTCTGATTAAAATCCCTTAATTAAGGTCATATTCCCTTTTCGAATAAAAACCAATAATTAATTGAATGCCTTTATTTATATATCTAATAATTTAAGAAGTTAACCTTTAAATTGCCATTTTAAAATGACGTGAATATTATTTAATTTTTATATTTTGTACTTAGCTTACTGTACTTAGCCTTTGCGTTGGGCACCATAAACTGTAATGCGGCATTTCCTATGCCCTATACTCTACTTTACTATAAATTTAGATTGCCCTTTGTTTACTAGTTACCCAACTCGTAGAAGTACAAGACCCACTCTTACATCAATATGGTTAAGTTTATGTTATTATAGATTGTTCCGGCTTGCCTATTATCACCTATAATGTTGTAGTCCTGCTAGGAATAAAAGCCAAACAGTTTACATAAATATACATATACTCTGGAAAGAACCTGCATGTATGAAAATACATAAAAAAATACACAATGGTAATATAGAAATGTTATAAACCAGTAAAATAGCTCTATACGCAGCGCTAAGCCAAAAAACAAATCGTGCCAAGAAGACGTACTCACGCTCACAAACTCACTTAGTACGGCTCTGCCTTCGGTCGCTTGAAATCAGCTGACGCGATGTCCCAACAGGATGATGGAAGCGCTTTGTACTGACGCGTTGCTTTTGGGTGAGTAATTGCTATTGTGCAATTTGTCGCAATCCTTATATAATTCGCTGTTATGATTCTGCTCCGATAGCTGGATCTGCATACGATCGTGGGAACTAATTAGAGAAATTAACCTTACGTTATAGTTGCCCCAAGTGGGCTCGTACATTGACAAGATCGGTTGCTTCTGTGCAGCTAGAAGAGCGGCTTCCGGTTTATCGGTACCTCGGTGTTGATTCCAAGGTAGTTCTGCTCTCGAGGATGTATTTCGGGTCAAGAATAACGAGGCGTTCAACGCTCTTATCGCAGGCCAACACATAAACTCTCAATCGCTTTCTAATGTTTCGCGTGGCGTCCCTTTTGTTTAGGCGAAACACACCAGCCGCCTACTAGCGAGCAACTGACTCTCCGCGCTTCCGTTAGCTCACAAATTGCTTTGATTCTAGTAATAGCCGCAACGACTGAATTGGCTGGTTTGCCCCGCACAATCTGCCGTGCGAAACACTCGTTGCATGTTTTAAATACATAACCTTTTTTAACATAAATAATACAATGTAAGGGATACAGTTTGGATTGAATCTAACAGGGGATTATTAAATACCAAGGTGACACGGACTTGCCCGTTATAATTTGTATGTAATGGCTGTCTGTCTTCGATTCGTATACAGCGAACCCCATATAATTTCTATATTGTTTATCAAGGGTACCTTTCTGGGTTCACATTGAATATGACAACACCTTCTATTTTGTTATATTAGAAACCTTAATTTAAAGGTTGTTTATTTTGTAATTTTTGCTAATTCATAATGTAACTTCTGGTGCCTTTGGAAGTTGACAAACTTAGTGAAATCTGTGTATTGTCAATTTCAATGCAATCTTCCTAGCTGTGGTTATTTTTAATAGATTTTAATATGTGCTATGTGTTAACCCTTATTATCGCACTCTCACATTTTTATTCGCCATGGCTGTTGCTTTATTAAAGATTTGGTATTGTAACTTTACTTCTGGTAACTTTTTTTTATACGATCTACCGATACCTTTTTATTTTTTAAAAATAGATTGGTATAGAAAATGGAGGTTTTTAGCGGTATGTTTATTGGCTAGTCTGCAGCTAACGTTATAGCTCTACAGCAAAACCTTCCTAATTCTTGCAACGACCATATAATTGCCTAGGATTTGAGCTAGTGTGGGTAGTGAATCTATCAAAAATTGTATCGAACGAGGTGGTACTCTTGCATTGGCAGCGGAAAAAGAAGTTCTTAATTAAATTAGTATTGACTTGCATTTTGTTTTAAGTTTTTATTTAAACTTTTTGGTTAATTGGAGGTATTAGTAATTCAGTTGCATGACTTCTTATTTTATCAGTTCTGTAATACAGGTTGCTACTTCCCAAGAAAAATAATTGCTTTCCATATCAGCAAAAGCTGTTCCTGGCTTTAAAATTTATATTCGTCTGGAAGCATGGCATCATACCTCGCATTAAACTGCAAAGAAGTTTCTTTGACATGGTTTACAGTTTGTATAAAACATCTTGGGGCTTTATGTTCCATACCTTTGTTCTTTTCCCCAAATTTATCAAACTGCAGGTTTTAGCAAGCAGAAGAGCGAGGTTAATGAAACATCTTTTATATTTGAAATAAGATTAAAGCTTCCTTACCAGACGTTTCAAATGTTATCTGTTTTGCAGTTTACAATAGAGATTATTTGCGCAAGGGTATCCTGCCTCTAAGTTTTTGAATTTACTGTTATTACACTCCGCGCTGCGTCCACTTGTGCTTCAGCTTTAAACTCTGTAATTAGTAGCTTCTGTCACTTCCCGACAGCCACCTACGCGTAAAATAAATAAAAATGTATGGCGTCATCGTCGCGACAAACCTTTAATTAGTTTCCAGACGCCGAGACGTGCTAGAACAAACACCAGAAAGTCACGAAAACAGGGTGGGAAGTCGAGACGAAATCCCTGAGGAAAATCGGGGCTTATTATGACGATTGGAAAAAAGTAAATCTGACATCAGTTTCTCATAAAAATGTCAAAGAGGGGGCTGTCTCGAATAAAACCTATCGATTAGGTTGCGCAGACTAGAATTTAATTTGGAATATCCGTTTCAGCAGTGCCGGCGCACATAGAGGTGCGGTAATAAGGGTTGTTTAATGGCCGAAACGATCTGCAATGGTATGAGATTCTGTCCGGATCGCAATAGCCTTGGTTAATGACAACCGGATCTCTATATAACTTCTCTCCATTCTGTTCCGGTTATTAGCGACGTTTTACTTCACGGATTCAATTTATTGTCACGGCTGCGAGCGGTCGCTACGGGCTTTTGTTGAGTCGAACTCGCACCCAATCCGCCGCCCTGGAAAATGCATAAAGCGGAACAATTTCTGGAAACGCTAGTAAGCGAATTATACTCGGGGGTGCAATCCCGGCAACGATGCGTCTTTCCAACAGGTCAGAGGGTGGAGGCGCCGGTAAGGACTCTCGGGCGGGCTCATTCCGTTTTAATGGGCTGCACCTCGCCGATCGGATCTGATATACAGGGTAAGTAAACCGAAAAACTATGGGAGGATAGAGATGACACCATAATGAATAGCATTTGCAGATACATATTTATTCGCAAATGCCATTTCGGCGCTATGGCAATCCTTAAGTTAGAATCATTCGTCCCGTTTACAGCGGCGTTATATTAAACTTCTTCATACAGAAACTATTATCCTCATCATTCAACAACTAAAAACAAGCGCGATTGTACATCATATGTATAAAAATTGTGCTTTTAAATTTAAGACTGCCATAGCTCCGACACTGGTGGTTATAAGGATAACTATTTATTTGCAAACGTTGTTATTTTGGTGTCGCCTACAATGTCCCATACTTTGTCTGTCTACCTACGGGACATCATGTATTTACAAGGTGCTCGCTTTTGGAGCACATACATGGGAACTTCGAATACTATGCCGATTAAGTCGAAAACAAAATCACTCTATATTCACTTAACTCACTTACAGCCAGTCTTATAAAGGCCACTAATCTGAGGTTAACTTTAATTCGTCGTTAAAATAAACAAAAGCGCATCAAAATATGTTTACTAATGAATAAAATCTCATAAGCACTAGCGTTTTGATGCGCTTTTGTTTATTTTAACAACGAATTAAAGTTAACCTCAGATTAGTGGCCTTTATAAGACCGGGCGCTAGTTTTAAAAAATTCTGATACATCTAATTAATTACAATATCTCTGCATTTGTGACTCTCAATCGATTCATTGGGTCCTAGGAAAGTTTAATGTAACTGGTCGCAGCAAACTAAATGATCTCGAGTTTTCTCAGGGTTTAAATTTTTCTGTTATTCTCTCTTTTCTAATTTGGATGAATAAACCAATGTTCATGTAAGCTACATAAAGTTAGATCGTTTTAACTTATGCTGGTTTTCTTGGTTGTAGCTCCTGTTGCTCTGGTCCCGTTTGTCGGAGCACAGCTCATAGCTAATCCGGACTGCCCAATAGATGCAACTGCAGTCTAGTACCTTGTGGAACTCCGTTGCTTTCCAAACTGCCCTTACTGCCACCAAACTTTAGCAACTACTTTCAAACACTGCTAACTCGTCCACTTCTCCCAAAATTCATCCAAAATAACAGCACAACATTAAACACAGGTTACTACTTTCACTAAGACTGGGTTAATTACCTATACACATAAATACTTGCTAAAGCAATAGTAAATTATGGTTTTTAAAATGTTTATAATAATTAAATATACTCATCATTCAATTCAAAAAAGGCCAGTATCTTTATGCACCAAATATCCTCAAATAGAAACGAGAACTCATAAACTCAAAGTTTAAGCAAAATCTCCGTAACCTAATATGGAACAAATATTAAAACCTGGCCCTAACTAGAGTTTGCAGTAACAAAAACGCACATAATCATATGACAGTCACATGTATAGATACAATAATAATTGCTTAAATGGACAAACTACACAGAAGTGAATAACATTAATGCAAATTAAACAGAGATGAGGCCTAAATGACGCTAACCGAAGACATCTGCACAACACAAGATGCAATGTACGAGCACAAATTCAAATTATAACACAACATGCAAATGTGAAAGTCGAAGTGCTCTGAAGGTTCTCGATCGCAACTGCTGAGATTCTGCACGGCATTTAATTCAGAAAATCAAGAACCTGGCTACGTGCAATACAGAACTCCCTGGGCATATTTTAACCTCCTGGTGACGTCAGCAGAGAACTAGGCGAAAGCCCATGCTGAGATAGATCAAAGCCCCCTTGTGAGCGCTAGGAACGCAAGCTTGCGGAATCAGCAAACTTTATCCTGGCAGTACGTGCACGATACTGTACAAAAACATGGCGGAATCAAAGGGGATCAAACATATTGTTACAGGACCAAAGCAGCATCAAAACAGGTCTCTCCGGAATCATGGTCCCCTTAAAACAAAACAGATCGGTATAAAATCATGGCCAGGTCAAAATAAAATATTTCGGCACAAAATAATGGCCGGATCAAAACAACACAGCTATAAATACCCAGAAACGGTAAACCCATTCGGTGAGAATAAGAAAGCAGGTTCAAATGAACACTTAAAACTTATCCCTAAGTTTGCAACCAGGCTAACAAGAAGAGGCGTCTAAGCACTCATAGATATCAGCATGGATAAAAACGCCAAGAAATGGCCAGCAACTAAGGAAGACAAGAAATCACGCTCGCGATAAAGGTGGACAAAATCAGAACGACGGCGCGGCTTTATGGTCTTATACAACAAATTACTCTAGCTCAAATAATGTCGTTTTTGTCGGTAATATGGTTTTCACCAAAACTGCTTGATACTGTTCAGTTGAAAATGCAAATCTAGAAATATTAAAGGGTAGGTATTATAACGTGGCTAGGGCTAAGCCTTATCAGGAGTTGAGAAATCCTGGCTTGTGAGGAGGACGTTAAAATGAAGTGCTTCGGCTAGCTCGAAGAGAGGCGTGGATCCCGATCCAGCTTCAGCGTAATCGCAATGTCAAAAAACAATAAAGCAAATAGAAGCCAGGGCGCCAGGAACCTATTCACCTTCCAAAGCACAATGGGAACGAAACGCTATCGATCCTAAATAGAGGAAACAACCTCACCAACAAATCAAAACAAACCATAAAATAAACCCACTTACCTTGTCGATTTTACTGTACCGTTTGTTAATCTCTTACAATAATAAACAACAAAATAAAATAACAAAATAAAATCGAGTAAGTACTAAAGCTTTAATATTACCACAATACGTTAAGAAAACACATGACTTTCCAAATGACAATAAAATTTCTTCCGAACTGTGTACATACATCACAACCATAATAAAAGTATCGCTATAACTTATAATATCGTGAAAATGAAAAAGTTAATAGCCTATTATAAGCGCTAACGTATCTCCTCAATTAATCCTTAACCTAGGCTCATTAAACTCAAGATCAGTCCAGGAGTGAAAATTTACGTTTGATCTATTCTACTTAATTGCCCGATAATTAAATAACACACGGGTCTCGTGCCAGCTAACAGGCGAGACTAGAACATTAGGTACAAACAGCCGGCAGCGAAAACGTCCCTAAAATGAGCGCGTTATATAAAGCGCACAAAAAAAGCTTCTATAATATATTATCGCTTAAATCGCGTCGTACCCGACCGCGGAGGCCTCAGCTGATTTGATACGCTAATTGGTGCTTAAATGCAGCTCTCGTGTGAATGGGATGAAAACACAAATAATTTCTTCGCTAACAGCGCGCTCTTAAAATGAGTAGTATGAATAAGTCCTATTTGCTATTTTTACTATTAATTAACAGCGGCAATACAAAAAGGCAATTAGTGGCATAAAGCAACTGAAGGTTGCTTTACAATTAATTTTCAGCGGCAATGAAAAAGGCAATTAGTGGCATAAAGCGACTGAAGGTTGCTATGAAATGGAAGATATGAATTGACACAATAATTGGTAAGCGCGAAGGCACGATAGGAAGTGCTATTGGCACCTCCAGGTCGAATTGCTGTCACCAGCTGGATGTGACGACGCAGCGTACAAGAAACTTCTAACCTTTCGTACCAGGAGCGGGGACCTGCTGCACCTATCTCGTCTCCTCCACTGGATGCACAGCCGACGACGTAGTCTCCGACAGATCGCAGTCAAAGGAAGCCACGATGAATGCAGAGGCGGCGACAGGAACAATTTTGCGACGCCATGGGCAACACTTAAGGCTGTTAAAACCAGCCCCAGCAATAAGCAGCGTTCATCGACGGATGCCAATAATTAAACAGTAAAAGAAAGCCTGAAATGGAATCTAAACGTCACCCCGTCTGCAATAAAAAGACTAGCAAAGCCTACCTTACGAATTTTAAACGGCCTGAAGATTTCTGATACCGAACTATCATTCATTCCTAGATTCCCAGAGAGGTGCGCGTAACATTATTAATACCAAAATTCAATCACGCACCGGATTGTGACGTTTGCGCCGGCCGAAATCGTATTTTTACGCATTGGAATACGTTCGAATTTGACCGCCGCCAAAACTTCGTCACAAATTGTCCGAAAACATCGCCGAGGCACGAAGAAACAATCGAGGTGCGCAGAGGTCACGAGCCGTCGTCGTTCAGCGCATCCCTGCCTAAAATCCTGCACAAATTACGGCGTATGGTAAGGTATAAATAAGAGGTATCGTACGTTGTGAGGAGGACTTGCATCCAGCGTTCCGAAGCGGCGCTCCCGCCTTGGGCCTCCTAGGGCTCGAGTCCTGGTCCCGTACGAGAAACCTTTTACTTTCAGTCTTGGAACCAATCTTTCCCAGAAATACCCGAATTCCTGCTAGAGATAAAAGTGGCTCATTGATTTAAATGCCTGTGATCTCCGCCGAGCCAATTCAGGAGTTATCTTGTCTAAAACTCAGACGTGGTTCGTTGTTTTATACGCCTGTCTGTGGTTTAGATACTTTTTCCCTTCGAATTCGACGTTGTCTAAAAGTCGTACGTGGCTCGTTGATTTATACGCCTGTTAAGGGTTTTAGGCCTCCTCGAAACCGCTTCCCGAGAACATTCACGTAATTCATTTAAAAAAGCGAAGCCCCTCAGGTCTTGGCAGAAACTTAAACCATTTGTGAGGTTAGGTGCCCGCAACGAAACCCCCGTAATTACCGTACCCGTAAAGATTCAGAGCTTCACTTCCCTGGAGGAATCTCGTTCTGCAGATTTCCTAAGCCTTCCGCAGTGCCCCAATTCACAGTATATAATCTTCCCGAGATCTAAGCCGAAAATTGTGAGGTTAGCTTTAAACTAGAAGTAATTCATGTAGCTTAAATTAGGTTTTACTCACCTTGAATAACGTAACTAGAGAGTTCCCAGTTATTATCTAGAAGCCCCCTTGAATTTAAGTAACAGCTTGAAAACGCAAATTTGGCTTAAAATTCATCAGTTGGCACAGATAATATTTAATTCCGCCGTCTTTTCTTTACGGGCACTGCAGAATAGCTTCGACGCACCAGGATTACGCCTTACATTAAGTTCAATCTCAACACCCCCGAAATAAGAACAAATATAACTTTATTTCATGCCCACGATAAAAATAAACAAACTTAACCTAGTTTCTGTTTCCAGTTTAGCCGAGTAGAGGACGCTCCCCTAACTACGAGCTCCCCCGTTCTACGCACGAGATTGTACGACCGAGGAAGTATCGTGGCTTGCCTAACCCAGTAGGCGCTAAGAAGACATTAAAATCCAGATCTTTTATTTGAAAATACATGGAATATTTTAGTTATTATTTTAAACTGTAAATAGGTATATAAAATAAACCGCTTTATTTGATGTGTACTTGATTGTATATTTGAGTTGAACAGACTGAACCCTGGCATCTGGCTATCTGGCTGTAAAATTCTCTTTCAAAATTTCATTAACAGTGGTAATTACTCATTGCTCGAAAATAATAAACAATTAGGAAGATCAGACTGTTATAGGATTATATGCATTTTTCGGGATAATTCCACTCATCAAGTGTCTCCAAAATGGAACCACGAAAGAAGAAACTTGTAGTTCGGAAGAGGATTTAGAAATGCCCGTTTTCAAAATAGAAGCCGGAAATTGCATTAAATGTAAATGCGCCGAAAGAGCGCAAGCACTGCAATTCCAAAATTTAAAGAAATCCCTAGTAAGCACAGAGACGCGAGAAAAGTTGCCGGTCGTTTAGTGAACAAATTGGAGCAATTGAATTAAAATATATTCGGCCCGTCACAGTATTTCAAAGCACCCTATATAATATCTAAACATACTAAACTACATTGTCAATGAAATGAGACATAATAGTAAAAAGTTCTTCTTTTATCAAATTCGTTGAAGGACTTTCCAGAGAAGAGCCTAACGATAGAATAACTCTAAAAAGTCGATATGAGCAACAAGAAAAAAGTATATACTGACTAAAGGTAGTTTTAAAGAAAAGTAATTATTTGTGTACAGCTGCTGATGTCTGGAGTAGTAATAAAAAAGTTACGTAGACATGGTCGTGCATTTTATTGACAAAGTTAATCGTATACGTAAATTTACATATGAAGATGCACAAGATGTTAATTTCCCTTCGAAATAGTTACAGAATTTATTAATAAAATGATTACTAATTACTATTTAGATTTAGGTAAGATTTGGGGCACCGTAACTGATAATGCCAGTAGTTTGCATTAAGTATTTAATGCATTCGCATAAAATCTAACTATTTAGAGTTCTGTTTGTTTGTTAATGGACAAGGTTTATGCATGCAAAGTACCTTAGACATTGACTGCTGTGGTCGTATGCTCAAAGTCCTACTTACAATTTTGCAGAGACTAAGCAATTACAACCCTAGCAAGGGATCTTTTACATGCTACACATCGTAGAAGTATGGGATCCACGGCTTTGCATAACTTATGAATGATGGCATCCTGTAGAGGCTTTCATCTGCTTTTTTATTTTTAAAAACATTTTCGAGACCGGCGATCGAACACGTTACCATAGATCAGTAGCCAGAATACTTAACCACTGAGCTTCCGACTACGGCTATTTAGAGTTGTTAGATGAACTGCAAACGTTAAACGACATAGATAATGAAAGTTTGCCATATTTTGTTTATAATGGTAGCTCTGTTATATGCTCACACATTAAATCTTATTGCTCGACAAATGCCACCAAAGCGACAAAAAATAGTTTGTTACTAAAAAAGATTTTTCATTATCGAATTTGGTAAGAAAATACACAAAAGCTGGCGATGGCTTAGAGAAAATCTGCAGTGCTAAACTTTTAGTGCCATAACCAAGAGGGTGGAGTTCTATGCATGACGGCTGTGTCAATTACATCAACTTGAAAGTAAATTAAATCAAATCTGCAAACAGCTAACAATATTGGAATTTCACTCTGCGGATTTTATTTTTTTCAAAGAAGACGAGGGGCGTTCAAAGTGTTGTACTTTGGGGGTATCTATCAAAGTTTAGATTTTCGTGCAAATTTGGTTTTGTCCTATCCGCTTTCCTTCTGTCAGTTGTGAAATATGGCATGTAGTATAGTGTGAAGAAGTTCGAATATCGAAGCATCATCAAGTTGTGTAAAGAGGGTGTAAATGCAAAGGAAATTTTTGGTCGCTTATCCAAAGTGTACAGATCAGATGCGTCTTGGTATGCTACGGTCACTAGGTGGTTTACAGAATTCAGACACTGCAACCGATGATGAACATGTGGCTCAGGTTGACTCACTGGTACCAGAAATTGTCCAAGAGATTGGTGTTTCGCAAAGAAGTGTTTACAACATCATTCATGCCGTTCTGCACATGTCGAAAGTGTCATCTAGGTAGGTAGTTTCTATTCAGGATAAGCAATGCAGAATGGAAGCATCACGCGAGCTCCTCTATCTTTTTAATTAGAATTCAGATGACTTTATAGCTCGACTTGTGAAGGGTTATGAAACATAGCTTCACCACTGGGTCCTCCAAATAAAGCAAAAGTCTATGTTGTGGAAGCATTCAGAATCTCCAGCACCGAAAAAATTCAAGACACAGGCCTCTGCTAGTAAGATCATGGCGTCTGTTTTTTGGAATTGCCAATTGCTGCTCTTAATCGATTATATGCCAAACAAAACTACAATTAATTCATAATATTAAGCACAATTTTTGAAAAAAATGAGCAGCGTAATTAAAGAAAAGAGACACGGAAAACTGTCCAAGGCGATTTTCCTACTGCATGACAATGCTCCAGTCCACAAGGCTAGAGTTGTACAGGCTGTCTCGAAAAACTGCGGGTTCGAACAACTTAACCGTCCCCCTTACAGCCCGAACCTGAATCCTAGCAACTTTCACTTATTTCGAAACCTTTTCAAACAACGAGGGTTTTAAAGAGGAGCCGGAAGCGTGGTTTGCAGGCCAAGAGGAAACATTTTCTTTCACGGGATTGCGTCGCCGAAGGAGAAGTGTGGCAAATGTATGGAACTTGGGGGGCTACGTTGAGAAATAATAAATGATTTGAATTGCTATTAGTTTGTTCAACTCCCGAATTGCAATACACCTTGAACGGCCCTCGTACATATCTCTTACTAAATTCCTTGCAAAAGCAGTTAAAATTTTACGAGGGGAAAAATGTGTAATTTATTGACCGTTTTGCTAACACTGTTTCAACTGAGCAAGTTACTATCTGATATTAATGAACTTCAATACTACACTATTCTTAAAGGTTGTACCTATATTAAGTAGACTAAAGAGACGGTTTGGTAACATAATAAAAAAAATAAAAAGCGACGCCAGTAAACCATATCTACTGGCAACAATAAAGAAATACCACCAAGTAGTGTGCAAATGGATCGGATCGCTCTTCCGCAGCATCTAGATCGAAAAGATCATTTGATCAATTCCTTTAATTTTTTGACTCCAGAAAGTATGGAGAACCATGAAAGGTGTCACTCTGAGAAATAGGATACGAATTAGGGTGATAATGGAAAAGCATGAAGGACAGGCTGTTGCAGGAAGAACAAGACCGAGAAGACGACTCTGGGGAGACTACGTCGATAGGATGAACCGAAAGCGCTTATCGAAATGAGTCAAAACGCAAAGGTCAGGCACTAGAAGAGCAGTAGTCAGACCTTCGAAGAGGTGGTGTGAAAGTTGGACGTCAAGAGCGCAGAAGGCAGGGTGCAAACAGAAATTAACAGGATATAGTCCTATTACAATAAAAAGAAAATTACATTTTCCTGAAATCGTCAAGAAAGCGGGTCATGACAAGCCTCAGTTTGATCTTGAAAGTGTCACTTTGCAAGACTAGTCACTTTTGAGATTTTTGCAAAACTAGGCATTTTTACTTTGCGTTACCTAGGTGACCGGTCACCTTCACCATGCACCTTGATGCACTAGGATTTTATTTTTAAATATGTCAGAGAAAAACTAAAATTCTCCAGCTTCCTCCGGGACTCTTTATTTGCATCAGGTTCGGTGGTAAAGCCTAGGCACATACAATATTAAATATCTCTTACAGTGCTGATTTTTGTTGAGACGCTGTCACTGTAAGCATCCCGAGTGGTTTGAGCACGAGGCTTTAAGTGAGCGCCGTTGTAATATGACTTGCGAGCGGTGCGCTTGGCGCCCTCTCTTGGCGACGGGTGGAACCGTAGAGCGGTGTTGTCGAAACCTGCGCGCTAGGTGTTACAAAGAGGGATTTCAGAAAAAATGTAATACATTACACAGCATGAAAGTGTCTATGCTTGACTCGGAGGCTCCTCATCTGCAAAGTATCACTTTCATGCCTTGTAATGTAATATACTATTACATGGAACACGGTTCATTTTCTTAGTTTAGGTAATAAAATACTGCAAACAATTCCGTTCATCCTATTGGCAAGCCAAGCAAGTAGATCACAATCTACTGATTTACGAAATTAATTTCATGAGATACTTTCATTGTAATAGTAGATAATACCCGGCGGGGTTGCCAGATCCTCAACCGGGCGCCTCCCCAGGTGGCGGATAGGGGAAAGCTCGCTAGATATGGCGGGTACCGGGAAATAAAATACCCGGGGCGGCCCAAAACTAGCACATGAAGCAACTTCTAATAAGGAGATTAATGGCTTAGTAACTAGTTTGTTCTTAACGAGGGAGGGCAACTCAAGTGCGGCAGCGGAAGATCCAAAGGAAGGACCAACGGTGGCGCACCCGGTTCAAGTTAGAAGAATTACCTCATGCTTGCCAACCCGTCCAGCCAGCGTGGCAGGCTCATGGCTATTTGCCCCTAATTAAACATGAATTTACAAACAGTAAATCGACCCTTAGTTCCCAGCGCTTTGTATACCTCTGCCCAAGGTAGCGGACAGATCAGGAAGGGTGCGAAAAGCAATCCCTGGGTTACGGTAGACTACCATAAGTATCACTTGAAAGTGGCAACATTTAATGCTAGGTCACTGGCATCGGAAAATAGATTCTTAGAGTTGGATCAAGAATTAAAGAAAATCAACTGGGATGTGATAGGATTAGCCGAAGTAAGGAGAAAAGGCGAAGAGTATATAACGCTAAATAATGGTAATGAGTTCTATTATAAAGGAGAAGAACAAACAGGAAATGGGGGCGTAGGATTTATAATTAACAACAGAATAGAAAAAGATGTCTTAGAAATACGAGGAATATCGAATAGAGTAGCGTATGTAATTTTGAGAATAAACAATCGATATAAACCCAAAATTATCCAAGTCTATGCCCCAACCACTTCCTATGATGGCACAGAAGTAGAAGAATTCTATGATGAAATTAACAGATGCTTAGAACAAGAACAAGCTTACTATAACATCATCGGTGACTTCAATGCGAAAATAGATAAAAAGCAAAACAGTTTTGAAAAGTGCATTGGAAATTCCGGTATTGGCGAACGCAATGAAAGAGGAGAGCTATTAATAAACTTCTTAACCAACAATAATTTATATGTGATGAATAGTTTTTACAAGAAAAAGATTCAAAATAAGTGGACAATAAAACAGATTTCGTTATAACCAACAATAGAAATATCATGTGTCAGTGTTAAATAGATTCGCAACAAGCAGCGACCATAGAGTTGTGCGTACTAAAATATCCATCGATACAAAGAAAGAACGAACGAAACTTATACAGAGTGGAAAAATTAAACGTATAGATGGGGATATACTACAGGCACAAAATGACAAATATATTAATCATATAGAAAAGCACTAAGTAAGGCAACACCAGAGCAAATTACTAGCTTGCCGGTAAACTAGATAAAAAGAAAACCAACAACGGCAATTGTAGAAGCAGCGGAACTTGTTAACATACGAAAGTTACATAAACAAAACAAACTATCACAAGGAACAAAACAACTATTAAGTAAAAGAAGAGAACTGATGCATATGAGGAAATCGGACACTATTGGATATGCAGAACTAAATAAATCGATTAAAAAAATTCGGGCAGATATACTGCAGTACAATAGGGAACTAACTTAAAAAATCATTGAAGAAAATAAAAATATGAAAGTTTTAAAATCAATTTTGCTCTAGGGAACAAACATATAGTAAAGCTGAAAAATAAATATGATCAGGAAGCTACAAATCAGAAGGAAATAACTAAAGTAGCTGAAGAGTACCACGCGACATTGTATACATCAAAAACACAGAAAGAAAAAAGACAAGAAGCAAGATCAAGACCAAATATAATGAATGCCGGATCTAAAGAGATACCGTGTTAACAACAGATGAAATTAAAGAAGCCATCAGACACATGAAAAATAGGAAGTCCCCGGTGAAGATGGAATAGTTCTAGAGCACATAAGATATGGGGGCGATAAACTACTGCACACTCTTAAACTATTATACAATAATTGTTTAGAGAGGAAGGAGACACTCCGAAGGACTGGAACAATGCAATACTTATTTTACTGCATAAAAAAGGCGATAAGGCAGACATTAAAAACTATAGACCTATTAGTTTATTATCACCTCTATACAAATTATTTATGAAGATCATCGCAAATAGATTGACTAAAAAACTAGATGCATACTAACCTATAAAACAAGCCGGTTTTAGAAGAGGATATGGGACCACAGAACACTTGCAAAGCCTAAAGAGTATAATAGAAAAGTGTACCGAATATAATATACCACTAGCATTGGCATATATAGATTATGAAAAGGCGTTTGACACCTTAAAAATACATTAAATTCGTAAAGCTCTTGACGACTGTCGAATAGATACCAGGTATACAATTATTATTAAGAACATATACAGAAACGCAAAAAGCACAATAAAATTACTAACACCATCAGATAAAATTAAAATTGAAAAAGGGGTACGGTGACACCTTATCACCAAAATTGTTCACATTAACTTTAGAAAATGTGTTCAAACAACTTAACTGGAATGAAAGAGATATCATAATAGACGGAAGAAATTTAACAAATTTAAGGTACGCTGACGACATTGTGCTAATGGCGAAAGATAAAAGTGAACTACAAGGTATGATACAACAATTGCATGAAATATCGAAGGAACTTGGGCTAAATATGAACAGGGAAAAAACAAAGATTATGACAAATACAGAAGATCATCTAGTCATCGAGGTAGATGGAGAAGAAATAGAGCAAGTTGATTCATATGTATACCTAGGCCATACAATGAAAATGGGAAAAGAAAGTCACGAGGCTGAATTGAATCGACGAATAACACAAGGATGGGCTGCATTCAGTAAACTAAGTCACGTTCTAAAGGATAAAAACTTTCCAATACAACTTAAAGCAAAAATATTTCATTCATGTACTCGTATATTACCTGTGTTGACTTATGGAACAGAGACGATGACTTTTGCAAATAAAGCTATGGGAAAAAAGGAAACAACACAGCGAGCTATGGAAAAGAGAATTATAGGAGTAACGATGATGGACAGAAAAAGATATATATGGATACGACAAAGAACAGGTGTGACCGATGTAGTAGAAAAAATTGCAAAACAGAAATGGATTTGGGCAGGCCACTTAATAGGAGGCGAAGAACGGTGGACTAACATTATTTTGAATTGGAGTCCCAGAACGAGTAAAAGGAGTCTGAGTCGACCCATGAAAAGATGGGCAGATGACATAAAGGCGGTAGCTGGGAAACAATGGATGAGAATGGCAAGAGACCGAGAACTGTGGAAAAGAAAAGGGGAGGACTATATCCAGTTTTGAATGCGGAATGTCTGACACAGAAGAAGAAGAAGAAGAAGAAGAAGAAGTAGATAATAATAATAATAGATGTTCTTTATTTTTCCCATACAGATATTGTGAAATTGAAAAATATAGAAATGAAAAACAAAAGAGCTTATTACGTACAGTAATTTATAAACTAAGTTCAGCAAATGCTGCTCTTCTACTTAACCTAGTTGTTATAAAATGTATTTCAAACGAATATCCGTGCAGTTGAGTCCCACACATGTTAAAAGTGTGTTACTATAATGAGATATGAAGGTCAATCAGACATATATAAAAAAAAAATAATGGAAAAACTATTTTTGCGACTGTAAGGTAAACAGAAACAGTTTATACCGTTTTTAAAAGATTTTGATGCTCAGAGCACTATATTATTTCCGAATTTTATTGGAAATTAAGCATATTTGGTATCTAAAAACAGAATTAAAATTTTCAGTAATGTGCCTTGGAGTTAGCAGAGCCCTAGACGGAACATTGACGTTGTGAACATCCGACCTACAAGTAATTTTCCTAGACAAGTAGTTTGGGTACCCTGTATTGATGATTTTATGAAACAAGCTAGCAGAATCGTGTAAATGCCTATTTTGCATGTTTGACCACTTCACACTGAATTAGTGAGAAATTCTCATGCATTTGCATATATCGAATATGAACCTAAGGCAGGAATTTTGAACTCGTTGCAGTCTATTTTTATCCACTACGGTTAAGCAAGGTCTATACACAACATCACAAGAATTCAAACGAGATAGATAGAGATCTTACAACAACTGATTAACTGTTGAAATAGTATTGCAAATAACAATTGCCGAACTAATTCCTTACACCGCAGGGATTAGATCGAATTTTGAGACAGTATAGACCGGATATATTTCAGTTGTCTGGTAGATAATAATACTAATGATTTATTTAAAATTAATCTCGATTTTTTTTCTATGCACATAAGAATAGTAAATTAACAAGTAAAAATAAATAAATCTTAAGTTTTCAGGAAAACTTGCACGTGGGCCCACAAAACAATATAGTATTTCACCTGTGCAAAATATGCAAATAAAAATAAAATAAACAGAAAGATTATGTCAATACAAACATATCTACTTAAAACAAAGTACACTAGAATGGAATGAAAATAACTAGGTACAAATCAAGAAACAAAAAAAAATAATCATAAAGCAAAAAGCCAGGCGCAAAGAAACAAAACATAAATCACAGTACATGGTAAAAGACTTTACTTAGTCAAATAGTTGAGGCACATATGATCTAGGACACGATATTTTAATACTTCCCACAATTTACATTTTAGTTCCGAATCTGTAAGTTTTTTTCAAGGTCTATAGGTACCAATTGCGTTTTTGCCCCTTGACATTCCTTTTTCAACTTTTGCCGTATAAATAATCCCACGAGATCACGGATCAAATCTGTGGAAAAATGCTAATTACCGGGGGTGGTCATCGATCTCATCCATCTTCCAGCATTACTGCCAAAACGCGTGACAAATGAGCCCGATTTAGAGCTGGCCACCGGACGTCTTCGGCGTAATCTGCGGATGTACGTTTATTCCGGCAAACAACGTAATATTCCGGGATTTATGTCCGCGACATTCTTTCGGACTGCATGCCGGGGACGGGCTTCCAGGCTGCGCGCCAGGTGCGAAATTAATTCCCAAAGTAAAAAGTTATAATAAGTTCCCAAGTTTTTGAGCAAATTTCGAGCATAATACGCAACCAAAGTTATGTGTTAAGTAACAACCCGGAACTTGGGCGCCTCGGCTGCCATTAAGCGGGGCTGCTACGAGGGCCCATCCTAGGCAGAGCGACAAGTTTCGGCGTACGTGTAAACGAGTACCGTCTTCTTAAGCCAAGAAGCTTCTAAAGTTCGTTTTGTTTTCTAACATTGTCGCTTCCAACTTGCTCAAAGGTTTCTCCGATGATATTTGCAATTTCAACCCTTTGGTATATGTAGACGTCGAGATAGCTCGGTCCTAAAACGTAATATTTTTTACGTCTTAGTAGTACATTCTTAATAACTGGGATACAAGGCGTATTATAGGGTACATAATACCCTGGCGGGCATTATGAGTTACAATGGTAGGTACGTGAATAGTCAGAAATGACAATCGTCAAATTTCTGTCCAATCACGTACCTTGACGTGTCAATGCGTTCACTGCAATAGTTATCACCATACATAAGCTTTCTGGTCCATTATTTAGGTTATTAAGAAACACAAGTGAAACATACAATTTTGTATGCACCATGGGCATTCATTAATGTTTATACCCTCGGCATTGACATCTTCATAATGCCCTTGGTATATAAATAACTAGAATTATCATTAAGAAAAATGAAAATGTTACAACATGAATAATGAGATAGATATCGGACGTTGCCGTGAGGGTGAAGGCGACATTTGTAAATGTTAAAAATAAGTTTCGGCACCAGAACACTGAGTACGCTACCCAATTCAAAAATTATTTCTGAAATGGCTATGTACGTAAATCAATATTTCACTTTCAAAAATGGATAATTGTTTGCTAAGCAGTAAGTTCAAAAGGTCGCCCAAATGCATTTTTTTGCAAAAGAAGGTACTATATTTATATGATATTTTGAAAATATCCATCCATCCTCTCAGCAGTTTGAACGGTGTCCACTAGTAAACGCGAAATAGATATAATATTCTCTTTTAGCAAAGACTACTGTCGGGATGTGAAAACAACTTCTAAAGAATTTAAAATACACATGACAGAATAAGGTTCCGTGTGACGTAGTAGTGTTGACAGAGCAGTAGTTTACTGATAAAGTTTTTTCCTAGAGACTAAAGCTACAGCTTAATCTCAAGATGAAGGTACTTCGACAGAAAAATGTATTGAAAAGCCTTGACTTTTGTCTTCTGGAATTAGGTATAAATTAGTTAGCTTACAGTGAAGCAGCGGAATGCCTGAATAAATTATAAATACAGTTAATAAAAATTATAAACATTAAAGATCCTGAATTCGGTCCTTAGTGAACAGCAGATAAAGCAATACATGTTTTTTCAATTAACGCTATTGCAGGTACATAGATATTTCTCATTAGGGAGACTGTTAGCTATAATAATCCTCCATATCTTCATATATCGCAACGCTACGAGAGTATATTTGAAAGCCCGCCAGCTAGACTCAGTGAAGATGGTGTGCAGTTCTTTAAATAAATTAAATACCAAATACCATGAACGCCAACAAATCTTTCAATTATAACAAATATATTCAGATAGGTCGAAAATTTATAAACTCAGTACAATCGCAGCAGGAAATACCACAGTAACTGAAATACAAAAGGTAGCAGTAACTAAATCACATAATAAATTACATAAATGGTGCATTGCATTTATTTAGCAGCGTTGCATAAAATAGCCCCTACAATAATTCTTAAAAGCGTTACTTGCGTCAAAGGTGCACCCCCAAATAGCGATAGCATACTAGTGATTAACACAATTCAATACGTAATTAAGATTAAACAAGTAAAATGCAAAATTGCATACTAAGGACAGCTTTACTTTTTCTGCATTGCTTGCTGTACGAATATCATTACCCAGTGTTCCTGAGGTCGTACGCTACTTATCTGAGAGATCGGGCTACTGCGGTGGGTGAATTAAATAGCCTCTAAACGGGCTCTTACAGCTATACTATCGCATTTTGAGGGTGCTGGCAGGGGTCACCAGCGGATCACTCAGGCAATGTGGTGAAATTATGCTTCCAGAAGGAGGAGAGAATACACACCTTCCCAAGTAGGCGAAATCGCTAAAATTTCAAAATTTTTGGGCTAAGAAAAGCTTAGAATGCGTGCTGCAGTTAGCTAACATGTACAACTCTATCATCAAAAATGAATATGCGTTTTGCAAATTCGAAGCCACGTACGAAAGGGAAGGCTATTCAGGTCGCAAAAGCGATTAGAAATACGCTAAACAAACGAATGGCATAAAAACACTTAATGAAGCTTGTCGGTAATGCAGATAACTAAATATCAGCGCAAGACAGCGCTAGAGTTCAGTAGAGCTGCGTTCACATGAAGATGGCGTTCAAATAAAAGAACGCTTACATGACAAAGAATTATGCACAAAATAAGTCCTAACGCTAATTACGCTTCTACACAGGATTTTACTCAGTAACCTAAGAAAGAAAGAGTTTCTTTGTGTATTTTGGGACGAGTTTGTGCTGAACATTTAATGCTGCTTCTGCAGGAAAACGTATGGGTGGCACAACAAAGCTCATTGCTTTAAAATTATGTAAATTTGATTAAGGGAAGAATATAAAGACAAGTTAAAATGCTTTCTGTAATTAGCTCTTCCTCCTCCTTCTCCTTGTCAATGTATTAGATAGACACGAGATTATATAGATTTATCTCCAAGCAAAATCTTGATTTGAAAAACGGGTCTTCAGCGTCCTTGACATTCAACACTTATCCAACCCTTCTTTGTTCTAGCTTCTTACGGAAGAGGATCCAACCAGAAAAAGGTCCAAAAAAATGCTTGCGTTAGATCAGTAAGACGGGTGCCCATCTGTGACGATAACGTACGCTCGTAGATACAGGAACAAATTGGTGTAACTTATGTGGGCGCCCTCCGATATGCCTGCCGGGGATAAAATGGTGTGTCCACCAAGCTGATGCTCCTATATTAGAATAACGTAGGGAGTGATTAAATAGAACTATATCTAGTTGCATTTTATTTTTTAGCTTGTAGATTTGTATGTGTTGTGTGTTTTATTGTCCTCAAACTAGGTATAGCTAAAGTATACCTAAGTCTTGACAGCTCTGGCTAGTTTGAGAGCAATAGACAATATAGCGACTCATAAAAATGTACAAGCAAAACATTTTCAAAGTTAACTAGATGTAGTCTTTTTTAAGCAGCCTCTACATAAAAAGAGATTTACGCGGATGCTAACTGAGGGATAGAAACAGCAGCAGACAATGCTAACACAAAACAATCATTAAGAGTTACGCGTCTTCATGAGGTCATAAAACACTACCCGATGTTTATCTTTTATATATTTCCACAGAAAGAGAACATTGATAATCTGGTGACAGGTACTTGGCAATTCGCCTAAGGGTTATCATGGCCAAACGCGGATAAAGACAAGAATTGGGTCCGCTTAAACTGTAAATTCTTAACCATCTCACAGCATGCATCGCTTAACTTAATGTAAGATGTTTAAAATTTAAAGTCATTCACAACATGCTCTGCTTAACTTTGCCGAATGCGGTAACTCTCTAGTGGTAATGAATGCAAGAACAAAGGTAGCGGCTACATATATCGAAGAATAGCGGCTGGGTTTTGCGAAAGCAGAATAAAAAGCGGTAGCCCAAAGTGCGTCAACATATAGCATGTTCTTCAGACCTGCATCAGCGTGAAGCATCGCTATACAGGATTAATAGCGGAAAAGTGAATTTCACATTAGTGGGTTGCATTTATAAATGATTACATCCGGCACAGTGGAAACTGCTTAGAAAGACACTCAATGACTACTGTTCCTGCGCGTAGTAGTTTGGCGAATTGTTAGCCCTACGCGTGTATGAAAACAGTTGGAGCGTCAATGTTTAACTTGCCTTAACGAACTTCATATCTCTAACAGCGCCAATTTCAATAAGTAGTAAAACATCAATTTTACCACTACAACAAGGATACAACGCAATCCCAGAGAATATCGTTTTGATATAGTTTATGGCTGTGAAGGTCGTCATAGACATTAAAGTTATGAATACTTTCTTTTCTTACTTTTCTACTTTCAAATCAAACAGTATAATATTAATATGCAATCGGGCTTTAGTACTATCTGGGCTTTTATTACCTAGCAGCGAAGCATTGTCTTTCTGTACAATATTGATCCTAGATATATGTATATTCTGATAGAAGTTGAAATTCCTTTGGGACTACTTAGAGCAGTTTTAAAAATATTTGTCGAAGATTTTTCGGTATACTTCAGCTACTTAAAAGCATCGAACGTGATACTTCTAAGGAAGTTTTTATTTTTTCATTGATTAAATAATACAATTCTAGGCTGATTTTTGTAATAAAAGTTTTTTAAATGTTTCGAGTTATGGAAAGTTTAATAAAATTAGAGATATTCATACACCACACCAGTTTGTGAAATACATAATACTTACAAAAGACAGCCATTCAAATATAGTGTCTTTTGTAGAAGAAAAATTAATGTAGGATTTAGCTAAAGCTAGAGCTTTGCATTGGGATGTAAAATTTCACGCATTGCGAATTAACTAGGGAATGACTTCGTTCTCACCTCCTTTCAGTAAGCTTCTTACGACTAGAAGTTCCTTTAAATTGCAATTCTTGAGCTGAAATTCCTACCTACAACTACAATTTTCAGATCTGTTTAGCATACAAATATTCGACTAGTTTTGAATTGAAAATATGAAAAGCTCTGCCAAAGCATGCAATTGTGAACTAAAGTTTGCTCCCATGCACTTTGTTAATAAGTTTTGAACAGTTTATATACTTCTAAAATTAAACGAATGAAACTAAAGGTAGTTAGTACTCATCTTAATTTAATAATATCGAAATTACACGTTCAAATAAACAAGGCAAGAAGAAATTCCGAATTTTTGTAAACATTAAACAACTGTGGTGTTCCCACCGAACTGTGTTTTGATGTAATCGAGTTTGACGCTGTGGAGAAACATTACAAATCAGTATATTGAATTATTAAACAATAAAATTGAAAGGGGGATGCTTGTCAGCAAGGTATTAGGCACTGTATTCGGTTTATGAGGTTTTCTGGTTTTCCTGCTTTACAACCTCGTCTTCAATTTCCGTTTGGGAATTAAATTTTACGTTTAACTGTGCAACTGTAGCCAATTCAGTATTGATTTGAATATCTGTCATCGGTTCAGATAAACACTGGGACAAAAAATGTGTTGACATTTAGCGTGGAATCATTTAGAGTGATTTACAACAAAAAGGTTTGCCTAAATAAAGATTACCTACAGGGCAGAAATTTTATAAAGCGACGATGATAGCTGTATAGCTGCTGTGCATGTATAGGGGGGCTTTAAAACGATACAGCAGAAAAAGGACGTACACGTAAAACTTGTCTATTTCCTACTATAATTTACGCCAAATCCAGTATTTGAGCTGTCCAGCACCTTTTTAGGAGGTTTTTTCTTGCAAAAGTCATGCTGGTAGAGATTGAAACAAAATGTTTGCTACTGTTTAGGCACCATCTTAATGGTAATTCATTAGCTAGAGATGTCCTTAGAAGATCTCATTATGGATGAGCTTGCTCGCGGCTGCTCAAAATGGCACTTACCGTGCAGCTAGTTTGCTCTGAAATAAATTATTATACTTTTCTGAAAACGCGTACTCCATTTGCTTTGATAGGAAATGAAACGGAATAAAATCTAATAAGGTTATATTCAACACACATATGGTTCACATCCCACGCAGCTGGAAGAGACGGATCCATATTAAGTCACCCTTAAACTACTTGAACGTCAAGCGTCACAACACATAAAAACAGTATCGATAGTCTAACAATAAGCCAACCGCAGATCCAAATAGCGCCCAATAGCCCAATACACCCAAACGGGGATGCGCTCAAAATTAGGGATCGTTAAGTTTTCGGTTTTTACATATTCCAAACATATTCGGTGCAAATATTGTATACCAAATAGGAGGCAATTTCTGCAACAATGGGCTTTTATGCACAGGCAATGTTATTTTACACACTGTTTTACATGTACTTAGCTGTAATGTGGTAATTGATGGTACAAGGCAGGTGACCAGGCATTTAGGACTCCGGCTCGAATGGAGGTCTTTTTTTGATAGTTTTGTCAATGAAGACGCTCACAGATTTGTTCAACCCCTGCGCTCGAACGATGTTTTCAGTGTGGCAGTCAGGGCGATGTAGACGGCCAAGATTTGGACAACCCCGACTCGCTGATTCGATAATGGCTTCAGACTAATCCATATTGGGAATGGAACTACAAGTAGGTTTATGTCAGGAAGCGGTTTATACCCATCAAAAGTCATACTTTGCCCCTAGGGACGTAAGAAATGCTTTCAAGAAAACAAAGATGGACATGGAAACCTATGTACAGATTTAAACTGAATAGAACACACAATTTGCGGAAAATATACTATTTATTTCTAAGAATTCTGAGGAACTGGAAAAGCTATTGCTACGACTGGCGAGCGTGCAGACTGAAAATAAATTATGGAATATCTAAAGTAATGGTTATTGATAGAAAAACCACTTTCGACCAAAAACCACCTACTATAACCAACTGCAAACTAATGGAGCAGTTTTTTTATTTAGACCTTCGAATCCACAAGAGTAGAAGTTTTGGATTTGGTATTCAATTCAGAATACAACCACCAAAAATCTGGCGAAATAGGTCGCCACTGATTTTTATGCATGGAAAGATGGGCAACTCGTTAAACTTCAGAAGTCAAGCAGCTACTGTCAAGGGAAAAGGGCGTCGGTCCTGAGTGTCCTCTTCTGTGCTATCCCGTAAAGGCGACGCTATCGCCGATGCAGCCCTTCGAGATCGACCTTTAATCGACACCTTTCCTGACATCTTCAGCTACATCTACCTATTCTTCTTACTTCAAGTTACTATCGTTCTTTATACTGAAGTCGCCACTGTCCTTGTTTGCCGCAGTTTACGAGAATTGATCTCCGTTGGGGTTTGTAAAGCACTATATGTAATCGGCGGTTGACTTGCCATTAGGACATCAAAACTCGCTTTTGCAGTTTATGTAACGATCACACATGTAAGTAATTTAAAGGTTACTGGCAATACTCTTCGGCACGAAATGAATTGTTATGTCTGTTTGTTACAGCACGACAGCGACTTTACGACAAAACCGTCAGTATACTACAAAATCGGGAAAATTACTGAGATACGCTGCCCCAACCCCGTTTCGATGAACTGTAACAAAAGGTTTGCCTGCTAAACTGCAGTGAAGAAGGGGAATTATTTACTACCTTGAATTAGAGCGGTGATCTGGTACACGAGGTAAAAAATGTTCACTAATTGATGCGCCACCACATTCGGACTCGATTGGGAAAACAACATCAGCAACACTGAACGCACTCTGAACGTGGAAGCGAGTGATTCACCTTTCAACTACTAACTTGGCATAGTTTGGTCGACGATCCACGTACAACACAAACTTACCTTGCAAAAATAACTCATTCGTGCAGTTGCTAAACTCCTTTTACAATAGCAAAGTACACACCAAACGCATGCAAATATTGTAAACAACAAATGAAGAATATACGTATTTAACAATAAGCTCTATTAAAATAATAAAATATGTAAATGACACGAAACAAGGGCTTAGAGTGGAAATAACTACACCGACATTGGTTAGTAAGGGTTAGGTTAAATTGCGTCACACTTTAAATCAATTAAAAGCGGTAAACTTGACTACCACTGAACGGCATGACCCACAAACGGTATTACACATTAAATAATCCAAAATACTGACTCAATAACAAGGATACTTGACCGTATGTAGATAATGTAGTTCAAAAACGCAACTGCCACAACGTTAAGTTAAGCAGTAACAAGAAAATATGACGGCAATTCATTAAATTTGGCAAATTGGCAAGTAACATTACGCAAAATTGTTCACTACTTTTGACGGGGTGCTATGTTCTCTGTACGCTATGCACAATGAATCTAATACAACAAAATTGGTACCTGGACGAGGTCAGTTGGCTGCGTTCGCGTGCGGCAGAGCTGTAGGTGGTCTTTCTCGAAATAAACTGCCCCAAAGTGTGAAGAAACTGCACAAAGCAACGGGAAGCTGCGAGTTGAAACGGTCTGAGTCTAACATCCCCGATAAAGGTATAACGGCGAAGTCCGTGGCGGTAAAGCAGATCTCGAAACGGTAAACGAAACTTCGATATGCACAAGTAAGCTTATTACTGGTATTTCCACGACAATAAGCCGTCAAACGACGTATTTAAAGCTGCCGCTTTACGATAAACGAGAATTACAAAGCGTACAACGATTAAATGGGGTACTCAACGACACTCAGCAACAGCCTCCAGAGAGACAGTTCCAACACGTGCAATTCGAAACACAAAAGGCGGGAAAAAGTCACTGTTACTCGAAATAATTACCTTATGGTCGCTGAGCGACGAAGGAGCACACCGGTAAATACTTAAAGGAAGCGGAATTACAGCCTTCGAAGGACACCCCGGCCAGGCAAAACGCTGCAGGCGGGAGCGCGAAATTCACACACGTGTTTTGTAACTCCGTTTTGTAACGGGGCGGTAATGAATTGCTTAAGCTACGATCCTAAAAACCAACTAAAACCACGCAAGCGTGACTTAACTGCGTTCACTGTTTCACTCATCAGCCACGCGGAAAATTCCAACAAGCTGATGCGATTTTTGACTCAGCAGTTTGCCCGTGCCCGCCGGAAAGTTTTGGGCTGCCTAAACGGCAAAATTATAAGAAAACGATAAAACAAAATGCGTCGCTTCGCACGATAGAACAACACTTGAATTTATAAAACCTGCGTACGGAGAATTGAATTTCGACGAACATAAATAAACTGCAAAACGCTGATATACGACTTAAGCGGAAATAAGGTTCGTATGGAGTGAAGCTTTGAGTCTTTAACACTAAACTATGAATTTGTCTTAAGTTCTTCGGAAAATACAGGAACGTACTAATTATGAAGAATTGTCCTTACATGTTGTTTTAATATAGCTGACTAAGATTCCATAGTCTTTAATTTCATATAAAGCAAAACGCAATACGCGTTTTGTTCTAGTGAAATTAACTTGATTAGAAAAATTACGACCCAAAGTCTAAACGTTGAGCACGTACATCTTCTGTTGTTAGGCGGAAGTTTGTCTGGTAGAATTCTCCGGAAGACATATTAGATGGCGCTCATAAAGACATACGACGTTGCATTCGAGAATGCAGTAAAGTAAAAATATAACTTAAAATAGGATTAAACATAGAATGATTGACCATCCCTAAACACAATAACATAAATAACAATAAACACTATACGGCCGATATAGCTTGGGACTACTCGCATTTGTATTTAAATAAAAGCAGTATAATTACACCTGCAATACAAGTACAAGTACAATATTAAAGGTGAGCCCACGCAACTAGCTTTGAAATTGTACACGTTAAAACAATTGCTTATATAAAAACCTCTGTCACCCATTAGATTAGATTGGATTTATATTCCACGACTGCATTTTGCTGGCATGCGCACGCCAGCCCTTTGGGCTTTTTGTACTATCGGGAGTTTTCAAGTTAGCAGGCCGACATCCGAATCTTTTACTAGATTTGCAATGTCCCCTACTAGCTTGCGGTTGTCAATAGAGTTAAGGCTCCAATCGAGTTGGTCTTTTTTACTCTCTAATGCTGGGCATTCAAAGAGGATATGATAGCTGTTTCATCATTCTCTTGGCATAGTCTGCAAACAGGTTCATCTCTATAGATATTGATCCTGTGCATAAATTCTCTGAATGCTCCAGTGCCTGTTAGTAGACCAACTACTTGCTTGATTCGAGTTCTGTTCAGTCTCAACAGGGTTTTGGTGGTTTGTGGATTCGGAGTTTTTAGCAATCTTTTGCAGTGTGTTGCTTGATTGTAGTTTCTCCACCTTAGTTGGTGTGCGGTGTTGACCCATTCATTAATGGATGAGTGGGCTTGGTTTTTCTGAATGCTTAGACCAGGTTCTGGACCGGTCATTGCATTACGGGCTGCTTCTTTTGCGAGCTTGTCCGCTTTTTTGTTTCCTTCAATACCTTGGTGACCTGGGATCTAGCATAATTTTACTGTATTTCCCTGGCTTAAGGTTTGAAGTTTGGATTTGCATTCCTTGACCAGTCTCGATAAAGTACCGAAAGCGTTTAGCGCTTTCAGTGCTGCCTGACTATCTGAGAGAATGTGTATGTCTCGATTGAGCAGCTTCTTTTCTATGCTGATGTTTGCGCATACGTTAATAGCTTGCACTTCAGCCTGAAAGATGTTACAAAACTTTCCTAGACTGACTTTTTCGTTGGTTCTAGGATTGGTACTGTACACACCGGAGCCTGTACCCCCTTCAAACTTAGATCCATCAGTGTACAAAATGATGTTCTTATTTGTTGGAGTTGGTAGTTGGTCCGGATTCCAACTAGTGTGTGCAGTAAGGTTCTTTTCAAAGTCATAGGCTTTGATTATAAGATCATAACTCATTTCTAATATTGGGTTGTTGATGTGTGACATGATCTTGCCATGTCCTAGATTATTAGCTGTGGTCATCCAGTGACCAGTACTTTGTAATCTGTAGGCTGCCATTCTGGCTTCACCTTCCAAGAAGGTGTGCAGAGGTGGCAGATTTAAAATAGCATTCAGTGCTTGTCCTGAGGTGCCTTTAAAGGCTCCAGTGATGCACCGATTATTTAGATATTGTATTGTGCTGATTTTGTGGATCGCAGTTGCTTGTTTTATTTTGGGCCACCAGGCGATTATTCCATATGAAATTATTGGTCAAACCATGGTTTTGTACAGCCAGAAGGTCAGTTGCGGTTTGAGCCCCCACGTACCACCTATGGCTCTTTTCCCAATAACTCATGTTTGTATGCACCTGGTGATTGTTTTGTCTAAGTGGGAGTTCCAAGTTAGTTTGGAATCGATGATTAGACCTAGGTACTTAACCTCGTTCTCCCAGTTGACATTTGTCTCAAACAGTTTTATGTTGATTCTGTTTGTGATGTTCTTTCTACGAGTGAAAGCGACGAGAGTGGCTTTGCTGGGATTAATTCTAAGATTATTCTCTAGACACCACTCTTCGGTTATCTTTAATGCTGATTTCATTGCATTGTCTACGGTTCTTTGGTATTTACCTTTAATCAGTATGACAATGTCATCAGCTTATCCTTGAGTGTAGTAGCCTTTGTTATTGAGTTGGACCAGCAGTCCATCAACTGTGTGACACCACAGGAGTGGAGAAAGAACTCCTCCTTGTGGACATCCCCTTGTCGCCTGCACTGTCTTTTCTTTGTCAAATAACTTGACTTTTACAACTGTAGTGTTGAGCATTGTCATAGTCCATCTTATCATGGTGTTATCGATCTGATGGTTTGTCATTCCTCTTTCAATAGAGTGGTAGGAGGTGTTGTCGAAGGCACCTTCTATGTCTAGAAATGCTCCGACTGCGTACTCCTTGTACTCCAAGGTTCTCTCAATTTTTCCC
Organism: Agriotes lineatus; assembly: GCA_940337035.1. Taxonomy (NCBI): domain Eukaryota; kingdom Metazoa; phylum Arthropoda; class Insecta; order Coleoptera; family Elateridae; genus Agriotes; species Agriotes lineatus. The sequence goes on from OW679197.1 coordinate 18,403,666, forward strand.
CACTAGTTGGTGCAGAGCGGTTTCACATGGCTTACCTGTTTGGTAAGCATGTTGATATTTGTGAATCGGGAGTGAAGTTAGGGCTTCCTCCCTCCAGTATCTGTCTACTAATCTTTCCAACGTTTTAAGGAGGAATGGCGTTAGGCTGATAGGTCTGTAAGATTTAGCTTCTGCATAACTGCTCTTACCAGGCTTAGGGATAAATACTACTTTAGTCACTCTCCAGGATTGGGGAATGTAACCCAAGGCAAGACTTGCTTGGAACATGTCTTTGAGTGGGTTCAGCTGTATATCTATCCCTTTCTGCAGCATTACGGGTTGTATGCCGTCGTTTCCAGCAGATTTGAAAGCACTGAAGAGGCTAGTTGCCCATCTAATCCTTTCTTTGCTGACTATTCCCTTAGCTGTTTCCCAGTCTTCCATCCTAGGGGTATGATTGGGTTCAGCCAGAGTAGGTTGTTCCACTGCTCCGGGTAGGTAAGTTTTTATCAAAAGAGGTAAAGTCTCCTCTTCCGTTGTATTGTATTCTCCGCTTTCTTTTTTAAGAGTGCCTACTGGGTTCATGGCTTGCTTTGAGATGATTTTGTGAAGTCTAGCTGTGGATAGCGTGGTCGTCACCTCCTGGCAAAAATTTTTCCAGGCTGCTATCTTAGCTGCCTTGATCTTTTTGCCATAGTCTGTGAGAGCCTTGTGATAGTTCTCCCAGTTATTTGTGGCTTTAGACCTGTTAAACAGACGTCTGACTTCTTGTCTGGTCTTTTCTAGGTCTTTATTCCACCAATTTGTGTGTCTTTGCTGACTTGGGTCTATTAGAGGACAGCTACTCTGAAAGGAGTCAATATGGCCTCCTTTAACCGGTCAGCATTTGAGTCTAAAACTACTTTATTGGGAGATATGAACTTTAGGTGTCCTATCTTCTCTTGTAGTTTTTGTTTATATAGGTCCCAGTCTGTCTTTCTTGATTTGTACTAATCTCTTTGGCTTACTTCCCGTTGAGACAGTTCAAAGGTTATATAATTGTGGTCAGAGAGTGATCGTTCGTCTGAAACTTGTTATTTATTCACTGATTGACTAATTCTCATAGTGGTTATGGTAATATCTATAACTTCATGTCTGATAGCGTTATAAAAGGTTGGAGTGTTACCTTTATTAACTACTACTAGATTGTTAGTTAAGATAAATTCTAAAATTGACTCACCTGTTATGTTGCAGTTGGTGCTGCCCCAAATGGTGTGGTGAGAATTTGCGTCGCAGCCTAGGATGAGGTCTAGATCGTCTTGGGAGGCAGATGATACTAGGTTCTCTAGTTCCTCGCTAGGCGGTGGGTCCCTGGAATAGGATGGAAGGTAGACGGAGCTTATAATGGCTTGGTCACAACCTTCATCGTTATTCCATTTTATTTTAATTGTGGTTATGTCTCTAGAACAGAATTCCATTAGTGGTAAACAGTCTAGATTATTTCTTATAAGTATACATGTGCTAGTACTTGCATGATTATAAATAAGCTTAGCTTTAGCACCCCCTAATCCACGGACGTGTCCCTTAATTACCCATGGCTCTTGGATCAGTGCTAAATCGATGTCATCTGCTAGCAGCTTTCTGCCTAGATTTGCAGTGGCTGCTTTGCAGTGGTGGAGGTTAATTTGCACTACTTTTAGGTGCTTCTTTCCTATCCTTGGAGCGGATAAGGAAAGTGACCTTGTTGAGGACTAGGTGCGCTACACAGTTGATGGTGCTCTGTCACCCATGTAAGCATATTTGTTTTCACGTGATCGATTCCTGTAGGTATTCAGTGGCCTTACAATTGGGCCCTTACAGATGCAATGTTACGTATGAGGTTGTCACATTAGCATCGGCCAAATTGAGTTAAAAATGCGATTATTACGTTTAAATTTGCTATCTGAGAAGTCCTGTCGTATTTGGCGCCTTGACCACAGATCTCTACAAATTCTGAGAGAGACGTAAAACCTTTGATTCTACATTTTTCCTTGGGTCACATACGCTTGTCTATATCGCTTCGATGCAGTTTCCCCAGACCTCACTAGAAGATAATACCTGCCGATATTCCGCCAGAAAGAGGTATATAAGCAACATGATTCCCACTTTAAAAGAAAGTTGAGTCCAGTTCTCCAGCCTCACCACTCTTAAACCTCAAAGTAGGTTTAAGCCCTTACATCTGCAGAGTAACCCGGAGATCAGCTATTCTCACCGTCCGCTGATCCGGCTGCACCGATCCGGTCTTACCCTGAAAAACTAACTACTGCCAGTCTGACGGCACCACTAAGCCGGAAGCCTTTCCCAAGTGAACCTTTCGTGAATTTGTTGACCCGAACTTGTTTGCGCCCCACATAAATATTACCCGCTGTGGTAGTCCTACTGCCATAGCGTGACGAGCAAACACTCCTGGTGTACTGCTTTAGCACCCCAAAATGATCTCAGCACCTAGACGGCAGCCCCCTATAGCTTATGACAAAGCCGTCACGCAGGTGGCCTGTCGCCAAAATTTAATCTACTTTACGAATAATCTTTGCTGGTGGTCGAGGTTAAGGCCCTGCAGCTCCTCCAGGTAAAGTCATAGCTTCTCGCAGAATCCCTGAGTCCTCAAACCAAGATCTCGTCCGCCAGACGGTAGCCCCTGACCGAACTGCAATTCAACGTAAAAACCCGTCTTGCTCGCGACTTCTCCAGTTGCCTAATACAAGCCAACGTACGAACATGATATGTGAACCGCAGAAAGAACACTCGAGAGAGTGTTAATTACCCTTAAAGGCACTGCGCCGGCGTTGTTTATGCCCATGACATTTAATCGTCCTATTTTGTTAGTTACAGCCACTACCGCCGAAAACTGTAAGCGAGCCTGGAAGATCAGTACTCCACATCAGTTTAACGACACGCACACAGTCCAGTCCAGAAAGCGTATTAACAGAAAATCAGGCCTTTTCGGAGAAGGGTGAGTCGGCTGTCTCTCTGACAAGGCGATCGAAAGGCCTGATTTTTGAAAGGTCTTACTTTGTACATACCGGGTGGCCATAAATATCTGAGATCCCGTTAGCCATGGAATTAGCTACTTATAAATGTTGGTTAGCCTTATATTTCAATTACGATAAGTATTGGTACCTATGTAATGTAATAAAATGCAATAAGAGGAGGGAAATGTGCCCCGGATTCTGCAGTTTAGCCTACGACTTGATTATAAAAATCTCCTGTTCTAACTCCATTACTTATTGCAATCTGAAATAATTTTTGACAGATATGAATTTTAATTGTGATGACATTAATGACATTTAGTGTAGTTGGATTCATCACTTTAATAAAGCGGTGTTGATTCCAAAGGTGATGTGATATCAGATATTTATGGCCACCCGGTATAAGGAACTGCAGGTGTTTCTTTCTGCAGTTCTTATGCTGTCTTCACTCAAATAATAATCAAATCTTCGGCTTCTGATGGAGACAAGTATGTAGTTGGGAAAATGTAATAATTCCAGTCCAGAGCAAAAGTTTAGGAAGTTAAAAATATTGCAAATTCGAAAGTTTAGAAGGCTCGCTTTAGATTACCTTTCGACTGAGATGACTCGTGTATAATTCTACGCAAACTGGGCCGTTTCTCGCTTTTTGCTTTGCGGTCGACCGCCGTCATGAAGTCCTCCAAACATTCCAAACACATCTTTGGAAATGTTGCAATGTGTAATCACCCTGTGCACAATTAAACTGACACGCTAACGCTGTTTGCTGCACTCAAACTTATGCCGCCAAGTTTATACGCCGTAAGGTTTTCTTAAGCTGTCTCTATTTATTTCACATAGTTTTCTAGGAGCCGCTCGCCCACGGTCGCCTTTGGGTCGGGCACGCAAGCGACTGAATTTAAATTCCTAGGGCTTCACGACGGGTGAAGGGTCTCTGATGATTTGTGGAACACAACAATTTAAGCAATGCACGCACAACTGAACCCTATCCACGCACATTTTGCTATGGCGATGTTAGAAACAAGCTTCAGGCTTATATTGAGAGCACGAAGCCACGAATGAAATGCTTATAGAATATAGTTACTGAGAAAAGTGAAATTTTGTTGAAAACCAGTACATTACGGCTTTAATAAGCAAGTATTAAGTTTTGGTCAACAAAGCAGGAAAATACTTTTGAAATGAATAACGCATATTCCCGTATCTGTAACAGATTCCAGATATCTATCACTGGTACGTCTCACGTGGCAAAGAGTTTATAAAACAACTCATTAAAGCAAATTTTCTATACAAGAATTTTAAGAACGTGATATCAAATCCAAACACACTCCATTTAACGCACATTTATTAAAGCTTCCAATTTTTACATATCCTTTCTTCATAGGTAGAACTGCATTTCTCCTTCATTTCTGCTTAACTAAGCAACACTTTTGATGTTAGACACAAAGCAGGGAAAGCCTCAACATTATATACTCTTCAGCTACCATGACTAATGCAGCATTGGTTGACTTCAATATCTTTGAGTTGATTAACAATACTTTTTATTAAAAGCCAACGCCTAATAAAGCTTAAATAAAGTAGCACGCAAAAGCGTTGTCACTACTTTTAGAATTGTCAAATGTATTCTAACAATTCATGCAAAAGACGATTCTATGATGCCTTTCAACGCCTGCTTGTCTGAAATGAAGTGTAACTCGGTGATAACATCCCTCGTTCAACAATGACAAAGTATCCCGTGTTTCTGCTCTCTGTCAATAATTGCCCGCTAATGTAGCTATTCGCCATAATGTATTGTATGTGTAAATGGATTCGCATACATATATAAACACGTATCAATGTTTAATTCATAAGCGGATTAGGCGGACGCACCGCGAGCGCCCGGCGAACCGACGCCGACGCCTCGTTCGCGCCGCCGGATAAAGCGTTTCGCTTTAAACCCAATAACTTTCGCAAAGAAATCGCCATTTAAAACCAGAGCACGCTTGAAACTGTCAAAAGAGATAATATTTTGAAAGTGACCGTCGTATTGGGAGTTTTAAGACGGAGCTCGCAGTGTCACGTAGGCAACTTCGGCCCAGGTTAGGTCCGACTTAAACACTAATTTATTGCTTTCTCCCAGGTCGGCAACAAACTTTTATTTTTATCTATGGCCATTCATTTTATAGATTATATTGCGCCCTTCAATCGCAAATAACGTCGGCCATTCCTGCAGACTATTGTTGCAAATAAATCAATTTCCTCGTTTAAATCTTTATCTTCGGCGGCTTGCGGCCGTTAGCAGATATCTCATGTAGAATATCGAAATGTCGCCGGGATGTACACGCGACCCTCAAGCCCGGCGATAAATTAGCCATAAAGAGGAGGAATAAATAATCAGATTCGGGAAATTAAACGCAATATTCTGAAAAGTGTGTTTTGCATTAAATAGGTCCCATGAGACAGCCATTAATGAAAACCTGGCAGGACGGCTTTTCACATTGTGAAAATAAATAACTTAGAGCAAACTACAAATGAGGAATATTAAAGCAGTTTTCTTCACGATAATAGGCAAAGTAAAATTATTATATTTAATCATTCAAGCTTCTACTGAAGTTGTAAAGCAACCCAGTCGCAATGAGTTAACAAACCCAAATTATATTCGAAACGTGTACAGATACAAAATTGTCGAAACAACAACAATAAAATATCACGCGATTGTCGATGAAGTAAGAGTTTAGTTCAACGTCGCAAATCCTTTTTATACTCTGTTACCCATTGTCTACTTTCTTCGAAATTTAGGATTTGGCTGCTTGGTTTCCCAGTCAGTGAGCGATGCCGGCTGTCAAAATTCTTCAAGGGATCAAGATCTCCGTGACTTGCTCCAAAACCGTTGCAGCATATTTTATTTTCTTATGACGGTCAGGTAAAAACTTACTTATTGGTGTAGGTTTTTTGCGCTCGATTGATGTTTCAATGTGTTTCGTGTGTTTAGTGCATCAAGAAAATATAACTGATTAATAATAATAATAATATAATAATAATTGTCTTTTATTCTGAATAATAATATACAGAATACACAAGGCGAGATTCAGCATGGCTGTTCTTACACCTAACCTTGCAAAATATAAATACTTCAATTCTTCAACTGGCCGCAAAAAGCATCGTAGCCAAGTTCAAACCAATCTATTATAATGGCAATGTACAATGAACAAGATTGCTCGCATATAAGATGAATGGATGGAAGGTTGGCATTTCACTGAGATGATAACAAGACGTTTTTAAAATATTTTTTAAATGATAAATAAGACATGGACTTATAGTCCACCTTTAGTTTGTTTAAAACATTAGCTACTTGATAAGTAAAACATGCTTTAAATTTTTCAGTTTTGTGTTTCGGGATTGTAACTAACTGCAATGGACGGACATTGACATTATGTATATTAGAACGGAAAACAACTTTATCATACAGATATTTCGGACATTTAGTGACAATAACTTTGTGATACATGGTGGCAGAATGCATCAATCGTCTATTGTATGTATTCAACCACCTGGTCTCTGTTAATTTATAAGAGACAGAGTCATATTTTCGAATACCATATATATAACGTACACAAGCCCTTTGCACTTGTTGCAGCCTATTCTTATCACCAATATTTAAGCATGGCCCATAAACTACGTCGCAATAATTTAAATGAGAAAGAACTAAGGCCTCGCACAAAAGAGTCTTAATTTTCGTCGTTAAGTAACTTCTATACGGATATAAAATTCTTAAACTGCCATATGCCCTTTTTAATATTTTCACTACTTGTTCGCTAAATTTTAAATCACAGTCAATTATCAATCCTAGATTTTTTACTGTATCGGCAAGCACAATGGATTGATTACCAACCCAGATATTAATGTAAGGAAGAACTGAATCACGAAGTTTACTCGGTCCAAACAAAATAGCACTGGTTTTTGCGGAATTAATAATTAAAGAGTGATTATTCGAAATTTCAACAATATTTTTTATATCTTCGTTAATATGGGAACAAGCCAACGCTACCTCATCTGCACTGAATGAATAATATATTTGAATATCATCAGCATATTGATGACTACTGCAGTATTTCAAAATTTTATAAAAATTAGATGTATAAACTGTAAATAACAAAGGTCCCAATATTGAGCCCTGTGGGACACCTGATTGCAGAGTAAGCACGTTAGACCTATCGTTCTCCATTTTAACCATTTGCTTTCTATTATTTAAATAAGATGTAAATAACTTAATCGAAGATTCTCCAAACCCAATGTACTGCAGTAACGCAAGCAACACCTCGTGATTCAGCGTATCAAAAGCCTTGCTATAATCCAAGAGCACAAGCAGCGTCAATCTGTTACTGTCTGTTTGCCTTAATACATCATCACATATATTACATAGAGCAGAACTGCAACTATACCCGGGTCTAAATCCGGATTGAGTTTCGGGAATGATGTTATGTTGGCATGCATACTGTCTAATTTGAAAATCCATAACTTTTTCTAACACTTTTGATAGCACTGGTAAAATGCTAACAGGCCGAAAATCTTTAAGCTCAGTCGGATTACTGGTCTTTGGCAGTGGTGTTACTACTGCTAACTTCCATCTTTCAGGAAAAGTTCCTTCATTAAGACAGAAATTTACTATATGATTAATGTACGGTAATATATGTGGCAAACATAATTTTATCATATTGATATTGATACCATCGGCCCCTGCAGATGTTGTTTTTATTGTATTAATTACTTTTAGAATAATTTGTTCGTCAACCTCAGCAAAATTGAATGTCAAGTTATTTGCCAGAAGTTTATTAGTTTTATAATAAGTCACGAGTTTATTTGTGCTATTGCTTGGTACTGGAACAGAGCTAACAAAGTAGTTGTTGAATTTATTTGGATCCCTTAGTGATAACGGTATGCTCTCTTTTGATTTGGAATGTATATTGTATTTATCGAGTTTTTTCCACAGTGATTTACTATCAAAAGTTTGTAGTTCATGTTCAAAAAATGCTTTTTTCTCATTGCGTACTGCTTGTGTTGTTAAATTACGAATCTGCTTGTAATAATCCCAATGCGTTTGCCTTTTACTTTTTTTAAATCTCTTTAGTGCGTTATCCCTTAGCCTCATCATCAATCTAATATTGTCAGTGATCCACGGTGCAAACGGCTTGGTAAATCTGGATACAATTACTGGTGCATGGTTATCGAAAAGTGAGTTTAATAAACCTTCCAGAAACTCAATTTTAGAATTAATGTCATTTATATTACAAATTTCTGAAAATGGTAACGATTTTAATTCCGCATCAAAGGCATTTAAATCAAAATGTTTAAAAGATCGATAAACTCGAAATTTATGTTTGTAGACATCCTTTTCAATCAGCAATGTGCAATAAGTTAATTGATGATCAGTTATGTTAAGCTCACTGGTACCGCTGCCACTCACTGTAATAGTATTTGATAATATAATTAAATCCAAAAGTGTGGCAGTGTCATAAGTGATTCTTGTGGGATCCTCAATTATTTGCTTCAAGTTATAGCTATCAATTAACGACTTCAGCTGAATTGTTCCCCGATCTGCTATATTAAGCATATTTATATTAAAGTCACCCATGCATATTAACTCATTACAATCACCGACGAACGAGCTAATCGAATTATCGAGTTCATTTAGAAAAACATTAAAGTTCAAATCTGGAGGTCTGTATACAACTCCAAAAATATATTGTTTTTTATATATTTTAACTTTAATCCACAATTGCTCGATAGATTCAGAAGTAGGTAACAAAACAACTTCTAGGGAATTTTCGAAGTAAAATGCCAACCCTCCCCCTCGCTTCATAGCTCTGTCATTACGTATTACTCTATAACCAGGTATTTGAATAGATCTATCACTAATTTCATCTTTTAACCAAGTTTCTCCTATAGCTATTATATTGTAATGATTAATTAATACTAAATCCCTCAACTCATCCATACATTTTATTAAAGAGCGAATATTTACATGCGCAAACTTAAACTCATCTGTTTTCATTAAAACTACTTAAAAATTAAAATTAAAGGTTTTAATACATGCACTTACTACTAAAATAATGATTAAATTATAAGGCCAAAATAAAACTAATCTGCTTTACTGCATGTGGCATAGCAATATTATGATTAGGAATACGCATATCAACTCCTAGACATTTATGATATTATAATAATAGAGAACATAAAAACAAAAACAGGATACCTAGATAGGTATAACGCAAAAAGTGATCCTGCTACTTTACTCACTTATGTCATTAATATCTTTGGTATCCTTGACCGTCCATATCTTGTTCCTCATTCTCACCTTGACGGTCCCATCTGTTGTCCAAACATTTCGATACCCAAATTTGTTCGTGCAGGCCCTAAAAAGTTGATACCGCGTCTTGGTCAGATCCTCCTTCACTACTATCTTCGTTCCCGCAAATTTCCTTCTGTTATTAATCAGCGAACTTCTATATTTGTAGCTTGTAAACTTGACGATTACTGGCCGATGTTTACCTTCTTGATGTGCTCCTAAACGGTGACAGCGATCTATAGAATCTGAAGTTATAGTAATAGCTTTGTTTTTACACACTTGGATAATTTTTTCTTCGAGATTCTCATTTTCTTCCTCCAAGATTCCAAAGATACGTACATTGTTTCTTCGCGTGTATTGCTCCAATACGTCGATTTTTGCTTCGCATTCTTCCTTAATCTGCTGCACCTTATTTTCACATTTCTTTTTATATTCTTCCATTTTAGCATTCCACTGATCACATACACGTTGCGTAATATTTGATAAAAAGGCATCATCCGCGAGAAGCGTATTAATTGTTTCCTTAATAATCTCCCTAATCTCTGCCTTATTCTCGCGAGTTAGACCCATTTCTTATGTACACACAAGAGTCAGGTGACACTAATAAAAATTGTGTTGCTGTATTTATAAAGTTAAGTAAGATCTGCTTAATGGCTACACGAATTTAAAAGGATTTGGGAAATGTTCTATACGTCACGGTTGACGTTGAGTCTGGAGGCAGTCATGCATTTGGTTTTGATTTCTTGCATTCTGTCTTCACGAGTAATGTAATGTTTCCTGATTTTATTAGGCTCCTCTCGAAGCGTTAGGTTGATTAATTAGCGCTGGTAATTAAATATCTACCTATTTTAAGTCAAGTGTCTAGTTTGACGTTCGGGGGTTAGATATATGCTAACAGTCTGTTGGAGATAGACAACATCATTCTCGCTTATCTGGACGTATCTGCGCGTAATGTCTTGTACGGCCTTAGGTTTCAAGCCTTTCCTGTTAGTTTCTGGTGTATCGTCGGCTCTATTTTGCAAATGTATTGTATTGCCGTAGTGAGTTTTAAAGCGCTCTCTTTCCAACCTTTTTCTACAGTCTGGTTTTCTAGGGTTATTTCGCCCACTGTAGTGAAGAAATCGCTTATCGATTTTGTTTTCCTTTGCTTTTCTGTACGATAATTGCGTCTTATTCTTACATGGCTTCAATTCGTATAAAAAAATTATGTGAGTGTAGAGATTTACAGAAGTTGAGTACGGATATCTAGATTGTAGTTTCTAGTTTAGAATTTGAGCCCTTTTTGGACTTCGTTTTTGTAGAATGTTATATTGAAATTTAAATAAATATTTTACTGCAATTAAAAATTTATTATCGTGATTATGTTTAGAAGCTTGCTATATTTAAACACTCTTGGATTTAGCATTTATTGGTGTAGTGATATGATTATTGATTTATATGTGTAATTCCTACGTACCATGCGCTTTGCGTATGTTTGCGTTAAATTCACTTTTGAACGTAAAATACATACGTTATGCTGTGAACGCTTCGTGTGCACGACGCGAGTTTGGTACTGTCTTTGCCTCAACTACTTACGTACCCGTTCTCTAGATATCACAGATTCCATATTTTATTTCGGTACGAGAAACAGTCCTCTTCTGCTATTTGGCTACATTACTTTTTCTTCATGTAACAGATTACAACTTATCAAAGAGCCTGCGTCTTATGAATATATTTTTGGGATTTTTTCGGTATGGTTTTTAGGATAAGTTTCTTCTGATACCGAGAATCGATCAGCACGGGTAGGAGTTCGGTACCTGATGTTGGAGGTATTTTTCGATACCGATATCGGTGAGCTGGAAGGTAGAGAGACGATTCAGCTGGAAGAGAGTTGTTAGAGCTCCGGAGAGTTTCTTGTGGTAGGTCTGTGGACTCAGGTGCCTCGACAGCGGCTTGCTTTGCAGGATAAGGCGAGGTGCGAATCGGTTCGGCGGGTCTGTCGAGGAAATTGGGCTTCAGGTGTCGGGATTAACTATCACTCCACTCAAGTGTCCACAGGTCAAGGGCGTCTTCTTCTTATATCCTTTTGGGCATCTGTCATATAGATACTCTCCTGGGGGAATTCGTAGTAAAGGTCCGCCGTGATTATCTGCTTGCGAACTCGCGCATCGCTGCGCCGTTGCTCTTATCAACAAACCTCCCGGGCTCGTCAGTCAATTATGAATCAAGTTACAGGTGAAAATGTCACAGCACTGAATGAAAATAGTAAGATATTACGTCTTTACAGAATAACGGTCTAAAACAGTTTTTTTATTCTTTTAGCTATATTTTCTAATTCTTTCTTCTGCTGTCATTTCCGTGGATTTCATAGCTTTTATTTCTAAAATACATTGATTCTTTATCCTTGAATTAGGGCGTGTGTATGGAGCTGGCTATTCTTTTATTTTGTCTCGCTTTTGGGTATTTTCAAAATATATCCATCCTGCTCGGCCTCTTGGGTATTTCACTTTAGTATACAGCCGGTGCTGTTTCTTGAAAATTACCAGTCTTCCTGTTGCCGTGTGAGGTCGAAGATATAGGCTGAGGTTTTAAAAGATCCATCACCCCTTCTAAGCCGTTACTGTCCTGTGTCGTATTAAAAGCGGAACGAGCATATTCATTTTCTAGTTGCTTACTCCCATGCTTTTCTGTGGCGGTTGCATTAGCTAACCGAGACTGAGACTCTTTTAAAGCATAATACATAATTATCTTCATCTACTATAGTTATAGAATAATTCCTAATTTATGAATGCAACTACGTTTATGCTTAACTGTCAAACTTGAAATTAGGTTTTTAAGTGACTTGTATTTGCATTCATAAATTAGGAACACAGCCATAGACATACTAGGTGAAAGTAATTTCTGATCATACTCCATTGTTGTGGAATAAGTTGGCTTATAATATATTGTACTTACAGTGCTGTTACGCCGCTCGACTGCTGGTTTGAACTGTAACGGTATCACATTTAATGCCAAGTTCACATTACTATTACAAACACTGATCCCTTGTTTTTCTATTTCAGGTACCCAGCCATTCACGTAGTACGCAAATTTTGAATATAACAATAGTATCAGCTACCATATCGTTGTACTAAGGTGTTTGTTTCAATAGTTTTGTTGTTACGGATCGACATCAAAGAAACCTCAACCGTACGACCTTAGAAGCAAACAGCAATTTACCTCTAGTTGTTTCAGAAACATTTCGGTCTTGTTGCATCGCACGTACACGCCGCTGAAAATTTATTGTAGTTTTGCAGGAACGTTAAATTGAAATAGAGATTACTCCGGGTTTATACCAAGACGTAGCTTGTATTGCTGAAAAATTGGTGTAAAAGAAGTATCGGTCTATGAGTAAGCATTTTAATTGTTTTGACAATGCAGCTTATTTAAATTACACGTCAAATATATCACTAGCTGGGTAAGAGAAACATTGAATGAAAACAATGACATCAGCTTGAAATGATTCTTATTGGGCCATTTTCTAGAATACAGGATATTGAGGTTTTGTATGATTCAATATTCCCTCGGTACCCAGGAATTGGAAAAGATAAAAAATGATGGAATTACCCGACGGTGCGATATCAAAAGCATTGTAAGCAGAATAGGCGCGACAAATTGCGTATTGGAATAGAAGTTTTATAGTAGTGTTACAGCTATAAGCTCTACCGAACAAATAGTTAGTGCAGTTTCTATTTATGATAGAAGTTTCAGGATGAAGAGGTTGTACTCGATAATCACACAGAAACTCAAGTTGTCCGTTTACAATTCCAGTTGCTTTCAGGAAACGTAACACGATCGGGAATAAACACGATGCGTTTAAATTCCGCTGCAGGAACTACATCGTTCTAGTGTCTATTAAATCCGGATCAACGAGAGGCAAGTTTTAAAAACTTTTGTTAGGAATGCATTGATTCCCATAACAGGCATACCCTTTGTTCACTTAACTCCTGAATTAACAAAGGCTTGTTGCTGAACAGCACTGCAGAATTGTTGGTTTGAGCAGCTTGATCCTACGATCCTAGCGATGTATTCGAGGTAGCGTGTTCCACTGAATTAAGTTTTTAAATCTGGAAATACTAGTAGAAAATATTTTAGGTCATACTTTATGTGCAATTCAATACGGTCCATGATATGCAACAGATTTGCTGTGGATTTATATACGATTTTTCCTTTCCACGCTCATCTAATGTGTTAAAACTTGTATGACTTCACCTCACCTGTCATGTGTTATTTTCATTTCACATTATATAATTACATTGAAGTATTCCGTCTACTGTAATCTACCTTAGTAGAAGCTCAGAAGGCAACAGTCCTCGATCCTGTGACAGGCGCAGATATAAATAATCAAGCCCATAGCAAGCAAGCCACCAAGTAGCTTAGAAATATCATGTTTACTAGAATGCATACCATGGCGTACATGATACACTAACAAAGCACTAGGAGTTTTTAAATTAAGATCCCACAATTGAAATTGTTTTTCGAATCAGATAAATGAACACAGGAGTTAATAATATAATCTTAAACCGCCTATTCACCATCGTCGTACAGTCACATCGGGCAACTGCCACTACTACAGCAAGGATTTTTTTTTAGAAAATTTAAAGTTTAGCACCCTTTGATAAGGATTTTTTAGACATCTTTAAAAACACGCGGCAATACTAAAAACGACTGAGGAAAGATAATATTTTATAAAGAAAGGTCAATTGCATATTTTTTAAAGCGCAGTATATTCTTTCAAAGTATGCCAAATTTCAAAGATTTGCATTTGTTGTACCATATAATTTGATTCAAGCTCAAACTAGTTGTTTATTTTTTTTTGAAAGGACCGATCATCTGGTATTTGCGCATTTTTAACCGTCGGTAATACTATGATGCATCCTATTAGCCAATCTGATCACGCGTCCTTGCCTAGCACATCTGATCAAAATCAAGGTGAAAACCAAGCACCAGGTAGACAGACTTACATAGCCGAAAATAGTCGCAATATCATTAATTCTACATACTGCGGTTATAAATATTGTAGACGCCTATAGTAAAACAGACCGAGCTCTGTGGACTAGTAGTTACCACATCTGCTTAACATTCGGGAGGTCGTGAATTCGATTCATGTGGCCGTCTGTCCTGATTCCGGTTTTTAGGTGGTTTTCCTGAGTCAACAGGGTACATTCCCTAAGGCAAGCGCCGGGGCAGTACTTCTACACCTTTCTTGGCCTCTCTCCCATATTCCACCCTTCCTTTCTCTCACCCAACCTGAAATTCTTGTTATTGGCTGAAGAACGTAAGTTCCCTATAGCAGCCTGACCCTAGTTGGGGGAATTGAAATGACCCTGAACTTTTATCTTTATAGTATAAAATGCCGAGCTGTACTGCATAGCAGTAGCCAGGTAAATTTGCTTTCCCAAAATTTAAAGCACAGGTACATTACATAGTTCACATGCTGTTGCTAATCAAAAAACTACTTGCGAATTTAAGTCACGCAATTCACGTTATAGACAAAAATTCGATCGCTGCGTTATGCCACATATAATTAATTGCTTCCATTTAGTATCTGTAAATCATAAAAGTGTTCTATTTTTAAAATTATGTTACTCATTTGATAAATAGATTTTCAATAGCACCTACAAAATAATGCAAAATGAAATGAGATAAAAAAATCCCCAAGGTCAATCATAGGTTCACTCTAAAATTAAAAATTTCTCAATTAGTTTAGTACTACGATGAAAAAATGTAATTCTCAACTTCTCATCAGTAAAATAAGAATTCTAAAATTGAGCAACCCAGCGAAAAAGTTTCAAATTGAAATGAAAAGGCAGAGTAAAAATGGTGGAAGGCTTAAACATCTAGAATTATGGAGACGTCTTAACATAATGATGAATGCGGTAAATAGAGTATCTGAACTAACCACCACTACAAATTACAAGATTTTACAGGGTAAACCCTGGGTACGACATAATCTCAAGGGTCCAGCAGCTCCGCTTGATGGATGTGTCTTAACCTGGCACAAAAGCGAGCTCGCTCACGATAGCCAAAACAATTCCACCTAGATAGATACCGAGACAAATTCGTGTTCTTTATGGGCGCCAGCTTGTGAATGTCTGCTGGTGATGTAATAGTATAGTTAGTTGGTGGTCAGCTCTAGAATGTGGACCTTGCTTCATGGTTTCTGAAAGCTTATGTTACTGTAAGAATACGCAAAACCGCACTTCGTCTAAGAAATGACGTCATCCTGTAAATTTAAGAACTTTATTAATTTTCATGACACCCGGCGGTGTACAAATATACCCCAAGGTTAGCTTTTAACGTAATACTCAAATTGGCGCCTTTTAGAGCTCCATACTTTTATTTATTATAATTTAGTAATATATAGAAGCTTTCACTTAAAAAAAAAACTTAAAAGGTTTGCTACACACGGTATTTGTGCACAAAAGAAGATTGATAAGCCACAACAATGTGGTCCACGAACTGTCTCGTGGTGTAGTAAAGTTTACCAGCAACTTTCTGAGCAAGATTAAAGTGGGTTGTCCGTAGGTTCAAGACGGTTCAAACCAGAAAACGTACAGGTGTTGGTGTGAATCCCTAAACCACATAGCTGTTTCATAAGAGAATGCAGAAGCGAATCTGCGAAATGCTACACTCATGTGATTTGAATTACAGAATATGTAATGGATAAGCTCACCATTCTCTATATTATAATCTATTCGCAGAGATTCCGTTTTAATTCTAAGCTTTATTTATTTAAAAATTTAACTAGTGGAAATTTCAAGGTCTTAGTTTTAAGTTAACTTAGTTTTAAATGTTGTTCTATGTACACAGTTGTATTCTAACTGTACACGAGCACATATAACCCAACAGTCATAAGTAATATAAAACCAGCGAAAACAGATAACGGGGGTCACACTTCGCACAGCAGTTTATAGCTCAAAATCTGCTCAGATAGGCCTATATGTTCGAGGTATAATGCACACTTTAAGTTGTGTAAGCAATTACAAATAATTTTCAATTCGTTCGAGTATTACATGGCTTAACATTAGTTATAAACCAAAACGTGCTGTAGTCTTTAGGTAGTTTGATTGCAACCAAACATCGTGAACAATGCTGCGACTGTAATATATAATAGTAGAGCTAAGTCAATTCTCGCAGCTAAAAGTAATTAAATTCTTGCAGCAGTTTTCTAAAATTCTGTCTACCATCGGCCAGAAATTTAACAGCGCAAACCGTAGGTAAAACCGTTTACAATATAATAGCGTCTACACTAATGGTATTTCACAGCTTTTGAGTGTGTACTACTCAAACACGTGGGGATAATAGGAACGAGGTGTACCTGGGGAATAGCAGAGCCAGCGCCTCTGAAGAAGCTACGTAGGGTTACGGTCTTGGGGTTCCTGCCGTTCAGATAAATCTGCAAAGTGGGGTGAGGCTGTTTTTTCTCAAATCTGTCGTCGTTTGCAATTTGCACGAGAAAAAAACCATGTGGCTTAGACTCGGGATTAGTTAAAGTAATCGAGAGGCTCAGAACTGCTTACGAGTTGGTTTTCCAGGAGTTACACGAGGTGACAGCAGAGTCCATGAGGAGAGATTTTCAGAGCGAGGTACTAAAAATATACACAAAATCCAGGACGATATTCATAAGCGGATGAGAGAAACCTACGGGAGCTGTAAGGTGGCCAGAAGTGAGTAATTACACAGAAATAAAGTTGTATCTTAACATGACTAGATTGATTTCAGCAATTCCATACACAATCTATTAAGGCTAAACGAGAATCTCTATGATATTAAAAGAATTATTTTGTCTGCATGTATCAAAATTGTCAAATCACATGCACAGTACCAAAAGACAATCACACCATCATGACAATCTATTTTTCAAAATTATATAGAATCTCCTAGAGCTGTAAGGATTTTCAAAATCCATTCAAAAAGTGAAAAACGTGGCTAGGCAACCAAACGTACAAGAAGGAATTGCAGGCAATCAAGACAATTGTTGGACATCATATTAATTTTTAAGAAAAGTAAAAACGCAACGGGTATTGTTAAAAATCAATAATTGGCTTGCACAAATATTCAATCAAAATGGATGCTGTAAGTTATGTGAAAGAATTATGGACCATAAATCGATAGAATTTCCTATTAATGCAAGAATTTTGTGCGCCCACAAAATTTGCACTAATTTTTCCCCGTATTTTTATAGGTACAATTGTTTTAACTAGAGCAAGCGAGTCTTTTCTTTCATCCTATAATACCTCCTTCTACTGAGCTCATTCGGGCCCATTTTAACCTTATTACGTGTCTTTTTGTAACGGACTGCTAACCAACGATATGAGGTAACAACACGTAAAAACCTGATACAGATTGTAGAATGAGCTAATGTGAACATGAAGTCAGTGCTTCAGGATGTTGAAGGAAACTTAGATAACTGGGGCATCTTAGTCGAATGGAGAATAGCATATTTCCTAAAAGAGGATGTTATGCTGGGTACTGAGAAAGTATGTTAGGGAAAGGCCTTTAAAACAGAACTACGCTATCGATGACTGTATGAATGGTAGAGAAAGCAGCTGAAGTTAAATAACGAGCCCGCAATAGAAAAACATAGAGAGTATGTGCGAAAACTACTTATTTCGTCATGCACAACTTTAGTAAAAGAATTTAAAGAATCGAAAACTGAAAGATAATTATTATTCATTTAAACGAAGAAAAAGAAAGATGTTAATATGTTGTGACTTGCCATTAGACTGTTTTCTAACGTGTGTTTGTAAAACGAGAATCTGAAATTAATTCGTAGGGATGAGCTGGAGGTAATTAAATAGCCTTTAATTAATAACATATAGTGCATTATAGTTTTATCAATGGACGCTAATAGATAGATAATTAATGGATGGGCTATGCTGCAGTCGCATATGTTATAATCCCGCAGGTCGCAATCCCAGCGCTTTCAATTATTCTATAACGAGTATCAAAGCCATATATAAAATATATATAGAGGCTAAATGTGACACAAATGTGGATCTGATAGCTTATCAATATTTGCTGAATCGGGCACTAACGCTTTCCTAAAAGTTGTTCCAGTGCGGATATTGGACGTAAATCTTCAATTCTGCATAGCAACTAGCTGCGGAGGCCACAACAGCCGGCCGGTCAGGTAGCAAAACACGCTGAATTATTGACGGGAAAAGTAGTATTTCGCCGGCGAAATGACGGTTTTTACTCTCCAGAAGCAAGTTAATTTTAAACTTTGAGAGCGGCGCTTAATTTAGTTTCCATGTAGCCTCTACCCCGAAATTTAACGCTCGTGTTGACACCATGTTCGCGCGTTGCTTTCAACAAATATTAATCTTTATGAGCCGGTAATGAGCAGCCGACTGGTTCTTCATATTCCGGGCGCGAGGTCGCCTATAAATTCGAAAATATGAGTCGATGAGCGCTGCAGCAGCCCTAGTGCTGCAATCAATATATTGTTTCCAGACAAAGATTTAATCTTATGGGGAAGTATTGGCGAAATAATCGGCTTTGGATGAAAATATTTGTGAAGCAAATAAGGAATATTTACCATAGCGACAGATCTGCATCGAAAATAGTGCTTCTACTTCACTATTCAATAAAAGAAACATTGTAGTCGCACTGAACGCACTTCTAGACTACTTAACTAATTAATATCAATGCATTAAGTTCATTATAGAAACACAAAAAGTTAATGTTCACCATTCTACTACGGATTAAGAAAACGTAACGAAAACATCAACCACTACCTCCATGTTTCCTTAAATCATCATCCGTAACAAAAGAGATTCCTCATGAAGACTTTTCTGTACCGTATCGATAAGGGGAATCACTTGAACTCCAAACAAAACGATAGGATATAAAAGAATGCTGTGAGAAGGAATGGCTGTGCCTTTAGGAAACAAAAAAAGGGGCAGCCAAAAAAGAACCTGAAAAATATTGATACTTTCATGTATCGCTGGATCCATAGTTAACAAAATACCTCACAGAAAATAGCAACGGAGAATGCTTTAAGATCGTACACAAAATAGAGCAATTCGAAGTCCTCCATCAAACACGCGTTGCTAGACTGGGCAAAATATTGAAAGATAGTATAGAGAATGGTCAAACCACAGGCCCAAGCCTAAAGATGAGTATGAAGACGTAGAATATTTCTTGCAAGAGAAACTCTTTGACACAATTCTAAGCGAAAAGTGTTTACAAGTAGCAATGTCATTGTGGAAAAGCTACATCGGACAAACAGGACGCAGCATCCAGCAAGTTTAATGAAGACAGATGTAGGAATAATACAACGACCAGACCAGTGACCACCGCATCAATTCTGAAACAATTAAGCTTTTGACAGTAATACCTGTTGTTACTTAAGAATAATAAAAGGTTGTAGAATTCATTAAAAAAACGGGATTCTGTTAACGGTAAATACAAATTCTGACAAGAAACAAGTCTAAGTAGAGTGGAGTACAGACTGAAATAAAAAGCGTTTGCTCGCAATAGTCAAAATAGCTGTTCATCGGAAGATATCGAAGACTATTAGGATAGCATTCATAACATTAAATTTAAGCGAGACAACCTTGCAGCCGTGACCGCAACAAGGAAAGGCTGAAAAGCGTTGTACAAAAAAAATCCACTTGATTGTCGTAACAAGCAAACCCCACCTGAGGAGTAACTCCTCAGGGTAACTATGCACTGGTGAGGAGCTCTGACGGTGTTATTGCACTACTAACGGAGATATGCTCCAAAACTTGTTTCACCACGAAAAATGGTAATTGACACTTGCGATATTAGATAATCAATCTTTTCTTAGCTGGGCGCAGTGATCTTAATCTTCAGCTAATGCCAAAATGGCGTAAAGTTGGAGACCTCGAGCTTTGGGCAAAATCTTGTGCGAAACCATTAGATGATTTGCCACCAATGGGTTGGAAATGGAAATCGTTGCTCTGAAAGTAAGTGAACAGCTCTAAGGATGTCGACAAGCAAAACTCACATGGTTCTACTCGCGAAAGAAGAAAAACTACTGCAGAACTTTGTCGGGGACAAAAGAATGGATAGCTACAGGTCAAAGTTTTCTACGGGTGATTGAAGTGAATTCACACGCCACGAATGGAAGGTTTGTTACAGCTCAAAACGGCCCTTACGGCATTCAAGCGCTTTGGGGATAGTCTATATGGGCCTTTGGCACACATTAATCTTAATCTTCAAAAAGGCAAAGCGCTAATCACGTCTCAAGCTACTGTAATAGACGGTTGACCGGCTACTGATCAGGGAAAAGGGGGGTAAGAATCAACGCGACGCGTTAGAGAGCGAGGTTCTGTTACAATAAGCGTTGATTGTAATGAAAATAAGGGAGAAAAATGAGCACCACGAATTTCATTGATAGAATGGAGGGGCCGGTCCTCGTCGAAATTCGAAGTCAAAGGACCGACGCTTCACTTCAACGGTCTTGTACGATACGTTCTGGTTGCTTGGGGACTTATCTTGGTTGGATTGCTAGCACCGCCGGTCACCTTACAATTGATAAATTCAAGAAAGAATATCACATGTACACTTAAACACATATACGTATCATAAATAAAAGTCCAGGGAGTTAAAACGAATGCAGATCTATTAAAATTTCAAGTATGTAACTAAATGTTTGACATGCATAGTTGTAAGAGGAGTTAGTAATTCTATAATTTACTTAACAACCATAGATATGACTCAAAAGGTACATTGATTACATTGCAAAAAAAGTGGTGAACAAGCCCTCATAAATATTCTGAATGATATGATGCAACAATGATGACAATTTACTCTAAAAGCAGGTCACGTGCGTCGATTTCAAACGTGGCTGTTGCCACTTATATAGCACGTCACTTCGATGTCAATACAAGCGCGTCACACCAACGTTCTAAAATTACACAAACAATAGAAATAACTAGTTCACAATTCGTGAGTGATGTCCGGCGATGCGGTTGATTGGTGTAGCCGAAAGGTCTCACCGTCCCGTTCAATCCTCTGCGCATGGTTAAAAAACAGCGCAGATTGCTGGTCGTTACGACGTTATCAAACGATATCCCAGAAGGCCAGGCTTTGCATGAAGATCCTTGTAGCGACGAGCCATGGAAAGAGGGCAAAACAACGTCTAACTACTCCAGTTCCCTACAATTGGCACCTTCAAAGCTACTCAAACATACATCTGCCAAGGTGTTAATTGCACGCATTGTGCTACAACACAACAGAGAATATTTTTTGTACAAAACAGGCACACATACGCCAAGGGAGTTTTTTCTGCACACAACTGGTTTGAGCTTCAGACCAAGAGAATCTTACAACGAAACGCACCACAAAAAGCATACGAACAACAACTTCATATTAATTTTGAAGACACCCCACGGCGGCTGAAGCCCCGTGGGGTTGACACAGCCGAACCACTTCGTACCACTGAAGCTGGGTTAATGCCACGAGAAGCGATTGGATTTCGTTTCAAAAAGTGATACGCCGAGACTTGTGTGCTGTAGAGCGGGGCTTAAATACCCACACTATGTTTTACGACGTTACGTCATAGAAAATATGTACCGGGTCTCCCACGTGCTGGCGATTAAAACTACACTATACTAGAACGAGCGGGAAGCGTCGATACTTGACTTTGAAAAGGGAGCGCGAGTTTGTCGAGCGTTACTTTACAGACTGATTCTTTGAATATAGAATTCGACCATAGGTCGATGTGAGATTCTGCAAGATACAATTTCGAATTTCAGATTAGTATATTGGGCTTCTGGAAACCAGATAAATCGAACAATAATCGTAAATTTGCCAAACCGGCACGGTAAGAGATATATTCATGGAATAGATAGACACCACATTCAAACTACTTGCTCGGTATATGGCCAACTACTGATCTGTTACCCGGGTCGGCAAAATATTGAAGCGAAAAGTTCCAGGCGCCGGTCCCAAATTTTCAAACGGATCTAACATCCACAGGTATTTATTGAGTCACAGATGACGACAACGTTAGATATCCTCAAAAAAAAAACCGGAATTGTGAACGGAGAAACGCAAGGAAAAATTAGAACAAATATATAACCGCCCGGAACACTTCACACAACGAATAGCAGTTGTGTAAGCCTATAGTAGGGGAGCTGGTGATATTTTTTAGTGATGATTTAGTTAAGGCCTATTTTTTGAGAGAATGTTGCGGGAGGCATGTATAAGTGGCAGCTGTAAGGATTTTCCTTGATAGCGGTATCGGAGGGAGGCAGAACACCCCCAAGTTGCACTGTCAGTATATGTCAAATTCGAGGTTAGCAGGTTAGGTTTTGCGTCAACTGTGTCAAAAGTGACGGAAAACATAACCTGCTAGTCTCGAATTTGACATAGACTTACATTAAAAAAGTCCATAAGGGCGGCTGTGGAAATTCAAACGTATGAATAATATGTTGGTGGCACTGTAAGCTTATGTCAAATTCGAGGTTAGCAGGTTAGGTTTTCTGTCAGTTTTGACACAAAACCTAACCTGCTAACCTGGAATTTGACATATACTGACAGTGCAACTTGGGGGTGTTCTGCCTCCCTCGGATACCACTATCAAGGAGAATCCTTACAGCTGACACTTATACATGCCTTTCGCAACATTCTCTCAAAAAATAGGCCTTAACTAAATCATTACTAAAAAATGTCACCAGCTCTTAGACTACTACATTCTAATAGGAAATACACATCGATAGCAAAACGAAACACAAAAATCAATAGAAAATGTGATCCTGAAATTTTATAGAATAAAGGATAGAGGTTACAACAGATTTGTTAGAACATGGAAAAACGATTGCCAGGGAGTGCTAGGCGAATGTACTAACACGTTAGTTAAAAAACAATGGACACAGATGACAAAAAGGCGTCAAGAGTTGTTGTACGTTTAATGGTAATGGAATATTTCACAAAGCCAGATATACAAAGCGAGTTTTGTGTTGCTAGAACATCTACTCACTCACAAATTCTTGTATCATGATTTGGTTATTCAGGCCACGCAGTATAGGTTGTAAAGTAAATGCCACATTTTTTAAGCGCTTCTAATTATAGGCATCAAGGTATCGCTGCAAAAAGTGTATTACCTTGAAAGAAACTAATTCCGAATAAAAGTAGGTGTCGTTGTTCTAGTTGATTTTTTTATAGTCCAACATTCCCTATTTGTGCACGATTCCATACATCAGGCACAATCGCAAAATGAATTCTTGTCGTCCGCGCCTTTCGCTGCGAACATATTTTTGGCCGATCCAGATGTAAGACCATATCAGCTGACTGCGTGAATTAAGACCTAATTCTGTTCTAGCACTGCTTCCTACTCCTGCAAAGTTCCTACAGTTTGAGCTGATCGTGATTTACTGCGCCGCTGTGATTCCCTACAACTCTTGAAGGCATAAATCTGGGCTGGATCGAAAAATGATGGAGATTTCTTGGCGTTGTGGAGACGCAATGCCCTGCTTGTTGGAATTATTCAGCAATATTGGGGCACACAAAACTTATCGAGTGTAAAGGATGACCGCAATGAGTGTGCGCTACATTTCTCTTAATGTGGTGTATCTAGTTTCGGCTAGGAAAACAGGAAAACTATCAAGTCTTCGATTGGCAACGGTTTTTCTCTCAGAACTGTGAATTATTCAAATCGCACCTGCAACTATGGAAATGTTACATGTTAACTATAGACAGGTTGTAACACGAAGGTAATAATGTAAATCCTGTTGTGGCATTTACGTTTATTGAGCTCAAAATCAAATTTTACCTTTAACAAAACAATTAATTAGTGGAAACGTGTTTGAGGTGTTGATGTCTGTCAATTAGTTTTTAAAGATTTTTTCGTACACGTTACGCAAGAAATACATACTGTATAGATAAAATACGTGTCAGAGTAAAGATAAAATAAAAACACAAAACAATATAAAGTTGTATAAAAATATATATAAATGTAATGCACTTTAAGTATATAACGTTTTACTGTCTTAAAATCACAGTTCATAGTAAAATATATAATCGTTCCAACCATTTAATTGCGCCAGGTGTTGATTCGCATAGGTCGGCTGGTGTTCCTTGGAATGCTCGAATATCGCAATCGTGGGCAATATGAGCCGAGAAATAAATTGGTGCCCACGGTCACATCCTCGAGAGGTTACGGAACCCTAGCGGTGGAGATATTCCGCTTTCCTGCCATGGTCTTCCGAAAACGGTTTAACGTGCGCCATTGGCGGCGTCAAAGTAAGGAGCCAAATTTGGAAGAACTTCCAAGTAATATTCTCTATGCTGGCTTATTTGTGGTCTTACACATTATTCGATACGGTCACTTGATCGTTTTCCTTCATTGTCTTATCTCATATTTTGCATGTTTTACACGATGCATCGCTTAACTCAGAGAAATTTCAGAATGGTAGTAACCTACAACATGCATTACCTAACCAATACAAAATTTTCAACTTAGTTGAAATGAAGAATTTATACGACGCTGAATGGAAAACAGGATAAGTCCAACCCTGCGTTGCGCAAAAGTGGGAGGAAAACGGAACAGTATCGGCTCGAATTTTCGCTCCGTCTCGTATTCGCCGAGTAAGGAATAGACAGCTTTAATTCAAAGCGCTCGTAACAGGCATGGACGGAGAGGTTTTTCAGGTCTGCGTCGCCGCAGAAGGTCGCTATACAGGATATTCGCGGAACGTGTGATAACGGTACGATGGGGGTTCTTCCAAATATCCAACCAGATGTCGACATGAAATTCCACGGCGCAACATCGAGATGGGAAACGTAGTTTTAAATTTATAAGCTGTACCTTGGCAATTATTAAACCCGACCATGTTGAAATTGCGTCAAATGTGCAAACCGAACGGTCACTGTTATCAATCTCGCCTTTGCTTGCATAAAAGGCAGTGACGGCAACAATACTTAAGCTGGCTTAACATTTACTTCCGGAGCTGTGAAGGTTGAAGCTTCTGTTTCTATCATAGTTTAAAATTTCGGTCTATATACTAGTGTGGGTGGAGATGTATATAGTTTTGTAAAGGGGTGTTTATTTTGTAGTAAACTAATAATAATTTATTTGCTAGTTTAATAATTTATATGAATATCATTTGGCTAAAATACAGAGACATCAGCAACATACCTCAAAAAACTTAAGAATTTGTTTATGTAATTAAAAAAAAACTTTCCATAAAAACGTGAACAACAATGGATGCTAAAGGTGTCCCATTCAACCTTAAACCCTTGCTGATACAATTCGTCGTCTGATTTAAAGTATGTTTGAATTATTTACATGAAAACGCAACCTATAGGGCGAACGGAAGACCGAAGCCCCAAATAGGGGTCACCACTAATACATAAGTTATAGCAAAAATGTTTACAAGCTTAGTAACCTACACACATAAATTACATCTACATAAAGTCTAAGTGCCCAAACAGTTACCCATATTAGAAATGGTGAATCTATTCGTAGTGTCCAGAACCTTCCAAGTTAGTTCTTCCGTCGCTTAACGGTCCTGGAATCGATTTTTGCGAATTGAATTAATATTTATGAGCAGATTATTAGACAGAGATTGAGAGATGATACATCCAAGCACCCACGCTGACACACGGAATTATGGAGCACCCTGTTGTAGATTTATTCGTAACCCCATTAATTGGTAGCTTCAGTAGTGGAAATCTCTACTGGTTAGAGATGAGTCACTGTGATGGTAAGTCAATGTATATCGACGTCGGTGGTATGCAAAAAGTTATTAGAATAGGTGGAGTGTCGGTTATGTTCTGGATGGAATCGGTAGAAACAATATAACAGAACTCAACGTTGTTCCACCAGACCTTTCTGAATAGTTTATAATGATCGCATTCTGTAGAACTATGTTGTTCCATCTGCCTACGGAATCGTCGTCGCTTTGACTCTAACCCGCATATCGCGGATATAACATCCTTGTATATTTCTAATAAAAGGTGAATCGTGGGTTATGTTTTGTGTCGTTCATTAAAGAAAATGTTTGAAAGCATTAATTGTTTCCCTATTTTTTCAGCATACAACAAATTTGAAACAAGTGTAACGGGAACTTCACCTTGCTCGCCTGAGTGCGTTTAGAGCAACGTTTCAATGCACAGCCGATTTGCGTGTGTTTTATTGTTTGTGATTATGTGTTAAAAATTGAGAAGTGTTTAAGTACTAAAATCTTCCTTTTGTCTGAAATAGAAGAAAGCGTTCCAAAATGTATACACGGGTTATACTTAGCATATGTTGTTATAACCTGCAATTTACCTGTTACAATAAGTGGTTTAATAATCATGATACATTATTTTAGGCACAGATCATAGATATTTAGATTTGGTTCTTACAACCTTTTTGAATTTATTTCCTTCGAATAGATCCAGTGGCCATTAGAGAGCTGAAACGTGCCACTGTGTTCTGCCTACAGCTCCGATGTTGGAACGCATCCCGTTCTAATGCGTGTGCTCCTAGGAGACCTTGACTTGGCAACCTTCGTCAAAAGATTGCTGAGTGAACATGCCTAATTCGCATTACCAAATCGCGCTGGGCGACTTAGTTTTGAAGGTGCGCGTCCCTGCATTGCATACAAAGAGGCAGTAGCTTGTTGAATTTAAGGATAGTTTCAAAGTTTTTCCACCGTTACATGACAAAATATTGAGAACAAAGAAAAGATACCTGCGAGTGCCAGATGCAGGTGATTAAGTAACTGTAATTCGTCAGTATTACGCAAGGTGGGTGATTCATACCGTATTTGTCATTCGATAGTCACCATGGAAGCAGGAGCCCGGTGAGTAATTGAGTGTTAGTGTACGTAAGCGTGCGCTTTTTAGTGTTTGATGCACTTTGCGCTTGAACATAATCGCAGTATGCGGTTAAAACCAAGGCGTCGGTAAAGCAGCTGCCTGCGAAGAATGTAATATTACTGTTCGGCATATCAGCGCTGTGGCGTCTGAGCAGTAGACTAACAGCATAAATACGTCATAAAAACAGCTGTAAAATGGGTGCTTTAAATAATGTTTAATAGAAATACGTAGCAGAACCGGCTTATTTGGGGGCCGACTTAATATTGTTGCGGGTTAGAAATAGGTACCCGATTGATGGTCTGTGATTTAAAAATTGTGAAATATAGCTATTTCGGCACCCCCCGGGTAGAAGAGGATCACATAATGTATTGTGTATGTATCATTTAACATTGCTTCTTTAACAGGAAATTTATCTGGTGTTAATTCAGGTGTGAACAAATATACTTTTTATTCAAATGTAATTTTGATGCTAACATTTTCAGCTTTGCAGTCCAGTCCAGGTAATTTTCGGAGGCCATTGCAACAAGAGACTTTCCATAACCACGAGATAAAGTAAACAACATAGAAGAAATCTGATTGCAATTGAGCTAGCTGGCAACAGGAAGGTGCTCAGAGTAATTTAACAACTAGTAGTTCCGTTACACTCCAACGGTGGGGCTTAGCAGTAGCGGCACAGGTAACGCCTTGTTACATGGGGCTGTAAATTTGAAGAGAACTCTTGACAGGACTGAAGAATAGAACTTTACAAGACCAAATAGTTAATTTTCATTTTCCTATTCTACAAATCGTTATTAAGTCTCTTAAGGCTGTAAAAGTAATATTTAAAACATCCAACCAGAATGACAGTTTACAATAAAAAATATTATTCCTAGGTTGTATATTTCTGTAACTAATTTGAGCGGCGAGTTATATAAAGAAAATTACGCCAAGAAGGATTAACCTTCCCAATGCTGTAATATAGAGCGTTTGTTCCTCAGGCATTCCCTAATATGGGTTTTGTACATGTTATATAGATCCTAGCCTTGCTGTCTCTGGTGAAAACGTTTTTCATACTACGTTTCTCAAATACTCTACGTTTGCAGTCTTTAGTGGCTATATATTAGTCCAAATTTAGATATTTAGAAAGTTCAATATCTGTTTTACCTAAGTCTTCATTTTGTTTAACTTTTAAAACATGCTTAATTCGTATTGCTTTTCTTTTAGTTGACTTGATCCGCTGTTCTCAATCTATATTTTTGCCTATATCATCAATATCCGTAAATGAAAGCTGAAATGAAGACCGCTGCTTGGGGATATCGCCGATACCACAACGTTATTAATTTTATATTTATTAGTGTTGCTATAGACTATTAACCAAATTATTTTTAGTATTGTTAAGAGCTTCATTACAGCACTGAGTGCAGTAATATCTATTACTAAACGAGGAATATCTTGAAGCAGAATTTGCTGATGAGGTAAAGTATTGAACAATACACGTATGCTTAAGGCACTTAACGAGACTTGTTAAGATTATCATAATCAAACTGGCACCGTTAATATCTATTAACTTTTTATATAAAAATAAGGTATCTCAAACTTAATTTGCATGTCTTAAGAAATTCCTTTCAAAATAATCGCATGGAGAATGTTGTACTAGTTTTAAGAAGAACCTAAGCAAGTCATCGCCTTTATGACTGAGCTAAGTTTAAAATAAGAGCAAAAATGGTAATTTGTCCATTAAGGAAGCGGGGGAGCAGATATGGAAATGTTAATTACTTTTTGCGATACAACAACTGTGATAAACATTTGTATTTCATTATGTTTTTCATGACTTTATAACCCCCGCTGTAGGTACGGACTTCACTATCTTAATGCTAGCTGTAGTGGAAATTTTATCTATCGCAAGCAGGAAATAAGTCCTGGAACGACTGTAAAACGCTATCATTTAACAGCGAGCGGGGATGAAAAATGGCAGAATAAACAAGCTTTAAACTCTAACATCATTAAAAAGTGTCCCAAGTTCCGCGATCAGGTAATAAAACGCAGGGCCATCGGCTGACACAAAAACCGTTTAAATGCTGCAGGTGTTTACAAAATGTATTTATTTTATAACAGAGGGTTTGGGATTGCAGTAGAGGGAATTCCTGCCAGGGATGATGAATGGATAAACCAAGGCAGCCATGTGTCTTGAGGGTACTAAATTATCGCAACGCGCTGTGGCTACGCTTTACGCCGCCTACGTGTCGGTTTACCACAACTACTTGCAAACCGCAAGCACAATGTGCAGGAGGTTGGCTGCACTGACGACAGTGGCGATACCATCGGCGGATGGAAGTCTGCGACACATTTACCCACTTCAAACAAAGCTAATTCTGTTTGTTCTAGTTGCCATTGTGAAAAGGTACAATGTGTCGCGGGGTGGTTTACACCCCCGCCGGTGCTAGATACGTTTGCGTATTAGCACTACAAAAACCCAACCACTGCACGACGCAGCAATAAAGCGCCAAACATCAAAGCTGTATTCGCATCTCGTTGCTGGCGAACTTGAACCTTGGAAAGTTGTTTTTGTTTTGCTACGCGCTTCTATATAAGATTTTCGATTTATAACGCTTTTTTATTGTGTCTACCCAATTGGATAAGCCATCTATGCATTTATTCTGTTGGTAGAAAACACACATTTGATTTTCTGAGCTACTGACTTTTTAAATAAAGTAAATACTTTAAGTACTGTTTGTAACATAGCGTGAAGGTGGCTCAGAGGTAAGAGGCTCTGAGTGGGTTCGATTCCTACCTATTGCAATAGCCAGAAAAACCTTGTATCGGCTTCACTGTATAATTTTTCTCGAAGAGGACAGGCTGATGATTTTGTAGTGTGACATTACAACCAGGCTGATAACGACGATGACGGAACAGCTGATAGCCGCCTTCCTACTACTAATCACCGCCTACCTATCAAGGACTTCCCTAATTCTTGATATCCCATCGAAGCTCTTCTATCCTCGTTCCACGATGTTCGGGGCCATTCTTTTTTTGTCTTTCCAGGTGGCTTCTGGTTAACAAGAATTCGGGGTAATTTGCGATCCTCAATGCACGTTAAATAGCTTAACGACTGTAGACCCTTATTTTCCGGTGTTCTAATAATACATTCTTTGTGCATTCATTGCATTTCTAATTTCATCGTTAGTAATGCGGCCTAACCGGGATACCTTATTTATCCTTGGCTAACCCCTTTCAGATTTTTAAATCAAAAACTCTTGTCAAGAACAATAGCAATTAACACAGATACAAGTGGTTTCCACTGATCACACTGGACATATGCACAACTTTCAATGTAGCGGTGCCTATAATTTTCGGCACTTCATTCCATCCACACTGTTTCGATTTGTTGTCATACATTCGTCCCTTAACTACATGCAGCCCTATGTCGTTCGGCCCTGCTATATTTTATCATGTATTTATGATTGCATGTCCTAGGATAGACCGTTTCAGGATAATTTCTGAAATATATCACCCCACTCCAATTGAACCAAATTTTCTGCTTCCTTCAACTTCATCTTTCACGTTTTGCTTGGATAGAGAATACGTTTAATATATAGAAAATGTATTTTTGTGAATTTTTTAACATCCCTTGTTACGGGAGAAAGCGGTACTTAAGACAATCCGTAACCATGATCCTCTGGCTAGCCTAATAGAGAGAGACAATGGCAATTCGAGCTACCTAAAATGTGTTTGTTTGCTGCTTGAAAAGAAGGGTACGTGTAAAATACGGATTAGGACACTACAGGGTTGTTGAATTAAACTTCAGATTTTTATACGTTTCTTTATTCTTCTTCTTCCTCTTAATATTGGCGGAGAGCCTGTTACTTCCACACAATGTGTGTGGTGTTTATAAGCCATCTTAAGCCGCGGC
Source organism: Agriotes lineatus (assembly GCA_940337035.1). Taxonomy (NCBI): domain Eukaryota; kingdom Metazoa; phylum Arthropoda; class Insecta; order Coleoptera; family Elateridae; genus Agriotes; species Agriotes lineatus. The sequence continues at coordinate 18,434,639 of OW679197.1, forward strand.
CGGGGTAGGTGGTTAGCATAACACCTTGAATTAAGGAAGAATCCCTTCACAGGGGTTACGACCACCAAAGGTGTTCGTATGATGGATGGAGAGCGTTCGATATTACGAATGTCCAGGTATGGGGCTCGAACCCACTACCTGTCGACTGCTGTGCAAGCACTTTACCAGCAGGTCGCACGCTCTCTTTGTGTTTGTTTGCTACTTGATAAGAAGGGTTTGTCGAAAATACGGATTAGGGCGCCACAGGGTTGTTTAATTAAACTTCAGGTTTTTAGACGTCTTAATTTTTGAAAAAACATTCACAGAGTCGCGTGGAAATGGTGGACCTCGGTCACTTACTTTTGTCTTCCACTATTAATTTAGCTATAAAAATAGGTTTTGCTTATCTGATTTATAACAAAGTAACAAAAAAGTCAAAACAGTATTTAAACGCTATAATGAACAGACCAAGTTACAGTAAAAATGAGGAATACATTTCCTTATATGACGCCACACAAGTACAAGCTATGGAGCGATTTACTTTAAATATATTGCAATGGTCTTATGGCTGAGGCTATACTCTGCTTGCAGTACAGTTTAGAAAACAGGTCAATAAGCACAGAGTTGGGGTGTTTTATGTAGCTGCAATAATAAGCTTAAATTTCATTCAGTAAATGCACTGGAAAAAAGATGCCAGTATTAATAAATGAGTTGAGTAAGGAACGCAAAGGGCAAAGCTTGTTTTTCACAGGGTTGAAGTCGAAGTTCAAATTAATTAAATATTAGGTTTGGGCAGAATGCACAGCCAAACCAAAAGAAATGAATAATCACAAAAAGGTTTGCTATGTGCAGGTCAATGAAGCAGAGATTTCAATATAGCTAAGCAGGTAAAATTGTGTGCAATCTAAAAAGGTATAAGAAGCCAGAAAAATAATAATGTTGCAACGAGCACTTAATAAGGCAGACATAAAGACAGAAAATAGCAATTGTGAGAAACAGACAAGACATGATAAAGCAAGGGAAAAGCAAACAGCAAGACAAAAAAAACCAGCGTAACGCAGACAGATGGAGATCAAAAGCATTTATGAAGGAAGTGAACTCTTTAAAAGGATGAGTGCAATTACGCGAGTGAACAGAGCAAAGCAAATAATAAAACGTGTAGTGGCGCAAAGAGACATTTTGACAATTAAAAATGTAGACAATATTTTAGATATTAGAAATATTTAAATTTAATAATTTGTAACAGAATTTAGTTTAAAATGTAATTGATTTGAACTTGGCTGATTTCCGTTTGTATAGTATTAGATTAGCATTTGTTTATATCGGACTTAAGGAGATAACAATTGAATAAATTATACGATTGACATGAAATTTTGTGCTCCTTTTGAATGCAAGTTTTTATATACCTAATAAAATTGAATATTGTCAGCTAAAAAGTGTTTCACTGTGTTAAGCAAGTGGTATATTTCATATGAGAACGTTTGTGGCGATTTCCGCAAACATAAATTATTTCACCAAGAGCATCTCCGAGGAAACGTTGGCCACCCTCATCAAGATTACGAAGAAGGATTCCAGCCGAAAAGAGGGTCCAGAGCCAGGGCATTCTACTGTGATGCATCAGGCAGGAGTGCAGGACACCTACCAGCAGCACAGACATCGGGGAAAACTTTCCACACGAAGATACGAGCTGGGGCCCCTTTCCGAAGATTGAAGCAAACAAGAAATCTTAAGATACTGTCTAACCCTAAAAATATTAGCGTGAGCATTCAGAAATTTGTGTGCATGCGAGACAATACAGTACTGAACAAGATTCAAGCATCTTCAAGCCTTCAGCGAAAGTGCTTTTAAAATTATTAACCAGAGTCCAGTTGTAAGGGTAGGTGGAGATTAAACAATTGCGGAAATTCAATGGGCGTCTCTTCTGACGTCATAGGACAAATTTAAATAAATACTTCTTCGAATGTTGACAAATTTGATTTTTAAAGACAACAACGCTTGCCACAGCACAATACGAACCATTCTGTGTGATGTTGACAGCAGTGCATACGTTAGCGACTGCGTATTTGGAAATAATTCGAGCGCACAGTGACGCACCAGTTTAGGTAAAAAGGTTACCAATTATTACTAATTTACCCTTTGAATAGAGTTGATTTATCTACCAAGCTAGCGTTATGAGAATAATTGCAGATAAATAAAATACGAAAAAAAGCATAATACTATTTTATTTGGGTCAAGTAAATTAAAATTACTATCAATCCAACAATTATTTTAATCAGTTTAGTCAGTGGCGCATATTAAACCATAGCAATATAAACAGCGTGCAAAAGTCAGTCACACGCTTGATGTAGCGGAAATTCAGATTTAGTTGCGATACTTCAAAACAACTAGCAGCAGTCCACTACATATGGAACACCCAGAAGGAAAAAGGCGTCGTCGCCAGCTCAGAGTGTGGGATGAGCCTAACTGTCGAAAGGCCACTTGGGGCGTGAGATGCAACAGTAAAGAGCCGGCGGCGTTGGAATGTAACTAGCTTCTCTGGAGGAACCTCGCGGTTGTGTGATATTATATTGCACTGGCTACACGTTGTTGTGTCTTTAATATGTACTAAACCTTCAAATATTGGTATTGATTAGGTTCTTTAATTACAAATTGTCCTATTATGTATTTTAATGTCAATAATAACTATTGTCGATAGCTCCTGAAAACTCAACAGGGGTGGCTCTTTTATCTAGTTACTTGCTTTCTGAAAGATTGATTTTCTAATATTTTAAATATCACATGCATAAGTCAATTCTCATTTCAACCAAATGTCAAAAAACATATTTCAAATTCAAATGACAAACACCAGACTACCTTCTTATTACACAACAATATTAGAAAACACAGTAAGTAATTCTTTTATAACTAATTCACTTTTACAGTCTTTTATTTGCTTTTTGTAGTAATTACCTTTCAATTGATCTACACAATGTCCAGAATTCAAACCAACCTGCTCCTCTCTGCCTACTGATACAAGCTCCTCTCTGCCTACTGCTCCAAGCTCTAACGTACCTTCCAGCAATGAAAAATCCCTCAGAATGTAGCCAACCGACCAAATCTGCAGATGCTGACTTCTTTTACTGCTGCGCCAAACTACATTCACTGCCGCTGCCAAACTTCTTGGAACGTGCCCTCTTAACTGATGGTGCTACTCTGGAACTCTCCCTTATTACTGAACAGCCCAATGCAATCCAATTCAATTAATTTCTGACATTAAATGTATTTCTTCAATAAACTTGATTTCATATTCTTCTCCAGTTATTCGCTTTTTATTAATTAATTCTGCTTGCTTATTTTAAACCACATACTTGTAACCATCCATAGTTTCATATCTGTTAATTTTCTTATATGTTTAAATCTTCTTATATCTTTCACCACGCAAATTATGGTATTACCCTTTTATTATCCAAAAATTTTTATAATAAAATAGGGTTAATTTTAGATACTTAAATGACTCCAAATTAAATTCGTTACATTTTTTTACAAGTTGTTTATTCTTAATAATTAGAAATGAATTTCCTAACTACTAGCAATTTTCCTTTTTATACACTCTAGTCTTATCTATTTGAGTTAAACCTACTTTATTTTATTTCAAATTAAGTATTTGTCATTCATTTTCAGACTGTATTTTATCAATATTATATTTTCAAATCCACCAGTTTTTCTTCAAATAGCTATGTCTATATACATATCGGCCTTACCCTGAATAAATCCAAGCTATTACCAACCCACTGTAATTTACCAATTTTAACAAATTTAATTCTAACCACATTAGGGTTGTATCATAACAATATATACGTTTCAATATAGAATGAATCACGGAGGAGACGATAAAGACGATACGGTAGAAAACGAAACCCCAAAGGTTTATATTGATTGCACAAATGGTAATCCAAATAAATCGAGCGCCTTATAGCCGGTAATGTTACGTTTGCGAATAATACACCCGCGAACACATCATAGTTATAACATGAGGCAAGCTTCACCCTGACAGAATTTGCCATCGATGCCAAAGCTTAACTGCCAAACTGCAATAAAGATAGCTGTTGGAGTCGTATTTCCTGAATAACCAGTTTACAGGATTCTTCTGTCTGATAGGCATATTGGTGTCAATACAGAGAAAAAATTAATGTTTATAGCCTCTTTAGAACGAGATAATGTGTTAATATTTACTTAGTGGCAGAAACTATTATTAAACCTGTTCATGGCAACACCAACATTTGAGGAAGGATGGACGGATTAAAGTTGTTGAGGCAAGGCTTTGTTATGTCACTCAGACAGCTAACTAGGGAGAATAACAAAGACTTTCGACTTCTCAGCCAGAGATGGTGGTGGATTAAACGAGATGCTCTAACTTAATAACTATTACAAAAAATATAGGCGCCAAGTAACCACTAATCCAGGCACTTTGTTAAACGAAAAAGGTAGACGTCCAAAAGGCGCTACTATACCAATCCCTAAAAAATAAAAAGAACGACAAAGGCACATAAATAGAATTCTAATGCATATATAAGAAGCAGTATAATGAATTACTTTAACAAGTACTCCGTAGTATATATACAAACGCATAATAATAACAGTGTAACTCAAAACATGCACAAAGGTAAAGGTGTCATATATAACAATTGAAGGCTATGACTCCTTAGAGAAGGTATGGTACAACTTGACGGTAGTAAGCAATTTGCGTTCCCGAAATGTAATACGGTACTCCATAATGACGTTACGATACTATGTAATAGCAGGTCAAAGTGCTTCAAAAATAGCGTTACCTACTAAAGGTCCCATTTTGGTTTCGGTTTGAATTTGACGCAGAATCTACAAATGCGAGAACATTCTCATGGCTACATTACATTGTTATTAAACAAAATATAGGTTCAATAAGTGCCTAGTTGATTTAGATTAAGCACCATAATAAATTCCGGAATACGCTAGTAATTAACTAAAATCATAATTCCAATTCGACGGATCTAGAGAACTATTTACGCAGATGAATAATATTAACCTTTATTCAACCGAGATAATCGGTCACAAACTTGAAATAAAAGCTCAAATATTGAATTTAAAAAAATAAATTAAAGCATGCGAAATTGTTTTACAACATCCAATTATTATATATTTAATGAAATGAAATCCACGGTTATGGTTCGTCAGACGCGTCCAATCCAAAAATAACTTTGACATTAACAGGTGGTTAAACTCTGTAAGCAGTGAATTAAGTGATGTTAATATTAACTGCCCCATATCGGTCTGCTACTATGATATATTACATTTATTAAAGTATGAAGCAAATCTGGTGATTGACGGATTTAGCAGCATTAAAAGCACGATAGCAAATAGTTCCATCTTGCAAGTTACATTCAAGTCTAATTCTTATAACGCCGGGAATATGATAGATAAAAACAGACCTTCTGTTGATGCTCCCGGGGCAGAAAGCAAGCGTCTCAGAAGGTGGTCACAACGATAACGCCAAGCTTCCGGATGGTCAAAAGGCGAATCAACAGGTGCCTTATAACGTGGCTGAGGCTAAGCCTTATCAGGAGATGTAGATTGCTGGTTTAAGAGGAGGACGTTAATAAAGAGGTGCTTCGGCTAGCTCGAAGAGGGGCGTGGATCTCGATCCAGCTTCAGCGGTCTCGCGATCTAAGTAAAAAAAAAATATCCAGGGCGCCAAGAACCTAAAAATTGCCCAAAGCACTACGGGAGGCACACGCTACTGGTCCTAAATAGCGGGCACAACCTCACCAACAAATCCCAAAGAAGCCAGCAAAACGAAGGAAATATCACACCTACCTTATCGAACCTTTCTGTAGTAGTCATCGACAACTATAATCCCTATAGTAATAACCCACAAAAAAAAGTCAAGAAATTCAATCAAGTACCGAAGCTTTAATTTCCTTTAACTTCGTTTGTCGGTCACAAAGCTCGCAGTATAACAAAAAAAAAGGATAACACATAAATGCACAAATCTCCCTTCAAAAAAAAATGAGTAATACATATATACATATAACGTTATCGCAAATATTAAAGTATCGCCATAGGTTAGATTCACATACAAGTACAATGGTTATAGTAAAGAGCTTCCGCGCTAAAGTTTGATTTAAATTTGATTAAGTTTGATTGAAAATTGGATTAAAGTTTAACTAAAATTGCTTGACTCGAAATAGCACACGGGGCTAGTGCCAGCTAACAGCGAGTATGAATCTCTTGGCGCAAACAGCAGGCAGCGAAGGGGCCCTAAATTGAGAGCGTTTTGTAACGCGTATAAAACAAAGCTATTGGTATGTTGGTTCTTATCGCGACGTATCTGTAACCGATGAGGCCTCGACGGTAGGGACACGCTACTTGGTGCGCCTAAAGACAGCACCCGTGTAAGCGGGAAAGATTAGATAACAAGGTCTTCGCTAGCAAGGCGCTCTTAAAATGAATTGTGTCAAATAAGACCCATTTGCTATTTTCACAGGTATTATCAGCGGCAATATCAAGAAATATACAGCGGCGTAAAGCAACTGAAGGTCGCTTCGCAATCAAACAGCCGCGGCAATAAAAGAGGCAATTTTAACAGCAAAGGCGACTGAAGGTCACAATGCAATTGATCAACAGTAGGCAAGATAAAGCAGCTGAAGGCTACGATGCAACTCATTAATCTGCAGCAATACAGAAGGCAAGTTAAAACAGCTGAGGGCTGCGATGCAACTCGTTAATCAGTAGCAATACAAAAGGCGATGAATAAGCGCACAGTCCCGATGTGGAATGTTATCAGCACTCCGCAGTTCGCACTGCGGTCAAACAGCTGGGGTTCGAGGTCACGCCGTGAACGGTCTCGAACACACCGCACACAATGAACATCTAACCTTTGATAAATGCCGGGAACAGGACCCTACGGCAGCAATCTCAATTTCACCTGGTGGACGGGTGGGCGACGTCTCCGAGAGCTCGCAGACAAAGGCTTCGATAATTGCAGAGCAGCAGCTGGATTTTGTCGAATGATGCCAATAATTTAGGCGATAACGTACAAGGCATGGGTACAATGAAAAGTAAAAGAAAAGGCCTGAAATGGAAGCTAAACGTCAGCCCATCGGCAATAAAACAACTAGCAAAGCCTACCTTAAGGATTTTTAACGGCCCAAAGTTAATCCTTCCGAACGATCACTCGTTCCTGGTTCCCCAGAATGATGCGTGTAATTCAATTAACACGAGAATCCAACCACGCACCGGATTATGTGCATTTTTCGGGATAATTCCACTTAACAAAGCGTCACCAAAAATAACTTGGAGCCTCGAAAAAGCAACTTGAAAGTCGGAAGAGGATTTTCAGAATGCACGTTTTCCCGAATCGAAGCCGGAAATGCATTTAATGTACATGCGCCGAGAAAAGCAACACTGCGATTTTGAAATTGTAAAGAATCCCAGATAGGCAACCTAGTAAGCACCAAGACGCGAGGAAAGTTGCCGCGCCTTTAATAAACAAATTGAAATGGCTTAGAAAATATTCCAACCGTCACACCCCCCCCTTCCTTGGAAGGCTGGAAATTCGGAGAAATGAACAGCCAAAGGGTATATGAAATGAAATACTTTAATAAATTTAAAACTCGAGGGAGACACACACAAAAAAAAACTTCGGGAATACTCCCTGGACACAAGTACACACAAAAAAAAAATCCTCCCGTACCAAATTTAGGTGAAAGGGAAGAAAGTCAGAGAGAATGATAGCACAAGGCGCAGTCCCAAGTTCAGGCACCAAGATTAGTCTTCGCAGCTGGATGGTAAAGGCGCGCCGGCGACTAATCCGGTGTGAACCCCTCACAAGAGACAACGCCCCCACAACCACCCCTCAAACCCTCAACCACAGACACAAGACCGAAAAGTCCCACCCCATGCTCAGAATAAGAGCTCTAAAATCCCCAAAGATAGCGTGCATAGATGTTCGTCACGAAAGATGAAGCGTCCACCATCAACATCCCTACCAACCTACCCTCAATGCAATATGCGTAGATGTTCGTTGCGCAAGAAAAGAGAGACCACCTTCAGCATCCCAACCAACCGACCCAAAGATGCAATATGCGTAGATGTTCGTTGCATGAGAAAAGAGTGACCACCTTCAGCATCCCAACCAACCGACCCAAAGATGCAATACTTAATCGTCAGAAAACAGTGGTTTCAGTTCCTGAACGTGCCATAATCCTGCTGATTTTCCTAAGTCGTCTTCAAGTTCGTAAGTACAGTTTCCCACTTTTCTCTTGATTCGGAACGGTCCTAAGTAGGTTGGAGCGAATTTAGCCGTAAAGTGCTTCGAAGCGTCTGACAGGGCTTTGTTCTTCCGCCATACCGACTGTCCTACATAATATTCTACAGGTCGTCGGCGCAAGTTAAAAACGCGCTGGTTGCGTTCGTGGGCGACATTCAGTTTTCGACGGATGTCTTCATACATTTTTCGAAATCCCTGTTGCCTATTTTCGACCTCATTGTTTTCGTTATTAGACTCATCTTCAGTCACCATTTCCGGAAGTGCCTTTCCACTGATATTGTGTTCTCGTCCAAAATTAACGAAATAAGGGGTGTAACCGGTGGTTTCATGTTTAGATGTTCTTATAGCACAGCCAACGGAAGATAGATATTTATCCCAAGTGCGGTGATCCTGTCGTACGTAAGTAGTAAGCATAGTTTTGATGACTCTATTCACCCGCTCAGTAGGATTCGCTCTAGGGTGGTACAAAGCAGTGTAATGAATCTTCGTGTTGTATTTCGCGCATAAGTTCTGGAAGTCTCGACTTCGCATTTGAACACCGTTGTCGCATATGATGTATTTTGGTACCCCATATACCAAGAATATGTCTTGCTCAATATGTTTCGTCAGGGATTGGGCATTAGCAGTCCGTAAGGGAAATAGCATAACGTACTTGCTGAAATAATCGGTAACTACTAAGATTTGCGTGAATCCCTTGGTACTTCTAGGTAGAGGACCTATTAAATCGAGACTTATCATTTGCCAAGGTACGGTGATATTAGGTCTCGTCCCCATCAATCCCGGAGGCGCTCGTTGTTCGGGCTTACACGCAGCACAAACTAGGCAATTTCTGACATACCTTCCGACGTCACTCCTCATCTTAGGCCAGTAGTATTTTTGACGGAGTTTCCAATAAGTCTTGTAAATCCCTACGTGTCCAGAGGCCGGCAAGTCATGATGAGTTTTAATTATTTCGCTTCGTTGATCCTTCGGTACGACAATCTTCCAGTAGTCTTGGTCTTGAGACAATTCAGGAAACTTACTAGAGGTATACTTGTAGAGAGTGCCGTTTTGAAATCTCCATCGAGCGTACGTTAGAGAAGAGTTCTTAACTTGACTGACCATCTTCTTGTACCATCGGTCGGTAGTGTTAGGAGAGATGATAAATAACGTTTCGGGTTCGTTTTCTTCGATCTCTTGAGGCACCGCTCTCGACAAAAAGTCTGGCACTACGTTTTCTTTCCCTTTTCGATGAACTATGTTAAAGTCGAAAGCCTGGAGGCGGAGAGCCCATCTCCCTAATCGTCCTGTAGGGTCCTTCAAACGATGTAACCATAACAGCGAAAAATGATCGGTGATTACAGTAAAGTGAACTCCTTCCAGGTAGTGTTTAAGTTTCTCCACGGCCCAAATTACTGCTAGGCATTCTCTTTCAGTGGTGGTATAGTTCCGTTCCTGTCGGTTAAGAGTTCGTGATAGGAAGCAAATCACTTGTTCTCCTCGTTCGGTTGACTGAGTGAGAACGGCTCCTATTCCATATGCCGAGGCATCTGTCTGTAGGACAAAAGGCTTTTCGAAGTCGGGACAAGTAAGTATAGGACTAGCAACTAGGGCTTGCTTAATATGGTCGAAAGCCTTGTCACAGTCGGAGTTCCAATTCCACGAAGACTTTTTCCGCGTAAGATCAGTCAGGGGTGCCGCTACAGTGGAGTAACTTGGTACAAACCGTCGGTACCAGGCTGACATGCCTAAAAATCGCCTTAACTCAGCGATGTTTTGAGGTGGCTTGATGTTTAGGATGGCTTCTACCTTTTCTGGGTCCACCCTTAGTCCATGCTCGTCGACTATGTAACCTAAATATTTTAGCTGTGGACGACAAAACGCACACTTCTCTCTGCTGACGGTCAATCCCGCCGCGGTTAACCTGTCGAAAACTAAACCTATAATCCGTAAATGGCTAGGAAAGTCGGGTGAAATGATGATGATGTCATCTAAGTATACTAACACATAGGGTTCGAGGTCGGCTCCTAGGACTTTATCGATTAATCTCTGCCAGGTCGCCGACGCATTCGTTAATCCAAACGGCATCCTTTTAAAGTGATATAATCCTCTTCCAGGGACAGTGAAGGCCGTAAGTTCTCTAGCCGATTGTTTCACAGGAACCTGCCAATACGCGGAGCGGATATCTAGACTACTTAAGTACTTGGCGTTTTTGAGGCGATCTAGAATAGCCGAAACGTAGGGAATGGGGTAGGCGTCCTTTTTCGTAACGGCATTGAGTTGACGATAGTCAACGCAGAAGCGGTAGTTTCCATCTTTTTTAGGAATGAGCAAGACGGGAGATGACCAACCGCTATTTGAGGGCTCTATTATATCCTGTTCCAACATGTTCTTAAGCTCTGCTTCGATAAGTTGTTGTTTCTTTGGCGAAGTCGGATAGTACATTTGCTTTATTGGAGGAGAGTTCGCGACTATGTCGTGCTCGATTATCGTTGTAAAACCCAGAGTGTTTCTTATCTTCTGAAATTTGTCTTCCAGAAGGACATCCAAATGATGTTTCTGAGATTTCGTAAGGTTAGATTGGTCTTCTATGGCGGAGACCGAATAGGAAGGAGAGTCTTCCACAAAATGCCATACATCGCGTTTTAAGTCGGGTACAATCTCCATGGCTAACCAGAAGTCCATTCCTAAAATTAGTTTGTGCGGTAGGGCAGGCACTACCAAGACAGTGAGTAGCTTTGTTTTATCGATAAGTGTCATGGGAACTTGAGCTACTCCCGAAGCTTGACACGGTTCTCCGTTGGCAACTACGCAGAGGGGTCTGACAGTTGTATCTAATCGGATGCCAGATTGTTTAAGAAATTTCCATCCGCTGTCTCCCACGATAGTTCGGGAGGCTCCCGAGTCAAGTAGTCCTAAAATAGTACGTCCCATGATGACGACTTCCAAATAAGGTCTTTGATCCCCATGAGCGTGAGTCACAATGTAGTCCAGTAATGCCCTCTTACTGTTCACATCGGAATCGGGCTGTTGATGTTGTATCAGGTGTATTTTGGCCGAGTTACCACGTGTTCTCGAGAAATCTGCTCGACCTTTCAGTTCCTCGCATTGGCGTTTCCCGAACACTTGGTACAGGTTCGAATAGTTACATCTGAGGCTCCGCATTTGAAACAATGTCTTTTAAGGGGTTTCGTACATTTACTGGCGTGATGGCCGGGTTCTTGACAGTTCCAGCAAGTCATCGAGTAGGCGGCGTAGCAGGGGTTTCCCAGTTGGCTCTGCAAAGGCTCAGGATTTTGATCTTCCATAGTAGCTACGCGAACGGCCGGACGAGATCTCTTATAGGCCAAATTAGGTTCCAGTAAGTAAGCCGAGTGGCTAGGTGGAGGCCGGAAAGTTTGGACGTGCTCATTGACATCTTCCACGGCTCGGCAGACGCGAATGAGGTGCTGTAAAGAAGTTACAAACTCCAAAGCAAGGGCTCGTTGATAAGTAGGCTGGAGATTGCGTTTGATAAGTTCCAGACGGGTAGCGTCGGAGGGTTTACTAAGTAGTCGGTTGAAGAGATTTTCCATGATGGATACGTAAATGACGATTTTCTCATCCGCTCCTTGGGTTCGTTGACGAATCTCTTCCCATAATCGGTATTCGTAATCGCTCGGCAAAAATGTGAGCTTCAATCTCGTCACTAAGTCATTCCAATCTATCAGTGTGTCTCGAATAGATCGGTACCATAGCAGGGCTGGTCCACTGAAGATCTCTACTGCTGATTTGAACATTTGATCTTTTGTAATTCCACGAGAAATTCTTAGCTCTTCTACTCTTTCTAAGAAATCATTGACACTGGCGTTTCCGTCAAAAGACAAATTCCATTTATACAACGGGGCGATTGGTTGCCGATGAGATGAAGTAGGGTAACTTGACGTTCTGAATCCCTGGGCCAGGGATCCCTCATCATAGAATTGTCGAGAAGGTTCATTGAACCGAAGTTGGCGTACTCGATTCGAAAGATTGCCGGTTTGTTCGACATTTGTGGTCGGAGAAGACGTGGTCGGTTGCCCATGTCGTCCAGAAGGTGGAACGTCGACTAATGTATAATCCACCTGCACGTGTTCATCGGGTAAGACTGGAAGTTCTGTATTTGTACGATTATTCGATCGATTCAAGGCGGTAGGTCGCACTACTTCAGGTAGCAGCAGGTTAGGAGCATCTAAAAGTGAGGCAGATCGACCTGATAATTCTACACCTAAACCAGGAAGTGCCTCTTCACCTATGTAATGTAGCTTACATCCAACTTGATAGAATAGTCGCTGATAGTATGTAAGAAGGTCGTTCTTCAGAGCTTCATGTTCAGGGTTCGCAGTCGGGATCCTATTCAAGCGCCCTCGAACATGCAACAATCTAGAATATATTCGTTCATATTCGTTTCTTCGATTTTCGAGGTCAAATTGCTGGATATCCGCGCTCAAGTCATCTAACTTCAGGTTACAGGTATGCAATTCGTGATCTGCATCAACATCTAAATTATTAATGGGACTTTGATGGATAATCCTGCGCAATGTGCAACGGTTTTCCGCTACTGTTTCTGCAATGGGTGCGTCCCTAATCTGAAGTTCATAGACAAGCTCGTCGCGAAGCAAACGATTCACCTCCATCTTGGACTCGTTGCCCAAAAGAGAAAACAAAAGAAAAAATGTAGAAATGTAAGTAGCTTTAGACGACTTCTAGGTCTTCAAGCAAAACTAAAAGAACAACAAAAAAAACGAACTGCACGCTTCAGCTACGCTGTAAAAAAAAGAAAAAAAAAAGAACAACTGCAGTAGGCTAAATAAGCAAAATCGCGGCCCCACGTTGGGCGCCAATTCTTTATAACGTGGCTGAGGCTAAGCCTTATCAGGAGATGTAGATTGCTGGTTTAAGAGGAGGACGTTAATAAAGAGGTGCTTCGGCTAGCTCGAAGAGGGGCGTGGATCTCGATCCAGCTTCAGCGGTCTCGCGATCTAAGTAAAAAAAAAATATCCAGGGCGCCAAGAACCTAAAAATTGCCCAAAGCACTACGGGAGGCACACGCTACTGGTCCTAAATAGCGGGCACAACCTCACCAACAAATCCCAAAGAAGCCAGCAAAACGAAGGAAATATCACACCTACCTTATCGAACCTTTCTGCAGTAGTCGTCGACAACTATAATCCCTATAGTAATAACCCACAAAAAAAAGTCAAGAAATTCAATCAAGTACCGAAGCTTTAATTTCCTTTAACTTCGTTTGTCGGTCACAAAGCTCGCAGTATAACAAAAAAAAAAGGATAACACATAAATGCACAAATCTCCCTTAAAAAAAATGAGTAATACATATATACATATAACGTTATCGCAAATATTAAAGTATCGCCATAGGTTAGATTCACATACAAGTACAATGGTTATAGTAAAGAGCTTCCGCGCTAAAGTTTGATTTAAATTTGATTAAGTTTGATTGAAAATTGGATTAAAGTTTAACTAAAATTGCTTGACTCGAAATAGCACACGGGGCTAGTGCCAGCTAACAGCGAGTATGAATCTCTTGGCGCAAACAGCAGGCAGCGAAGGGGCCCTAAATTGAGAGCGTTTTGTAACGCGTATAAAACAAAGCTATTGGTATGTTGGTTCTTATCGCGACGTATCTGTAACCGATGAGGCCTCGACGGTAGGGACACGCTACTTGGTGCGCCTAAAGACAGCACCCGTGTAAGCGGGAAAGATTAGATAACAAGGTCTTCGCTAGCAAGGCGCTCTTAAAATGAATTGTGTCAAATAAGACCCATTTGCTATTTTCACAGGTATTATCAGCGGCAATATCAAGAAATATACAGCGGCGTAAAGCAACTGAAGGTCGCTTCGCAATCAAACAGCCGCGGCAATAAAAGAGGCAATTTTAACAGCAAAAGCGACTGAAGGTCACAATGCAATTGATCAACAGTAGGCAAGATAAAGCAGCTGAAGGCTACGATGCAACTCATTAATCTGCAGCAATACAGAAGGCAAGTTAAAACAGCTGAGGGCTGCGATGCAACTCGTTAATCAGTAGCAATACAAAAGGCGATGAATAAGCGCACAGTCCCGATGTGGAATGTTATCAGCACTCCGCAGTTCGCACTGCGGTCAAACAGCTGGGGTTCGAGGTCACGCCGTGAACGGTCTCGAACACACCGCACACAATGAACATCTAACCTTTGATAAATGCCGGGAACAGGACCCTACGGCAGCAATCTCAATTTCACCTGGTGGACGGGTGGGCGACGTCTCCGAGAGCTCGCAGACAAAGGCTTCGATAATTGCAGAGCAGCAGCTGGATTTTGTCGAATGATGCCAATAATTTAGGCGATAACGTACAAGGCATGGGTACAATGAAAAGTAAAAGAAAAGGCCTGAAATGGAAGCTAAACGTCAGCCCATCGGCAATAAAACAACTAGCAAAGCCTACCTTAAGGATTTTTAACGGCCCAAAGTTAATCCTTCCGAACGATCACTCGTTCCTGGTTCCCCAGAATGATGCGTGTAATTCAATTAACACGAGAATCCAACCACGCACCGGATTATGTGCATTTTTCGGGATAATTCCACTTAACAAAGCGTCACCAAAAATAACTTGGAGCCTCGAAAAAGCAACTTGAAAGTCGGAAGAGGATTTTCAGAATGCACGTTTTCCCGAATCGAAGCCGGAAATGCATTTAATGTACATGCGCCGAGAAAAGCAACACTGCGATTTTGAAATTGTAAAGAATCCCAGATAGGCAACCTAGTAAGCACCAAGACGCGAGGAAAGTTGCCGCGCCTTTAATAAACAAATTGAAATGGCTTAGAAAATATTCCAACCGTCACAGCCTGCATAAGTGGCCGTTTCACATTGCAACCTTCGCCTGCAGGTAATGTATTTCGGCGCTGGGGCCTCAAAAGTGTATTGGCTTAGTTCCTTTTGTAGGAACGGAATTCAAATACACGAATCTCCCAAAGCGAGAAGGTGCGTTAGCCCATACGACAAAAATCTTTCGCCCCTAACTAGAAGGAGCTGTAAATCGGAACGTTTAAAATCGAAACAGGAATATAAACAAAGCTAAGGCCTATAGTTGAGATGTGCTGCTTACGCTGTCAAATGTTATTAACATGTGCTGAATGTCAGGTATAATTCGTGAAAATGTTTGGCTTTTGAGAAAATTCCAAAAATATTTCTTACGAAAACATCATCCAGTTTCTACAAACGAAGCTGTGACACAAAATTCATCTACCAAAATGATTGCATAGCGATGATCCCAAAGTGTGACATCTATTTTATATATCAAACAACAACCTTTCTACACCAGCACAAATTGGCAAAATCGCAGAGAAGATAATCACCTAGGCAAAAACTTTGGACAACGTTGAAAATAGGCAACCACGGCGTCTTAGAGCCTGAAATGTTGTATACAAAAGCTTTAAATTAATGAGAAAGAATATGCAAATGAATAATACGTATTTCTGAACTATATTATTAGGTATTATCTTCGTGTCTTAGCGATACGGCAATTAATTAGTTAAATTTTTGTGGATCATCTTTAACACGTAACGACTTAGAAGTCGGTTAGATTTAGTTTGAGCAAAGCTTTCCTCTTTCAGCTTTGGTATTAATAACACTCTTACTTTTTTTAGTATTATGATATAACTCCTAGGGCCATACTTGTACTTAGCACTGAATATAAGTGCACGAAAAGTTTATTTCAGCCCTGGACGAATAGAATGTCTTGCCTAGGAAAAAATAAGAGCAAAAAGGCAAGCTTTTCTGCCTGCTTGTCTATTGTCTACTATGCTGTATTTTGTAAGATGCTACTGTTTTCTTAATACTTTCTACATGGTGGTCGTTAACAGTCAGCAAATCAGTGACCCACTTTGTGGTACCACAGTTGCCTGCAAAAAAAAATAGTGTATTTTGTAATAGGTACGGTTCCAAATAGATATTCTCAACCACAAGCTATAACCACGAAGAATTTAGTATAATTTGCTGTATGCGTGGCAAGTTCATATGACTATTGAGGATGTTTTAAAAAAAACATTAATGTTTCATAATTTCAGTAATTGATAATACTGTGTAACAAAGTTGTACAAAAGCTATAATTCTTTTCTAGAAAAAGCTGGAACTGTGAACAATAAGTATATTTTATATGCTCACATAAGCATCATGAAGTAAAATACTAAACATCGCATGTAGATAAGTATTTAAAATAATCTAATGTAATGAAGAGCCTGGGGGTTGTTAACGAAAATAAGAAATTGATTGATAAAATGGGTAATAAAGACTATAAAGAGAATTCTTTGTTGGATAATAAAAGACACATTCTAAATGTTATGCTAACCACAATAACCAAAAGCATAAAGCTATTCTATGCCAGAGCAGCAAGATTTATTTGCTAAGTTACTAACATAACAATAACAATACAGTATGAAAAAGTAGACACAGTTCACAAATCCAAGTACAGACGCATACAACCATTCTACTACACTAAGTATGCTTATTTCCTCTCGGAATATAAATTTTACATGTTCAGGACTGCGTTTTTTAATTCAAAAAGTTACAGGTTCATTCTTGGGGGTGCAGGAATGTAAAAGGATGCAATGCAACAACCTTATGCAGTCTCATACAAGGAGGGTTCCGTTAGTAGAGGATGGTGTGCGAAAACGGCTTTATGTAGTCTCACATAAGGAGTGTAGCAAAAACTTGGTTCCGTTGGTAGAGGATGATGTACAAAAACGGCATTTCTATTGGCTTGTTACATTTCAGAACAAACGGTAACATCAGCAATTCAGCATAATCGCAGCTTATGCACTACGTCAGTGCTGTCTCCTTGCAATTCATTTTCAACGCGCAACCGCTGTTTACGAAATCTACCCCGTAAAACTAATTATAAAATTTTAAAATCTTGTTTTGATTTCTAAGCAGTACATTTGTTCTGGTATTGATGATTCTGGCTCTATTATATTTTTAGCCTTCTTCTCTTTTTTCTTGTTCTTAAGTTTTCGTTAGTCTCCTACTATTTCAGTATCAAAACAACTAGGTTAGCTGCAATTCAAGATTTACGTGACCTAGGATTCTTTGCAGTAACCGATAGAAAATCAGCACAACCAGCAAGACAGTTAACATATAACACCAAATGATTAAAAATTATTCGTCAATGAGTCTCACTACCAAACGCTTAACAACGCTAAGTTTTGTTTAGGTGCACCACAACCAGAATTAAAAATGCTGCGTGTTAGCCTGCTTGTAGTGCATCTAGTACATACTAAGTAGGTTGCTTTGAAACAAATAGAATACGAACTAAAATGTAGCTAAAATTAAGACCGCATGAACACTATCTAAACGTCAGCTTTAAAACTTCATAGTACAAAGACAACTACACAGCTCGCTCATATTGCAGTTCTACTTTATCTGTCCCTTCGTAACTATAATATAGCTCGTATTTAAAAGTCGCTTGGATAGTTTGAATGACTCTTTCCAGTTGAAATCTTTGGGGAGCGTATATCTACCTATCCGTGCAAACCGACTATGAAAAATCCTAGCATTAAGCTCTTTGTTCTTGCAGACAGGCGTGTCTTTTGAAGTTCGAATAACCGCTCCACGGCTTTACATGCATTAAATGCATATTAGAACGTCATTTTCCCGACAGAAAACTCGACGTTCCCAAAGATGACTTCATTCACATTACCCTGCTACCGCCAGCAACAAAACGGCAGGCGTTAACCAAAGCACGCCGCGTAATTTAAAAAAACATACGTTCTAGCCGGAACAGTGCGCTTCCAGAAGCTGAAAAATGCGCTTCATTTGCCTAAACGACCGGTTGCGTATAAAAAGAAAATGGGAAATGTAAAATTTGGGCGCCGAAATTAAATAACTCATACGGTTTTACGTACATGACATAAAAATAATGAAATTGAAGTCCTCCACTGAAATTTTTAAGCTTCCCTAATGCACCTATACAAATGCGGGGCGAGTCAGAACTTTATTTCCCACAAAGAAGAGCTGCAAAATGTTTTAAGGTCAAGGATTTGCTTGCTAAAACTTCTTTATTTGCACTAAGCTACAAACCTTCTTGGAAGTTTTGAGGGTTCAAATACCGGTTTTTATAGTTTTGAAATCGACGAATGCGGCAATAAACTATTACAATGGATGCGACTATATTGTCATTTTATACCCACATACTGAAAACAAATTGGAATTACTCACTCTTGTCTATGATAATAAGTAATTTCCTTTTAGAAAATTAACGACTATACTTATTACGTGGTAAGTAATTGTTAAGATAAATACTCGCATTTCGAAAAAACCGACGAATCCGATTCATATTAGCAACAACCTTTTCCGCATAAATTGAAAATACGAACTGGAGCAAGAATTTTGTGCTTGTTCGATTTCATGATATTTAAAGAATTTATATCTTTGCTTCAATGGACGACAGATGGAAAAAATAACGATCCGTTCGTATCCTCCTACAGATGAACGTTTGTTACATGCTTCTGCGACAGAATTTTCAAATAACCAACGTTACCTGATAAATTTTGCTTGTATAGTGATGTTAGAAATCAGTCAAAGGTAATAAAAAGCAAATAACTAATTGAAAATGTTGGAAGTAACAGTGACTGATAACCAATTTGTACATTATTGTATTGCAATCGTTACCTAGCTAAGTTACGAGCTGCCGCCAGTATGAGTGAGTTTTCGTCAAGTGTAAGCCTTAGTATCCAGCTTTTCAAAGTGCTGCCGAAAGCAGTTTGAAAAAGCGAGAAAGATATATTAAGTGCGACAAGTGCGGAGTGACGAACCGTCTTAGTAGTGTAATACTTGAAGGGAACAGACTGTTTCTTCGCGCTGCGAAATTGAGACATCATCCAAGAAAGTGCATTTTTGGGCGAGATATTGAAACCTGCAGAAACTGGTTCGAGATAGATCCTTGCGTTAATAGTATTGGGTTGTAAATACATGCCAACGGCATCCCCAACCAGGATTTGAAAAACTTCCAGAGACGTCTTTGAGCTACGTAAAAAAGCCTGCCACCAGGTATGAAGCTACGGATTAGCACACTTGAATGCAAAACAGACGTGTGCTCTTTGCTGTTTGAAGTCGATAAAATTTGCGAATTGCATCACTTTGCGCCTTAAATCAAGCTGTACATTTGAGCTTAGCCTAAAGCCAACGCGTCAAGCATCGGTCGCCGCTTGAGTATCGGATTACATCGACAGTTAGTTTGGTATTTTCTTATTATTATTTAGATATAAATGTCTGTAAGTTGTAGTTATTCTAGTTCTTTGAGTAAAAAATGCATGGAGCACTTAGCAAACGGTCGTACTTTTTATATTACCAGACGCCGTTTTTTGGTTAGGGTATAATCTTATTGGTTATTGTTTTGTGTGGGTATTTGAAAACAAACATAAACTTGAGTTACACTGACTACGAATAGATTGGCTTTTGTTTAAGTAGAAGCTTGGAGCATATCTTTTAAACATTTGAGCGACATTGGGGAATGTTTCGTAACTTTACTGCACTGAGTATCAGTAATCGCAACGATACTTGTTGAAGTATTATATATGGGCCACTTCTGGTAATGTAGCATGCTGTGTGGATGCTTAATTAATTCAATATTAATATCCAGATATCTAAAGGGTATCATGTGATAACAGTTGGTGAGAGATTACTGGTGGTAGTAGCAATAGGCAACCAAGGGGTTGTTTACTGCAAGTGAAAAAACTTCTTTAATTTTGAATAATCTACGTTTAATAACTCACGTTAAAGGGCTAACTTTCCTTTAATTGTGAGAGTAATATTGTATATTTGGTACGTGATAGCAAGACAGCCTTCTTCACGATCAAATTTGACCAAAGGTCACGATTATTATTCGTATTATAATTTTAAGATTGTTTGAAACCATTTGAAGTGGTAATTGGTACTTAAACCATCAGTAAGTGAAAGTGAGAGTGATTGTGGCATGCTTTACTACCGTTTATCAAGGTATTAAAAGGTACGAGAGCTACAACGAGCTATTTTAGGTCTTCAACAACGCAAGGGAGGTGTTTGACGACTGCCAATCAGTTAGGAGCTGATAGAAAATACACTCAAGGTACAAGTGAGTCTTCGTGAAGGTTAGTGTATTTTTATTAACAAGTTTGGTACGACAAAATTAGTGGAAAGCATTGTAATTTAGGTATAGAACGCAATTTAGAATATTAAGTTTTTTAAATTGGCTTTGATTCGGGTACTCGACTATTTGGGCCATTATAAGTAGAAATTATATCATTTTGGTCTAGATATCTGATTTTATTTTTAACCTTAATTTGGAAAAAGTAATTTGATTAAATAACTTGACAACATTTTGTTTTAATTGATTGTAATGTCAAACCAGGCATAATAATACAATCTAACTTAAAAGAAGGTTCTATTAAAAGTACTAAGGAATGTGATTGACAAAGAAGTCAATACAATAATAATTTTGTAATTAGATTCTTATTTGCTCAATAAACTGACTAGCCGAGGTAATTTTAAATAATAGTCAAGTATATATATTTTCATAAGTGAGATATGTCAATTTTGAAATTAATTCAAAAGCAACAAGGTAAGTGTTTAATACATTATTCTAGATACTACTTCTGTTAACTAAGCAATAGGGTAGATATCCAATTTACTAATTGTAATAATAT
Source organism: Agriotes lineatus (assembly GCA_940337035.1). Lineage (NCBI taxonomy): Eukaryota > Metazoa > Arthropoda > Insecta > Coleoptera > Elateridae > Agriotes > Agriotes lineatus. Next base: position 18,455,577 of record OW679197.1, read on the forward strand.
TCTTCACGGCGTAAATTTAGCAGCTACATCCTTGCCGGCGGCGTTGTTGAATGAGGGATACGGAAAGTTCGTTCCCCACATTTCGTACTCCACATTTCGTTCCGGGGATATTTCGTCTCCCCACATCTCGTACCCGGAAACTTCGTTCCCGAGCGAGCTCAATTTGTCTCCTAGATTACAGGGCGTTGAAAAACGAGTGCAGCGATCGGAATACAGTTGGAAAATGACAGATATTTTTATTAATTTATTTATGATAAGAACAAAATAAATTGTATTTATTAAAAATGACGGTTTAATCTAAGTACGTATCTTCTTAATATTTTTTATAGGGCCATAATTTTTCATTCTGAACAACTTTTCTTAGTAATATTTTGCCGTATCATGAACAAAAAGGGTAGTTTACCTGAAAAGAAAATAATTTTTGCTCAACTGTCAAGGCCGACTTGTTTTTGAAAAACTTAAAATTTTCTTAAAATTCTCTACAAACCAAGCAGGAATTATAATTCCTATAACATTTTTATGTAAAACCAAAGAGCATATGCTCTTTGGTAAAACTAAAAATAAAATTTAGTTCCCTCTTGTAAACTCAATCCGGGGACATACTGTATATAGTTCTTACAGTTTATTATAATAAATAAATTAATTAAAATGTATTTCATTTTTCTAACTGCATTCCGATCTCTGTACTCGTTTTTCAACACTGTGTAATCTAGGAGACAAATTGAGCTCGCTCGGGAACGAAGTTTCCGGGTACGAGATGTGGGGAGACGAAATATCCCCGGAACGAAATGTGGGGTACCAAATGTGGGGAACGAAATGTGGGGAACGAACTTTCCGCAAACCGTTGAATGAATGTAGCATGGGCAATATTAGATTTTCTGTTTTCTACTGCTGCACTTCCTTCCGATCTATGTCCGCGTTGTCCTTATTTTTTGACATAGTCCTGTTTCTGATGGATGTCCGTTAACAGAACTAAATGTAATTTCCGGTATGAAATCACTGATTTCTTGTAATGTTGCCGATTGTGCGAAGTGTTCGTCCGATCGTGAGGTATGTAGCCGCAATTCTATTTGATTGGCAATGGATAGCATTGGCTTAGAGGACCAGAACCACAAATGGTGCTGAGCGGATATGCCCTTCAGGATTTCTTAATTATGGATCCAATAAGAAAAAACGGCAACTGGGCGGCGGCACTGGGTTTCTATGCAATGCTCATTGAACAAGATGGCTCTTCCCCCGGACCGGAGGACTATAAAGTTCTTTACAATTGCGTCGATTTTTTTAGGTGGTGTTCAACCAGGAAATATTCGTCGTGGAAATGCAACTCGGGGTCTTCTACTTGAACCATTATAAATTCCATGACGGTCATCTGCAACCCTCCGGGGTGAGTGCGACAATATGTACGGATAGGGCAGAGGTGCTCCAGATCAGATGATCCCAGATCTAGGCCGCGAAGATGGCATACACATCTATAGGTTCGTTGGGCTATGCTTCTTTAGCATGCTGTATTACGGAGAACCGGCCAGGCTCTGTTTGGCACCCGTATAGAAATATACGCCCTCCAGCCGCATCGTCTCAATTCGCAACAGGCTGGTGGTGGCAAGGCAAAGTATCATGTCGGTGGTGTCCTCGGGTCGCGGATTGCAGTGTGGACAGTTGTTGCGAGTCTTCCCTAGATGTACTTATCCGAAACATTTGATTTTTGTTTTACGTCAAAGCGTGGCACCTACAAACCTTTGGAATGCGGTGACTTGTTCCTATTCTTCAACCTTTGGTGTGACGCTTTAATGCAACATACCGTACGAATTTAATTTAAAATAATATCCAGATATCTAGTGGGTATCATGTATGTACAGCTATATATTTTAACTGGTGGTGTTGTAAAAGGCAACCAGAGTTGTCGTTTATATGTTTATATGAAGTAGTAAAAAATAACTTGAATTGATAATCTGCGATAAATAGTCACGTTAAGGGTTAAATTTCCATTAATTGTGAAGAATTAGAATTGATGATTTAATACGTAATAGCAATATAGTATTCTTTACGATCAAATTTGACTATAAGTAACAAGTATTATTTAAATATAGAATTCAAGATTGTTTGAGTCCATTTAACGTGAAATATTACTTCTAAACCCAGTAAAACCAGTGCAAGTGAGTGTTGTGGTACGCTGTTGAACTGTCAATCCACATACGCTAATAGAGGTGTCAAAGAGCTACAACGGTCGGGAACAACCCAGAGAGGTGTTTTCTGACTATCATTTATCCAGTTAGGAGCTGAAATATCACAATCAGGTACAAGATATACAATCAGAAAGTTAGTGCCCATTTCTTATTAAATTAAATTAAATATTAGTTATATAGCAATTTTGGTTCGGCAAATTATTAAATAATTGTAAATATATATTTAGAAATTACTTTAGAATAATAAATTTTCTAAATTTGATAGTGATTCGAGTACTCGACGGTTTTCGATCATTATAATTTGAAATTTACAATTTTTTTTTGATTATGTTATTCTCTAGAATCGTCATTTAAATCAAGTTTGGAAATTAAACATTTGATTAAACTATTTTTGGCAATATCTATTTAATTTTTGTAATGTCAGATCAAAATTCGAAGAGATACTAACAAACTGCAGTATAAATTTAATTTTGTGAAGTACCTGAACAGTGTATTTGATTGACAAAGTCAAATAATTATTATATTTTAAAAGTAATTCAGTCTTTAACTAGAAAGTTTTTAGTTGAAAATTTACTCATTCAGCTGAGAGACAGGAATCTCATTGCTTGAACTGACTAGCCGAGGTTTTGAAAAACTATAATCACATGACATAATATTAAATCTCAAATTGGTTTATGAGACACCTCAATTTCTATTTATTTCATTAAGAGGTAAGGTAAGTACATAAGGAGCTATACTTGATAGTGCTTCTTTTTAATAATTTGAAAAAGGGTATATTTAATTTAATATTAATTGCAATAACACCGTGAGAGAAAGATTTGGCGCGACAACGTAGAGCTCGAAAGAGTGTAAGATGCTAGCCTATGAATTTAAGGTCAGGTTTTAGAAAGCCAACAAGAAAACTTAATAAAATAGAAGAAATTCGATTAGAACAAAGAGATAGTATAGTAAACATAGAAGGGTGTCAAATGCATGAGACTGGCACATCAATTAGTGGGTCTGATGACAATAACATGATGGGATTGATGCAAGAAAGCTTAAATACTCGTAACGTAGAATCCAGTAATCCGGAAATGAAATCCACAATAGCTATTAGTAATCAGGAAATAAAAGAGACAACGACTACTAATAACTAAGAAATTTTAAACAAGGTAGCTGAAGTAGAATCCAATGATCAATTTTAAATAAGCTAGCTGCAGTAGAAGCTACAATGTTAACAAAAATGATTCACGAAATCAAATAATTTTTATGTTTTAAAAGTAATTCGGTCTTTAACTACAATAGAAAGTTGTTAGTTGAAAATTTACTCATTCAGCTGGGTGACAGGAATCCCATTGCTTGAACTAACTAGCCAAGGTTTTAAAAAACTATAATCACAGGACATAATTCTAAATGTCAAATTGATTTGAGATGCGTCAATTTCTATTTATTTCATTAAGAAGTAAAGTAATTATATAAGGAGCTATACCTGATAGTGCTTCTTGTTAATAATTAGAAAAAGGGTGTATTTAATGTAATATTAATTGTAATAACACCGTAAGAGGGAGGCATATTACAACGTTAGCACTTGTACAAACTAAATTTATGCATAAATAATTAGAGAGCATGTGGCCGGCTGGTAAAGCATTTGCGTTTGCAGTTGGCAGGTGGGGGCTCGAGCCCCACACTCGGACATTGTAAACATCAAACGCTGTCCGGCCATCGTACTAATTCCCTTGGTAGTCGCGACTCCTGGAAAGGGAACTTTTGCTACTAATTCAACGGGACTCCAGAGAAGGTCTAGCATATTCACTACAACGTTTATACCCGAGGAGAGACCTAAAGGTGTTATTTGCTAAAACTTAGCTGACCGAACTTTACCACATATGTACATAAACAGCCGCTCTACGAACCAGCTTCTAGGTCAGAACTCAGTTGCCAGCGTTAGTTGCAGGTGCCCAGTCTCGGCTATAGTCATTAACACGAACGTATTTCCTGTTGGTTATATTGTACATAAGCTTTCTAATCAATTTTCATTTTGAAACTTGACATGTAACATAAAGACCAATATACATATTCTCTTTAATCTGCTCTTAATCTATGCATTAGAGAATAATACGAACCCTGGCTACTGGCTACAGTAAGGCAAGTTGATGCGAATACGTAGTTGATCAAAATTAAACAAACCATATCAAGTATTACATTGGCATGCTTTGTTTGAGCAACCGAAGTGCCAGTATGCCGAACGGTTTCTTGTCTAGTGGCGGCGCTTGCGTGTACGCGTAAAGCAGGGATGCAATGGCATATTTCTGTGTGTCTGTGGAATATTTTATTCCCATTCATCACAGTGTGTGGGTCCTCGGAGTAGTACTGGTAGATGGCATCCGTGCTGCGATTTTATAGTGCTGCGCATTGAGGCCAGAAACCAGACGTCGGCGTTCGAGCCTGTATAACACATCCAGAAGCTTTCTGATGTCCTCTATTGTAACTGCTTTATTTCATTGCTCTTCCTGCATGGTCAATATTCGGCTCTTCAATCGTGTCATAAGTTCGAATGGGTTGGAAAAAATTAATTGTGTTGTATTTCGCGTCTCGCGCTTTGTTCCACAGCTTAAGCACCGCTTCTCCGGGAGGTAAGAGAATCAAGAGCCGATCTTCCTTAAAGAAGACTCCTTTTATTCAATGTTTGAGTTTGACGGAGCTGTTAGCACGGAACGTAGTACAAGACACAATATAGATAGTCAATTAGAGATGAGTGGTTCCGCACGGAACGGTATTTTTTAGCAACGTACCGGAACGTTCCTAATATAGGATGAACGCGTTATTTTGGAACGACGAAATAAACTGAAACGGTGAAAACGAGAAGAACGTAACACAAACAAACAGTGTTAGTGTTGTTGGTTGCGCGTCGCAGCTCGGAACGGAACTGATCACGATTCCCGTTCCACGTTCCATCCTCCCGGTCCGGCAAGGAAGGACGGAACTGGGAACGCTTCTTTCACGTTATGTTTTTTCATTAATAGAAACGCATAACTGTAAAATATGGGGTTATCATAAAGTAAGGGATATACTTTAACTTATTATAGCTTTTTAACAAATCAAGCTAACAACAAAAAGTAAACAAAATCAAATTGCTTAAGGAATGGGATTTTATTGTATCTATGGAAAACAAAATCGTTGTCATGACAATTGTTGACACGAGTGTCAAAACAAAATCATTCAATTTGGAGTTTATTTTCAAATTAAAACTCGAGTAAACGTAAAGTTCTAACGACTCAAACTGTATGTAATAGCATGGATCTAAAAACAAGAATTGGTTTAGTTCAGTGTTATTATGAATGGGGCAGAAATTACACCGCCGGATTACGAAGATTTCGCACGAGAATGGGTTTGAGAGCGGTGCGCTGTCAAATGAAAGCGTACCTCAATTTGATGCAAAAATTTGAAAGAACAGGTTCGGTAATTGACCTTGCGAGATCAGGAAGACCAAGGATTAGTGATGTCCAAGTTGCAGAGGTTCTTCATGAAAACCAGGACATAGACAGAGGTAATCCACTAGCAATCAGCCGTGCAAATGCGATATCCAAGCGATTGCAAATGCCGTACACCACAGGCTGGAAAATTTCAAAAAAATGTCAAAAGATCAAAATGGAGGTCATATTGAACATTTGCGGTAACTGGGTTTGGGCATACAAAATCCCATTAATTAAACAATTAAATATGGTTTAGTTTTTGTTATTAACTTAATTTGTGAAATAGTTATAATAAGTTAAAATATATCCCTTACTTTATGATAACCTGTATTATAAATGCTAATTTTATTGTAAAATGTAAAACGACAAATTAATTAATTTTTCAGCATAATAATAGTCGTTATTTACTGATAGAACTAAAAATAAGAACAGTTTAAAATTTTGATATAAATAGAAATTTCATCAGGCCATGAATATAAGAGTTTCACTAAAGGAACCCGACAATTTTATTTTTTAAAAACAAGTGAACATGTTTCTCAATCTCACTGATATTTATTTAGGTATACAAATATTATAACAATACTTAAAATGAATTTTAAAAAACATCTTATTAATATGTCGCTAATAAAATAATAATAAACGTTCTAGAATGACGTCGTAACCAGTAATGTCATTTGGTTCCCTCGTTCCGGAAGAACGTTATTTTGGAACGGTATTTTTTCTGAACGAGAACGTGTGGAACGTTCCACCTAACGCATCGTTGCGCCCATCTCTATAGTCAATATGAGTGTTGTGATTTGAGAATTATTTTTAGTCACTGCTAACAGTGCCAACGTAACAAAACTAAACATGTTGGTAACAAAATTCCTAGCAAAATTCAAATTTGTAGTTGAACTGGAATGAAAGATTAAAACTTTTATAGCCAAATTTATTATCTGAAAAAACATTGTAAAACATTCAAAATAAACGGAACAAGCTGCTGTTAAATTTAGAAAAGACAAAATAATACCTGTCCATGACCTCCTTCAAGTTTTACCCCATAATTGAATATTATTTATACAAGTGAATACTGTCAAAACTGTTACTGTCTTAAACGCCGTCTGCGGTCAAATAAAACTGTAAACATTTCACTGATTCAATCCTGTTGATATTACAGTAGAGTAGTATAGAAAAAGCCACTCCAGTCAGTAAATCAGTACCAAATTTTTAGTTTAAAGGAAACAGTAACAAAACTGATACTTATAGTAACAAAATAACCAACTAAATGGAGAAGCAACAATTTTGTTACAAAGGTAACAAAACCTTCACGACACTGGTCAATATAGACAATATCGACACAAGATCAAATAAAATTCAAATTATATAAAACATACACTGCAGTTTGTATCGAAACGATCTTACTGAAGACTTGGCAGTTATGGTGATGGTAAAAGCCTCCTGACCGTTATGCCGATGCAAAACTATAAGCGACTACCATTAGATAGTTGCGAGTGAGCGATTCGCTTAGCGTCCATCTATCGGTGTGAGATGGAAATGCAAGTATGTGGTGATGCATCCGGGTTTGTGTAATAGCCTGCTGGCGTACGGGATTACAAGATAAAATAAACATGTTGTTCTCTGAATCTAATTTTTTGGCGGTGGTCGATTATGATGTGTTTTATCGGACCTTTTCCACTGTCTAGTGTCTATATCACACAACGTTTCGGGAATTTTGATCGAATCATGTTGCAGTAGATCAAAACTCCCGAAACGTTGCGTGATATACACCCTAGACAGTGGAAAAAGTCCGATAAAACACATCATGAAATAAACACATTTGTAATTTGTCACTTACACTCACTCAAAGAGTTGAACCCTTTTGGCCCTATGAACTATCCCTGCGCGTGTCAAGAGTTAAATCGCCTCAATGTTCTCATGCTGATGGAATAGAATAGAATAGAATATAACTTTATTTACATAGGATCATACATGTATATAAAATTTAATAATAATGATAGAATGGAAAACGTCAACAGAGGCTACACTAAGCAAAATAGTGGAAAAATTCATCCAAATGGTTCTATATTTAACAGCAGATTATATATTTTGCTTGGATGGAGTCTGATTTCATGATTTTTCCAGAAATTTGTTGATTTGCTTAGCTTTAGTTTCCATTTATAGGTCCCAATGGAGATTATGTGTCACATAATGTACCGACAATAGTCTCCAGTACTTCTGAAATCTTTGAAGGACATTAATACTTGTCTGTTACATCACCATGGTAGTACATCATATATCCAATATTCAATGTTTGTTTGCATAGTAAAAACTTATTATGAAGTGTCAGAGTGGAGTTCCTCCCAATACTCGTACAGGCAGTACTTAACACTGACAAATTAGATTTATTTAAAATATAGGTGAACTGATAACCTTGCTAATAATGTTGGTTTCACTTAAGATAATGAAAGGCTAAAATCTGATGATCGTTGCATGATAATATTAGATCCATAAGTTTGCGCTTCATTAATTAATGCAACAGGAACGGCAGCGTTAAAATTGCTAGTTAACTTAACCTTTATTGACGCGAACAAAAGGAAGCAGAAGGTAAATCTTGAATAACTTGTGAGCCAAGCTGGGTTTTATAGACACATCAAACCTAACACCGGTAAAATTCACATTAAAAGGTAGAAACGGGTGGAGCACGATAATGCATTTTTCATATCCGCTTACGGTTAGGAAACCACTATTCGTCCTGCATAAAGGACGGAGTTGTCAGCATAGGTATCGCCTTTAAATAGTCGCTGCCAACATAAAGGGACGTTTGCTTCCATTCGTTAATTAAAAACCTTCGCCGACCAGTTGCTTTATGGCAGGTCCATAATTTATGTATCGGCTTTGATTGTTGAATAAATCTTACTTGCTATATCGTTTTGTGCGAACAAGTCTTATACATTTCTCTTTGATTTTCTGTGTAATTAAATTGAATTTGCAAGGCAGAGATAGAATCGTAATTTTTAATTCAGAAGCGTGTACTGGGGACCGGAAAATAGCTAAAGGAAGTCTTACCTTAATTATCCTGCATTATTTAGGTTTTCTTTTCGCCAATTACTTCAAATTAATTTAGAAGGAGTCTTTTCATAATTAATTTGTCAGAAATATAAATATTGGACGTAGTTTCGTATTGCTGCTTTGGTGATGTATTTACAGCACTGGAGGCGACTGAGCAAACATTAAAGGAGCAATACAAAGAATTATATTCTCAAGGAAAAGAATTCTTAAAATCGCATCTAAAAGTAATATCTGAGGTTGGTTGTGAAAATTTATCAAAGTCTGCATTATTACGTACCTAGCTCTGGGTGTGTTTAACTGTAGCTAAACGGCATTTGCAAGATAACATTCTAAGCAGAACGACCTCGTCATAGAAATTTTCGGATGGGCTGATGTTGAGGTGGAATTATGACAACAAGCATCTAAAGCTACGATAATATCAGCATGCCTAACCAACACAATATGGATAACATATTGGAAACGAAGCAAAAATCGTAATTTACAAAACTGTGATCAGACCAATAATGTACTACACTGCGGAGACTCGGCCTGGCACATCAAATACCAAACGCCTATTAGAGATCACCGAGATGAAGATGCTTCGCATGAATGTCGAGAAACACTACTAGACAGGGAAAGGACCAAAGATACAGCAGTAACAAAGGTAGTACACAAGAAGCATGAATAGAGCAACATAACCAAGAATAGTGAGGAAACACGTGATAAATCACCATCGAGACGTAAAATCACACGGAGATCGCAAAGCAGATGGAACGACAACCTCACCATCGACGAAGGAACATCAAAATGTCTAAACGAAAGAAAGAAAAAGAAGAAGAAAATTATGTATTAGAAAATTACCGTTTAAGTCTTTTTTACTATACTTTACCTTTCTTTCCATTATTGTCAGACTCTTTTTTGTTCTTTTGTATCCGAATTATTTCTTGCTGTATATTTATTTGCGAGTATCCTTTCTAAGTTGTCTCATTATCAGTCGGCTGAGCTGTCTATATGTTAAGTTGGGTTAACCTTTTCTGTACGAGTGACGTATGTATACGCAGTATCGTTTGAGCCCGAGTGCCGTATTTTGTATATTGCTTTTGAACAGCTACACGAATGTCGGACGGATACGTTACCTATACAGTCATTGTAAATAACCTTATTCAAACTGTATTTTCTGTGGTGGGGGTCGCAGCTGCCTGCGAGCAGTGTTGCCAGCATGGGCAATTTTTCGCCATTTGGGCTACTCGGATAGTTCTGTTTGCTAAAAAATTTATGATTTTGCGACAAAGCGAAATCTGGGCTATTTTCCAAAAAATATTGGCGATAATTGGGCTAATTATTGAGCACACTTGGTTTTAATGCTATATTTCGTAATTCTTACAAAAAAAAATACCGAGATGAGTGAGAAAAACTTCCTGAATTTAAAAGTATGACATGATACTACCTAACCTAACCTGCTAACCTCGAATTTTACATAGACTTAAGTGCCACCAACATATTCATACAACAAATATTTCAAAGGCAACTTAATGGAAAAGCATTTATAATCACCCGGTATATACAAATCAGAAGAGGATACAAATGAGGAAAAATTCTTAAATAAATTAACAGAAGAAATTCAAGGAATAATTTAATACTGTTTACCATAACGTTTTCTCTATTATGTAGTAGCAAAGAACATATAACATGTTATATGCTCTTTGGTAGTAGGTATAGTTTTATTACATATTAACGATTATTACATAAGTTGTAAGACGCATTTTTTAAAATAAATAACTATTATATTAATTTACCGTTTTCGTTATTGAATTATTTCAGGAAATTATGAATTTCTAAAAAACTATGTATTTAATTTAGTTGGCTATTTTTGGGCTACTTAGACATATGGAAAAGGCGATTCGGCAACGTGGAATACTGGCAACACTGCCTGCATGTATTTTATGACATGTCAGTACGTCTTTAGTAGTTGTTTGATGTGGTGGCTTATAATATAGCAATGTTTCGTGATACGCGACGTGCTTTATCTGAATAAGAATTAGAAAAACTTGCAATTAATTTTATGGAGGATGATGATGGCAGTGAAGAGGCATACAGCAGTGGGGAAAGTGATGATGGAAACAAGGAAAACGAAAGCTTGTATCCTGAACTCGGCCCGTTAGATCTTGAGCCAGAAACAATTGTAGAAGACAGTGGTGATGAAAACGAAGACCCTGAAGAAAACTCGCACGTCCAGATTTCTCTTGGAAACATGATCCACACTGGAAACCTATTATCCATGGTAACTTGGTGGCTGTAGTGTTCCTGACATAAATGGTAATTTTGCGCATTCTTATTTGCATTTAGATATTTATTATGGTTTTGTTTTCAGTATCGTCGAAACAATTGGCTTTGTTTGAGTTATTTTTTACGCAAGAATTTGTAGAGAAGATTGTAGAAGAATGTAATAGACAAATGTCTTACCTGAAAGAAAATGATGTCGAGTTCATGAAAAAACGTAGGTATCCTAAGAATGTAACTCTTGAAGAAATGTATACATTTTTTGGTCTTACCTTACTTATGACCCGAAGAAAAAAGCTAAGACTTCATGAATATTGGTCCACAGACCCTTTGTTATCAACTCCAATTTTTACACGTCTGATGAAAAGAGAGATTTTTTCTTATTCTGCAGATATTTCATTTATGTGACAATAAGCAACCAACTAATGGAGATAAACTTTTCAAAATAAGGTATGTTGTTGATTATCTAAAACTCAAATTCAAGGAAGTATATACGCCATCTGAAAAACTTTGCATAGACGAAAGCCTTGTGTTGTTCAAGGGCAGACTGTCGTTCAAACAGTATATTCCGTCTAAAAGACACCGTTTCGGCATAAAGTTATTTATGTTATGCGATTCTAAAACTAAATACTGTCTCGATTTCATTATTTGCACTGGCTCAGATACCGATTTAGATCCTTTGCAGCCAGGACATAATGCAATTGGAAAGTCTGGGCAAATCGTCATGACTTTTATGAAACCATACACACACAAAAATCATGCATTATATTTAGATAACTGGTATAACAGTCCCTTGCTCTCTTTTATATTGCACGAACAAGAAACGTACATTTGTGGTACCATAAAAAAAATAAGAAGTTTATGCCAAAGTTTGTTGAAAAACTAAAAAAGGGTGAGATGACATTTCGAAGTTATGGTCCTGAACTTGTGCTGAAATGGTCCGACAAACGCGAAATACACATGATAACAACAATGCACGATTATCAAATGTCTGCTACCACAAAAACCAATTTACAAACTGGTGTACCTGTTATGAAACCAGATTGCATAATAGACTATAATTATAATATGGGAGGCATTGACCAAGTAGATATGCTAATAAGTTGTTTAGGAATGCAACTCCGCCGAAAAGGTACGAGCAACCATTACACAAACGTCAAATTGCATACTCATACATTCACTGTACACTTTGAAAGCTCTTAAAATTGGCTTCATGCCGCTAACAAACGCAAATCGGGAAATAACACCGTGGAATCAATAGCGCCCTTTTCCTTTCTGGGCTGCAAGCCAAAAGCGGGCTCCTCACAAGCGCGCGATGTATGAACTAAGTACCATAGACATTGAAATCGAATAAAAGCGAAACTGAAGCGTAACAATAAGGAATAGCTATTACAGACATCAAAATCAAATAGATGTGCAATTGAATCGTAGCAGGTTGCTTTAATTGTCTTTATTTCATACTGCATCGTAACACCCATGTTTAAGTTAATGATTTCAATCCGCAAAATGAGGCTTTATGGTATCAGGTCCGGTAAAGCCTTTTTCCGGACGCAAATGAAATAAATCAATAATCAAACTATTTATTACTAAAAAAATACAAAATTAATAAATATGATAATTAGAAAGAAGCTAAACTTTAACTGTAACATTAATGGTACAATCTCTATTCCCAGTTATTTCCAGTCTCGGTATACCATCATGGAGAGTGGAACTCGAGAAAGCACTTGTAGTAACAATCTCTTTGGATTGCTCGGTTAAGACTTGCACAAAACTTTCCCAACCTTGGATCAGTTTAGCCAATTTTCTCTTTTCTTCCAATGAATCCTCTATATATTTTTCTGCCATAGATGAACTCTTTCATCCTCCGTGTCTTTTAAGAACGGAAAGTTCCGCCCCCGCGTTTGCTAATAAAGTCGCCGATGTGCGGCGAAAACTGTGCCCGGAGTACAACTCGAAATTTGCTAATTCTAGAAATTGCGCCATTTTCTTGGGAACTCCACCAACTGTATGAATTCCAACGCGTTGGGAAATGCATTTGCCATTATGGTATCCTACGAACAATTTGGTGTGACCTAAACCCTTGGACCGCAAAGCAACGTATCTTCGTAACAGTTCCAACACACTTATGCCGTCCATTTCATCAATGACCGTAAAGACGCTTCTTTTATTCGTTTTGGAGAAAGGGATTGTGATTACCAATTGTGTAGAAGTCTCCTGGATGTCATCCAAAAACATTTCATATATCTCTTCGCGGCGACATCCACCAGCGATGCCGATTAAACCAACAATCTGACAAGAATACAAAACTGTTAGCAAATATTGAAATGTACATCTAAAATTATTACCTTTGCCAAAAGATATTGCTGATCCGGCGCCTCTGTCACAAATTTTACTACATGTATATTTTACTACTGGTGAGTGTTTTCGCCTGCTTAGGTTGATAATCAACAGATTGTTTTTTTAGAAAAGCTCTAATTTTAGAAAATCCTGATACATCCACGTTTTCATGAAATTGTAGCATCGCTTTAACCATCGAGCACTTTCACCACAGTGAAGAAGACATTTTCTTCGACTATAAAAAGACCAATAATGATTCCATCGAAGGAATATTAAAAGTAACTTACTAGATCAAACAAATATGCCAATCTTATTTCCTCACTGATTTCACTGACGCTCGTCTCAACATTCCAGACACGGCTTCTACGTCGCCTCGTCACGAAACGTTTGGACTCGCTACTGTAAACTTGCGTTTACCGGACTTATAACGTCAATTACTATTACATCACAGTCTTTATAGTATGAACACTTTCAAGGAAGGCACACAGAGGAAATGTACGTGGACCTGGGCAAGTTGAGATGGTGTCATGAATATGTAACTTTCACACTTAAACAGGCACTGGATAAATGCGGTGTTACTGAGAAAGGTAGAACGGACATAATAAGTAGTAAAATTAGTGATTACGAAAAAAAGAAGAAAATAAAAATGTCTTAGACAACTATTAAACGCAAATCGTTACGTCTTTCAACTTGCCCGAAATAAAACTATAAAATACGAAAGATGTATTTGTGGTAAAAAGGCTTCCAGCGGAAGAAAATATTCATGAAAAAGCAGCGAGGAACCTAAAATGTTATTTTAATTAATTGGACGTGGGAACTATGTCAGTACCAAATTACTAATAACCATAAAATATAAAATTGTAATATCACATCTAAAGAGAAAGACGGGAAGACTGCTTCGATTAGTGTTTGATGGAAAAATTTCGAAAAGTAGAAGTGGCCTCAAAACGATGACTTGTCATCAGGATATATATCTAACGCTCAACCTTACTGATTGAATACGACAGTTAATTCAAATACTTGGGAAACATAATTACAGAGAACTTAGGTCATGAATTAGAAATACAATGTAGAATTGAGAAAACCAAAGCAAATTTTCGAGAAATACGTACCTTTTTCTAAAATGACAACTTGAACCTTAATCTACTATAGCGTATAGTAAAATAGTACACCTGGTCACTTCTCTTATATGGGACAGAGTGCTGGACCTTGGAGGTGAGCAGCGTGAATAGATTGGATGCGTTCGAAATGTGGGTTTAACGTAGAATGTTTCGGGTAGGATGGACCGACTTTTTGACATATGAGCAGAGTCACCGAGGCAATTAATAAGAACCATAAAATTCAGTAAACTTGCATATCTTGGGCATGTGCTAGGCGGGGAAATATACCGTCTCCCACAGCTAATTGTGAAATTGAAGAAAGAGGGTCAACGAGGCGTCATTAGAAGAAGAATATCGTGGCTAAGAAATCTCAGATGCTGGACATACACACGGAAAGTAGAAAATCTATGCGTACTAGCGGATGATAAGAGTGCACTCTCCACAGTAATCGCCAACGTTCGGGGGCCGGATACGGCACATAAAGAAGAAGAAGTGAAGCTCGATACCGTAGAAAGAGGCACAACCTGGGCCAGAAAAAGAGAGCATAAGCCGAGCTTCGTTTGTTGAAGTAGCCCCAGTCGAGGTAACCTGGAGCCCTGCTTTATCCTGCAAGGCGACCATCATCCAGAGAAGATGTTATACTCCGCGTCATCCTGGCGAAGTAGTCCCACCCAAGAGGACCTCGATCCTAAATTAGCTGGAGCTGGGAAAGTTTTAGTCCAGCTTCATCACGGCACAGTAAACCAATCTCGCAAACCTCTGAGTCCAGACCTACTTCCATCTTACCTCGCCGCGAGCGCTTGATTTTTAGGGGACGGGTGATCCTCGAAACTGCCCCAGACCCACTTATCTACTTATCTGCGAGCATCTGAACCTCAAGTGACAAGAGATCTCTGAAGGCTAATCGAGATCCCTGTTTAAAAGCATCAAGACGAGGGTTTACGCTTTGGAGATGAGTGACTCGCGAATCCCGCAGGCCGCCGAACCTTCTACGAAAAAACGCCGGGTCAGTCCAACTTATGTCACCGCACTATCGCTTCAAGTAAAAGACGAGCCTAAAAAAGCAGGCACAAATTTAAATATAGTTCATACACTTCAGATATCAATTCTTAATGTCGATATTAAAATTTAGATCACCCTTTATAGCTGTATAACCTTTAGCACAGCTAAGACTAAAAAAATACTCGTATCAAAAAGACTCGACATAGGCTGGGTTATCGTTATAATTTTTTTCCAGATTACAAGATAACATCTAAAGATTATATTTCCAGTAAAAGAGCTAGAATCACTCTGATAAAGAAATGAGCACACATTTTGCTGCTAGATTTGAAAAAGAGTTATATTTTGTTTATTTTGAATTTTACATGCTGCCATGTCAATACGTTGAATATTATCATTAAAAACATACAATGATACCAACAAATGCCATGTTGGAGAATTAATATCGAATGTGAATGCACTGCAACAAACCAAACGCACATAGTGTATGAAGATAGTTTTGTTTATGTGCTGGTGCCCACTAGAGTAAAGAACCTTTCTAAGCAACCACTCACACATTTTATAAACCCCATGAAGGGGTTAAAAATTTTGACATTTTGTTTTAACCAGCTGACGGCGAACCGCCAGTAACGAGAAAATCTCTGTTTCACTGTTGGCCATTGTTACAGGGTCATCCTATGACGGCCGCGGCCACGCTGAAAGCGCACGGATCGCACTACACACAACATCTTTGGAAACATTAGGTTTAAATAAGTTGTTTTAAATATTTTCTTAGGTATGAAGTATTCGGGGGCCCGGACGACACGTGCAACCAATGCACTGTATCGAGAGAGCTCGGTTAGAAATAGAATTCAAAAATAAGGAGAACGTTCGGTGCTGTGTTAGGAGATAGACGTGTTTTGTGAAACTGGGCTGATTTACATAGTTAGTCCCTGGCACAAGCGATTTTGCGAGTATGCGAACCTTGTATTACCTATAATGTTGCAATAATGTGAGGCGACTCTGCGAGCGCGGCTATGCGTATTCCTAGTAGTGAATTAGATTAGCTGGAGTAGAATATACTTATAATATCGTTGTCAGTTGAATGATGTTTGGCAGCGTTTTGGGAATTACAGCAGGTGATAGACGTCAGTGGTTATTACTCATGTTGGAAAATTATATGATAATCAAGGGTTTGAATCCCGCAGGAGCAGGAAGTTTCGCCTAGTAATCTTCGGACGCATAAAATTCCGTAGTCGGTAGTATGAAGTTCCGCGGAAGCAGGAGGTTTCGCAGTGGGCAGTAGTCTTGCAAGATTTACTGTGAAAGGTCAGTAGCTTCCGGGTTATTACCGACCCTGTAGGAGTTGTAACAATAGTTAATCGAGTGGATTACTATTGGAGAGTACTAGCGAAAAGTACCGACAGCTAACCCAACCAGTAAAGCAGCGATGAGGTGCCAAAAGGTTGATGCTGACTGATGCAAGACCAAGTGTTGTAATCTCACTGCCGGCAGTACGGAGGGGCCAGGGGGCGGTCACCGTCGGTGAGTACAATTATTATCGATAAAAAAATGTACAGATCAGTATGTGTTCTTTTACATTGAACCGCCTGCCTCTGTTAGTGGGCCAATGAGTTTTAATATAATACACAAAAACGTGCCGAACAATTTAATTTACTTTGTTTACTTTACATATTGTATATATACCGAGGTATAGAATCTCTTGTCTATTTAGCCAAATTCGAGCACAGGCACATAGTTCCAGTAATGTGGGAAAATATTCTGCACTCCGCTGCGTTGCAACTGCACTCTCTTCGCAACTTTCAGAAGAGAGAAATTCTTTTAAAATCTCCCCTCTGTTCTTAGAAGATCGCTACGTAGATCAAGCCCCTTTGCTTTAGTTCTTCTACTATCACATGTAGTGTTTTGGTTGGTACCGAGAACGGGTTCAACCAGTGGCAGCACTGACTGTGTTGGCTTGGGACGTTTCCTTTCGTCATCGGTAGGGTTTCTACCATAACTATTCCTTGATAGATGTGTGTATTTAGCATATTATAGCTATTATTTTGAGTATTTGACCAGTGGAGGAGTTCTCCTCGATTAAGCAGCAAGTTCTACAGGTTTTTATAAATAAATTTTTGAAATGTCCATAGTATAGGAGAGACAGTGGGACGTGGGAGGAGTAAGGCAACATTAGTGGCTTCGTCAGCCGCAGAAAGTCTTCAATAATGTCCAAAAACCCTCCGATTTGTGTCTTTGTAGTTAGGACACTCATCATCGGACAACTTTATTCTCATCAGTGGCAGTTCGAAAGGATTAAGTAGCGACTTGGTAGAGGTGAGGACTTGCAGCATCGGGAGCACAGCTTACTTCTTATTTTCAGACGTTTCTTGTCCTTACCTACTGTCTTGATCACTATCGATATCTGTTGCCACGACTTTCCCTTGATCACCTCTGCATCGGCTATCAGCCTCATCTAGCAGAGATCTGGCCCTGCCTTCAGAGACAGGATTATCTGATTTTATAGACCGTTTGTTGGTGCCATAATAATTGAAAAAGACAAGAGAAAAGTTAGGTAGCTGATGAGTTTGGGTCACGGTGACCCAAACATTGATTTGAAAATAACTAGACTTACCACATATTTTGCCCCGGGTCTCTGTAACCCAACCTCGCCAGTTAGGGGTTAATCCAAGAGCTATGATTACCCAAGTCTTATGTTATCTGTAGTTTAATTTAGTTTTAACCATACGGCACCTATTACATTTCTCAAATCTACCAAGTAAATCGAATTTATAGTACATCTGCTAAAAAGCATTGATTGTTTGCGCTATATTATTAAAAACCTTCAAATTTGCAATGCTTCATATTAAATAGTTTTGTTTTTTATTCTGTGTTGTTAAAAACTATTGGCTTTGCAGCCGTACTCTTATATTTTGTAAACCCAACGTACCGTTTTATTTGAATTCATTGCGGCAGAAGTAGATGGAATGCCTTAGTTTACATTACCTACATTTCGTAGCTGCACAATGTGAGCATAATATACGTTTGCTTATATTGTTACATCGTATCAAAACAACAATTGACTACCAAAGCAAATCTCGCTCAGTTGCCAACACAAATTTGCATTTTTAGCGACAAAGTGCACTTTAATCTCATTTGAGAGTTAATGACTGTTAGAAAACCCTTTCCGTTAGTAAATATAAAAGCTTCATAGGGGATTTACGGCTTACTTTCACAAAAACTGCTTGACCGTTGCGGCTAGAGAAGAGTGCCTAGAGTGAAATAATAGTTGTCGTTTCCATTTCAGGAAAATACACACCATTCGTATTCCTCACACAGTTAGCATTAACGATTAATTTCACTAATCCTACTTTATAGATAATATCCATTTAAAAAGAAAACTTGACGCACTTATTTTGATTCTAGTCTTTCTGATCAAAAGTTACAGTTACAAGGAATTACCATTTAATGCATTTTTTCGAAAAACATCTGCCATTACAGAGTTACTGTCTGATCTTTGTCGTGACACCCATGTTTCATTCACTAGTGGTCCACCCATAATGACCAGTACTACCTCAAAGGCTGAGTTATAGCTGTGGAGTGTCACACGGAATATAATCTAAATCGATACAAGCGTTCTCTTGTCACAAGCAACATAAAATGATATATTTAAAAGGAACTGGCGTAACAAAAGCATTGTCAGTTTGATGCTGTAAATTTCATACGACCTCGGTTAGAAATTTAAAATTAAATGCTACAGAATCGCAAGCGGTAATCAGAAGAATTCCCCTAACCAAAGTTCGTTATCTGCTTATGAGCCAATTTGAATTCGCAACCCTCGCTTCATTAATGTCAGCCTAGAAAGGGCAAATCAATGTGTTTTTGGACATTAAACAAAGCCGACCTCCTCAAATACAATACATCAGGCACATTATGCAAAGTGCGCGGGATCGTAAAGACGAAATTGTCATAAAGCAGAATTTAGCATGTGGTAGCGTGATATGCCGCGAAGCGAAAAGGAAATACAAAGCACCTCTTTAGCGTGCATTATAAAATATTAAAACGACAGTGGAAAGGTATGAGTTACGGTCGAGACGAAATTGCACCTATTGTAATGAAGTTGTTTTAATTTGGCCCTACGAGAGGCCGCGATTTATGCCCTCGCATGTGTTCGGTTTAGTTCTGCTGAAGGCAATTACAAAGCTTGAAATAGTGCTCGTCGTCACAATAAAAAGGATTGTATCGCTGAATAGGGACTGAAAGTAGACAACCTGACAGGCCGACATGTAATGTGCTTAGTTCTCTATAGCAGTTGCATCGCCCTTAAATGTTTTATTTCTTCTGCTTTATGGCGTGTATAAACAGGTGAACGTAATTGCACATTCAGTCGGGGATATTTAATTTATACCCTTTACTGAAAACTTTTCGCTATAAGAGCGCTTTATTTCCTATAGTAAAACGGAATAGCATAGTAAATGTAGTGGCAGTAGAATAAGTTCAGATTTTTCGTTGCACCATTCACAGCAGTTACTCAAAAAATTATCTTTTCTGTTCTGTCACTATACTCCACCACTACCACACTGTTTCAAATAAAATGGGAATTGTG
Organism: Agriotes lineatus; assembly: GCA_940337035.1. NCBI lineage: Eukaryota > Metazoa > Arthropoda > Insecta > Coleoptera > Elateridae > Agriotes > Agriotes lineatus. The sequence goes on from OW679197.1 coordinate 18,475,540, forward strand.
TTTATACATCTTTATTTAATTACTAAATTAAGTGAATAATAATTTTACTTTTATATATGGTCTCCCTAGGTTTCAATACACCATTATTATAACAAAGTCGACACATAACAGCACACTGCATCACGTTAGGAAGCAAATCTAGCATGAATCAGTGTTTGCGATACCCATCAAGCGAATTTATAAATGCCCTAAATTAAAAAACCTCAATCAACTCTGTAATAAAGCAACGGGTTAAAAAGACTGGCGAATATAGTAATTGAAAACCCTTCCTCGAACGCGATATTTGTAAGCAAAAAGTAATGTCGATGATAATAAATTTCCGGACGCTACTAGGCTATCAGTTGCTAGTCCAAAAAAAAATTACGTCCTCTGGTACAGAACAGCACGATCTCGGCGTGGAAGATGTCGTGGAGTCTGGCGGGTAAGCACCTACCTTGGTATCTCATCTGCTCGTAGAAGCATTTGCATGTCGTCGAACAGAGAACAATATTGCATGGGAAATGTTCCTAACGATGGCGGAATTACAAGCCGTTACTGACAGCATCTATTAGGCTAGACACTATCCAACCTGCATTATTGACAAAGTTGCAAACTTCTCTTGCTGAAATGGACCTAACCGCAATAACCTTAATTTTAAAGCAAATAAGTTTTAGCTACAAAGGTAAAAGGTATAAATATGCAAGGCATTTCGCCCTTTAGCAGCTATTCATAGAGTATAGCAATTTACATAAATAAAGAACTTGCAGCTTTCACAATACTGACGCGAAGGGAAGATGTACAATTGCAGCTGTGGAAGTCGTAGCGATAAAATCGGGATAGTTTTAGCTGCGCGACGGCGATATTTAATCCGATAGAACATCGAATACGGTATATCTCGCAATGGGGCTTGTCCTACAGTACGGAATTCTTTAACGAAACACAGAGGTGCAGCTCAACCAATCCGATAATTTTAGCGACTTTTGCTTAACATGATAAATTTACATGACAAACCATCGACGGCTCTCATCTCGTTAATTGCTTATCGTATCAAGATGTTAAACCCGAATGCAAGCGGTGTCACACATTTGCAAACAGCAAGCGCAATCGAAAGTAAAATATCGATTGGGTGGGTAATTTTATAAACTACAAATTTTCTTTGGAAGCGCGAGGTACTATGATAGGCGCCTTAACAATTAGATAGATCGGACCTTGGATAGCTCCTACTAATGCTGAAGGACACCTGAAATGCTGGGCTTAGTGCGCGCGTGCTGCGATTCCCAGCTTCTACCGTGTCATCCTTCGGCGGTGACTACTGGAGCCGAACTAACGAATCCAAAACGGGAGTGACAGTTACAGATACGCAGAAAGGCGGCAAATAGAAAGAAAAGCATAAAGAAAAAAAAAGAAAAAATGCATCAAAACAATTTCGACTAGCCTACGAAAAAATAGTTATGAATGTCCAGCGAAGTAGTCAGGCGGCTGCGGCAATCCAACAACAGGGTCAAAGCCGTCTCGTCGGCACAAATGATCACATGACGTAGCACAAACACGTCGTATAGCTTCAGAAGCAAAAATCATAAGAATTCCGACATTCGAAAAAAGAAAATGTCAGTGTCTCCTATCCAAACTGCTCATTCAAAATTTCTAAAGCAAAAACGCGTCGTTCTCAATTTGTAGAATCTGTGGCAAATGCGATGAAAATTTCGCGGCTTTACCTTTCAGCTCATAACATACTATATACTGTTTGAGGCTTTCGCGGTTACGCGGATTATTCTTCTTAACATAGAATTTCGGCTTAGAACGCGTTGTATTTGTATATGAACACCCAGTATTTACATATTGTCGAAAAGTCCGAGATCCTTGACCACGTTGTACACAGTAAAACGGGAGATCAGCATCCATCGCAGCTTCTTATGTGTTACATTCAAACAATGTAAAGTACATTTTTGCAATGCCAGTTTTGTATAATAAACGCTTTGTGAGGTGGAATTTGTGAGTGCAGCAGGAAACACTATTTCAATCCTGTAGCGGTGTGCGAGGGGAGTTTCAAACCAAGCGAATCGCAAGAAGAATCAGGAGTCCAAGCTAGGTGTGCCAGCTCGAAGCGAATGGCGCCCCCCAAGTGTGGTTTAGAAGCAGTTTAAACAGCCTTGCAGCAACTAATTGCTACATACTGTTTAAAGTGCGGCGAGGAAGCATTTGTGAGCATACAATTTGGTGCCATACTTAAAAGGCAAATTAAATGGTTCATTGGAAGAAGCTGATTTACGTGGCACCCAAAGCTAATTTTGTCAAGAAGCCGTGATGTCAGGTCATCGTCAGTGTTGCCAACAGTTGAGAATCGGTTTCCACCAGAAGGTCAAATAAAATCTACCAGAATTCCACTAATAATAATAATAATAATATTTTTTTGCCAGAATAATCTTTTATTCACAACTTCACAACAGCACATATAAAAAAAAGTAAAAAAAAACATTAACATTTAAAATATTTATTTCTTATTTTTATTAAAAATAGGAAATAAACATTACAACACAAACATACAGTTGCTGTTAAACAAGGGTGTCAAACTCAAAGGCTAACTTGGGCCAAACAAACCAGGTTTAACTTTAGGTGGGCAGCAAAAAAATCAATATTCATAGAAACGTAGGTTTATTTCGAATAACACATTATAATACACATATATAAAAGAACAAGAAAAATTTAATGTTTACGTCCTGACACTTGACATCTCTTCTCTGCTACCATCTTTCCTATTTCGGGAGAAATTTTGTTCGCAGTGATTACTTTCAAAACTGACCCAAGGTGAGCGTCATTAATACTGTGTCTAACGGGAGACTTATTTCCTTTCATAACTGAAAATAACTGCTCGCACCGATAAGTACTTCCAAACATGGAAATAATTTCATATGCGAATTTTCGAGTATTTTCATACCTGGCTGGTAAATATTTGTAAAATTCAGGCACACCCACTTCAATGAATTTTGCCTTCAAATTTGAATTGCACTGAATCTGGATCACCTCCATTTGCATATGGCTGGGTACTGAGTCTATATTTATTGAGAAAATCGAAGAAAACAAGCAAAATTTGTCTTCCAAAGAATCAAAATCGTTAAATCTTGTTTCAAATTCAGTTGTAAGATTTGAAATTTTGTCTACGTATTTTTAATAGGATGCAGTATCATCTAAACTTGATTTGTTCATGTTGCACGTCGGGAAGTGCGTTAAATCTTCAGTTTTCAGTTACTGTTTAAACTTGGTTTAAACACACATAAATTTTAATAACAAAATTTACGAAGCCAGTCAGAAGTTCGAAATATAATTCTGATTTCATAAACAAACAGTTTTAACCTCCAGTTTTACTTCATAATTTCGCAAGTTTATACGTAATTTATATCTGTTTTAATCTTGAATTAAAACAGGCAAAATTCAGTTCCCATTTACGAATATTGTTTCGCCAACATTAAGTGAAAATGCAACTCGGCGACCTAGAAAAGCCAAGTTCAACGCTCAGCCTGCAAACCGATGCGGAAATATAAAAGCTTATCATGCTGAGTTGCGGTCTTTGCGGACCTTTAAACGCGTTCTATTACACTATTATGAACTTTGATATTGTTACTGCGTTAAGCATTTTTAGTTTTATATAAATACTAGTCTATTTTCATAATAAAAATCAATCTGCATTTAATGTTTGATTCATTCACTACCCTTTCTAAGCCATAATATTCACGGGGCATGAGGCTGTGCTCCGAGGGTTAGTGTCTCTACTGCCGTCCGTTTCAAGTACCATTGACTACATTGGTTTAAAACGTAAACACAGTCTTGTTTACGTGCTTGACGGATAGAATCAGCGCAAAGTAACGGAGTCCTGATACAGCCTCTCAGGCATCTCTGTTCATGGTCCTTCGAGCCGGATCTGTCTCCAACTAACGAAAAAACACATCCCGAGAAGAAGACAACATCTGCCAACCACCCAGTTCCCAGAAAATGGCCAACAACATGGAGGAATTCAACAACTTAGCTATCGCCCAAGAAGAGCTCGAGCAGAAGATAAAGCAAATATTATCCAACAGCAAAAAGGACCCTGCCAGCCGAAAAAATGAAGCCTACATCGCCAGTCGCAACAAAACGCTGGACGATCTTTGGAACGCTGCAACTAAAAATCATGCAGAAATGGGGCAGCTAAGTATTCCAACTCATAATTATTTTAAAACAGGGTATTACGACCAAATTAAAGCCATATACGGCGAAGCAAAAAGTTACTTGCAGAGCTGTTCAAAAGCAACGGAAATTTCCAACCCCTCCGCAAGCAGAACACAAGAGGAAATGGTGGCTAACCCCGAGCAAAAGGTTCGTATCCGAAAACTGCAGATTCGGATCCAGAATTTTAAGCAAGCGATGGACGACGCCGAGCTAACACAAGAATTAGGGAGGCCCTCCATCACGACAAGGGAATTAAGAGAAAAATGGGATCGTGTGGTCGAGATGGACGAAGAAGTTATGTCAAACGACATGGCTTCAGAACAAATGCACTTCAGTCCTGAATATACTACGTTGGAAGACAGGTACAGAAATTTAATTATTTTATTGCAAGCGCCAACAAGGAACGAGCAAGCAGCAGCCATCTCGCTTCCTCAAGTCAAAATCCCCATATACGAGGGAAATTATGAGGAATGGGCCACTTTCAAGGACCTGTTCACCAAATTAGTAGATGACAACCAGAATATGGACGATGTCATCAAGATGCAATATTTAAAGACGCATCTTAAGGGAGAGCCAAGCCGACTGATCCAGCATCTAGCTGTTACCCAAGCAAACTACAACACCGCCTGGAATCTGCTGCAACAAAGGTATCAAAATAATCGCCTTATTTTAACTAAATTGCTAGATACCATATTCGATCTGCCGGTCCTCTCCAAAGAGTCAGCCCAAGGGTTAAAACGATTGCACGACTCCATCAAGGAATGTGTGGAGGCAATCAAAAATTTAGGCATCTCCACGGACAGTTGGGGTCCGTGGATTAACAGAGCTATCGCTCGAAAATGGGATCCTGAAACCAACAAATTATATGAACAGTCGCTTCAATGTCCAAATGAAGTCCAGGATCACCAAAATTTAATGGCTTTCCTGCAAGTGCGGTTCCAATCCCTAGAATCGATAGATGGAGCTCGAAAGCCCGCGCAGGAAAGACCACAGAAGAATTACGCTTCCGCATCCCTAAATTGCAAGCTGTGCCATGGAGATCATTACATCGACAACTGTAGTCAATTCCAGAGGCTACCTACCCATGAAAAACTAGAAGCAGTAAAAACCAATCGATTGTGCTATCGATGCTTGCGGCACGATTCAAATATTCCATGTCGTGCCTATTTTAATTGTAGGATCTGTCGCTTCCCGCATCATACTCTGCTTCATAAGGCGCAGCCACCATCAAGGCCGCTCCCTGCCCAAAGGATGAGAACGTCAGCTCATGCAGCAGCTATGAAGACTTCCAACGCTCCAGAAAAGAAGCCGAAGTCGGACATCATCACCGCCAATGTAGGCGCACAGGAGAGCCAAGTTCTACTTGCCACAGCAATGGTTCAAGTAAAGGCAGCATCCGGGATGACTCATCTACTACGAGTATTAATAGATCCCGGGTCTCAGGGGTCGTTTATCACGGAAGCATCAGCCGAATTATTGGGGTTACCCAGGACCAAAGTTCGAGCTGAAATCACAGGAATTGGGAACAGCGAGCCAAAAATTGCCAAATGGAAAATCCCAGGTTTGATCACACCTAGATTTTCAAGTAACTTTTCCCTACCTGTAAATTTACTAATACTTCCCAAACTTACCAAAGCCATGCCTTCATCCCCTATCCCAAACATAAATATCAATTCCTGGAGCAATATTTTCATCGCCGATCCAACCTTCAACCAACCTGGCCCCATAGACATAATTCTAGGAGCCGAAGAATATTCAAAAATAATTCTAGAAGGAATCACTAAAACCAAGGATGGCATCTTAGGACAAAATACCGAGCTGGGCTGGATCTTATCTGGAACCATTGGAAGACAACATAACGAAATCATTAAAGTCAACACCATGGTTGCCAAAATCGAAGAAGATGAGCAGTTACAAAAATTCTGGAACATAGAAGAAGTTTCCACTAAACGAAAAATTTCCCCAGACAACCAGGTATGTGAGAATAAATTCACAGACACAGTGCAACGAGACCAGGATGGCAGATACATAGTCAAGATTCCATTTAAGCAAACTCCAGAGAGCATGGGAAAATCCAAACCTTCGGCATTGGCAAGATTACTACATCTGAAAAAGAAGCTGAGACAAGACCAAGATCTAGAAATCCAATACAAGAAATTCATGCAAGAATATCTAGATCTAGGACATATGGAAAGAGTAGAAAAGAAGCAAGAAAACAATGGCAAGTATTACATCCCACACCACGGCGTAATTCGAGAAGCAAGTTCATCAACGAAGCTCCGTGTCGTCTTCGACGCTTCGAACAAGGCATCTTATGGAAAATCCTTAAACGAAGTCATGTATGCTGGACCGAAACTTCAGCAAGAACTGGTCGACATTCTACTCCGATGGAGAACTCACAAGGTCGTCTTCTCTGCGGACATTGAGAAAATGTACCGACAAATCAAGATGGACAGCCAAGACCAGGAGTATCAACGAATCTTATGGAGATTCGATCAATCACAGCCAATCAGGGAATACAGGTTATGCACCGTCACGTATGGAACCGCATCAGCTCCCTATCTGGCCATCCGAACCTTGCACCAATTAGCAGAGGACGAAAAATCTTCTTTTCCATTAGCAGCGGAAGTTGTGAAGAGAGATTTCTATGTGGACGATGTACTCTCCGGAGCCGACACTTTAGAAGAAGCAATCAAGCAGCAAGGTCAGTTAATTTCCTTATTAAAACGTGGAGGCTTTACCCTACATAAATGGTGCAGTAATGAATTAGCCATCATACAAGAACTACCCGAAGAATTGAAGGAGCAAACCTACCTCGAAATAAGTGAGGACGGCTTAAAGAAGTCATTGGGCGTTCACTGGTCTCCATATGAAGACGTGTTTTGCTTCAAGGTGGATGTGAAGCAAAAGGGATCCACAAAACGCAGCATATTATCCGAAGTCGCTAAAATTTTCGACCCTTTGGGTTGGTTAGCACCCATCATCATCACTGCTAAACTACTCATCCAAGAGCTATGGCTCGAAAATGTCAAGTGGGACGACCCAGTCTCAGAATGTATCCAAGGCAAATGGGAAACATTTAAATCTCAACTCAAATCAGTAGAAGAAATTACTTTACCAAGGTGGCTTTTTACCAAAAGGGAAGCCCAAATGGAACTACATGGATTCTGTGACGCTTCCGAAAGAGCTATTGGAGCCGTGGTCTACTCCAGAGTCATCACGTCATCAGGACAATCCAAGGTATCATTATTAATAGCCAAATCCAAAGTGGCACCAGCTAGGGCAAAGGCAACCCTACCCAGACTAGAACTCTGCGCAGCAGTACTACTTTCTAATCTATTACAACGGGTAATTACAGCACTGGACATTCCTAAGGTATCTATCTTCGCCTGGACCGATTCCATGGTCACACTAGGTTGGATTAAGGGAGATCCAGTAAGATGGAAGACATTCGTCGCCAACCGTGTAGCCGAAATCAACCACCTGATTCCGGCCCAACATTGGAACCACGTCAAGTCAGAAGAAAATCCTGCAGACGTCATCTCCAGAGGTACTAGTCCAGGGAAATTAAAGGAACATAAACTATGGTGGGAGGGTCCAAGTTGGTTAATTAACAAAGAGTTATGGCCGTGCCAACCAGACACCGCCACAACCAATGAAGAAGCAAAAGGTTACACTGTGCATCAAGCCACAGTTCATCAAGACGAGAACGAGATTATTCATCGCTTCTCGTCTCTGACAAGAATGGTACGAGTTGTGTCCTATTGCCGAAGATTCATCAACAAGTGTAGGCGTCTTCCCATTCAACCAGGATGTCTATCAGTTAAAGAAATGGAAGACACCATCCTCACACTCATCAAGGTCGTCCAAGGAAGTGATCCTATTTTGAAGGCAACAGGATCTCAACTCCAAAAGAGAAAATGTGTGGACTCCAACAACAAACTCGCAAATCTCAATCCATTCATCGATCAACATGGAATCGTACGTGTTGGAGGAAGACTAGAAAATTCGAACCTATCCTACCACGAAAAACACCCAATTATCCTTCCTTATTCCGATCATATTTCCAAATTAATAATCCATGAGGCACATTTACGCACCTTACACGGGGGCACTCAGCTCACACTGTCCTATGTCCGAAGAAAATATTGGATCATCAACGCAAAGAAAGCCGTCAGTTCCAGCATCAAGAAATGCTTTCGATGCATCCGATTCAAGGCAGAGGCAGCCCAGCAATTAATGGGGAATCTTCCACCATCAAGAGTTAATTCAACCCCGCCATTCTTCCATTCAGGAGTGGACTATGCCGGTCCAATACAAATCCGAACATCTAAAGGAAGAGGGCATTCTTCATCCAAGGGATACATTGCTGTTTTTGTCTGTCTATCAACCAAGGCAATACACTTAGAAGCTGTCAGCGACATGACAACTAACAGCTTCCTAGCAGTCTTCAGGAGGTTCATCGCCCGAAGAGGACGCTGTGCACATCTTTATAGCGACAACGGAACGAATTTCGTTGGAGCAAGGAAGGTCTTGGACAAGGAAATCCGTCAAGCAATGGAAGGCCCAGTTATCCAAGAAAATTTATCCACCATTGGTACTCAATGGCACTTCATCCCCCCAGTAGCCCCACACTTCGGAGGAGTATGGGAAGCAGGAGTAAAATCAATGAAGCATCATCTGAAGAGAACCATTGGCAACGCTACTCTAACATTCGAAGAATTAACAACTTTGCTTTGCCAAATAGAAGCCTGCTTAAACTCACGTCCTCTGTGCCCACAAGGCAACAATATTGAAGACACCAGTGCATTGACACCAGGCCATTTCCTGATAGGAAGAGAGATAGTCTCACCACCGGACCCAATCAGCACACCAATATCTACAAATCTGTCAAATCGCTGGAGATTGATCCAAAAAATCAAGCAAGATTTTTGGAAATCATGGAGCTCAGACTACCTTCATGGATTGCAGCAAAGAAACAAATGGAAAAAACCGGTGGAGAATATAAAAGTTGGTGACCTGGTGCTAATCAAAGAAGAAAACATTAATCCTAGTAAATGGCCATTAGCGAGAGTTGCCGACATTCATCCTGCAACCGATGGATCAGTACGAGTAATAACCATCCAGAAATCAGGAGGACATCAATTAAAACGTTCCATAGGCAGTATCATTCCATTACCAAATAACGAAGAATCGCAGGAACCAGAGCCTGAAGAAAAAATTTCGGCCAACAGCACCCACACACAATCATTCCCAGCACCAAAGAAAACTGTCACGTCCAAATGGAAAATGTTTCTACTAATATTTACTCTCCTTACTACAAATACATCGAGTAAGGCAGAATTCAACATACAAAAACCAGACAGCGGGTACTATGTAGAGCATATTGGACACGGGAAGATTGAACGAGGAACATTCAGGATCGAAATCCAGTTCGAGAGGGGGAAGATCGAAGAAGACTTCGAAACAGTTACCGACATGGTGGACAAATTCGACGACCTCTGCAACTCTGCGAAAGAACTGTCCGAAGACACGTTATGCAAGACATTGGTGCATCATCTTCTGGAACAAAAAAGGCATATGGAATGGATTAAAACTGGCATGGAAGATATCATAGCAAGACGAGAGAAACGAGGAGTGCTTGGGACTGTACTAACGTCAATTTTCGGAGTAAATGACGAGGTCTATCAAGATATTGACAGACTCGACAAAAATCAACAGGAATTAATAAAAATGGACAGTCAACAATCCAAATTCTTGCTGTCAGCACTTTCAAGATTTAATGAGACCGAAGAACGAATCGATCAGAAACTGGAACATTTCCAAGAGAAGCTGAACCAAGGAATCAGGGCGATCAACAACATGGACAAGTGGTATAAGGCAACCGACTCCAACCGATTAAATATCCACATCATCAGTGTCTATCAAGTCGCCACAAATGTTATTAGTGAACTGTGCAATTACCACACAAACATTTTGAACGTTCATTTCCAACAAGGTAATTTTTACGAGTTAATAACACCTGCCCAAATCAAGCAAATCCTCGCAAATGCAACCAGTAAACTCTCGCCAAATTTAGAAATTTTACCGACCCCAATCCTAAAGGTCGACATCGGACATGATGACATCTACATCAACGTCCAAGGATACTTCATCATAGTAGAAAAAACCGAATATACCTTAATCAAGGTGACACCAATTCCTCTCCAAATTAACAATGGGTCCTACTGGGTGATCGACGTACCAAAAGGGATCTTCGCTGTGGATTACAACTTACAAATGTATTTTCAAGAGACAGATGAGGAATTCAAAGAAAATCTCCAAATTACTCCAAACACGTATATCTGCAGTCCAACAGTCGTGAAAGGAATTGAAAATAACCCAAATTGCATCATTGATGATATATATCATCGAACAGAAATTAGTCAGTGCAGCCTACGAAGACATCAGATCCAGTCCATTATTTGGAAACAACTATACATGGAAAACACCTGGATGTTCGTAGTCAACAAGCCAACCCGAATAGCTATCACTTGTAGTGGCAATAGGGAAGAAGTCACTGTCAACACTACAGGTGTGATTCAGATCTCGTCAGACTGCATCATACAAACTCCAAAGAATACGTTAACCCCCAGGCATAGCAAGAAATTCAAGATCCTCGCAGGATATTCCAAGGCCGTCAGCATCAATTTTACCAACACAATAACACCCAACTCCTTTTCAGAAATTGCAGAGGAGCCAGTTCTAAAACAATCAGACCACTTCGAGGATCTACAAACTTCACAATTGGAATTCCAGCAGCACCTAAAGGACATTACTTGGAAAACCATCCGCCACCACTCCTATCTATCCAGCGGGATAACAAGCAGCCTATTGGGAGGGGCTATTCTAATAGGAGCAGTCTACTACATTCGAAAAAGGATCAACCGAAGGAAGCATCAATCCAAACAACGCCAGTCAACCGTAGAAGAATATCCTTTAAGAACCCTTAATGTGGAAGAAACAATATAGTTTTCCTTTTCTTTTTCTTCGGCCTAAAATTGGCAATATGTTTAAACTTGGTTTAAACACACATAAATTTTAATAACAAAATTTACGAAGCCAGTCAGAAGTTCGAAATATAATTCTGATTTCATAAACAAACAGTTTTAACCTCCAGTTTTACTTCATAATTTCGCAAGTTTATACGTAATTTATATCTGTTTTAATCTTGAATTAAAACAGGCAAAATTCAGTTCCCATTTACGAATATTGTTTCGCCAACATTAAGTGAAAATGCAACTCGGCGACCTAGAAAAGCCAAGTTCAACGCTGAGCCTGCAAACCGATGCGGAAATATAAAAGCTTATCATGCTGAGTTGCGGTCTTTGCGGACCTTTAAACGCGTTCTATTACACTATTATGAACTTTGATATTGTTACTGCGTTAAGCATTTTTAGTTTTATATAAATACTAGTCTATTTTCATAATAAAAATCAATCTGCATTTAATGTTTGATTCATTCACTACCCTTTCTAAGCCATAATATTCACGGGGCATGAGGCTGTGCTCCGAGGGTTAGTGTCTCTACTGCCGTCCGTTTCAAGTACCATTGACTACATTGGTTTAAAACGTAAACACAGTCTTGTTTACGTGCTTGACGGATAGAATCAGCGCAAAGTAACGGAGTCCTGATACAGCCTCTCAGGCATCTCTGTTCAGTTACTTTTCCCAAAGAACTAGCTTACATTTGATTGCTTTAATATTGTCAAACGTGTTCGTAATGATCTGATCTTTTCCTTGAAACGATAAATTGGTTATATCAACCGTAAAAGAAAAATCTTGCAACCATATTGGATCGGAAAATAAGCTTGTCTTGATTTTTAGTTTTTAAAAACTGACATACTTCTTCTTTCAAATCCCAGAATTGTTTGAGAATCTTGGAGCTTAAATACCGTATTTACTTAATTGTGGTATATTCAAAATAAATGTACGCATTTTGTTTAATAATAGCAAAAAAGAGTATAATTTAAAAAAAACGTTTAGCGAATTCTACCTATCTTATTTTTATTCTGCGTTGGTTTGTTATTTTATTATATATTATTGTGTGCCGATAGATTAGCCGGGCCGCAAAAATGTTCGCTGCGGGCCGCGAGTTTGACACCCCTGCTGTTAAAGATGTAGATTCCCAATTATGCTGCTTTAATTCACTTTTTAACAAATATTGAATTTTTTATTCGTTAAAAGTCTCATCAACAAAATGCAAAGCGCAAGTGACATAAGATTCGTGAGAGAACCCTTTTATAAGCTATTTTTACATGTTTTTCCGTAATTACGAGCAGATAATTTAAAAAAAAAAATCCCCCATTTATTATGTATTTGAACAAGATTTTTTTCTTGTAAAATGCTGTTATTCTTCCTTGAATTATAGCCAGCTTTATCAGTGTCCGCTACTCGTCAGCGGGTATTAATGAAGCTAGCCATGCTTCAATAGTGTTGCTTTTGACTACTAGTTTATAAAATCGAATAAAAATACCAGGAATTCACTAAAAAATTTGTGTAATCTACCAGATTTTCTACTATCTACCAGATTGAAAATTAGTCCACTAAATACGTGTTTCATTCTACCAGATTTAGTAGAAAATCTACTAAGTTGGCAACACTGGTCATCGTTGCTCGACGTTTAACAGTGCTGGGATTTCCCCATTGCAGCCTGTGGTAATTTTCCACGCCTTGCCTTTTAGAATTGGATGATACAATCGGATGCTTGGGATGATGCAAGCCAGCGCAACTTTGGCGAGCGAAGGTAATTCGATATGGGAAAGTGTCGCAGTTACGCGATAAATCACGCGTCCAGCTGTGTGCGAATTGCGCCTAAGGAATGTGTTCACGTACGCGTATGTGTCGATTTGATTGGATATAATGCGACCAGTGTCGGCTTAAGCCCAAACCGTGTTAAGACATTCTGACATTTGCATTCTTGTAAAAGACAATTATTTGAACGCTGTCTAGATATGTGTTTATTGATGTTTCATATAGATGTTTGAACGCACATACGAATAGAACCAGCTACCTCGCACGTAGATTACTTGATGATTTAACCTTGTTTTGTTTTATTTGAATTGTGCTTATATGTATTTTCCTTCTATTTTTATATATTTTTTTGTGTTTTGAAGTCAATAGATTGATGTAAACCAATTCGCCTTTCATGCGCATTGTTTATAGTCAGTTTCAGTCGACCAATAATACAGGAAAGTCAGATTTCTGTTTTACAAATGGTGATCTTTCTTAAGCCGCTAACTGAGGTATTAAGAAGGTTTCATACTTACTGAGTTAGGGCAGTTAGGTATAAAAAGGTCAAATAATTGTTTAAATACGAATGCGTACGAGAAGTATTTTTTAAATTGAAGGTAAGGTCATTAATTAGTTGTAAAACCAATAAAGGACATTGACCGATTGAGCATTAATGAATATTCTTTAAAAATCTAAGAAATAACTTCTAAATCGTTTTGGTGTTCCATTAACACTTGTCTATAATTAGTAACTCTAAACGAACAATAAATTTACACATTGGCAATATATTATATTTGAATGTCAGTATTCTTCATTGCATTACCAAAACAAGCTGTATAAATAGCAATCAACATTGGTTCTAAAATAGATCCTTGTGCGACGCCTCTTGCGGCAGATCTAAACGTTCAAGTTTTGTTTGTTAGCTGTACACATTCAATTGGTAACACATATTGTAGCGGGCCTGATTCGTTGTGCCACAGAGCTATTTAATATTTACATGTGGCGTGCTTACATAGCCGTCATCACGTTTTCTTGGGGCATCTTGGAAAGCATCTCCGTGGACCAGATACTTCACAGCAGGTAGCTGTTACATCGGCTTAAAGTGAAGTTAACCGATTTTGGTATTGGAGGTGGGAAGGGAAAACCAGGTAAGTTCAGGGCTGTATTTGTATATGGTCGTTTATGTTTAATTTACATGTATGTTTCTATATTTTCATATAGACTACATAGGGTATATGTAAACAGTGTAGAGTGTATATTTTCACGATTATAGGTGTAAACAGAGCAGGGTCAGAGCAAAGCTGTATTGACAACTCCATAGCCACACTAAGGTAAGAATCGGATCTTGTGCATTTACATCGAATTTAGCAAACAGAGAACAATTGAAGTTCAAAGTAACGTTAGATGGGGGCTAAATAAAAGCCGCATTACAGTATTGGTGCCCAAAGGAAGAGCTTAATAAACGTACCGTTACAAGATAACCACCAAACGTATCAACAGAATGAAATCGACGGAAACTGAAAGCATTTGGTTGCATTAAAGGTATTGCTAAAATGCCACGGTATCACTACAAATAGTTTATTTTGTCAGCAGGCGATAATATTAGCTCGTCTGTTGTATTCAACAAGGTAACTGTCCTGTTATAGCCCGATCTATGCCCGATTGACCTTCTACAATTTAGATTGTTTGCATATAAATAACGTTCTATTGGTTTACAAATATTTTTTCTAATAAGCATTATGCATTCTACTCAGATAGCTTCCGCTTTTCGTAAAGAAAGCTATATGGAGCTGGTAAGGAAAGGTACAGATGATAATATGTAATATTGTTATACATCGGTAACGATTGAGCATTTCTTAACGATAACTGTTGCGCTACACAATATATAGGTTGCCTGCATATCTTTCCCCTTTTGATTAATTTGATTAGTTGATATAGTTAAATGGCCATTACAGCGATTTTTTATAAATCCATTGCTACTTAATCTCAGGACAGGTCTTTTTCTTTTGAATGTTATTTTATAGCACTTTACTTCGGTAAGTACTATTATACAAAATATTTCATCCGTATATTCGTAGCTGAGACTTGTTACGCACCAGTTGGAGCTAGCTGCATTATTGCAGTTTTTTTTTCGTTTTTCTATCAATACACATCAGGCGCGAACGGGGATCTTTATGTAGGCGATGTTTTCCAGGTTTTCGGGAGATTCACTTCAAAAGCAATATTTTTGGTGGTAATCTAACTGACGACGTGATTGATAGGCCCTACTTTGCTCAGCGATTTGCATTGTAATAGAGGGCTAATATTTATGCACTTCTTGAAAACATCATTACTGTCTACTCTATGGAAATTTTTTAACGTCATTTTAGCTGGAAATGAAATTTTGTTGCACAATGTTTCTCAATTTAATAAACCAATATTCTGAAAACAATAACATATTTTGTCATATGATCGGGTATTAAAGTTTTAACTCGGAGATTATGCTTCACTCAAGGCGTAGTTACTGTTCCCTAATCCAATAGCTACTAATAGTTATGTACCTGCTAGATGGACAATTTGTAAATGCGTTTCAAAATAAATGCTTTTATCATGTGGCGAAAAGCATCTCCCCCAGACTACTTCTACATCTTCTTGACGTATATCTCTTTTCACATTATTTTTAATTTCTCAGAAAATATGTCGTGTACAGGAAAAATAAACTTTATTACTGTTATTCACATTTACAATAATATACTTTTTTAATATTGTAGAGCATTTTAAAATGACTTCCACTTTTTTTAACCCTTTACAGTCTGGATTATACCTACTAGCACAGTAATCTACAATGCGACAGTGTAATAAGAGAAAAAATATGGGACACAATAAAAGGTAAGCAAGAAAATGTTAAATTTGATATAAGGTTTATACCGTGAAAACTGACAACATAGTAAGAATAATCGTGAGAATGATAAGGATGTTCAAACGTATCAAAATAATTGTACCTGAAAAGGTACGGGGATAAATTCGACATATAGTGTATGTCTACCACTAATGTAAAAGGGGACTTCTACCAGGAAAATTCCCCCGTGCTTCTTTAGCTCCGGAACTTTTATCCACGTTGTTTCGTGATAGCTTATCTTACTGTAAGTCTACGGGGGTCTGCACTTCGCTTTAGATATTATTATTATTACTATTATTTATTGAAAGTAGGAGGCAGTGTCGATACAACTTTTCTCATTGATAAATATAGTGTGCAGAGTATAAAGTTTAGAACAAAATTAAAATTAATGAATATTATACAATGAATTTAAGAACTCCATTAAAAATACACGCTATTGGAAGACCATAACCGCAACTACCAATGGTATTAAACAATTTCCTAGAATTCTACCTGTCCATTACGTCACTTTTCTGAATAAGCAAGAACCTTATACATGTGGAAAGTAGTTTTATAGGGGAAAACACAGAAAATATCTGAACGTCGCGATAGACGAAAAGGGTCATATAGAGAAAGAAATAAATTAATAATAGAGCTTAGAAAATCATAGCCCCATGTAAAGCATTACAATACCAATGTTGACTCAAAAGAAAGTGAACAAGCGAAGGTGAGAGGATATAACGCAATTTTGCAGCTATATTAATATATTATGAGAGCGAGTATTAAGCGCTACACAGGGGCTAAGTAAAAACATTGAGGGATGCAAAATTACACAACAGCAAAATAGAATGATTTTCCAAAATAGATAAGATAAGAAGTGGTAAAGCTGAGAGGAGATGCCACATTAACAAGATAGAATAAGCAAGAAAAGTGAAAACCACATTGGAGACGTAATTAGGAGAGAAAAGGGGGAGGGGTAGACTAAAAGGGGTATGAAACGTAAAAATCACAAAAAATCTGAAAGGGAAGCAATTTGAATGCACGCACGGGAAAGCAGCAATAAAAAATTTAAAGGAATTGAGAAAAGTCATAATCTTTATACCTGTATTGGCAGAAGAAAATAAGAATAATTAAGTAGACTATTGCATACATCTGTCAAACAATGTCATTTAAACAATGATCGAACTCTTTTTTTTAACTTTCAATGAATGAAAAACGACTTGCGTCGACAACTTATCGGTAAGTTGTTATATAACTACTTATCGGTAATACTCCACCTTACTATTAAAATCATGATTTGTTAGTTTTTGTAATCGATTCAAGCAATAGTCAAGCAAAATATATTGCGTGTATAGTTTCTTGCTTCGCTAATACTGACCACAGTGCACCCCCGCTGGATTGTTTAGAAAATGCTTCGCTGTCGGGCGTATTCGCGTATTTTCTAAACAATCCAGTAGTCGTGCAATCTGACCAGCATTATCGGCAAGTCACTATGTACTTAATACATTACTGTTGATAAGTAATGAATTGTTATGGTTCAAGTAGGTTCGTATTACCATTAAAGAAATAAAGCTTGCCGTCTATGCTGTCATTATACAACTCACACAACCCGCGTTTATTTGAATTTCTAACTAATTCTAGATAATAAATACTTTTTGATATCTATGGAGTAAATAAATCTTAATAGCTAAATTTTATTTTGACTAAATTTTTGCTGGAAACCAAGCAACTTGCAGTCGAGTGTTACTGAAAGTGTTCACGTAGCCTAGGTACCTATTTGAAATGAAATTGAGTCATTCGATTTACCGCCTCTTCCCATTGGGTTTGATTAAAGATAACTAGAATTTACACATAATTTTCTATAACTGAGAAATTTCGTTCTAAGTTCTAAGCGATGCTTTGCAAATATCTCAAAACATTCAAACAACTGCAAGCAACCAGTTTTTAATTAGGCCAACATAGTTGTGTGTGTATAAATAAATATGATTATGCCATATGCAGATGCATTCTATCAGTAGATATATCATTGTGTATGGCAGTGGTCGCCTACCTGTCGATCGCGAGCTACCGGTAGCTCGCGGGGGCAATTCTGGTACCTCTCACAACGAAAATACAAAATCAGAGAAGCTTCCTAAAATTCCACAAAAAAATCTAATTGTCATAATATTAAACATAAACAGCGGCAACGTTGCGGCGAGCGATCTGCCGCTGACGCCATCAAGCTAGAATCGGCTAGAACCGACCAGCCGGACCAGTGCGTTAGTGTTCGAGAACGATCTGGATTGCTTTGAACGGAATAAATACGCACGGCGCGGCGACATTGCGCTTAGTTTAAAACTGAACCCGTAACCAACGTCCAGCGGTTGGGTTAGTAGTGAACAACAAAAAATAATATTATGGCAAGCAGTTGTAAGAAGGTAAAGACATACCACTTTCATTCGGAATGGGAAGAACAATACTTTTTTACAGAAGTTAAAGATACAAATGTGTGTTTGTTATGTAATACTTCGGTCTCCGTTGCTAAAAAAGGAAATATTGAGAGACATCATAAAACTGTACATTCTAATTTTGAAAAATCATTCCCACTACATTCTGCCGCCAGAAAGGAGAAACTGAAACAGTTAAAAAAGCAGTTAATTGGACAACAATCAATATTTTTAAGAACAATCGACAAAAATAAGGCTGCAACTGAAGCATCGTACCGTGTGTCCCAGATAATTGCACAAAAAAAGAAACCTTATGAAGACGGGGAAATGATAAAACAGGCGTTTTTAGAAGCTGCTGACTCGTTATTTGCCAACTTTAGAAACAAAGACGAGATAGTTTCAGCTATAAAATCTATGCAACTTTCTGCTAATACAGTGATGAGACGTGTAGAAGTAATGAGCAATGATATTTTTTTACAGTTAAGAACTGACTTAGATAACTGTGTTTATTTTTCACTTCAACTGGATGAATCAACAGATGTCGTTGACACTGTCCAGATGGCCGTGTTCGTCAGGATGGTTTTTAGTGATTTTACGATTAAAGAAGATCTTTTGAAGTTTATTCCACTGAAAGGACACACTACTGGACAGGAGTTGTTTTCTCATTTAAAAAATATTATTTCTTCCGAGAAAATTCCAATATCGAAAATGGTAGGCTTGACAACCGATGGCGCTCCAGCTATGGTGGGTTTTGATAAGGGTCTGGTGGCGTTATGTCGTAAAGATGAAACTTTTCCGCAATTTCTCTCTTACCACTGCATTATCCATCAGGAAGCATTATGTGGAAATTTCCTGAAACTAAACAACGTTATGAAACTGGTGGTAAAAATTGTGAACAAGATTAGAGCTCAAGCGTTACAAAGAAGATTATTCAAAACCTTGGCCGATGAAGTTGACTGTCAATACGGGGACCTACTCCTTCACTCTGAAGTCCGATGGTTAAGTAGAGGACGGGTGCTGAAACGTTTTAATGATGTCCTATCTGGCATAGTTCAATTTTTCAAAAAACGCGATGAACCGACTCCTGAACTAGAAAATTCAATCTGGCTTAGAGATTTTGGTTTTCTCGTGGACATTACCGAGAAATTAAACGAACTTAATTTGCAGCTTCAGGGGAGAGACAAAGAACTAGCAGAAATGATTTCTGATATAAAAGCATTTATCAAAAAGCTGGAGTTTTGGGAACAAAACCTAATTAACAGCGATGCCAAGCATTTTCCTATTCTTTCAGAAAAAATATCTCAAAATCCATTAGAACCCTATGACAGCAAATATCATGTAGAAATAGTTTCTACCCTGAAGAATAACTTCAAAAATCGTTTTAAGGATTTCAACGAAATGGCTTTAGTAGCGCAGTTTGTTGTTTCACCCTTTATGGAAATTGATATCCAACAGTTTGCAACTTGTGTTATGCAGAAATTTGGCGAAGACATCGCTGCAACAGAAATGGAAGTAATTGATTTTCAAAATGATTTAGCCTTAAAATCGTTAGTCTCAAGTACCAAATGTATCTGGCCTATTGTAAGTAAAGACAAATATTCAGTTCTATGCCGTGTTGCCTTGAAAGTGAAAGCATTATTCAGTTCAACCTATTTGTGTGAATCTTCTTTTTCCAATATGAAGTTTATTAAGAACAAATATCGCAATCGGCTTACAGATGAACATTTGGATAATTGTATTCGAATGGCTGTATCAAATTATACTGCAAACATTAAAAAAATTATCGATGAGTCTGAGTGTCAGCCTTCTCATTGAACGTGCTTTTTTATTTTTCAATGTTTATGTTCATGATAGTGCGTTACTTTTTTGTTGTTATTATTAACTATTTTTAAATCTTACGTGACATGCCGTTGTGGCTGGATAAAAGTTT
Source organism: Agriotes lineatus (assembly GCA_940337035.1). Lineage (NCBI taxonomy): Eukaryota > Metazoa > Arthropoda > Insecta > Coleoptera > Elateridae > Agriotes > Agriotes lineatus. Next base: position 18,495,707 of record OW679197.1, read on the forward strand.
GTGTTTATTTTTCAAACAACTTCGTTTGGTAGGTAGGAATGTAGTTATTATTAGTACCTATGTATTATGTATTACCAGTTAAATAAATAGTAAAATAAATACATATAATGATAAATTAACTGTGGATTATTTCATTTACGTTGCGTTACGTGGCTTCCGTGTGGGTAGCTCGCTGTTTATTCCAAAATTAACAAGTAGCTCAACACATTGAAGAGGTTGGCGACCACTGGTGTATGGTATATCTGATGGTAGGAAAAATCGCAACCAAATGTGACAAATAGTACATATTTATTGTGCTTTTTTATTAAAACTTTATTTTTCCAACACTCTTTAGATTAACGTATAACTAACTGGTATCAAAATAAGGCTCTATATATCCTTATAATACAATAGGGTGTTCTAAATAAAAAAATGAGAAGATAAAGATTGAAGATATTGAAATTGGAACCGTTATTTTAAACATCCTGTATTAAAATATCCTGCTTTTATGAAACAGCAGTATTTTTGTATCTTAGATGACAATATAAAAATTAATAATTTTGCTGTTTTACGCCTCAAGCCGGTGAGTCCAATGTTCGGTAGGCCTTGTGTGCATAAAAATGTAAAAATTTCCAGAAAACATTAATCTGGTATGAATTTAAAGAAAAACGCACAGAAAAATTGTTTGGCGGGGTCAATGGGGTCACTAATTTTTGTCTCGTTTTAGGTTATTTGGTCCATATGCCACGAAAATATGTTCCTGATCCACATGGAAAACGTGACAAACGATACTAAAGCAACTCTATAATACTAGCATGCTTGTCAGCCATTTTGAATCACATCACAAAAGCGGAAAATGCAAAAAATGTGTTACTTTTCAGAAAATGAAAATATGTTAATGTCTATACGCTTAATAGTACTAATTCGAGGCTGAACAACCGGTCATGCTCGAAGATTTTGAAATCTGAAAAACAGAAAAGACCGTAAATAGTTCATTCAAAAATGAATCAATGTTTTAGGCTTACCTTATATCCAAAAAAATATTTCTTAGTCTTGAAATAGACTGATTTTTTAATAAAGAATATGAGAGGCAACGCATAAAAGGCAAAAAGACACAGGAAAACGAACACAGTTGGCAACTCAAACATAAGGTTAGAAGCTAGAACAGCGAGCATAGATAATATAAACCAGAACGAGTGAACTGTTTGACCTTGGGTTATGTTTTGGTTGCATGGCCCCCAACATATAAACGCGAAAGAACTGTGATGCAAGATTTTATACAACTTGTGCGACATGCGTCTGCTTGTATTATAAAGGGCTCTAAACGATACAAAGAAGACATTTTACAACAAGCACTTCAAGCGATAAAAAATGGTCACTCCATCAGGTCAACAACATCAAAATTCAAAATTTCGTTTAGTGTTTTGCAAAGACACAACAAACAGAAACCAAATCTAAAGGTAGCCAAACTGCATTAGATTCTAAAGTGGAAGAAGTACTTGTATAAAGTATTTTGAAATATTCAGAGTAAGGTTATCCATTGACAGAGTTCGACTTGAGGATGTTTGTGAAGTTTTTGTTAGATCGACAAGGTACAGTTGCTTCCACATTCAAAGACAATACGCTAGCTAAGGACTGGGCAAAGCCTTTTATTAAAAGACACATAGATATGTCTTTACGAATGTGCCAAAATATAAAACGAAGTAGTACCAAAGTCACCCCCAAAAAAATCAATGAATACTTTGATAATTTGTCTTCTACTTTGGAAGGGGTCCAGACTCATCCAATTATAAATACGATGGGACCAATCTTACCGATCACCCTGGTCGTAAAAAAATAATCTGCAAAAGAGGAACAAAATACCGCGAACGTGTGATGAATCACTCAAAAATAGCAACTTCGGACTTATTTACTACTGTAGCACACGGAGCAATGTTACCTCCTTATGTAACCTATAATGCAACTCACCATAACGATTTATGGGCAGAGGGAGGTCCCATTGACGCGAGGTTCATAGAACACCCTCTGGATGGTTAGACCAACAATGTTTCATTGATTGGTTCCGAACTAGTATTCTTCTATACACACGGAGATATGAAGGAATGAAAGTTCTTATCGGGAACAACCTCAGTACACATCTTTCACCTGATGTAACCAACTTATGCGAAAACAATTTAATTGAATTTGTATTTCTGCCACCCAACTCTACTTATCTTACGCAGCCTTTGGATCCGGCATTCTTCCATAGTTTAAAAGGAGCGTGAAACGTGTCAATTGATTATTGAATAATTACAACTTTTGTGATGCTCACATCCTTTGAGGATTTCCTTTGTCGTTAATTAAGTTACCAATGTACCCCAAAATCAATATTGAGACTTCATCTTCGCAGCGTTTGGAATTTTGAATATGTTGGCGTTGGGGTTTTCCTCGACTTCTGTAGAATTCGCTTCGATTTGCCTGCATCCATGCGGGTATTGTTAAACAACTGCGTTACGTTATAATTACCCCTTTAGTATGTGCATTTTTATTACCTCCTGAATTTTAAATACCTTTCCTTTATACATATATTCTTTATGCAACTTTTTAGTCATAACTGAAAGCGATAACATTTTATTTGTGTGGTTATCCAAGCGGTCACTTGACGAACACAAGTTTTTTTCCATACCTATGGGAAGGATGAACATCTACTTCAGACGTGGCTGAATTGCGACAGGTCTAATAAGATTCATTAGTCACAGCTTGTCAATCCGTAACGTCATAGTTTTCCTGTTTGTAACAAAGACTGGATAATGGTTCAAGTTTGCCTGTCCGCTGATTATTTTACTCATGTTAGTAGCAGTAGTATTTGTTGTGGGGAGACTGATGTCAAGGAAGTAGGCCTGTATAGGTCCTTTTTGCCAACCCCGTGGACAAGGTCTAGGCAGGCAGAGTACCAGGTACCTTAGTCCTACTTAGAATTATGCCGAGACTAAGAAGTTCCAACCCTAGCAAGGGATCTTTTGTATGCTAGACATCATAGTAACATGGGACCCACGGCTTTACATCACTTTCGAATGATGGCATTCTATACAGGTTTTCATTCACATTTTTTAATTTTTTAAAAACCTCACCGGGATCGGGGATCGAACTCTCGACCCTTAGATCAGTAGTCAGACTGCTTAACCACTGAGATATGGAACCCGGTTTCATTCATGTTAGTATGCCCAATATAACGTTTCTGTTGTATCACTTGTTTACCAGCAACATACGCACAAAACAGATGAAGGTAGGGCAAGTTCATGCAGCAAGCAGGACCATTTTTTCACGACGCCTTGGACGTCTCCTTCTGAGTTCGGGACGTTGCCCCACCTTTAAACTAGACCAATCAACTCAGTGGCGCCCACAAACAATTATAAACACCGACTCTACATACTTGATCTTTTGAAATAAATACTTACCCTTTCTAGGTAAAACCTCTCCCATGTCCCATTGAAGCCAGCTGTTTAAGGTGTAACAAAATAACATGCTTTACTCCATGTCTACCCCGACATTTGTTATTATTCTTTTCAAATAAGAGCGGAATCAATGGTGCCATATTGTACAAGCTTCTCTTTGAAATATGTTGCTAATCAAATTGTGCAACAGGAATGGTTGCTTAATGCTTTTTTTATTTTTAAAATTTTATTTATAAAAGGCAAAGAAGCCGCGTGGCGTAATTGTGGGTAAGCGCCAGGCTTGCATTAAGCAACTCCTCGGTTCGAATCCCACTGTGGTCGCAATTTTTCCGTAGCCCTGGCGATTGGAATCGGGCTCAGTGAAACCATTCACAGTTGGGCACCAAATTAACTGTGCTCTACTTAGAACCGCAGATAGAGTAACAAGATCAACACATCACCCAGACACACACCTCACGCAATGGTTGCTGCGCAAGCACCAAAGGCGCGCTCCAACCCTGTATCCCGAATCCGGGGCAGGTTGAGCATTGTACCGCCAGATGCCAGCGCATAAAGCAGCAGCCTCTACACCGCAAGGTAAATGAGGTTACAGATAATACATACATACATACATATACAAAAGGTGCTGTAGCTGGAGTTTTTCTCACAATTTATTTTGTGTAGAACTGATGTCGGTATCATTGCGCTAGCGAGAACTGCCGAGAACTTTCGGTACGCAGGTAGTTGCCAAGCTGATATTATGTGTTAATAAGTGTCCACTTTAAGAATCCGCAACTTAAGGACTTTAAATAAAATCTGCCGCCATCTGCATGACATCTCGGGTAGTCTCGTCTTCGTCTCCACCCTAATAATGCCATCTGGTTTTTATTTTATCACACGAGTAGTGTTTCTATCACTGCGTTGCTAATGTAGGGTGACTCGACTTTTCAAATTAAATTTGTTAACTCCTAAAGGTAAAGTTCCAACTTATTTCAGCGTGATAACGGTCTCTCGATTGACGTCACCAATGTAATTAAAAGCACGTTCGTGTTCTTTGAGTATCCTGGCAGATTTGCTCACTTTATCACAATAACTTCGGAACGCCTTTTAAGTATTAAACAAAAGAACAATTAAGTCGTACAAAAACGAGCGCAACGCAGCACAATGAAATATTGCGAGGAAAGGAAGCGGAAGTCCCTTCATGCTTCGAAATAAATGATAGTCAACAAATCCTGCAGATCAAAAGAAAGCAATAAGTAGAAGAATGAACTCCATCTGGGGAAAGTGAAAAACTTTAGGTATTCGCCGGGACCGCCTGGCCACGTTGATAAGTTCCCGCGCACTTTTGTTACTACATTAAAATCGAATCGAGCCGCTTCCGTAAATAAAATCGGCAGCTTCCGGAAAAATTAGGGTCGCAGTTAAGATCTTTTGTTCCAGCGAAGCCTTTTTAGTACGTGGCTGCGGTGCGTTCAGCCAGACGTAACGAAGCATTCGCGTTCCCGGAATTTGATTTTGGAGCGGAGAGGCCGATGAATATTTTCGTTTAATAAAGCTCGCGTGGAATTAAACCATATCGCAGATGAAAAATCGTCTTTGTATTCTCCAAATTCGTAAACAATGTGCACAAAACCGCCCACGACGACGCGCTGGCAGCTAAATCTCTAGCGGCGGAGGGCACTAAATTGTCTTCAAAAGCCGACAAGGCGGCATTAAAACTAATAAAATGGGAAATTCGGAAAAGCCGGCAGTTTTAAATTCGAACTTATCGACGCTAAAAGACTGAGGCACCTCTTCGGCTCCATTCTTCTGCCAAGGGGAAGAGGAATTACGTTCTTTTGGCGTAACAAATTCCCTCGTAGCTCTATCACACCTTGATGAAAATTTATTCTTTTACTTCTTAAATCCCAGGTAATCTAAATTGGACAGATAACAAGTTGGAGCATTATTCACGAAATGGAATTCTCCTTGCGGTAGTGCATGCTCGTCTGGAGAGTCCATAAGGTAAATTCGATCAAAGCGAATTTGCGGGTGCTTCAGTTGAAGCTCAGATGCTTCAAGCACCTTGGAAGTTCAATAGTAGATAATGTAGTTACGCGACTGAAAGACAAATAACCTAGCAATCGGTAGCTTTTGAGCTTCTGAGTTGTTCACACACAATACTCTTTGCAAATGCATCTAAACCTCTTCTTCAAAATTTATTAAATCAAAGAAACTGACGAGTTTATCTATTTTGATTCTATGAAAAGACCATCATAATCTGCAAGATTTAAAAAAAATCCAGTAGTTACAAAGATTGTATGCTATATATGTAGTCCATGATCTCCTCATTCTTTGACCAATAGAAACCAGAAACTGCACAGAAACCAGCATTCGAGCCCGGGGGTTGTCGGCGGTAAAAGATCTTCGATAGAATGGAAATTTTAAATTCCTCGCTCCCTGCCGTGTATCATCAATTACCCAATTACTGTTAAGTACATGTGCATCAGCATGTAAAATAATAATACGTTTGCATGACCGTAAATTGCGCCTGTTTTGTATGCAGCACCATATGTTTGGAATATTTGAGAACAGATCGTTTAACGGACTTTAAGCTTGAAGGCAGCCCCGTCAGGGTGTGCTAATCGTTATTCGGAATCGTGGCGGCTTGCTGTCAGACCATCAATCCTGTTCTCGTTTAGTTTTATATTTGTGCGTGGTGAGGTCATGCCTTCGGTAGTAAAAGGGTAATTAGATACGAGTACGGCACTTTCAGCTGTGACGAATGTGTATTGTATGTATCTTGGCATGTCGAATATAATCGTAGCAAATTTTCTCCTGTTTCATTTCTTGTAAATCAAAACTCAGTACCCGTTTCCGGAACTTATTGCAGAGAAAATTAGAAACAAGATTAGCCAAAGCCATGTTAGGATAATAAATTAGCATCATGATGACGCTTAAACAATAATAAACATACTTTTTGTGTCTTTGCAATTTGACTTTAGCAAGCAATTCCGCAGCCGTTGTTCTAAGTATGTTTTTCGAAAGTTCTCATAATTGTTTGTTTTATATAGTTTCAGTAACAGTCTTTTAACCCTCACGTACCCGTGCTCTAAAACTTCCATTAGAGCCATGCGGGGTATTCGCGATACCCCAGTGGTTTTTCGTATCTATAACCAATTTGGGCTTTTTTATTAATTTCTTTCTATTATAAACGACATTTGGGGCTTATATCAAAAAAGTTTATTGAAAATACAAAGTAAAACTGAGGTAAAATAGGTATTCAAAAATTATTAAAAAAAAATACGAAATATTTGTTTATCATTGTTCTTTATTGTCGCTGGGTTTGCAGTTTGAACAATATGATATAGTTTCTGTTGTTCTGTGTATTGCGCATACTGATTAGAACAACTTACACATGAAAATTTTGTTTTTCTGTCACGAACTCTTGGTTGCATCTTCAACTGGTATTTGACTTGCGTTCTGGCAGTATCGCGGCATTTGCTTCATTGTTTTTTGTTGGAAACACTTCAAGAGCCCCTTTTACATATTGATGATAATTAATACTGTAATTTTTCCGTGCTATAACGTTCGGCTCAACTAATCAGACGACAATTCACGAAGAAAACATTTCCTACGACTACCATTTTTTTCATTTTGGATTCTGCGCCATCCAAATTATATATGCATTGAGGGCAGCCATGTCCAAAATCTCCATAAAAATACGTAGTGGCCATTTTATGATAAACGGACGAAATACGAATGCGAAATACAATGCAAAAAATTATTACGCTGGGGGCCCGTGCGGGGTATTTCACATACCCCACACAAAATTAATTGATAAAAATAGTTAGATCATTTTTTAAAATCGAACTTGATAATTATTATGATACTTTATATCTCGAGGAATACCTAAAATCTGAAGATTGTAAAAAAATGTGGCGAACAGTTACAGCAAAAAAAACTACTCTGGGGTATGTAGAATACCCCACACGGGTACGGGAGGGTTAAGGAAGAAGAAGTACACTTGAACTATTGCTTTACAAAATAGTTATAAAGCTTTTTCCATCACTTTTAGCCATGTCTTTATGTTCAGTTTGATATCACTTGCGGCTCTAGATTTATTCCCTTTTTATGTCGCTCTTTAAGATAATAAATAGCTAAAAAGCATAATATAACTGTGAAACGAAATACATATTGGTCGAAGAAAACAGCGTTAGCGTATTGCAGCTTTTGCAAACCGCACTCCTTTCAAAGCCCATTTTCGAACAAATTCGTAGCGTATCAAGTACGGATGGAGGATGGAGGACTTCACCAGAAAGTTTCCTCTCTCAGACGGAAAGTGTGTTCAGCTCCAACATTATGCCACGCTTGTCTTACTTCAATAATTCTAGTAACAGCATTTCACTTCACAAATGAGCTACACAGCATTAAATTTCAGAACTATATTAAGATAGCATACAAAAAATATCTTAGAACCTTTCCAGTTTATCATATTACGTCTTACGATAACAGAAAATCCGTAGCAGGTGCAAACACCTCGCGGTACAACTCCACATAACAGAGGGTGGTAGCTTGATGAAAGGTTTACATCGATTAAGGCTTATTGCACTCCCAACGGAATTCCTTCAACACTTAGGTCGGCATAAGCGGCCAATGTCAAACCAGTTCACAACCTGCATCACTTAACTTAATACAAGATTCCAGAAGGGCTGTAGCTTACTGAATGTTCTTCTTCTTCTTCCTCTTGATATAGGCTGAGAGCCTGTTATTTCCACACTTGAGTGCGGTTTTATAATCCATCTTAATCCGCGGCCAGGGTAGGTGGCTAGCTTAACCCCTTGAATTAGGGAAGAATGTCCTCACAGGGGTCACGACCATCAAAGATGTTCGTATGATGGCCGAAGAGCGTTTGATTTTTCCAATGTACAGGTGTGGGGCTCGAACCCACTACCTGCCGACTGCTGGCGCAAGCACTCTACCAGCCGGCCACACGCTCTCTTACTATATGTGTCACTTAACAATTAAAACAGATTAGACTTAGTTGAATACCGTAACTGGCGACAATGGATGAAAGAACCAAACTAGGTCGGTTGTCTGGGCTGAGCAAAATTTTGGACTACCAAGGGATAGCAAAGCGACCACAGGGTTGGACGAAACAGAAATAAACAGGTTTAGTTGAAAGCATCTTTAACAGACGATGGAAAGATAGCTTTTCAGGCCGGCGTCGGCGTAACCAACGACCCAGTCGTTTTGCACATCGTATACACGCGTGAACACGTTTAATGAATTGCCAACCCTTCTGCAAGTGCATACAAAGGCAGGGGTGCTCGGCATTGTCAGTTTTTAAACTGACCTAACGACATCATGGTCGTGGAGAGCACAACCACTAAAAGAGACGAAAAGAATATATAAATGTTCCTACAACATTTACTAACAATAGAAAACACAAACTTAGTAACCTCAAAGAAAAAAGAGAAATGGTGCCACAACATATTATAAAGAAGTCGTTTTCATAAAGAATGAACTTTGTGGACCCCTTTTCACGTTAGGCAAAATTCGCAAAGCAATGCAAAGATCCAAGTACAATAAAACAACTAGGCGAGTCATTTTATCAACCGAAATTCTCAAATTAATAGGTGCGATAATCTATTAGTGTTTGAAGCTGCTTATATAAAATTTAGGGCAGCGGTTATTTTTTATGTAATCACAAAAATTCACCTCTATGTCGATAAAAAAAGACAATGCGAAAATCTATAGTCCCCACTGATTAAAAAACTTATGGGCCACAATCTGAAAATATTTCGTGGAATAATTCAGGACAGAATGTAAGTAAAATGTCAAGATAATAGGATATGTGCTCATGTTTTTTTAATTATGGAAAGGCATTCGACCGAGTCTAGTTTAATGAGTCAATTGATACTTTATGAGGAACACGCATAGACACAGATATTAGATGCAGATAAAACCTATTCTGTGATCAAACGGTACAACCAATAGCAGTACAGGCAACATGAACATACAGTGTACGCGCCCTGTCGCCCCTGTTGTAAAGTTTATATTCTGAAACACTGGCAGGGGATGAGAAAACGGAGCCAACAACCACGGCCGTAATAACATACATCCGAGGAGTTTCCGACAAACTGAGAAGAATCAGAAACAGATTCAATATAAGAACTGCCTTCAAGTCCACAACAACTCTAAGAGGCATGATGACGCATACCAAGCCTCAGAACGAAGATCAGAGTTCAAAGAACTGTATCTACAGCGCACCGTGCGAGTGTGGAAGACAATACATAAGGGAAACACAACGACCTCTACGAGTGAGATTATCGGAACACCGCAAAAATATTAGACAGGGCGAAACCATCAAATCTAAGATAGCAGAACACGTCTTGAACGAAGACCACCGCATACAATGGGATAACGCATCAATTGTAGCTAAAGAGGCAAACAGGTTCCGTAGCAGTGAAATTCAAAAATAGTCTACTGTGCATACAGCGGTTAAGTTTAGAATTGAGTGAGAGACTAGTAATCACAGCGATTAGCGGTCCCGGGTTCAAACCCCGGGAGAGTTTACGGTTAAAAGCGTACAATATCAGTTCTTCTCAGGACTAACCAGGAACACCTGAAGACGGGAGTAGAACAAAACTCCCGAAACGTGGTGTGATATACACCCTAGATAGTGGAAAAAGCCCGACTAAACACATCATTCTGAAACTACTTTCAAGGAAGTATTTGAAGATATAGATGTCAAGATAAAAGTGAATAAACCCTGATGATGCAGTCCCAGATCTTACAATTGGAAGTAGAAACGGAGTAACATACAACAATGTAGGAAGAACGCCTGTCTTGAACAAGCTGCTTGGATAGTTAGCTACATGGGGATTGGAATCCCGATAGAGTCAGTTGTAGAATTGAAATAGGTCACAGTTCGTTCTTAAAGCAAACAGGATACTCACCACTAGGGACAGAAGCATACAATTGAAAATGTTATACGTTAGATGTTATATGTGATTCCTTTTGCTTTATAGCATGAATGTGTAGATACTGAAAAGGTAAACCATTAATAAACTAAAAACATTTAAATTGTGAACGTAACGTCGTTTACTGAGAATATCATGAACCGAATTATCGAATTGGTAACACATCAGAATACCTTGAGAAGAATTAACTAATTAATTAATTAAGATAGACAGAAGCTATTAAATATTGAAGACGGAAAACAGTGTACATTTGGTCACAACATGCGATAATTTTAAGTACTTTTCCAACTTTCGAGGACAGAAAAGAAGGAAGGAGTAGAGAAGAGTAAAACAAATATCCTGCATAAGAAATTTGAGAAACTGTACAATAAGAAAACCCTCATTTACAACACCATCTCGGTGTGAGGATAGGGCTTTAGAATGAAAGATAAGAGAACCCTTTCGCAATAGTCAAAATAGTTATATCTGGAGAGATACGGGGGCAATAATTTCGTTTGATTTTAGAGGCGTCACCTGGTATTTTGTCGGCCCGTGAGGTATAAACATATTTCTCTCGGTTATGGGAAACGCGCGTGCTCAATTTCAGTTATGACTTACCTTGCGAGATTTATAAAATGATATTTTACTGCAAAGAAAAACCGTTAAACGCGATAATAACTCTACTAAAATAGCACTCATAGAATACATTTAAGCGGGCACCAGCTGAAGGTCAGCATTTCAATAAATGATGGAAATAAACAATCCCTAGGAATGCTATCTACTCGAAACGTCACGTCGCGCAATAAGTAAATTCCGTAGCAGAAAAGCACCTATGAAAAAAATCATAGGAAAAAACAGTATTAATAAACTTGTGGGAAGGAATGCGTTACTACACTGCTAAAGGAGATACGCCTTAACAACTTATTACATAATTATAAATTACTTACAAAACACGTACAAGGTTGACGGGAGTATAAGCATGCAACTATGAGCTTAGCATATCTTCAAAATTTACTGTAACTCACACATGCAACGCACAGATCAGTTAATCATCATTTTGCTAATTTTTTTACAGATAAAATAGCGAAATGAATAGGCAAGCTTGGCGCTAAGCGAAAATTCTGGCCGGGTATTGTTGGTCGAAAATTGCAAGCTGGAAACTAAGCCTAGGCTGGTGACCGGGCTTCAATTAATACAGAACGGGTAACTTCAAGATTGTCAACGGGTGAATTGCCATTGCTCCACATACGGTGTCATGGGACACCTTTCAGATTTATGTCGGCTTGTCGAATAAGGAATGAAGACCACATTGACTACGAGCATCGGCCTCGATCTACAAGCTGACAATCTGATGTTTGTTTAGGACTGCGTCGGCTGGACGATACAAGGGTTTCTCTAAATATAGCCGATTGATGTTATATTTCGCCGGACTTAAGAGAGATGGGATGTGGATTTCCAGATGGGTATCCGGTATCCGGTGTTCTATCGCGATTTCCCAAAGTTGAAGAAGTAAGGCTTTCCCAAGCAGCTCGATGAACGCTGGTCCAACTGAAATTCTGACGCAAGAAGCTAGTTCGGCGAGAGGAATTACCGACCACATAGCCATGTGCACAAATCAGTAGCGGTGTGATTTTTAACCTGACCTAACAACTAGACAGGAATATAAAGAGAATTGCAATTTACAATTTCCAATATTAGTGAACAGACAGGTGAAGGAAAAAGTAGGCAGGTTGTCATTTCTAAAAGTTTATAGGGCAGCAAAATTACCATGTATTGGGTGGAAAGTGATATAGTTATCTCTGATTAGTACTCTCCAACCCTTTCACTTTGTTCGAGTATATTATGCTGTAGATAGAGTTAATTACAATGTAACTATCGGGAGTAACCAAGCCCTCAATATGGTTTAGCAGCATCGCTCAGTTGTAATTTGTTCCAAATAAAAAACATTAAGCTTGCGAAGCTCTTTGATGACTCATGAATACACGGAGGTATTAGAAGAAGTAAGTAATTAAAGAAGCATCGAGACGTAAATAAAGAAGATTATACTGGCTTATAGCTACAAAAAAGAAATCCATTACTGGGAAAAAGTAGCTTAAAGCCGTAAAGAGCGTGATGGGCTCTGAAAGTAGATTTTAGATCTACAAGCTCTTTGAAATAATTAGTGCCGTTACACACCATTAGTTATGGCCATACTCTAGGCTTAAGTGTTTATCTTACTACACTTCAAGAAGAAGCAATTTCACTGTAATAGGTTGTCATTCCCCGAGGAAGCGTTTAGGATTGATTGTTATAGAAGCTTTTCGTCTCGTTTACTCAAGATGTAATTTAATCAATTTGCTGCTGCCATAGGCTTGATATGAAATATTATTTATTCTAGAGTGCCTAAATAAAAGACGTATTAGAGTAAGCAGCGCAGGATGTTATTTGCATTAATAAGTTTATGAAGCACATAAAAGGAAAAAAAGGTTACGTCTACTTTCAAACACTAGCAGATAAAACAAGAGTTGATAAAAGCAAATACTCCGTTCTCTCCTTTATGAAATTTCCCGAATTTAATAAACGGAAATAAATGTCAAAACTGTTTCGTTTAAGTTATTCCTCCAAACAAAACTAGGAGCTTCTGTATACAAAAGAACCGGAGGTTGTGAGAGCGCTATTAAATAATTGCATTAATTAACCTGCATCAATATTTGACAAGCAATCTTTTAGAAAGAAAAACAAGCCTTGGCAGCCTTTTCACATTGCGGTTTACGAGATCTTCCATCGACCTAGGAGAAGTTCGCGCGGTTCTGTTTTGCTTCCGCGAGATCCCTCGAATTTGTATCATTAATCAAGTCGTTGTTCCCACTCTTTGAAATAATTTAATCCAAAAGCATTCCTGGCTCTTCGTACTTTTAACGCAAGGGCTCCACTAATCATAACTTTATTTTACTTCAAACCGGAACACGTTTAATTGTAGAAGAGCAATATTTTCCTATGCCACATGGAAACGTAGGAAATAACGATTATTGTAGACCGATAGGGGATTGGCTACTATAAACATCCTATCACATCGCAAATACAGACTGTCTCAAAATTGACGCCCGTGCTTTTGGGATTTGATTCAGGGGGCTAAAACAAATCAAAAATTAAGAGTGGAAAATTTTTCGATTGTCCCTCGTTATAGAGTTATTGATAAAGGGAATTTTGCATTCAGGATATTTCTCACTTGTATTCCATAATGTGGCGGTGCACCATCATGTTGGAACCCACAATTTAATCTAGCTGGTATTGGAACTTCATCAAGCAATGGCAGTAGTAAATTTTCGTTTAAAAATTGAAGATACATGGCTGCATTAAGTCGGTTAGGTAAAATGTGTGGACCAATTACATTATTATTTACTAACCCAGCCCAAATGTTCCAAATGTTAATTGACCATCGTTTTTGATAAGATCTTTGGCGTACTAAGTGAGGATTTTCATCCCTCCATTCCTGCAGGTTGTGAGTATTTATGATACCTGACTCAGTAAACGTGGATTCATCACTCCACAGAATCTTTTCAATTAAATGTGGATCATTGTTTACGCTATCCAACAACTATCTACTAAAATTGACTCGAAGCTCTCTATCCCTGTCATGCAAAACTTGAACTGTTTGAGGCCTAAATGGATGCAGACCATTTCTCCTTAAAAATCTGTGAATTGTATCTTTTTGGACATGCGGTTGGGACGATGCAATTCGAAGGCCTGTACCTGGTTCCGCCTCAACAAAAATTTACTCTTCTTGATCGACGGTTAGTGTAGGTTGACGTCCTGTCTGATTTTGTCTAGGATTTAATTTACCTGTTTTCAGTAATCTTTGTTCTACCCGTCTTATAGTTTTTGCATCAGGGTGCCGACGATTTGGGAACCTCTCCGCATATACCCTAGCCGCAGCAGTGGCATTGTCATTACAGACACCTAATACTTTCAACATATCAACGTAATCTCGACTACAGTAGTATCGTTCCATTTTAAACACACAAAACCGAGGGAAATGATACTTGTCAATATGACAAAACGATTCATAAATTTTTAAAATCGCCATAGCCACCTAATTTAATTATGTTACACAACTAATTGGAGCGACCATGCAATAATAGTGATTAAGGTACCAAGGGGCATTATGAGTAAAATAAGAGCCCAAGATTGTTAGTGTACTAACCGAGGGCCTTTGGCCCGAGGTGTGTACAACAATCGCGGGCTCTTAGCTCATAATGCCTGTGGTGCCTTCAAGGTTTTATGTCCTACCAATTTTCTTACCTAATTCATATTCATATTCAATTCATATAATTACTATGCTATGGTATTTAAGATTGATCTAGTTAGCTGATCTAAGTTAGATTTGTGACATTAGATGAGCTGTCATTAATTTTCATTGTGACAGTGGTGCATAATTTTTGAAATAAAGGTTGTATCCATGGAAACAAATACTGTTAATTTTTCATAATAACCCTAGTGTTCTTATGAAGCGAATATAATTCATGTATCACGTGACGCTATTTCATCCAATGATGTGCATGCAAATGCCTAGTTACACATTATCACAGCGGTAGTAATTTATTTTCGTAATTGTTTTTAGGGGTGATCATAAATGGTTGTGATATTTTTCTTAGGTTGGCACTGTTAGTGTTGGTTACCCTGCTGTCAATTTTAAGTCCGTGTCAAATTCGACGTTAGCAGGTTAGGTTTTGTGTCAGTTTGTGTCAAAACTGACGGAAAATCTAACCTGCTAACCTCGAATTTGACATAGACTTAAAATTGTCAGCAGGGTAAACAACATTAACTGTGCCAACCTAAGAACAAAAAGTAAATATTTGATATTTTGCATTTCATTCAATATATTCTCTTTCCAAATATAATTCGTGTAATGATTAATAATCGATGATTTTTTACTCGTTAAAACCGAAACAACAAATTTAACTCGTGCTACGCACTCGTTAAATTTAGGTTCCGGTTTTAACTCGGAAAAAATCATTGATAATAATCATTCCACTTGTTATATTACAACTGAGAATATAATTCATGTATCACGTGACGCTATTTCATCCAATGAGGTGCATGCAAATGCCTAGTTACACATTAACACAGCGGTAGTAATTTATTTTCGTAATTGTTTTTAGGGGTGATCATAAATGGTTGTGATTTTTTTTCTTAGGTTGGCACTGTTAGTGTTGGTTACCCTGCTGTCAATTTTAAGTCCGTGTCAAATTCGACGTTAGTAGGTTAGGTTTTGTGTCAGTTTGTGTCAAAACTGACGGAAAATCTAACCTGCTAACCTCGAATTTGACGTAGACTTAAAATTGTCAGCAGGGTAACGAACATTAACTGTGCCAACCTAAGAACAAAAAGTAAATATTTGATATTTTGCATTTCATTCAATATATTCTCTTTCCAAATATAATTCGTGTAATGATTAATGATCGATGATTTTTTACTCTTTAAAACCGAAACAACAAATTTAACTCGTGCTACGCACTCGTTAAATTTAGGTTCCGGTTTTAACTCGGAAAAAATCATCGATAATAATCATTCCACTTGTTATATTGCAACTGAGAATAATTGCCCTGGAGCGTTATTTTGTATCTAAGATACCTTAAAATAGAGTCATTAATTTTAATTAATGTACTGGTAGGACATAAAACTTATTATATACATTTTTATCATAAACTCGATAACGACGGACAATCGGAAAATTTTACACTCTACATTTTCTATTTGTTTTACCTCCTGAATCAAATCCCGAAGGCATTCGGGCGTCAATTTTGAGAAACCCTGTATATCTGAGAATTACATTTTTCCTGGGTTCGTGTAATTTAGATTCTAGAAAATATGAGAACGAAATATCTGCTTTGAACAATTGCACAGAAATTGCTTCTTATAATTTAATATTTAAGCAGAAACCTTTACGTGGGGTTTTCGGCAAATGAATTAACACATATTACATCTACTTAGGTAATTGCATTTCGCATTCTTGCAATTCGTCGCCTTTGAAAGGTGTGAAGTAGTCGATCTAGATGCTTATTGAGGAAGAAGATGTATGTACATAGGGTTCATATTTTTTATTATTTTAAATATAATCTGGCAAAGGCCAAAGGGTTTTCCTCATCTTTCGTTTCAGTTTTTTTCATTACAGAAACACCGATAAACGTTCTATGTCTCTTAAGAAGACACGTTAAATCAAGGTTCTTACGTATACATAATGTATCGATGTAGGTAAGTAGGTACATGCTACACAGTACGCAGCTTGATATGTTGATTATATTATTGTTCTTCTCCTTTGTTTCTTATTATTCTCTCTTTTTCTTACCATTGACTAACGAAGATTTTCTTAGTTTCTTACCACCTCAGTCCAGTTTCCTTAAAGCCATCCGCCTATCGAGTTTCCGGTTTTCCCGTTGGTCTTATGTGTCCATATAGTTTCCAATCCAATAGGGCCCTTGTTCATTTGCTCTGGTTTCTTAACCCTCACCCGGCGAAAATAATTTCAGTTGCGCGGAAGGCGGAAATGGATCTCCAATGACTCTCACCAATTTGCGAACCACCACAAGCTTTATACTTCTTATAAGTATTTACACTTAATAACATAATTCTTACACTTTTATTGTTATTGACCTGCAGACTAACAAAAAGTAATAAATTCGACATTCAGAAATAATACGTATATGTATTTAATAAAAATTCTTCTAATAAATAGCATAAAATAGTATATTATACATCAAGGTAGCGAAGCGCAGTATTATAACCTGAGCGCATATTAGATACTGAGCGCGCAGCGCGAAGTATCTAAAGCGGGAAGGTTATAAGACGATTCGCTACCGTGGTGTATATACTATTTTTTGCACTACCAAACGGCTTAATACCTAAATTCCCAACAAATTTCGAAAATATGTTAACTGTCAACCTGACAATACAGCTCTTTAAAACGTCAAAATTAAAATAGTCATATTTGGTAACTTAGCAATTTATTGGTTACCACGGTGAAAATTGTTTATTTTACTTTCTCTCCCTTGGTGGAGAAAATCAAATTCACGACCTAAAGATAGACCAATAACGGTGCGTTCTGAGACTAGTAGTGCAAAAAATATTTTTTATTTGATTTGCATTCTTTTTTACAGTAAGCTGTTCATGTGTCTATCGCCGTAAGGAATATATTATTAAAATTAATTCTTTATGCCTATTATTCTACAGAGTTACTTAACTTCAGAAGATAAGAAATTTTTTTATACTTATTCTTATCAGAAATCTTATATACTTTGTTATGGTATTGGTATAGGGGTCTAAAAATCAGATTAATAAGATTAAAAGAATACAGTATTAAAAATTATGAAGATGAATTTAGATGTGAAATGGATATCAAAATTATTAATATGCATTTTGAAAGGAAATGAAATAGAATTTACTAGCAGTCCAGTGAGACAAATGTCTCATTTAAAAAAACAAAAACGACCGTTTTTCAAATAGAACGCGTATTAAATAAAAACTGTACCCAGACCTGGAAGGTGTCAAAGTGGTTGCCTAACCGATCGAGGTTTTAAGGAGCAGAGGGTCGCAGCTCCGTTTGGCTGCTGAAACATTTTTATTTAATACGCGTTCTATTTGAAAAACGGTCTTTTTTGTGATTTCTCGAAAACCGGAAGTGTCACGTGACTGAAATTCGGTTCCTGACCTGACATGACTATTCCAAACATATAACTTTCATAACTTTTTTCTCTATCTCTTACGGTTTGGCTGCTGAAACAGCGTCCCAGACAGACAAAACAGCGTCCCGGACAGACCAGCGTCCCTGACAGACACGTCTATTAGATAAAGGATAATTTAAGTAAATGAAGATAATTGAGAAACAGTAGGATTTTAATTAATTTAATATCTGAAATGAAATAGAAAGTTAAGGAAAAATATTTTTTCGAAATATGCTATTTAACATAGTAGATATTAATCAAATAATAATGCTTTAATAGTGCGTTGGACTGAAAAAATAATAAAACGAAAATGATGTAATACAATTTTGTAAAATTTGAATTTAAGAAATAAACCCTTTTATAAGAGTTTTAAAATAAATATCTGGCATAATAAAACGGTTAAAGTTAAATACAAACTGGCGTGATTAAGAAGACTAAAAACTAAAATATTAAAAGGAAAATATGAGAAAACTGGATGAAGACTAGAATGTGGTGAGAAAGGCAATTTAATACAATTATAATCTACAAAGGCAAATAAAACTAAGGGAATGTAAATTGAGTTTATTGTGGAATTACATTTGCATCGACTGAATTGGATAACAAGGAATGCTTTACAAGGGAGGTGGATTGCATCGACATCATTAGCAGAGTGGGCAGATTTGTGGGGCTTGTCAAGTGATATCTGGTGGCTTACCTCTGGTCAAGATTCATGGTTCTGGGTTGTAGCAGAATTCATATATGTGATTTGGTTGAACATTAAAGTAACGCATCTGCGGCTGAAGTCTATTTGTATGCATACTGTGGTGAAGCTGCAGATGCTGATTCCTGGGGCAAACTAGATTCCTGTGTTGATTTGGATCCGGATTCTGGACATCTTGACAGTTGAGGATTTAAGTGGAGCAGTTTAGTAGCGTGGTCAGTTGCAGAGTTGGATGGGTTTAGCAGAGGAGAGTGTTAAGTTTAATAAAAGTTAACAGACTCCAGGTAATTTAAAATAAGGACTGAAAGAAAATAAAGAGCAAAGTGAGTTAATTTTAATTAAGAAGGTACTTACTATTTGAGATTGTCGTATCACAAATGTATCGATAAACTATTGTAATTGAATTTTCAAAACTACTTTGAAGTGTCAGTTGACAAAAGTTTTGAGTTGTCATAATAATATAGGAACATCAAGTTTCAGAATATAAGAAATCTACTGGGGCTAGCAAAAAATAATTTTGATTACTTAAAATAAATAAATAGGGCAATTAAATTTATTACAATTCAATTATAGTAACATAACATAAATTGGGCACAAAGTGGAGCTAATCACCTTAATAACTTATAAGTAGCATATATTGCAATGTGTTGTATGCTTTGCTTTGTACTATTTGTAAAAAAAAATAAATACATACAATCCACCGCATACCTTAATTACTCTGATTTTGAATTTTATGATATCAAATTCTAACCGATTGACTATTGAATTTCTAGGTTCGATTGATGTTTAAAATTCTAAATAGTAGTTTGCCATCCATTTATGATTCGCTCATCGGTATAATATTTATTTTGCTAGCTCAAATATTGCATGAAGACTCGTCTCTCATTTAGGCTTGGGTTCCTAGTTTGTTAAATTCAAAGTTAAAATATTACTAGCACGCCACTGTGTACAACTGAAATTAAACTTCAAAGCGCTTAACCTGTCAAACTGACTGACATAAACAGATTCGAAATACGTTGAAAGTTCGTTCGTGTAATTAATTTTAAAACAAGGATTCAATGAGCAAATTACTCGGTAAGTGTTTGAATTAAACCGCCTTAGGACGGCGTCAAAATATTGTTGCTGGGTAGATTTTTTGTCTTATTTGAGAAGCAAGTAGTTTGGTTGTGTTACATAAATTCTTTCCTGTTTTTCACTTTCCCTGAGCACTGCAGTTTTCTTTGGAACCCATTACGCATTACTTCAGCGGGTGCGGGCGTCACTAGTCCTATCTTAACCTAATCCTAAACTACGTGAAACTAGACCGCCCAGATTGGAAGTCGAATTCTCTCCCGAGCATTTCGTGTTTCACTGTGGCTGCGGCTGTAGCATAGGAAATCACTAGCCGAGCGTGGAGCTCTATGGTAGTTCCTCCATTTTAGTTAAACAGGAACTTTATCATTTTAGGTGGTTTTCCGTGTTTATCGTACATATTTTTTGTGTTTGACTAATTTGTTTATATGCACATTTTTGGTAGTATTACTATTGAAACTTTTATGACTAACTGCACCATCGACTCGCTGGCCAAAGATATGGAGAACTCCAGATGGCTGAACGAAAAATCAAATTGACCACATGGTGGTGGAGAAGTATCTCGGAACGTTAAAAAATGAGCAATTCTTATAGGGGTGGCATAGCTGCTGGTCGCTTCTGCTTAATAATAAATCAGAAAAGAGAAATCGCATAATTTCCAAAACTTAACAGAAGCATAGACAAGGAGTAAATTCGAACAGAGAATTAATTAATAGTGAAAATATCTGAGGAAATCAATAAAAAGAATAGTCAAGAAGGCAGTAGATACTAAAAAGGAAGGGGAGAAAAATGAGAACAAATTTAATATTAAATGCCGCACTGAAAGGCACAGAAGAAAAACGCGAGAGAGAATATGCTGGCAACTGGCACAAAGAAAAACGGAGAAAAATATCTGAAACAGAGAGAAAAACGAAAAGAACATAAAGAAAAGTATTTGTAAATCCGTGGTTTATTTTAAATTGTGTACTGGTAAAAAATTATAACTACGAGAGAGTATGAATAACTAGAACAGGTTATGGGCCCATACTAATACACTGATCCACTTAAATGATCGAATGTCGAAAGTGAGTGTGCAGTTTTAACCTGAGAACATTGTTTTCAGTAAACACCATAGTGAACACCATGTATATATGTATGTATTATTTTTGGGGAGACTTACGTCTAGCAAGTAGGTCTTTATAGGCCCTTTTTGCCAACCCCATGAACAAGGTCTAGGCATGCAGAGTACCAGGTAACTTTGTCCGACTTAGAATTTTGCCGAGACTAAGGAGTTCCAACCTTAGCAAGGGATCTTTTACATGCTACACATCGTAGTAACATGGGACCCACGGCTTTACATCACTTCCGAATGATGGCATTCTGTAGAGGCTTTCATCCGCATTTTTTTTATTGTTAAAAACCTCACCGAGATCGGGGATCGAATTCTCGACCCTTAAATCAGTAGCCAGAATGCTTACCACTGAGCTATGGAGCCCGGCAGTGAACACCATACCTGAAGAATCGGTTTCCAACAAAGGCGGTGCAAGACGTTACAGAAAAAGAGGTCTGGCTGCGATAAAACATTTGAACGTCGACCGTTTGTACACATGCCTGATCCAGAAAGTAGAAGGTTTGATGCAAAATGCTGAAAATATTTTATATTAATAGATTAGCGTGAAGATATGAATAGTTAACGAGTTATGGATTCCAAAATTTTAGAAGCATTCATCGAAGATTTTATTTCGGAAGTTAAGCGTGGTATGATTATTTGTAAACCTGCGGAATTTCTTTAGAACTAGGCAAGTAATTATTAAGCGGCACTATAAGTTTAAAATAATATACTCGCTGAGGTTTATAAACAGATCTGAGGCTTTTAAGTTGCTACGGATATTATTCCACCATCCTCTTTGTTTGAGTGGCAGGGAAAGAGGATGGTGAGATAATATCCATCTCAACTTGAAAGCCTCAGATCTGTCGATAAACCTTAGTAAGTATACTTACCATATAAGTGTTCAATAGTATTACACCACCCCTTTTGTAGGAGATTTTAATGTATAATAAAAAGTAGTGATATCTACCCTGTTTGCTTAATTCACAGAAGTAATATCAATAATAATGTATATAATTCTCACTTACCTTGTTGCTTTCAACTGAATCATATATTGACATATATCATACTTTCATAATTGACTTTGAAATTATGTCATGTTTAAATATACCTCGGCTAGCCAGCTTATTTAGCAATTGAGACTCTCTGTACTTCCCAGCTGAATGAGTTAATATCAAATATATATATACTGTATTAATGAATTGTACTTTGAATAACTAAATAAATATTAATGTAATTATTTAAATCACACTCTTAGTACTTGAGTTTGAATCTAATTAACTGTTATAGTGTATTAAACGTTTGAATTGACATTACAAATTAATAGTCAGATTAAAGTTGTCAAAATTATTTAATTAAATGAAATTTCCAATAAATGCGGTTAAATACTTTTTAAAATAACTAGATCCAAAATGATAAATTTCTAATTATAAAGATCGAAACCGTCGAGTACTCAAATCACAATATTAATTTAGAAAACTTAATATTCTAAGATTCTCTAAATCTAAATACACGTTTTAAATTCTAAATTTGCCGTATCCAAACTGTTACTATAATACACTAACCTTCAACAGTCGAACTCGTACTTGCGATGTGGTTCTAATATCAGTTTCACACTGATCGAAGTCGTCAAACACCTACTTGGAGATGATGAGGACCCATAAAAGCTCGTTGTAGGCAGACTTGACCGTTTAATATTTTCTTAAAACGGTATTGCAGCATGCCCAACACACAAACACTCACTAAACTGATGGCTTGTACACCAATGACCACTTGAAATGGATTCTATAAATCTCCAACTCACTATGTGAAGACTAATATTGACCCCTTGGTCAGTATTTGATCGTGCAGAAGGCTATTCTTACTAACACGTATCAAATTGCAATTATATCCTCACAATTAAAGGTATTATTCGACCTTTAATGTGAATATTTTGATTGATAATCTTTAAATTATAGAAACTTTTTCAACCCTTGTAAACAACCTCTTGGTTGCTAATATTTACTGCCACCCGTTATCCTCTTACACTTGTTATCACATGATACCCTTTTGATATCTTGATATTAATTGAAAATAATTAAGCATTCTCACAGCATGCTACATTACAATAGAAGCACTTATATATTGAGCTAGAAGCACAAGACCAGATATCCTAAATGCTACAAGTGTTTTAAGTCAGTTTAATAATTTTAACAGAGAACATGGGAATAGGCCACAACGGTGTACTACGGTGTTATAGGTTTCTATGACCATTATTTAAATGACAAGAGTGATGAAAAAGACATAGCATTTGTGGAGCCGATTGTGTAAACAACAAATTGGGTAGTAGCCGTATATGGGTGTTACTTCACTTGTGTGGACAGGCAGTAGCCTAGGACCCAAACAAACACAAAAAGAAGTTGCGAAGAGGCGAAATATGTGGGGCTCTATATAGCAATCAAAGAAGCCACTTATTTAAAAGATCTTCTCTTAGAAATTTTAGGTAAAACACTTACGATTAGATAGTATAACAATAACCAAGGAGCACAAAACCGGCGCGAAATCACTGTTTGAGTCGTCTGCGCCGTCGTTCTGATTTTGTGTACTTTGTCACGGTGCTTTCTTGTCTTCGCTGGCCGCTGGAAATTTCCTGTCTATTTGGATTGTCATATCAGTCAGTGCTTAGACGACATTTGAGCCTGACTCTTTAGTTTTGTCCAATTGGTTTAACTTTCGTGATATTTTTAGCTGCTACGAGCTGGTGTTCTAATTTACATTCTAGTGTACTGACCATGTACTGACGCTGTTCTGATCCGGCAGTAAGCCTCTTTGGTTCAGTTTTGTTTTGGTCCCGTATTGTGCATGTGCTGTCATGGTCCAATTTACTACTTCCGTAAGCTGCCGTTTGTCCCGGTTTGTGGCCCGATCTCTTTGATGCTGGAATTTATGGCGTCAGGCACCCGGCGTCGACTTTTGCTGTCAACAAAGAACTAGTAATATGCCTAATAGCTAGTAATCTGCTCAGGAAGTATATGATGTAAGCAGCATTAGATTGAAACTTCCAGTTTTAGCCTTGCCTATTGTGTGATACCTTGACTTCGTTCTTGTAAGTTGTTAGTTACTTACCATAGTAATGTTATTCATTTTTACATTTTAATAACTTACGTAATTTGTCTATTTAACATAATTGGTCTTGTGTTTACACATTTGACTGTCCTATTTTAGATTTTAGGTTTCTTGGGTGCACCCGGATTACTGAACGTTTGCATTAAAGTACTATATTATTTTCTTTATTGAAGACTAAATTATGACCTAGCTATGATATTTATTGTATTTCAGATTATTGTAATTTTGGTTAAGCTTAGAGTTTATGAGTTCTTGTTTCTCATAATCGCTTGTTTCGTACTTATTTGAATTTCAGCTTTTGTAAAGAACCATGCTGTTAGTTAGTTGGCCCTTAAATGTGCCCATGTAGTCACAATGGTATGATTTTGGCTATAAATTTGGTATCATTTTGTTTTCTAATATGACTTCATTGAAAATGTGGTAGATGGGCAGCTTGTTATGTTTAAGTTGCGCCTCTACAATTTTTGTAGTTCTGTGCACGCCGTCTATGTTTCCGATGTCTATAGTACAGGTTTTGAATTGCGCGCCCTCTCTCCCCACCTACTTTCTGTTTGGTTTCAGCCGGATAGCGACACGAATTTTGGTTTCCTGTCTGATTAGGTGATATTAACTTTAGTTTAGTGTTTTAAAAAATTTTCACTCCGAGTTGGGGGATTTAAAAGCGCTTCACAATCGTTATCCACATGTATCCCAAATTTATCTGGAGTAACCTATTCGAAGCTGTTCGCTCTATGTCTTATCGAAAGCATCCATGATTTTATCTTAGGCTTTTCTCTTTCTTCAGCTGCTAGTTTGGAGCCCCTGAAAACCGTAGGTTCGGAACTGCCCGAAAATTATGATCCCCACACTTGAACGCTTCGCTCTTGACCGGTTTTAATTAAACACCCGTAGTCCGAACCTTCGAATGCCTGGCGACCTATCGCTTCCATCATCTGTGCCAGTTGCGTGAACTTCGGTAGCTGACAGAAAGAGCTCAAGAAGGAGACTAGAATCAGGTGTTGTGTTGCTTTTTAAATTAAGATATTGAATACTGCGAACAGTGAATCGCTTCAGAGGCTTCACCCGGATTGCTACCAAATTCAGGCAGAATTTCGGATTTTGACAGCTACGTACAGTTCGCTTCACGAGCTGCGTACCTGAAAGATGATTTTCTAACCACGGAGCCGGCGTTGATCGTCACCGAATTCGTTTTTAACTGTTGTAGATTATATTTGCACATTTGTTAACCTGCTTTGTAAGAGTGCTCTCGCAAGCCGAGTTTGAGGAGGTGCACCTAAAATTTGGCCAATAATTATTTGAAATCTATATGAAATGCTACTGAATTACTGAATTAGTGACAATTATACTCTAATATGAGCATTTTGTCTTGTTCTTTGTTACTGCTACATGTGCGTGATTTGAGCTTTTCTTTCAGGAAATTTTGTGCTATTTGGGTTTAATAATTCTCTTTTGAATTCCTGGATACACTTGTCTTAATTGGGAAAGACTCGTTGGCGCCCGTTTGGTTTTTAAACATTTATTAGTACTTAAAGAACTGCACACCGTCTTCCTGGCCTAGCCGGCCGGCAATTGTATCCAAGTAGTCATAAAGTTTGTTTTGTTTGAGATAATTAGCCGACGAATCGATTTGATGCTAACAAGTTTGCGGAGTTGAAATACTTACCAACAGAAGAAATGATTGCGGATATCACGATCAAATTCTATCCTAGATCGAATCTTAAAATGTATACAAAAGCCTTCAGTTTAAAATAGTTAGATTAAGGGAGTACGTTAGGTTGGTATTCATAAATATATTGGTAACTAAGTTGGGAACAAATGAAAGTCCAGCGCAGTAACATGTGTTTACCTTAGTGATTCGGTATTTTATTTTAATCTGCGTACGGGTCAACAAGTTATAACTACAATATGTTATGAATAACTCCAACAAGCATAAAGATTTACGTATCTCGAGTGCTAAAAACGGAGGAAGGAAGTATATGCAAACAAATTAATGCAAGGTTAGTGAAAGTCGATGCAAGTGAGGTCGATACAAATGTTGGAGTGTATAATTCGGTATTAAGCGCTATAGAAACTGTCGGGTGTGACACATATGTGATGAACAATACAGACAATAAGCGGCTAAAAATATAGAAAGAAAGATTTTAAGAAAAATTTCAGGAAAAAAGTAGCGGAGAAGGTGCAATGAAGGATCGCACGAAGCGTATGAGAAGAACGATGCTACAGATTTATTCGGACGGAAGAGGAAGATGGGCAACGGCAATAAAGGAGAAATTGAATGAAATGGTAATAGCAGATAAAACAAAAAATAGAAAATGGTGGTAGTAAATCGTCCAACTATAAGTATAAATGGTCTCTAACTGTAGCACTATATGGTATATTGAACATGTTTTTATCTAGATGTATTGTTTCTAAGTACTGTTACTGAGCTTTTGCATTTTCATCTTGTTCGATAGAAAAGTTGATCGACTACACTAAGTAGGTTCGCCACGCTTTTGTCTGATTGCTTCTTTTTACGGACACATTGCCATTTCTTTTTTTATATTATAGGTTATTAATAATTAAATAAAAAGATTGTGTGTATTGTCTAGTATTTTTTATTACATTAGGTGACACAGTTGCAAAATTGCGTTTGGCCATTTTTACTAATGGCTAATTTTAGAAACAATATGTAACATTGAGTTTATAACTTGTAATTGTTGCAACCTACTTTATTTTAAACCTCGCATTTCTTAATCTATGCTTTTAGGTCCAGCTGCACTATCTTGACTCAATTTATAATTCTAAATTGGTGGTGCTTTAACTGAGGGTTTAATAATACTTTTGGTAGCCTGGTGTCGAAAAAACGTAAACATTCTCAGTGTTCTATTTAAATTGTTGATGTACACGCAATAAACGCTGTTTCTATGGGATAATAATTGAATGTAAGTACACCGCGTCACAAAATAAAACACTTCTACTGACTCCACTGCCGGAATTAAAATGCAAAACTGCGCCAACCGAACATATTCACAAAATTACACTTTTTACCTGAAAAATCTGACCTTTAGGTGGCTTCTTAGATTATCTCGGTGTACCTGCAGCCTCGCTGGAGGTCTCACAATGCTCTGGACAGGATGACGCCGCCGGCCTGCTGCTAGCAAAGCACCAAATATGTACTCGTTTGCACTTCGATGTCGGCTGCACTTGGATAACTTTTTGGATAGCTTTCACTGAAGCTGGGACATTGTTACGCTGCACCAAACTTACACGACTCGCTTATGCACTTTGTACATGCACTATAATATGGTCTGGACCTATACAGAATTACTTTGAAATACTCTGCCTTGCACTTGACCAATTTTATGCGTCGTATCTACCTGTTGCGGAAGCTCAATCTCAATGAAAAGTTCCACAAATCACCCTGGGCACACTTTCTCAATAGAAGTACAACTTCTTGGTAAACTTGGATGTTTAATAACACATAAAGTATCATTTATTTGGGAGCTTAGCAAAAACACAACTAACTCTCTCGAAGGAGCTACCCCAAATTTTAGTTGCATGAAATTCCAAGACTACTTTGATTTTATTCTGTTTTTATACAAAAATAATGGTATTTTAAAAACATCATATTATCAATGATGTGTATGTTTTTGTAGATAACGTCCACTGAGACATACAGTAGGTGAGTATACATTTACTCTACCTGCTGTGGTACCTCAATTGCATGAGGTCACACACAACTACCTGCATCTCCGCCGTAAATGAAGTAAATTTGTAAGAAGACTAGTGAGAAGACTGATGTTCATATTCCTACCGTGTTTATTTTATACTCCCCTCCTTAAGGGAAAGAGCCACCTATCACACGACCTTCTCCTAGAGCTGTGCACAGAAGCACAAGCTCTGTTGTTAGTTGTGATCGAATGGCCACATGTTTCGTCTCTTAGTGTTAGACACATCAGGGTACCTCAACTTATACAATTTTACAGACTTCGCATCTGTTGGCGTACAATGATGTGTATGTTTTTGTAGATAACGTCCACTGAGACATACAGTAGGTGAGTATACATTTACTCTACCTGCTGTGGTACCTCAATTGCATAAGGTCACACACAACTACCTGCGTCTCCACCGTAAATGAAGTAAATTTGTAAGAAGACTAGTGAAAAGACTGATGTTCATATTCCTACCGTGTTTATTTTATACTCCCCTCCTTAAGGGAAAGAGCCACCTATCACACGACCTTCTCCTAGAGCTGTGCACAGAAGCACAAGCTCTGTTGTTAGTTGTGATCGAATGGCCACATGTTTCGTCTCTTGGTGTTAAGACTCATCAGGGTACCTCAACTTAGGTCGTGTGATAGGTGGCTCTTTCCCTTAAGGAGGGGAGTATAAAATAAACACGGTAGGATTATGAACATCAGTCTTTTCACTAGTCTTCTTACAAATTTACTTCATTTACGGTGGAGACGCAGGTAGTTGTGTGTGACCTTATGCAATTGAGGTACCACAGCAGGTAGAGTAAATGTATACTCACCTACTGTATGTCTCAGTGGACGTTTTCTACAAAAACATACACATCATTGTACGCCAACAGATGCGAAGTCTGTAAAATTGTATAAGTTGAGGTACCCTGATGTGTCTTAACACCAGGAGACGAAACATGTGGCCATTCGATCACAACTAACAACAGAGCTTGTGCTTCTGTGCACAGCTCTAGGAGAAGGTCGTGTAATAGGTGGCTCTTTCCCTTAAGGAGGGGAGTATAAAATAAACACGGTAGGAATATGAACATCAGTCTTCTCACTAGTCTTCTTACAAATTTACTTCATCATATTATCAATTATTTATAAGGCCGGCTATTTTATAAGAACTCTGAAATTGAAAACATTACCTTTATTGTTTTTATAATTAATATCTATTTTGTTGTTTATGTTATAAGTTACTAATAATTATTTTTCCAAATATGAGGCGAATGGAACGTGTCCATATCATATCTTTATGAGCACGTAGCACTAAGAATACAAGACCACTCGAGTAGGTTACGCTGAATTAGTAAAAACAGAAACATAATGCATATTGAAGTTGAAATAATGTATAAAATCTGAATTTGTATGTCATTAATTTTAGTACAGTTTATCATTCGTTTTCTATGTGGGTTATCGTAGGCTACAAATGCTATGCTGAGAGGGTGCCTCCTTGCTCACACAACTTCTTCGAACGCTAACCACCTCAAACATTTTCTCGACAAGGCTCCAACCCATTAGTAACTACCAAACATATTAACCTGGTCCTCTCCGTCATAAACTATGTTCAGCAGTATATACGTAATATTCCTCTCTGTTTTACCTAATTTATTTTCAAAATTAATCCAAGCAATAAAATTTATGATCTAATTTTCATGCGCCCAGATTTTATAATAATATTGTTGAAACTTACATAATGATCGTATCAGTTATCTGAGAGAAGGCTGATAATTGACTGCTTCAGAATACCTTGTACCTACTTCTGCCATTATCGGATTGTACGGATGGTAAAAATGGCCCAACACTGAAGCTGCCACTAATTCCAAATCGAAGTTAAGCACCGCAGCAAATTTGAGAACGGAGGCGATTAGAGGATTTTAAAATGCAATTCCCTGCAAACCTAGACTAAACGCAGACACCACAGCTGCGAAAGTTTCTGGATTACGTAACTGCTCCCAGCTTAGTATAATATTGCAATAACTTGAGGCTCTCGTACCCAAACTTCCGACATCGGCGAACTTCGCAGTCTGCTTAATTTGCACAAAATTTGTGTAGTTTTCAATTTGCAACTTTTCCTAAATCCCAAGCATTTTTTTGCTTAAAGGGCGAGGCGTATTACATTTTATGGCAATTTATTTTGCTCCATGAAATAATAAATTAAAAAAACAATTTAGTTTCGAAACACTATCTTCATTATGTTTCGTTAAATTTGTTTGGGAGTAGATTCCTAAAATTTTGAGTTTTACGAGAACAATCTACTAAGCACGGCAATAACTCCGAGGACTGCTAGTTTCGCAGACGTCTTTATAGCTATCCTGGCAATACTCGGGATAATAAAGAGAGCTGTCAAAAAGCATTTCTAATAAAGAGTGCGTAAAAGCGCCCGGAGTTAAATTAAACTTACATGAAAATCAACAGCTGTCAGAAAGCATCAAGGTGTGGATGGGTGTTAGATCTTATTTATTGCAACTGTGACCTTTCCGAAGCTTTAAACGCCATAGTCGATTTGTACGTTAGTCAGCTGAAGCTACAAGCAAGCCACGACTAATTAAAAGTTCGACGTTATCAGATGATAGGAACTTGTTTTAATTTAATTTTTTAATATATATCACGCTTCTTATATGCATTAATAATTATTTAGTGATATTGCAGAAATACAAGACAACTACGTGTAAATATGTATCTGAAACTGTATTTATTGGGCCTGAAAAGATTATTTTTAAGCTCCTTATTACGTATATCGTTTATTATTCATTTTATTCATCTCTTTTTTTAAGTTTTCTAATACTGTGTAGAAGGATCTTACACAATGAAAAATTTAGAAAATCCAAAGGGAAAGCCGAAAAATTAGAAAATATTGAAAGTGTGTTGTGTCTATTTTCAGTCACACCTGTACTTAATGATTTGAAGGGTTTTCCCCATAATGTCATAATTCGCATCAGGTAACCGGAAGCGGAAGAGATAATACACTAATAGTTTATGTAATTCCAAATGCTTTACTTAAGTCGTCGCAATCAGTCAGTCAGACATTCAAATTTGGTTTGTGCACAAGTGATTGTGAAAACAATTCCGTGTCGTTTTAGTGTCCGTTACAATGCCAAAGGCACGACGAGTTAACATAAGTCGTCGAAGACAGTCAGCTGCGCGGGTATCTACTTTACGTGCGAACTGCAATGATGACCATCGCGCTACGGATAATGAAAATACTTGTAGCTATTAGCATGTTTTTAAAATGAAAAAAATCGAAAATTCGAATATCGGAAAAACGTTTGCTGAACCTCCTAATAGGAGGCAAATCAATGTTCACGCAGGACAATGTCTGTCGGGTTCGCTACCCCTTAGAGGGTGAAATGGGGTAAATAAGCCAAAAAATCGATATGGGTGTCGTTATTGAGGTTTTTTGGGACGTTGATTCCAAAAACGGCATTTATTTTTAAGTCCAAGACGATGGAAATGACAAAATTAAAGCTTTATAGTGGTTGAACGGGGTCTCAGAGACAAATTATTTTTGCACAGAACAACGTTTGCCGAGAGGGGACGGGACGGGACGGGACGGGACGGAAAAGGAGGGGACTGGACGAGACGGGAAGGGACGAGAAGGGACAGGAAGGGACGGGGCGGGACGGGACGGGACTGAATTGGACGGGACGGAACGGGAAGGGATGGGACGGGACGGGACGGGATGGGAAGGGATGGGATGAGATGGTAGGGGAGGAGACGAGAAGGGACGGGACGGGACGGGGACGGAGACGGGGATGGGATGGGATAAGATGGGATGGGATGACAGAAAATAATTAGTCATTATTTAATACACAAATAACGAACCTCGCGCGAACGAAGTCGCGGGTAAAAGCTAGAAAATGGCATACATTTTTAAGTCCAAGCGATGGGCATGATATAAAATTAAAACTCTATAGTGATTAGACGGGGTTTCAGAGACAAATTATTTTTGGGCAGAACAACGTTTGCCGGGCCAGCTAGTTGTTTATAATTGAATAATACAACCCGTTATTAAAGCCATAGAGTATTGTTTGATACTATAGCGCAGGATTATTATATAACCCTTCAATTAATTTTATTCGAGTATGTACAGCAAAGGTGGAAGTTAATTTCATTAGCGAATGTCGGAAAACTGCACAACTACTAATTAGGTAATTTCAACAGCATATAGTTAAAGAACTTCTCATGCGGTCTGTAATTACAGCAATTTAAGTACAATTAGTAGCGATAGGCACCGTTTTCTTAATATATGATATTGAAACATAAGCACATATATAAGAAAAACTAATATGTGCTCGTGTTTACTAATTTTGTGCCCCCGCCGTGAAGTTACAAGCTCGCCTCCATCGTTTAACTTTGGTGAAGAGCGATTAGTACGCTTGGCCTAGCTTCTATACTACACCGAGGCCTATGACGTCCCTTGGTTTTTACATTTCACTGCTGACCAGACTGCGCCCAGCTATGTGGTACTTATATTATTATTTTACATTGCATGTGTAATTTGGCGTAATTTGTCTCTTATGTACCTCTCACTTTAATATGGTATGTACCTCCAGCGCTCTGGGCTAAGTGTATCAACATTGTTTTCTTTTATGGAATTCTTGCACAGACCGTCTGCTATCCTTACTGATAACTTAATTCTTAAAAATGGAAACCTCCTTGCCATTACAGCTGCCACGCTAGTTCGCTAAAATGTAATATTAGGAATGTTCAATTACATAAAACATAAGCTTTAACCACTAGATGACGTCCTAAACAGTAACACAAGCATTTTTCCCGTATCGACTGATTGGACATTTGCAAGCAGACGCATTTCTTAAAGTTTAAGATCCCACCCATCATACCGGTTAGCCAAAACAGTATTTTATGCCTGTTGCAGGTAGCAAATTGGATGGAACCTATAACAGTTTTTTGTTCAATGTAATCACATGATTTTACCGTTTCATGAAGTGTATTACTTTAGCAATCGTTCGTTTTCCTTCTTAAATTATTCTAGACATTCAAGTCTCCCAAAACTTCATGCTTTAATTTTTTCTAGTCCCTCAAGGTCAACATACATGTTTGAGACCCATAAATCTTATAGTAGTTCCAACTTCTGTGATAAAGATGTCGAATGGGTAATATGGTCGATTCTCAGGCTGCCAAACTGGGTTCCATTCTAAGATTTTAAATATATTACGTTCTCTGGCTAGCACGTTAATACCTGTGGTAGTCATTTGTCTTTAACAAGGAAACTCTTCATCGGTTTTGGCAGGGA
Organism: Agriotes lineatus; assembly: GCA_940337035.1. Classification (NCBI taxonomy): domain Eukaryota; kingdom Metazoa; phylum Arthropoda; class Insecta; order Coleoptera; family Elateridae; genus Agriotes; species Agriotes lineatus. Next base: position 18,528,684 of record OW679197.1, read on the forward strand.
GGGTTATCCACCTACCTGGGTTACACGCAAAGAGGGCTCGTAGAACCACAACTGCCTAATACAAGAAGAGAGAACAATCAGGGGGAAATACTAATATAATGCTAAGTAACTGCCAACGGTATTACACCCAATAGATCATCCAAAGGTAAAAATGACCCCAGATGATAGCTATCAAATTGGAAAGTTCACAAACGAAGAAAAGCTCTTCAGGATTACCAACAAAACGAGACGTTAATAGCCAAGATAATGATGCCTACCATCAAATACGATGATAACGAACAGTGCTGCTCACATCCTACTGTAGGAGACACCACCTTGACATTCCCATAGACAAAATGCCAAATATTTATAACATTTGCAGAAGTTAATAACGCAATTAGATTCCGATAGATAACATCTAAATTGTGAAAAACCTCCAGCAAGATGGGAACCAAGTATCTAACAGATCCCTTCAACAGGATTCTGAACCATGGGGTACCGCACAAATAGAGGAAAAGGTGAAATTCTGAAGAAACTACATAGCTATAAAGCTCATCAGATTATTGATGGGGAAAAATAGAGAGAACATAAAATAAACGTTCCATGATGTTCATCGACCTCGAGAAAGCCTTTGAGTGTCGAAAACCTTCATATGCGAGTTGCAAAGTTATAAAATGTTCCGAAATACTGTAAATTATGTGTACAGCAATGGATGACTGCTTTGTAATTAGACAAATAGGAATATAAGCTGCAACTTCATGAACACAACCAAACTAAGTGGAAGTGGAAAGCTTTAAATATTTCGGCTCAATCCCTTCCAGAGATTTAAACATTGATGCAGGCCATGTCGACCATCGCACAAATACCGGGTAAATGAAGTGGCAAGGGCTCTCTGGATTAATGTGCGACAGGAGAGTACTAGTATACATAAAGGAAAAGGTATCGGCAGTATGACCAACCAAGATATACACAGCGGAATGTTGGTCGCTCGAGGAGCAACACGTGTATAAGCTGCAAGCGGTTGAGGTAATAATGCTGAGGTGGTCTAATACCGTAACAGAATTGGACAAGGTGAAGAACAACCACATCCTTTAAAGCTTCAAAATTAAATCCATCACTGACAAACTCACGGAAGGTCGAATAAGGCTGTATGGTCACGGTTACATCATGAGAAGGTCGTAAGTTCATATGACCAACTAAATGCAGCAGATGAGAACTAAAGCGAGAGACCAGACAAACCCCAACATATATGGATATTGCATAACAGGTAAAGCTAAGAGAAATTGAATCAACAATCAATGTGAGTACCGCTTCGGCACCTGATATTGTGAACAATTAGACATACCAAGTTCATACAAACTCGAAACTGCTTCTCCGTCTCTCATAAATGCTGGGGCTGGCTTGTCGAACCTGTTTTTATCGTTTTCAACGAGAATCGTCAAAGGAATAGGTTCATTCATTATCTTCAATATTCCATCGTCTGGAAAAGTAACCTTCATTGTGTTTTCAGACAAAAAAATAATAACTGAAAAGAACTATATAATAAAGGGTACATCAGTCAGTGCAAGGTGATTCATATTGCATCCTACTAACAGCTAAAGTAAAGCGACACATAAGAACATAAGTAACGTGGGTATATGTCCACAGGTTTTGCTTGAACATGATAATGCTCGTTCCTATTGTTCGGTAGAATTCATGGAGAGCTTGGATTTTAAATTATTACATATGCTGAATATTCTGTAGATGTAGCGCCACGTGGTGCGCTGCATTTTAGGGATGGCGAGAGTGTGAAATGGCTTTACATAAAGCCATAGGAACTCATCTCCAAGGGAATTAAAATTTTGCGTGGTTGTGAGATAATGATTAAGAAGGATAATCAGAATTTAATTTGATACGTCCTTGAAGTCTGAAAAGAGCAGGGCCAACCAAGAATTGAAAAAATTATCGAGAGACTGTTGTTCATGGTATTTCGTTTAAAAGTTTTGGACGCCGCTGCTGGTTTTAGACCGTTGGAGAAGCAAACGCGTTGAGTTGCTAGCCGGCGAAGTTAACCCTAGCAACGAAAGAAAGAGACGAACGAAGAAGCGAACAGTGAATTAGTGCTGTGACAAGGAGCTTAGCGCACTGTGTAAAATTGTATTTGTGGATGTAACTTAACGGACCCTGCGGCAACCGTACGGCTTTTGCCGGATCATCCTCTTCCTTAGTTAAGTTATTTCTAATTAGGTGTTGTTTAAAGTGTTGAGCAATTGCCAAATTACCCCGAATCAAGAAGCACTCTATCGTAGCCTGAGTTTGAGCTGGTCGTTCTTACTTGCCTAGCCGCCGCTGTCGAAACATCATATCGAGCCGAGGATTTCCGAACTTGTTTTAAGTTTTACCATTTCGACCACGGATTAGACTCACACTTTTAATTTGGTATCGTTATTTAATGTATTGTCGCTAAAAATCTTCATATATTACGTGATCTTATATACCCACCGTCAATAATTTCGAATTCAATAGATCTGAGCTGCACTACTTGCAAGATCCCTGTCTGGGAGGTATAGTCGCTATTTGGGAGCGATTTAAGGCTTGGAGCAGGTGCAACGTTTATGTTTAACCTGCTGTGATATTAGTATCGCAGATCAGTACATGTACTAATGCTTAATGTAGAATACTGGGTTATGTGGATGCAGCTATGTTGCCGAATATAGTTGATTTACAAGATATCTGTTCTAAAAATTTCTTTGGCAAGAGTGAGTTACGCTGTGAGTCATAACATTAAAATAGATCGAACTTCACTTTATCTAGTCAGCTAGCTTCCCGAAGTTATACATACAGAACCGTCATCTTTACATAAGTTGCTACTATGTAAAAACCAATGAATTGGTTTATAGCAGTTTCAGATCTGAGAACTGTATATAAGAGGGAGTCAGGGGTAAGATTTGTGGACTATTCAACTAAGTAATCGCAATCCCGAATCCTAGATAATAATCCAGCAAGAATGTTGCGGCCAAACATTTAAATAAATTAAATCCGAGGGAATGCGTTCCTTTAAGGGCCGAAACATACGTTTTGCGGGCGGTTTCCCTCTTTGATGCAGGAATTTCACACCTCCTGTCATCGCGAGTGTTGGCGCTCCGCAAAGGGTGGATGCGGATAATTAAACACTGTCAGGATTTGCAAAAATGGGACGCTGGGCGCCGAGAAGCCCGCGCGGAGCCGAATAAATACCCACATTTGTATCCGCGAACAACTTCATTTCATAGTCAGATGATATCAAACGTCGGCCACTTCGACACGCAACTCCCGTCAGCGTCAGGTACCGCAAAGGAAGGCGCTTATTTATTAATTGTTATTAGTTACGGCCGCGGGCGCGGTTGCGTAAAATATGCGAGTTGCGAACTGCGAGTGGCAGTCGAAACAAAGTCGCTTTTGCTTACTCGCCCTGTCAAAGCTTATCCGCATTATAACGAGTGTCACTTGCTTCCGACAGCCATAAATGCGGCAGACCACTATTTTCAAACTAATGGAGATGCGAACGTGCCCGGCGTCCCAACCGCCCCGGAGAAGAACGTCGTCGACAATAAAATCTGGAGGAGGACCCTTTAGGCTCCTCCAGCGACGAATAACTCAAAACGGCAGACGATAAGATGGCGGCCCGCGCGTCCACCTGCCCTGATTTATGGCTGTTTCAAATTTTGGAGCCCACAATGCCCATTGTACACAGGAATTTTGGGTGAAGCGCGCCTGTGATAACAAGTGAAAAACGGCGGTCGTCTCTCCAGGGATGAAACATGCAAAAGATGTAAAAATCTCAAAAATTCCAGAATTATACAGCAAAATAATTATTGCGACGGCCGCAATTTTTTATATGCTACGTACATTGATTGAAACAAACTAAATATAATATTTGATAGCTTTTATATAATTTGTACCTTTTATGAGGGTCTGCATTTATCCTAACATATAGGGATATAAGATGACGGCTAAATTGCAGAATTTATTGCAAGTTAATATTCTAAAACGAAATCTGTCATGGCCTACTTCACTTTTGATATAGTATCTGACAAGCACTAAAATTTTAAAGTGTTTTGCCTGTGATGCCAATAACTAATTTTTTAAAAATTTTGAGTGAACTTTAAATACTTTGTACGTTATTTCTTCTAGAAGTAGTATTAAAGTTCACTTTAATAAAAAATTACAATTTTTTTCTGCCCATTGATTAATTTATCAACATTTTAGGCTTTAAAGTAGAAGATGGAGGTTTTGTGCCAATGTCGTATGAAGTCGCCACGAAAATCTGAATTGATCTTCTTTCTCAAAGTTCAAAACGACACTGCTTTGTATGCTTTCCGTTGTGAACCATACTTTTGTAAAGATAATTAATTTAACTGCAGACAGTGTAAAAAATTATCTTTAACATTATTTGGACGGTGAAAATTATTAATGATTTGAGGAAACATCGTCTAAGTAATTAATTATATATTGATAAACGGAGTTTCAGTAAAAATGTCATAAGTTTGTGGTACACTAATGCTATTATCTAATCAATTTACGTAAAAATTTAATATGAAGCGTGTTTTTCATTTTATACAGATTACATCAACATGGCGATTAAATATGACCTTCTTAAATGTTTTGCATTCACTTTACGTGGTTTTGAAGCCTCTTGTTATTCAGCTGTATTTATTTATTTATTTAGTTTGGTACTCAGCCAACAGCCGTTAGGATAATCATAGGCGTCGCTGTATATTTTATGGGGACTTCCAACCCCACTGACAACTGTCATGATGTTATTATAACATCCGGGACCAACTATTTCCGTGGCAGCTGTACTACGAGGCGCCGAGGGAAGCAGCCGTGGAACTACCATCCAAGTTCTGACCAGAAAGAACGTTTCTTAACTCTACTGATCGAACGTGGACGCTTGTCCAAGCTACACCACCCGGGACCCTTCCGATTCTGTGCTGTGTTTTATATTTGCGAATTTGAAAATATCACTTAGAAAAACATATTTCAACAATTGGTTCAAGCCATATAAATCACTTATTATACCTACAGAACGAGTCGTGCGTCATAGAAATAGAAACACATCCATATCATATAAACAGGGAACATGATTTTAAACCTAGTAAAACGTTGACTCCTGTGAAACAACCACTGTGCGTCAACGGCCACGCCCCACAGATAATCCTGCATTTGAACAACCAATCAGCGTTGCGTCGCTCCGACAGCTGGCAAAGAGGACCATAAATATCTCCACACCGACCTCAGCTTTTACTGCAACGTTCACTTTGATAATGCAAGCTGGAAGGTATTGCAAAACATTAGCCAATATGGGTGCACAAACAGCAACAGGGCCAAATCTGCCTAAGTATCCTCGTTCTCAGGTTACCCAAACAACACGAGCCACCAAAGAGCATTGCTATCGCGTGGATCCTTGCTCGAGTTCACATGGTGCAAGGCACATTAAGCCAGTGAAGGCTGGGTGTCTATTTACACGTCTTCTTTAACTGGTATTGACAGAAGCACCCACGCTTTTAAAATGGAATCGCGGCCGGGTTCAACTGTAGATAGTTGGTAGCACTTTTGGTTGGATTACTTGTCTCAACCTCACTTTAGAATAAAACACAGACGTTGACTTGAAGATATTGAGATGTACAAGAACGGAAATAAGTTAACGCCGACGTACTGTATTAATTAAATGTAGTGTGGCATGTGTGACACTCTGCCACACCTTCGCCTTTGTAAATCACTAGATATTCGTTTTGGTTGTATCTTTAGGAACAAGAAAAATTTGAGAAACTTTGATTTGACTAGCGCCACAACCGCTAGTTGCAATAATAGAGAGCCATTGCACATGCACTTCTAACCTAATTGCCAACACAACCTGAATTCAAGCGTGAATGTTTTTTTGGGTAATTTACGTACTTTAAAAATGTGTGCGATTTTTACATATTTTCCACGTAAATATGAAAAATATCATAAACCCTGTAAAATACCAACCCTGCGCATCTCTAATAACAATATTGATTGCCATCGCTGAGCGCGCCGAAATGTACCTTTTCGCCATAATGTTATGTTATTGAAAAGCTCAACGGTTTGAAAGTTAAATTCGCAGAATTCCGAACTCGTCCTACAACCTCTCGCGATTATTGAAACAGCGCCGCGAGCGTCGCCTCCGAAATAATAACGCGATGACTCCAGGCTTACAGGTCTGATGTTTCCATCAGCGGTCGTAATCTTCTTAATTGCCGCGAGTGTAATATCTAATAATTTCTTCCACCTTTGTTGCCACGAGTCGTCGAACGGACAGGTAGCCCCGTGGTATCGATCTGGGCACCCGTTCGAGGACGTTAATAAAACGCACGAAAATATACGTACATGAGACACGCCGTAATCCCACTCCTGATTTTCGTTTCTACTCACGTCCCTTGCATTCTTTACATGCAAAACTAAGTAAGGCAGTGCCGACTCCGGAGCTAGTTCGCAGCGGTTTTCGTTCGGGATTTATATGGGTTGTTTTGAGGCAACAATTATGCTGAATTTTTAGTAGGGCGACCTTGACCTGAAAGCGTGGGTCGTGGTTGGTCAGGGCTAGACGGAACCGTTAGAGTCAGAAAGCTTAGTATCTGCCTTAATTTGTAATATCTCAAATGTCTTTGCAATTATATGTATAGTATCAAAACTGATACGTAAAAATACTTACCTCAATTGAATTGGGAAGCTTCTACAGTCATTGTCATTATGTAACGAACGACTAGGATTGCACCGTGTCATTATTGAGACTGAAGAACTCAAGGTTTTGCCCACTTTTACAAGTGCTCCATCAGGCTGTAAGCAAAACAGCATGGTAACTCAACATGTGAACCACGCCATAAGCGAAACTCTTCTAAAAGTGTTTCGTCTTTGATAACAAGCATTTCAGCATTTTATAGAATTTCTAATGGAACAGATGTATAGTTACTACCATCTTCATTTTCAGGCAGGATGTCGAAAGTCAGTCGAATATGACAGTCTTATATATGCTTTGTTGATCTAATCCAACCTTTTAACCAAATAATATTGCCAGACGTGCTAAATATTATATAGCAACAGGATGTACCGTACCATAAAAAGTCCTAGGCCTCCATCCTCTCTTCTTCAAGTTTTAAAACCTCACGTCTGCCTAAGCCGTATTGGGTAATCGCATTGAGGTCTACACAAGATTTTACGGCCGTTGGAGTTACTATTCTTTGAACCGAGATTGTCTAACCATCATCCAGAGCCACCTCCACCGTTACATATAAAATACTAGGTGATAAAACGTCGGTTCGTTGTGCGACATTATCAAGAACTGCCTCGGCTAGTTCTGCATGGGGTGCAGCTGCAGGCTTAGACGATTTGGAAAAATAAAAACCAGAAGCACCATCGGTGACAGGCGCTACTGGTTCCTAAATAGAGGCACAATCTAACCAACAATCTAAACAAAAATAACTTACTGTGGAGAGTTTCCTCTACAAGCTTAATCATAAAATCACACAACGATATAAAGACTCATAAATCAGTCCAAGCACGAATGCTTTAATGCAAATAATTAAACATACGTAAGTAGAAACTCACAAACATACGATAATAAAGTTCAAATAATATTTGCGCTTTCATCCAAAAACGTAAATACCTCTAACGCAATTTAATATAAGTGATATATGTAAAGAACCATAGAGGGTTTCAATTCTTTAACACAATGGTAATTGACAAATCGCGAATAGATATTTCCAAATACACTAATATGTATTTCAAACAATATTAGTCTTGCAACCCAAACAAATATTTATTATTATAATGAAATACCTACAAACACAATGGACAAGCAAGCATTGCATGGTTGAAGTTAATAAATTATAAATACCATAATTGCCCAAATAACATACAATCCATTATATTAAAAACGAAATCGAGAACCAAATTCATTGTTTGGGTTCGAGTTACAATTATTATACAAATAACATCAGTTTCGTAGTATTCAAAAGAAGTAAAATGTCAAAAATACTATACTATACATTTTATTGCAAGCCTAAATGATTTGGCTATTTAAGAGCGCTCGGAATCGATTCGGGAAAGTAGAAACAGTAACATAAAATGGGGCCTCGCCGTTGTTTACTAATTACAAATTATAACGAATTGAGATATACAGTAAGTTGAGCCAAATACGTCGACATCAGTAGAATCGCACCCAGTGGCATTCATTTCATCAGGTGGCAGCGTTTACATGACAGTGAGATGTGTAGCCAAACAAATTGAGTGCGCCATGAACGGCTCCATTGACATTCGAAGACATGTGAAAGATTAATGTGATAACGTGTAGGGTCAGAGGTTACTCCAAAAGATCTGAAATAGATTTGACGTAAAACCGGTTCATATCTGAGATTATAGACGTGTTTGCTTCTAAATTGCCATTAAATACCAATTCAATCAGATAGGTTTAGCAATTCACCAAGTCATTATACCAAATGTGCAACCTGTTGGGATCCCCCAGAACAGGTCTTACGCATTGGAAGTATAATGCAAACACCAAAGTTCCGAAAATAAGTACCGGAAGACAACAGCCCACGGCACTATCCTGAAGTTATTTAGTACCAAAGAACCGTAGACAATGTAATGAAATTAGCACTAAAGATAACCGAAGAGTGGTGTCTAGAGAATAATCTTAGAATTAATCCCAGCAAAGCCACTCTCGTCGCTTTCACTCGTAGAAAGAACATCACAAACAGAATCAACATAAAACTGTTTGAGACAAATGTCAACTGGGAGAACGAGGTTAAGTACCTAGGTCTAATCATCGATTCCAAACTTACTTGGAACTCCCACTTAGACAAAACAATCACCAGGTGCATACAAACATAAGTTATTGGGAAAAGAGCCAGAGGTAGTACGTGGGGGCTCAAACCGGAACTGACCTTCTGGCTGTACAAAACCATGGTTCGACCAATAATTTCATATGGAATAATCGTCTGGTGGCCCAAAAATAAAACAAGCAACTGCGATCCACACAATCAGCAGAATACAATATCTAGCTAATCGGTGCATCACTGGAGCCTTTAAAGGCACCTCAGGACAAGCACTGAATGCTATTTTAAATCTGCCACCTCTGCACATCTTCTTGGAAGGTGAAGCCAGAATGGCAGCCTACAGATTACAAAGTACTGGTCACTGGATGACCACAGCTAATAATCTAGGACATGGCAAGATCATGTCACACATCAACAACCCAATATTAGAAATGGGTCTGATCTTATAATCAAAGCCTATGACTTTGAAAAGAACTTTACTGTACACACAAGTTGGAATCCGGACCAACTACCAACTCCAACAAATAAGAACATCATTTTTTACACTGATGGATCTAAGTTTGAAGGGGGTACAGGCTCCGGTGTGTACAGTACCAATCCTAGAACCAACGAAAAAGTCAGTCTAGGAAAGTTTTGTAACATCTTTCAGGCTGAAGTACAAGCTATTAACGTATGCGCAAACATCAGCATAGAAAAGAAGCTGCTCAATCGAGACATACACATTCTCTCAGATAGTCAGGCAGCACTGAAAGCGCTAAACGCTTTCAGTACTTCATCGAGACTGGCCAAGGAATGCAAATCCAAACTTCAAACATTAAGCCAGGAAATACAGTAAAATTATGCTGGATCCCAGGTCACCAAGGTATTGAAGGAAACGAGAAGGCGGACAAGCTCGCAAAAGAAGCAGCCCGTAATGCAATGACCGGTCAGAACCTGGTCTAAGCATTCAGAAAAACCAAGCCCGCTCAGCTATTAATGAATGGGTCAACACCGCACACCAACTAAAGTGGAGAAACTACAATCAAGCAACACACTGCAAAAGATTGCTAAAAACTCCAAATCCAAAAGCCACCAAAACCCTGTTGAGACTGAACAGAACTCGAATCAAGCAAGTAGTCAGTCTACTAACAGGCACTGTAGCATTCAGAAAATTTATGCACAGGATTAATATCTATAGAGATGAACCTGTTTGCAGACTATGCCAAGAGCAGGGCTGT